>OX459060.1:19377002-20012002 GCA_949775005.1 Orthosia gothica | reverse complement strand
CACTAGACGGAACGAGAGGAAACCGTGGGGTCGCTCGAGCCAGCCCTGCAGGGCTGGACCGAGCGCGTCCAATGTACGACGGCCAAAGGCGGCGGTGGCGAGGTCCTCCGTCCAATGGAGGACGATGGCATCCCTCGCCTCCCGCCGCACGGCCTCCCTCTCTTCAGGGGCAGGGCGCTCTCCGAGCGCCTTCCGCCGCGCCGTCCAATCGTACACTCTGGCGAGCACCCATGCCTCCAACTCCCAGGGAGGGGTGCCCGCCAGAGCGCACGCCGCCGAAAAGCCCACTGAGCGGTAGGCTCTCGCCACCCGCAGTGCAATAGCCCTTTGGGGCTTGCGGATGGCGGTCGCGTTCTCCCTCCTATGGAGGGAGTCCGCCCAGATGGGTGCGCCGTAGAGCGCCATGCTCCGCAGGATGCCGGCATACAATCGCCGGCACCGTGCACTGGGCCCCCCGAGGTTGGGGAGGAGCCATGAGAGGGCGTCCGCGGCTTTCAGCAGGCGCGTCGACAGCCCGCTAAAGTGCGGGCCGAAGCGCCACCTGCTGTCCAGCACTAGGCCCAGATATTTCATCTGGGCCTTCACCTCAATTCTGACGCCCTCTACGACTATGTGGCCGTCGGGAGGGCAGCGCTGCCGAGGCCCGTGGAAGAACACGGCCTCGGTCTTGTTCAGCGCCACCCTCAATCCTAGCTGGCGGATCCTCCCTGCAACCAAGGATCCGCCAGCCGAGGCCAAACAGGCCGCCTCCCCAAAGTCCCTCCCCCGGGCAACGAGGAGAGTGTCATCCGCGTAACAGATGACACTCGTGCCCTGGAGGAGGGTGCCCCGCAGGAGCCAGTCGAATGCGATGTTCCACAAGGGGGGCCCTAGCACCGAACCCTGTGGAACACCGCACTCCGCTCCGTAGCGCCTGATCCTGGCCGTCTTGTCCACCAGGAGGACCTCTCTGTCCTCCAGGTAGCTGGCCAGGATCGCCCGCAGATATGGAGGCACTCCGTGGTACCGGAGTGCCTCCAATATGGTCGAGTGGGGCACGGAGTTGAAGGCGTTGGCAATGTCGAACGACACCGCCAACACTCCGTCCCCCGACTCGACCGCCTCCTGCACGTGGCCCCTGAGTAGGGCCAACGCGTCGACCGTCGAACGCCCACGGCGAAAACCGAATTGGGCGTCCGACAGGTCAGGCCCTACCTCCCGCAAATGGCTATTTAGCCGGGTGGCGATGATCCCCTCGAACAGTTTACCGACCTCATCGAGCAGAACGATGGGCCGGTATGCCGAGGGGGAGTCCACCGGGCGTCCCTCCTTCCGGAGGAGGCACAACTGCCCCTCCTTCCACGGTTTCGGGAACCTCCCAGCCGACAGACACGCGCTGAAGAGGTCCCGAAACCTATCCTCCATGAGGGACGCCGCGATGGCAACCACCCGTGCGGGGACGCCATCTGGCCCAGGGGCCGTCTTCTTCGCGCGGAGGGACAGAACCCCCGCGCGAAGTTCCTCCGCTGATACTGGAGGGACCTCCTCCTCCGGCGAAGCCACTCCCCCCCCCCAGTGGGGGGTTCATCGTTGGTGGGGCGAACTCGGTCCTGCGTGGAAACAGGGACCGGACCACCCCATCCAGCAACGCCGGCTCCAGGGTCTCCGTAATGGGGGGACCAAAGGGGCGCAGTTGGTTCCGCGCCGCCTTATATGGCCTCCCAAACGGATCCCTGTCGAGGCCCTCCAGCATCTCGGCCCTCGCCGAGTCCTTGGCGGCGCACATAGCCGCCTTGAGGACCGTCTTTGCCTCTAGATAAGAGGCGTAGAGGCGGTCCTCCCCGGCCTGAGACCGGGTAGTGCGCCGCCGACTCCGCGTGTAGGCCCTCCTGGCCGCCACGCAGGTGGCCCGTAGCCCTGCCAGCTCCTCCGACCACCAGTAAACGGCGCGACGGGGAGCCGGCCGGCGTGACCGAGGCATGCTGGCGTTGCACACCTCGGTCAGGGACGCCCTGAGCTGGACCGCCACGCGGTCCACGTCCAGTACCGGCTCCACAGGGGGTGAGAGCCAGTCCTGGAGAAAGGCTGCCTCCTTGGCTGCCTCCCGGTCCAGGCGGGTGAGAGCCCACCGCGGGAAGGGAGATTGGCCAGCGCGGCCCGTCCCCCCCCGGGGGCCGGTGGAGATGTCGAACCGCACGTATCGGTGGTCCGACAAAGTCTCCACCGTCTCCACCCGCCAGTTCACAACGCGGGCGGCCAGGGCAGGGGTGGCAAACGAGACGTCTACCACCGATCCTCCCCGTTGCCGCACACACGTGTGGACCGCCCCCCTGTTGAGGAGGGACACGCCGCACGAGGCCGCCCAAAATTCGACGGCGCGTCCCCGGACGTTGCAGGAGGCAGCCGGGTTGCCCCAAGCCTCCGACTTGGCGTTCAGGTCGCCCAATATGGCGACCTGGCGTGGTGCCGCCCTCCCGGCGACTGCCGTTAGGATTTCGAGGAAGTCCTCGAAATCCCTTAGAGGGCGGTTTGGGGAGAAATAGACCCCGACCAGGGCCGTATCCCCCCCCCACGCGGCGGCCACGTATCCCGGTCCCCTCTCTAAAAGCGAGAGGGGAGGGGAGTCCGTGGAGGACCGCGCCACCAACGCCACCAAGCCGTCCCGGTCGCCCAGCCAGGTACTGGGGACCGAGTAAGGCTCGGCAACCACCGCCACGTCCACCAACCACTCAGCCACGGTCTGGATCAGCAGATCCTGAGCCGCTCTGCAGTGGTTGGTGTTCGCCTGGAGGATGCGATGTTCGACTGGCATTAATCGGACATCGCACCCCCCTCCTCCTCAGCCAGGCCGGCAGCAGCCGGAAGGCCATCTTCCGCCACGGCGGAGGTAGCGGCAGGCCTTCTCGGCGCCTGTGCTATTCCCTTCTTGGGGGGAGGATTGCACATCCTCCCCTGCATCACGTGCCCTGCCGGGCGGCCAACGGCTGCACAGACGGCGCAGTGTGGCTTGGCGGCCTCGCACGAGGCGGACTTGTGGCCCTCCTTGCCGCAACGGTAACAACTCTCTGTCCGGTCCACGGTGGACGGACAGAGAGGCCGGGTGTGCCCGACTCCGAAGCACTTGTAGCACCGCAAACCTAACCTAACCTAACCTAACCTAACCTAACCTAACCTAACCTAACCTAACCTAACCTAACCTAACCTAACCTAACCTAACCTAACCTAACCCAGTGACCCGCGCGCCGCTGACCCGAACGGCCACGTTTTTGTGAGCTCCGCGCTGTAAAAATCAAGTTTTGAGTGCTTCAAACGCAAAAATCACGAAACATAACTTAAAAGTTGCGCGCTGACGAAACCTATCGAATGGTGGTTTTGAAATTAAAATCGGTCAAAAAACCAGTGAGCTGTGCATCAAAACAAGTTTTTTCCGAGCAAAAAGTGAGTGGAAAACCAAACAAATTTGGAAAGTAGCGTGCGGCGCCCGATTAGTCGGCGCGACCCCTACTTTTTAATTAACAATAAAAACCGTCATCTCAGTGAGTACACAACCTAGGAATTCCAGATTTTTTGGCCCCCGTTAAGTCTGTTTTCCACAGCTTTTTCCGAAACGCGGCGGCCGAAAGTCGGTAAATAAACAGTGAAAAGTGGAATTCTGAAGGAAAGTGTATGTGGAGTGAAAACGGTCGCGACGACTTATTGATTTTATGGTGCTATCTTGTGGATAAACTCAGTGACTCCATCACATAAAAAATTTGGATTTTTCGAACAACCCCTGACACTTTCGGGCGAGTTTTTCCGAAATCGGAGAAGCAAAAAGGCAATATTTCCGCGGAAAACCCTCCATCTCTGCCGAAACTGAGGATAATCCAAATATTAAAGACAGTGACAGTGAGTGACTGAGTGCCCCCGACATTCCTGGAACTCCGGATTTTGTTTCCCCGAAAATTACCCCGATTTTAGACCACAGACTGCCGCAAAATCGAGGAAACATTTTTGGACTAAAATAGTTTAAATTTATTAAAAATAAAAAATAGGAAGAACCAATTTATCTTAGTTTATATTGTGTTTAGACTGTATTCTGTGTAAATTTTTGATATTTTGTTTTTTGTACAAAACAAAATTTTTGCCGGATCGGAAATCGAACCTGTGACCTTTTTTAGTATTTTTTGACCAAGAACCGTATTGACTGATGCGGCAAGTGTAGTGAAGCTACACGGGCCATTTTCTTATACTGTTTCTCGGTGGCAGTTTGACTGAGAAAAATTGTAAATTTTAGTTGTAAATTCGGTAAAAATATTTTTGACTTTTCAATCAGTTTATTGTTAACTTACTAGTAAGTTATTTATTGGTCCAATAACTAGTTAACAATATTTTTACTGGTGACGGAGTGTGTTTTTTGGAAGACTATTTCGATTTTTCATAAAAGTCGAAATATCTCGGAAACGGTGCGGAAAATTGAAATTTTGACGAAATTTTCCCCCCCCAAAGAATACACCCCCTCCCAATCTGGACCTGGATTAAGATAGGCCCCCTAGACCCCCCTTTTGACCCCCTTTTTTTGGCAACCCCAAATCCCTTAAATTACTGAAATTGTTATTAGTATACATTTATATATCTATATTTGGACCCCTTTCTGGACCCCCTTCTGGACCCCGCCCCCCCCTCTGACTAAACCCCCTATCCCTCATCCTATATTCCCTGAGACCCAAAGGGATCCATTTGGATACCCCCCCCCCCCCCCCCCATTGAGAAACTTCTTCACCCCCCCGGACCCTAACTTTGGTACCGGAGGTCATAGACCCACCGAGTTTGGGGTCTCCGTGATCGGGAGGAGAAGTCCTTCAATTTGGCCCCAAGGGTTTTGCCAAAAAATCGGAAAAAACTTTTCAAAACTTTTTTCAAAATTTTAAAAATTTAAATTTTTATTTTATTTTAATTTTATTCAGTCTTAATCCCATTTTCTTGGTTAACTGTGTCTTTTTGGACTACACTGTGGGAACAGGTCTGATTTACGGTTTTTGTTTTTAGATTTAAGACATATAGTAGCACTTTTGTGCTGCTATATCATAGTTATAAGTTTTTAACAATAGTAATTATTGACATACAGTAACACTTTTGTGTTACTGTATATTAGGTTAAGACCATATATTTTTTTGTAATTTTATATTTTATGTACTGACATATAGTAGCACTTTTGTGTTACTATATTTAGGTTTTTAGGCAATTTTAAATCATTTATTGACATATAGTAGTACTATTGTACTACTATATATTAGAATTAGGACTTAATTTATTATCGTTTTTAACTTTCGACAAGTACCCTGTACAGGGGAACCTATACACACAAAGCGGGGTATCTTTACAATACCCCACTTTACACGCATTTTACACAACAATTGGGGTGCCTTTTACACACCCCTCTTGACGACGCTACACTAATCCCCAAGTTCATACACGTATCACGATGAGCGGAATGCCTGGTGCGCGTACGCCTCCAAAAAAGCCTATTGTCAAAATGACCAAAACCCTCTCAAAGAGTCCACAAAAGGCGCCTGAGGAAGCAGGGCCTTCCACGCAGAGCGTGAGGAGGAGTGTAGGCGAGTGGGAGGCGGGCAGCAAAACCGTAACGAAGCGTACCCCACCTGCTAAACCGGTTCATATAACGCCGGTGATGGCGAAGGGAGCAATAGCCTTCGAGGTAGGAAGCCCGCCCCCATCAAAAAGTAGAGTGGCTGAGGCCAGAGCCTGCTCCAATAAAATCAAGGCATTAATGACGCAGTCGAAAACGACAAAAAATGAGATAAAGGCGGAGGTGAAAGCCCAGGCAGACCGTCTCTATCAGCTGATTAAGGAGTGCGACCGGGATAGCCTTGCGGAACCCCCAACCCGAAGGGCCGAGGAAGCCCCCTGTTCTCCTCCAGAGGCTGATGCTGAGGCCGAAACAACCTCTTTGAGGAAAGCTCTCGAAGAGCACAGCCGCAACCTGGCCGAAAACAGCCTACGGATGGAGAGGCTGAAAGAGGCGCTACAGACTAGCCAACACCAAATGGTGTCGTACGCTAGCGTAGTGGCCAGTCGGCCTCCCATCCGGGCTCAGAGCCCTGAAACACTGCACTCCATAGTGGTGTCGGCCAGGGACGAAAAGGAGACAGGAGAGCAGGTCTTAGACCGGCTGCGAAAGGTAGTGAATGCCAGGGAAGGGGGAATAGCCGTAGAAAAGGTGCGTAAGGCTAAGGACCGGAAGGTTATCCTGGGCTGCCGCACCGAGGACGACAGGAACAAGCTTAGGGAGAAGCTTAGGCAGGCGCCCGAGCTGGAGGCGCAGGACATAAAGAACAAAAACCCGCAGGTCATATTGAAAGACCTAATGCAGTACAACACGAACGAGGACATTCTAAAGGCCCTCCACAATCAAAACGCTGCGATCTTCAAAGATCTCAAAGGGGATCAAGCGAAGATGGAGGTCCTGTATCGGAAGCGCTCCAGGAACCCGCACACAGGTCATGTAGTGATGAGGGTCGCCACAGAGGTCTGGCGACGCATGACCGAGGCAGGGTCGGTGCATGTGGACCTACAGCGGGTTAGGGTCGAGGACCAGTCCCCGCTTGTCCAATGCTCGCTCTGCCTTGGTTATGGGCACAGCAGACGTCTTTGTACGGATACTGTGCCAAAGTGCGGCCACTGTGGCGGTCCTCACATGAGGACGGAGTGCGCGGACTGGAGCGCAGGTTTGCCTCCTTCGTGTTGTAACTGCACGCGGGCAAATTGTGACAGCACCGGTCACAACGCCTTCAGCTCGGAGTGCCTGGTCAGAAGAAGGTGGGAAGCAATAGCCCGATCCGCCATAGCATACTGCTAAGGGCACCCCGGGGGCTCCTGTCCAACAAATCGCAAGAACATACCGAGTGGCCCAAGCGAATCTACAAAGGAAGGAACTGGCTACCACCGAACTCTTTTTAGAGGCCAGTGAACGCAAGATCTCGTGGGCACTGATCCAGGAGCCGTATGTGGGTGGAGCCCGAAGTATGAAGAGCTACCGTGGCGCGAGAGTCTACCAGTGCGAGGTTGATGGAAGTGGGAGGGTAAAGGCGGCTATTGCCGTCTTTGATCATGACCTAGATGTCATACCCTACCCGAAACTCACCACAAACAACATCGTTGTGGTGGGGATCCGGACCAAAGCCTGGGAAATCGCAGTAGTCTCTTATTACTTCGAGCCAGACCAGCCCATAGGGCCATACTTGGATCAGGTGACCCGGATCCAATCGGAAGTGGCCACCGGTAGATTGTTGATAGGCGGCGACGCGAACGCGAAGAGTGCCTGGTGGGGCAGCATCCGTGACGACCCCAGGGGGGACGAAATGTCCGCAACTCTCGAAGAGTTGGAGCTCCAGGTACTGAACACTGGTGACGCTCCCACATTTGATACTATCAGAGGTGGTCGAGCGTACAAAAGCCATGTGGATGTCACGGCCTGCTCGCTCGCCCTTTTTGACCACGTGGACGGCTGGCGGGTGGACTCAGGCGTAACTTCCTCGGACCACAACACGATTCTCTTTAACGTGAATCTGAAAAGGGAAAAAGGTACCCATATTAAACGGACCACAAGAAGGTACAACACTAGAAAAGCTGACTGGGACAAATTTAAAAGTAAATTAGAGACTTTTAAAATAGACAGAAACATTAATTTAGAAAATTTAGGAAATATAAATAGTAGACAAGAATTAGAAACATTTATAGTAAATTACAGTAAAGTAATCTCCCAGTCATGCGAAGAATCAATCCCTAAGGTGAGCAACAGGGTAAGACTTACCTGTCCGTGGTGGTCCGAGGAACTTGCTGCAAAGAAGAAGGAGGTGGCTCGCAGGAAGCACCGTATCCGCAATGCCGCACCGGTCCGGCGAGCGATGGTCGTCGACGCGTACCTGGAAGCTAAGGAAGATTACGAGATGCAGGCTAAGAAAGCCCAAGTCGCCAGCTGGAAGGAGTTCTGCCGGAAACAGGATCGGGAGGGGGTCTGGGAGGGTATCTACAGGATCATCGGTAGGACCGCCAAAAGACAGGAAGAACTGACCCTATGCTGCGATGGTGCATTTCTCAATCCGAGTGAATCGGCCTCCCTACTTGCAGATACGTTCTTCCCCAAAGACAGAGTAGACCAGGATAACGCTGACCACAGGCGGATAAGAGAAGCAGCCAGCCGAGTAAATGAATGGGTCCATGATGAAAATCATGATCCTTCATTTACGACGCTGGAGCTGAAGACCGCCGTGGCGGGTTTCAATCCCAAGAAGGCACCAGGAGGGGATGGACTGACGTCTGACATCTGCAGTCAAGCGATCCACCAGGACCCGGAGTTGTTCCTTGCCCTTTACAACAAGTGCCTCGGCCTGGCGCACTTTCCGGAGATCTGGAAGGAGGCCACGGTCGTGGTACTTCGGAAGCCGGGCAAGGACAACTATCTGACCCCCAAGGCATACCGACCAATCGGTCTGTTGCCTGTTCTGGGGAAGGTCCTGGAGAGGATGGTCGTAGCTCGTCTAAAGTGGCAGCTCGTACCGCGATTTAGTACCCGCCAGTTTGGCTTTATGCCCCAGAGGAGCACCGAAGACGCCCTCTATAACCTAATGAATCACGTACAGGACAAGTTAAGGCTGAAGAAGCTAATTGTCCTGGTGTCATTGGATATAGAGGGGGCCTTCGACAGCGCCTGGTGGCCAGCTATAAAAGTCAGGCTGGCTGAGGAAAAGTGTCCGGTCAATATCAGGCGGCTGATAGACAGCTATCTTGATGGTAGGAAGGTCAAAGTTCGGTATGCCGGTGAGGAATGCACGAGAGAGACTGACAAGGGCTGTGTTCAAGGGTCAATCGGCGGCCCAATCTTGTGGAACACCCTCCTAGACCCACTTTTGCGGGAGTTAGAGCGGCGCGGGATCTTCGTGCAGGCGTTCGCGGATGACATCGTCCTGGTCGTAGATGGTGACTCAGCGACTGAAGTCTCGACACCTGCCAATGCAGCCCTCGCCCTTGCTCAGAGTTGGGGTGTCAGAAATAAGTTGAGGTTCGCACCGCACAAGACCTGTGCGATGGTGGTAACCAATAAACTTAAGTACGACACCCCAAGGCTGAGCATGGCCGGGGTCGACATCGGTATGGTTAAGAGTATGAAGTTGTTGGGTCTGACCATTGACGAAAAGCTCACTTTTAGTGAGCATACCGCGAACGTCTGCAAGAAGGCAGCTGATATTTACAAACAGCTATCCCGTGCTGCTAAGGTTAGCTGGGGATTGAATACAGACATCATTCACACCATCTACACAGCCACAATTGAACCCATAGTTACGTACGCGGCCGCTGCCTGGGCACCCGCCACGAAAAAGGTAGGGATACGGAAGAAACTAAGCTCTGTCCAACGAGGGTTCGCTCAGAAGCTCTGCAAATCTTACCGCACAGTCTCTCTGAACTCGGCACTGGCATTGGCCGGGATACTGCCTCTAGACCTGCGCATACAGGAGGCAGCCGCCTTGTATGAAGCGAGGAGAGGGTCATCCCGGTTTGTGCCAGGAGACAGAGAGATCGAGAGTGCGGTGAGGTTTGCAAAAGCCCCTCACCCAGCTACACAAATGCCCCTTGCGTTCATGTGCCTGGCAGATCGAGAGTTGCTAGCCAGCAACAACACGCAGACGGTGCGCATCTTCACCGACGGCAGCAAGATTGAGGGGAAGGTCGGAGCCGCATTATCCATTTGGGATAATGATGGTGAAGTCCGGAGCCTCAAGCTTTGCCTTGCCGCGTACTGCACCGTCTACCAGGCGGAACTCTTGGCCATTTGGAAAGCTACAGAGATAATCCTCGCGCGGCAAGAGGCGAGCTATGGCTTGTACAGCGACTCAATGGCAGCATTGCAGACGCTTGCAAGCCATAGCTCTCTCCATCCCCTGGCATTCCACGCGCGCGCCAATTTGGCTAAGGCCCTTACCCAGAACAAAGCTGTGTCTTTGTTCTGGGTCAAAGCCCACGCGGGCCTGCCCGGGAATGAGCGAGCGGACGAGCTAGCCAAGGAGGCAGCATTGTCGTCACGGAGGAAGCCGGACTACGACCAGTGTCCGGTTTCATTTATCAAGCGACGGATTCGTTCCGAATCGCTTGATGAATGGAATCGGAGATATGTGTCGGGCGAGACAGCTTCCGTGACGAAAATGTTTCTTCCGGACGCAATAGTTGCCTTCCGTATTGTAAAACAGGTACGGCCCTCAGGTGTTCTCACGCAGGTTTTGACGGGGCACGGTGGGTTCTCCGAATACTTGAATCGCTTCAAGTGTAAGGGGAGCCCATCGTGCGTCTGCGATCCCTGCGTGTCAGAAAGTGTCCAGCACATAATTGTAGAATGCCCGCTATTTACCAGGGAGCGCTACCAACTCGAATGTGAGCTGGACAAAAAACTGACGAACGAGAGTATCTATGGGTTCATGACAAAGCAATATAGGGAAAGGTTCCTGGCGTACTGCATTAAAGTAGCCACTGTGGTGATAGACAGGAACAAGACCTGATGCGCACTGTGCTTCGTGTATATTTAATTGTATTCAATACGTAAGCACAGAATGCTGCATGACTGTCTATCGCCAGCAGTATGTTTAGGTAGTACCTGATTGTTTTACAAATGTGATGTAATTTTAGATGTCTAATTTCTGTGATACTGTATTCTTATTGGTTTTTTATCCCTATGTTTTACTCATGCACCTTTTTATGTTTTATCCCTAATGTTTTAATTTATTGCTTTTTTGCACCTTTTTGTCTTCATTTACTGTGATATTTGTACTGAATTTTATGTTTTTATACAATGTCATGTTATTTTACTCTGTTTTTACTTTTACTGTCATTGTATTGCACTATTTGCACCTATGTAATCATGTGTTACCAGTTTTTTATTTCCCCGTGTTGATTTTTTAATAAAGTATGCCCTTAGACTAGTTTAAATAAAGTGGGCATCCCACCCACAGAATGAAAGATATGACGGATGATAGAAAGAACTAGTATGAAGGATAAAAGTACGAGAGGCATGCAAGCGAGAACTGGAATGAGAGAAGTCGAGCACACAATAGGCGCCAAATTTTGTGGCGGGATTAGCGTTAAGCATTAAAAAAAAAAAAAAAAAAAAAAAAAAAAAAAAAAAAAACCTAACCTAACCTAACCTAACCTAACCTAACCTAACCTAACCTAACCTAACCTAACCTAACCTAACCTAACCTAACCTAACCTAACCTAACCTAACCTAACCTAACCTAACCTAACCTAACCTAACCTAACCTAACCTAACCTAACCTAACCTAACCTAACCTAACCTAACCTAACCTAACCTAACCTAACCTAACCTAACCTAACCTAACCTAACCTAACCTAACCTAACCTAACCTTTTTTTTTTTTTTTTTTTTTTTTGATCACGCTGGGAAAAAATGCATTACGCATACCCGCCCATTGGGGGAATGGGCGGGCTATGTGGGACTCCCCGGGCAAGCCCGGTATACCCACTAAAATAACCCAGCGGCACTCCCGCTTCGTCCGAATGACGGAGGACTGGGAAACTGGCACAGCCTTTACGTCCAGTCCTCCGCCGACGACTGCCCGCCTTTACGGCAGGCCCCGCACGCCCCTCCGAGTGGAGGGGCCCGGGAATGACCGTGAGTGCTCGGCCATTCCCACTTGACGAGGGTGGTGACTGTGCAATGCAGACGAGAGGCGCCCCCGCGCCTGTCGCCCGCTAGTCACCACCAGGAGGTGGGAGGAGACGGTCGTATAACCGCCTTCTCCCACCCCTCCTTCGCCTGCGGAGCGGCGCAGCGAGAGGATCGTCCTCCCGCGCGCGCTCCGCCGCCTCCTTTTGCGACATGACATCCTCGCAAAAGGAGGCAACCGCCGCCCAGGCCTCCTCGCTCCCCAGCATGGCGTTGACCACGCCGGGAAGCGAGAGGTCCTGCCCGAATACTCCAATGAGTTCACGGCGCAGCTCGGCCCAGGTCGGGCACACCTCCAGGGTGTGCTGCGCCGTGTCCTCCGCCGCGCCACAGTCGTGGCACGCCGGGGTTTCCTCCCTCCGGATCCGGTGCAGGTGCGTTCCGAAACAACCATGTCCGGACAACACCTGCACCAAACGGAACGAGAGGAAACCGTGTGGCCGCTCGAGCCAGCCCTGCAGGACTGGACCGAGCGCGTCCAACGTCCGGCGCCCAAAGGTGGCGGTGGCGAGGTCTGCGGTCCAATGGAGGACGATGGCTTCCCTCGCCTCCCGCCGCACGGCCTCCCGCTCTTCCGCGGCGGGGCGCTCACCTAGCGCCTTACGCCGCGCTGACCATTCGTACACTTTGGCGAGCACCCACGCCTCCAACTCCCAGGGAGGGGTGCCCGCCAGAGCGCACGCCGCCGCAAAGCCCACCGACCGGTAGGTCCTCGCCACCCGCTGTGCGATGGCCCTCTGGGGCCCGCGGATGGCGGTCGCGTTCTCCCTCCTGCGGAGGGAGTCCGCCCAAATCGGCGCCCCATAGAGGGCCATACTCTTCAAGATGCCGGCGTATAAGCGCCGGCACCGCTCCTTGGGCCCGCCCAGGTTCGGGAGGAGCCACGAGAGGGCATCGGCGGCCTTCAGCAGGCGCGTCGACAGCCCGCTGAAGTGTGCGCTGAAGCGCCACCTGCTGTCTAGCAGGAGGCCCAGATATTTCATCTGGGTCCCGACCGCAATCCTGACGCCCTGCACGACTATGTGGGCGTCAGGCGGGTAGCGCTGCCGAGGCCCGTGGAAGAACACGGCCTCGGTCTTGTGCAGCGCCACCTGCAGTCCCAGCTGGCGGATCCTTTCGGCGACCAAAGATCCGCCAGCCGATGCCAGACAGGCCGCCTCCCTAAAGTCCTTCCCCCGGGCAACGAGCAGTGTGTCGTCCGCGTAGCAGATGACGCTCGTCCCCCGGAGGAGGGCTCCCCGCAAGAGCCAGTCGAAACCGATGTTCCACAGGGGTGGGCCTAGGACCGACCCCTGCGGAACACCGGACTCCGCGCCGTACCTCCTGACCGTCGCCGTCTTGTCCACAAGGAGGACCTCGCGGTCCTCCAAGTAGCTGGCCAGGAGGTCCCGCAGGTATTGGGGCACTCCGTGATACCGAAGCGCCTCCAATATCGTCGAGTGCGGCACGGAGTTGAAGGCGTTGGCGATGTCGAACGAGACCGCCAACACCCCCTCCCCCGACCCCACTGCCTCTTGCACCTGGGCCTTGAGCAGGGCCAAGGCGTCGACCGTCGAACGCCCACGTCGAAACCCGAACTGGGCGTCCGACAGGTCTGGCCCCACCCCCCGCAGATGGCTGTTGAGCCGGTCGGCGACGATCCCCTCGAACATTTTACCGACCTCATCGAGAAGAACGATGGGCCGGTATGCCGAGGGGGAGTCCACCGGGCGTCCCTCCTTGCGGAGGAGGCACAGCTGCCCCTCCCGCCACAGTTTCGGGAACCTCCCAGCCGTAAAGCACGCGCTGAAGAGTTCCCGAAACCTGTCCTGCATCTGAGAGGCAGCTATTGCCGCCACCCGTGCAGGGACGCCGTCCGGCCCAGGGGCCGTCTTCTTCGCTCGGAGGCGGAGAATCCCCTCACGAATCTCATCCGCCGTCACCGGGGGAATCTCCTCCTCCGGCGAGGCCGCCTCCCGCGGGGGGTCCATCACTGGTGGGGTGAAGTCGGTCCTGCGCGGAAACAAGGACCGGACCACCCCATCCAGTAACGCCGGCTCGAGGGTCTCCGACAGTGGGGGACCATAGGGCCGCAGCTGGTTCCGCGCCACCTTGTACGGTCTCCCATATGGATCCCGGTCGAGACCCTCCAGCATCTCGGCTCTCGCCGAGTCCTTGGCGGCGCACATTTCCGACTTGAGGACCGTCTTTGCCTCTATGTAGGAAGCGTAGAGGCGGTCCTCCTCGGCCTGTGATCGGGTTGTGCGCCGCCGGCTCCGCGTATAGGCCCTCCTGGCCGCCACGCAGGCGGCCCGTAGCTCCGCCAGCCCCTCCGTCCACCAGTAAACGGCGCGACGGGGAGGCGGACGGCGAGACCGAGGCATGCTGGAGTTGCACACCTCGGTCAAGGACCCTCGGAGCTGGACCGCTGCGGCGTCAACGTCCACGGCGGCCTCCACAGGGGGCGAGAGCCAGTCCTGGAGGAACGCCGCCTCCAGGGCTGCCTCCCGGTCCAGGCGGGTGAGAGCCCACCGCGGGAAGGGGGTTCGGCCTGACCGCCGAGCCATCCCACCCCGCGGGCCCTGGGTGGGGACTATGTCGAACCGCACATATCGGTGGTCCGACATGGTCTCCACCATCTCCACCCGCCAGTTCACGACGCGGGCGGCTAACACGGGGGTGGCGAACGAGACGTCAACCACCGACCCTCCCCGCTGCCGCACACACGTGTGAACCTGCCCCCTGTTTAGGAGGGACACACCGCACGAAGCCGCCCAAAATTCGGCGGCGCGTCCCCGGACGTTGCAAGTGGTGGCCGGGTTGCCCCAGGCCACCGATTTGGCGTTCAGGTCGCCCAACACGGCGACCTGGCGTGGCGCCGCCCTCCCGACGACTGCCGTAAGGACCTCGAGAAAATCCTCGAAGTCCCTTAGAGGGCGGTTTGGGGAGAAATACACCCCGACCAGGGCAATTTCTCCCCACGTGGCGGCCACGTATCCCGGTCCTCTCTCTAAAAGCGAGAGGGGAGGGGAGTCCGTGGCGGGCCGCGACACCAACGCCACCAAGCCGTCCCGATCACCCAGCCAACGGCCAGGGATCGAGTACGGCTCGGCGACCACCGCCAGGTCCACCAACCACTCGGCCATGGTCTGCATCAGCAGATCCTGGGCCGCTCTGCAGTGGTTGGTGTTCGCCTGGAGGATGCGATGTTCGACTCTATCCATTAATCGGACATCGCACCCTCCTCCTCAGGCAGAGCCAGGCCAGCAGCCACCGTAGTCCCAGTCTCTGGAACGACGGCGGTGGTAGCGGCAGGCCGGATCGTAGCCTGCGCTTTGCCCCTCTTTGGGGGAGGATTGCATTTCCTCCCCTTTGTAACGTGGCCGGCTGGGCGGCCACTGGCGGCACACACCGCGCAGTGCTGCGTGGCGGCCTTGCAGGAGGCGGCCTTGTGGTCGTCCTTGCCGCAGCGGTAGCAGCTGTCCGTCCTGTCGACGCTGGACGGACAGAGGGCCCGGGTGTGTCCGATGCCCAGGCACCTGTAGCAACGCAGAGGTTCGTCTGCGAGAGCCCGGACTACACCCGAGCTGAACCCTACGGCAAGCCGTCCCTTGGCGAGGACGGCTTTGGCCGCGGCGACTGGGCACTCCAGACGGATGGTGCCCATGCCGCCGCGGCCGGGCCTGATGCCCCGGCCTTGCACCGCTGCGACGCTACAACCACCTATCTCTGCGATCGCCGCCACCACCTCCTCTTTGGTGACTGAATCATCCAGATCAGTCACCTGTAAGGCCGCCGACTTTATTGGTCTGGCAACCTTGGCCGCGTCCGCAATGACCTCTTTCAGTTTGGTCGCAAAGAGGTCCGCGTTGGCTGCACCCTCCGCACCCGGAAACTCAAAAATTCGAGCCCCGGCTTGCGTCCTGCGGCACGAGACCTTGCCGATCCCCAGTTTGGTGGGATCGGCATTGCTACGCGCCCGCATCATTATGGACGCGTAGGTCTCGCCCCGCTCCGCAGCCTCCGCGGTGAGAGTCACCACGACGGCTGCGGTCTTCGGTAGTACGAGTTTCTTCGCGCCGGCTGGGGGGGAGCCTTTCCCCTTCCCTTTCCCCTTTTCCTGGCCAGCCGACTGCGACTGGCTGGCAGGGGTGGTGGCAGGGACGGCAGGGACGGCCGCCGCCGTCTTTTTGCCCTTCCCCTTCCCCTTCCCCTTGACGACCTTCGTCCAGCTCTGCTGGTTGGTCGGGGTGGTGGAAGGGAGAAGGGCGTCCTCCGTCTGAGAGGGTGCCTCTTCATGCTTGTGCGACAGATTTTGCCTCCTATCCGCCGCAAGCGGTGGTCGGTGGCTGACCTCCGGCATGAGCCTGTCCTCAATGCCTGCGAAACAGGCTCTCACGAAGGCCCTCTCCTCACCCACGACCCTGCGGATGATATCCTCAAGGTCGTGAGGGAGGTCGGGGCCCCCTGCCGCATGGCTCGGCTTAGCTTGCGATGGCCGGGCCGTGGCTTCTGCCAGCTTCCGATGCAGCTGGCTGACTTCTGACTGCAGGCGATCGATTTTCGCCTGCATTTGCCGCGTTTCGTCAGTGGCCTGGCGCTGCACCAGCTCGCTGACGATGCCACGCATGCTGACGGCCCGGCATTTGAGGGACTTCTGGAAGGTCCCCTTCAAGTGTGAGGACTTGGAGGCGACCTCCACAATCCCCTCAACATCCTCCTGAGCCATCCGCTCCAGCTCCAACAACGAACTATCAGTGTAGACGACGCGGGACGCGCCGTATCCGGCCTTGGCCCGGGCGATGCGCGCTTGCTGCTCCTTTGCAGCGACCTGCTCTTCCAGCTCTAGCTGGAGCTGCTCCCGCCGAGCCAAGTCCAACTGTCGTTGGGCGTCAGCTAGTCCCACGTCGTGGGTGCTCGCTTTCGGCTTTTTGGCCTTGTCCTTCTTTTTGTGCCCCTTGTCCGAACCCGAAACAGAGTTCGAGGAGCCATCGGACCCTCCCTTCAGGAAGGCCCTCCTCTTCAGCGATTGTGTGTCGACCTCCATCGACAACAACTCGTCCGCCATTTCATAGAAGCTAGCCGCAGACGTCGTGCGGCTAGCCTCTGACACCGTAGCGTCGGGGTGGCCCTGAGAAGGGCCTTTGGGTTGGCCCTGAGAAGGGCCTTTGGGTTGGCCCTGAGAAGGGCCTTTTGGTTGGCCCTGAGAAGGGCCTTTTGGTTGGCCCTGAGAAGGGCCTTTTGGTTGGCCCTGAGAAGGGCCTTTTGGTTGTTTGACGAAATGCCCGAGGGCATCCCGCAATGGCTTTGACATAGTCTCCGCAGTTCGATAGCAACAAGGCAAGATAAAATTCGCTTCGAGAGCACAGCGCACTTTAGCCGTCCCAGTTTGCCACTCCGTTACGGTGGTCAAACTGGGCCGTTTCCAGGGGACACTACGAGGAAGTATGCGCTGTGGGGGGTCCCCCAACCTAACCTAACCTAACCTAACCTTTTTTTTTTTTTTTTTTTTTTTTTTTTTTTTTTTTTTTTTTTTTTTTTTTTTTTTTTTTTGATAACGCTGGAAAAAAATGCATTACGCATACCCGCCCATCGGGGGAATGGACGGGCTATGTGGGACTCCCCAGGAAAGCCCGGTATACCCACTAAAATAAACCAGCGCACTCCCGCATCGTCTGTGTGGAGGAGGACTGGGAAACCGGCACAGCCTTTACGCCCAGTCCTCCGCCGACGACTGCCCACCATAATGGCGGGCCCCGCACGCCCCTCCCTCAGTGGAGGGGCCCGGGAATGACCGTGAGTGATCGGCTATTCCCGCCCGACGAGGGTGGTGATTGTGCAATGCAGACGACAGGCGCCCCCGCACCTGCCGCCCGCTAATCACCACCAGGAGGTGGGCGCAGGCGATCGTATAACCGCCCTCTCCCACCCCCACCGCTGCCTCCTTTTGCGACATGGCGTCCTCGCAAAAGGAGGCAACCGTCGCCTAGGCCTCCCCGCTCCCCAGCATGGATTTACCACACCGGGAAGCGAGAGGACCTGCCTTACTACCTCCTCAGGGCACGGCGCAGCTACGCCCCCGCTGGGCACACCTAGACAGTGTGCCGCGCCGTGCCCACACCGCACTGGACCTAACGGTCCCCTTCTATGCGGCATCTGGCCAGAAACCGCGAAGGCCAGATGCCGCCCTCCGCGTGTGCGGCGAAGCGTCGAGACCGACGCTCCGCCGCCTCCTTCTACCACCGACTTGTCCCTGCCGACCATCCCACGTCAAAGGAGGGTCGGCAACGACAAGTCATCACCTCCTCGTGGGCCCACCTCCCGCCCCCGAGCCGCGGCCACCCCCACCCACAGGCGAGATTCCGGGCTGCAGAGCCAGGTGCAGAGCGGGCAAAGCCCGGATGCAGAGCCGGGCAAAGCAGGGTGCAGAGCTGGTCAGTGCACTCGGGGAACTCAAACCGCACGAGTACCGAGTGCAAAGCCAGGTGCAGAGCGGGCAGAGCCGGTCACTGCAGAGCCAGGCAGTGCAGGGTGCAGAGCTGGGGTGCCCCGGGCGTTCCCCCCCGCAGGGGAAGGCGGCCCGCCCAGAGGCAAGGAAGTGAGCCCCACCGCTTACCTACAAAACCTAACCTACCCCACCCACCCCAACCTACCTACCCAGCCTACCCCTTCGTCGCGTCTGGAGTGTCCCCTGCTATTCAGAGAAACACCCAGAGCGACGAGTCCCCCCCTACCCCCCCGTCAGGTATTCGCCACCGCCAACAAGAACCCACTAATGGGAAGTTATTGACGGTGCCCAGGGTGCACCAGCCCAGCGGGTTGCTCTTCCCCCCGGACGTATCCGAAAGAGACCAGCAACCAACTAGGCCAACGTGGAGGTTACCTGACCCGCACCCCAACCTAACCTAACCTAACCTAACCTAACCTAACCTAACCTAACCTAACCTAACCTAACCTAACCTAACCTAACCTAACCTAACCTAACCTAACCTAACCTAACCTAACCTAACCTAACCTAACCTAACCTAACCTAACCTAACCTAACCTAACCTAACCTAACCTTTTTTTTTTTTTTTTTGTTCTCCCAGGAAAATTCCTGACGAATACGCAGTGGCCTGGGGGGGACCACTGCGTTATGTGGGGTTCGCACCCACTAAAAACCTGGAGTGTTCCTTCACTCGCCCACGGGGCTGCGGGACCCACGAGGCTTGCAACCGCGTGCCCCGCTGGCGTTGCTCCGCAACGGAGCTCTTCTCTATTGGGCGGGGCAGAGTCCCTTGTTGTTAGTTGAGACCCAACCCAGCCCAATTCCACCTCAAAATCAATCTCCTCCTAGCACTGAGGCGACCGGGAACACCGCGGCGTCTCAGTGCGTGGGACCTTTGGGTGGACGGTGGATCCCCCGATCCACCGCCCACGGTCCCCGGCGTTACGGCATCATTCGGCCCGCAAAGGCCAGACGCCGTCTTCCGCGTCTACGGCGACGCATCGGAGCCGAGTCAACGTCGTTTTCCCGATCCCTTTCCGCCGCCTCCTTCCGTGACATCACCTCGACGCTGAACGTCGCTACCGCTCGCCAATACTCGTCGCTGTCGACCATCTTCCTGAGGAGGGCCGGCAGCGACAGGTCGTCCCCGACGGTCGCGGACAGGGCGGCGCGAGGGACCGCCCAAGCAGGGCACTCCTCGCGCGTGTGTTGCGCCGTGTCCGCGACTCCCGCCACGCAATGGTGGCACACGTCCGTGGGCTCTCTTCTTGCCACCCGGTACAGGTATCTTCCAAAGCAACCGTGCCCGGTGATCATCTGTGTCAGGTGGAAAGAGAGAGCCCCGTGCCGCCGTTCGAGCCACTCGCGGAGAATGGGCCGAACGGCGGTCACCACCTCTCGGCTCTCAACCCGATCTTCTTCTAGGCGCGCCGCCCACCTCCGCAGGAGAGTGTCACGCCACTCCTCTCGCCAGCGACGAATCTCCCGCGGATGTGGGGGGCGGCCACCGCCCGCAATCGCCTCTTTCGTTCGCCAGTACGCCGCGGCGAGTACCTCTGCATCGAGGTCCCACGGCGGCGTACCGGCGAGCACACACGCGCCGACGCACGACACGGTGCGGTACGCCCGGGCCACCCTGAGCGCCATGGCGCGCTGCGGTCGTCGCAGCGCAGCCAGATTCGGGCCGCTCATGGCTCCTACCCATATTGGCGCCCCGTAGAGCGCCATGGAGCGCACCACACCCGTGTACAGGCGTCGGCAGACTCCACCCGGCCCCCCAACATTTGGGAGGATCCGCCCCAATGCCCCAGCGGTGGCCAACAACTTTGGGGCCAACCGCCGGAAGTGCTCCTCGAACTTCCATCGGCCGTCGAGTACGAGGCCCAGGTACTTCATCGAAGTACCGACGGCGATGGAAGTTCCTCCCACAACAATGGAGGCCCCCGGCGGCGGCCTCTGTCGGGGCCCGTGAAACAGGAGGGCCTCTGACTTTTCCAGGGCCACCTCGAGCCCCAGGGCACGGATCCTCCCCACTACCTGGGCCACACCCGCCGTGGCGAGCAGGGATGCCTCTCTGTAGGTGCCGCCGCGGGCCAGCACGAGGGTGTCATCGGCGTAACAGATTACGCTGACCCCCCGCAAAGTGGCCCCGCGCAGCACCCAGTCGTAGCCGATGTTCCACAGGGGAGGGCCCAGAACAGACCCCTGCGGAACACCGCACGACATATCCCTCCTCCCCTCGCCGGCCCTCGTCGGGAAAACGACAGCTCTGCCGGCAAAGTAGTCGGCGATGACCCGCTGGAGGTACTGCGGCACGCCGTGAAACCGCAGCGCCGCCTTGATCGTTTCCCAGGGCAGCGTGTTGAATGCGTTGCGGATGTCCAATGACACCGCAAGCAACACGCCACCCCGGGAGACGGCCTCCTCGGTGAGATCTCTCACGCGCGCAACGGCGTCCAGGGTCGACCGACCCCGGCGGAAACCGAACTGCGCGTCGTCCAGATCCGGATCCATGCACTCGGCCAGGCGAGCCGCGAGCACACGCTCGAAGAGCTTGCTCACCTCGCCGAGTAACACGATCGGACGGTAGGACGACGGCAGTCCGGCCGGGCGCCCTGCCTTCGGCAGTAGTACGAGTTTGCCCGTCTTCCACGCGCGCGGGAATCGACCCTGCACCACGCATGCGGTGAAGAGGGACCTCACCCTCTCTCCGATCTCCTCCAGCGCGATCGCTAATGCCGTCCCCGGAACGCCGTCCGGGCCCGGGGCGGTCCTCTTCATTTTGAGCCTGAGGACGGCCGCCCCGAATTCGGCCTCCGACACCGGCGGTGCGGGGACTTCGTCCTCAACCTCGGCCGATCGCGCACCGTGTCGGGCCATCGCCGGAGGCACCCACTCGTCTCGCTGCGGGAAGAGGGTGCCCACCACCTCTTCGAGAAGACCCCCGTCCACGCTAGAAGTGACGGGGGGAGCCCAGGGCCGCAGCTTTTTTCTCACGGCTTTGTACGGCCTACCCCAAGGGTCGCCATCGAGGGTCCGCAACCATTCCTCCCACGCCGCCTCCTTGGCCCGCGCGATTGCCAACTGGAACGTTTCGCGCAAAGCCCTGTAGGCGGCGTAGGAGGCATTCTCCTCATTCGCGTCCCAGACTCGCCTCCGCCTGCACCGAGTGTATTGGCGGCGTGCCCTACCGCAATCGATGCGCATGCGGCGGAGCTCATCGCTCCACCAATACACCCGATGCCGAGGAGGGAGGGGTCTCGCCCTGGGCATCGCCGCGTCGCATATGCGGCCCAGCGAGGCCGCAAGGCGCCCTGACTCCTCGTCCACGTCCTGGCCAATGTCGGGCCCGGACACCCAGTCCTCGACTACAGCGGCCTCTCTGGCGACCTCCCTATCGAGCCGCCCCAGCACCCAGCGCGGGCCGCCCCCAACAACAGTAAGGTTCCCGTCCTGGCCGGTGGGGAGCGCGGAGACATCGAATCGGATGTAACGGTGGTCCGACAGTGTCTCCACGCCCACCACCACCCTCCAATTCTGGACACGGCGCGCCAGGGCGGGCGATGCCGACGGTGTGCTGCGCCGTCCCCCCCACCGCGCTGGACCTTAACGGTCCCCTCCGTTGCAGCATCTGACCGGTGAAGGCCAGACGCCGCCCACCGCGTGTGCGGCGAAGCGTCGAGACCGACGCTCCGCCGCCTCCTCCTACCATTGACTTGTCCCTGCCGACCATCCCACGTCAAAGGAGGGTCGGCAACGACAAGTCACGTCCTCCTCGTGGGCCCACCTCCCGCCCCCGAGCCGCGGCCACCCCCACCCGAAGGAGAGATTCCGGGCTGCAGAGCCAGGTGCAGAGCGGGCAAAGCCCGGATGCAGAGCCGGGCAAAGCAGGGTGCAGAGCTGGTCAGTGCACTCGGGGAACTCAAACCGCACGAGTACCGAGTGCAAAGCCAGGTGCAGAGCGGGCAGAGCCGGTCACTGCAGAGCCGGGCAGTGCAGGGTGCAGAGCTGGGGTGCCCCGGGCGTTCCCCCCCGCAGGGGAAGGCGGCCCGCCCAGAGGCCTGGAGGTGAGCCCCACCGCTGACCTACCGCTACCTACCCCGCCTACCCCTGTGTCGCGTCTGGAGTGTCCCCTGCTAATCAGGGGAACACCCAGAGCGACAAGTCCCCCCCTCCCCCCCCGTCAGGTATTCGCCACCGCCAACAAGAACCCACGAATGGGAAGTTATTGACGGTGCCCAGGGTGCACCAGCCCAGCGGGTTGCTCTTCCCCCCGGACGTATCCAAAAGAGACCAGCAACCAACTAGGCCAACGTGGAGGTTACCTGACCCGCACCCCACCCCAACCTAACCTTTTTTTTTTTTTTTGATCTCGCTGGGAAAAAATGCATTACGCATACCCGCCCCTTGGGGGAATGGGGACGGGCTATGTGGGACTCCCCGGAATGTTCCGGTATACCCACTAAAATAACCCAGCGGCACTCCCGCATCGTCTGTTTGGAGGAGGACTGGGAAACTGGCACAGCCTTTACGCCCAGTCCTCCGCCGACGACCGCCCGCCTTTACAGCGGGGCCTTCACGCCCCTCCCTTAGTGGAGGGGCCCGGGAATGACCACGTGCTCGGCCATTCCCGCCCGTCGAGGGTGGTGACTAGTGCAATGCAGACGACAGGCGCCCCCGCGCCTGTCGCCCGCTAGTCACCACCGGGAGGTGGGAGGAGACGGTCTTATAACCGCCTTCTCCCACCCCTTCTTCGTCTGCGGAGCGGCGGCGCGAGAGGATCGTCCTCCCGCGCACGCTCCGCCGCCTCCTTTTGCGAAATCACGACCTCGCAAAAGGAGGCAACCGCCGCCCAGGCCTCCTCACTCCCCAGCATGGAGTTGACCACACTGGGAAGTGAGAGGTCCTGCCCGACCACATCAATCAAGGCACGGCGCAGCTCAGCCCAAGCCGGGCACACCTCGAGGGTGTGCTGCGCCGTGTCTGCCGCAGCGCCACAGTCGTGGCACCCCGGGGTTTCCTCCCTCCGGATCCGATGCAGGTGCGTTCCGAAACACCCATGTCCGGACAACACCTGCACTAGACGGAACGAGAGGAAACCGTGGGGTCGCTCGAGCCAGCCCTGCAGGGCTGGACCGAGCGCGTCCAATGTTCGACGGCCAAAGGCGGCGGTGGCGAGGTCCTCCGTCCAATGGAGGACGATGGCATCCCTCGCCTCCCGCCGCACGGCCTCCCTCTCTTCAGGGGCGGGGCGCTCTCCGAGCGCCTTCCGCCGCGCCGTCCAATCGTACACTCTGGCAAGCACCCATGCCTCCAACTCCCAGGGAGGGGTGCCCGCCAGAGCGCACGCCGCCGAAAAGCCCACTGAGCGGTAGGCTCTCGCCACCCGCAGTGCAATAGCCCTTTGGGGCTTGCGGATGGCGGTCGCGTTCTCCCTCCTGTGGAGGGAGTCCGCCCAGATGGGTGCGCCGTAGAGCGCCATGCTCCGCAGGATGCCGGCATACAATCGCCGGCACCGTGCACTGGGCCCCCCGAGGTTGGGGAGGAGCCATGAGAGGGCGTCCGCGGCTTTCAGCAGGCGCGTCGACAGCCCGCTAAAGTGCGGGCCGAAGCGCCACCTGCTGTCCAGCACTAGGCCCAGATATTTCATCTGGGCCTTCACCTCAATTCTGACGCCCTCTACGACTATATGGCCGTCGGGAGGGCAGCGCTGCCGAGGCCCGTGGAAGAACACGGCCTCGGTCTTGTTCAGCGCCACCCTCAATCCTAGCTGGCGGATCCTCCCTGCAACCAAGGATCCGCCAGCCGAGGCCAAACAGGCCGCCTCCCCAAAGTCCCTCCCCCGGGCAACGAGGAGAGTGTCATCCGCGTAACAGATGACACTCGTGCCCTGGAGGAGGGTGCCCCGCAGGAGCCAGTCGAATGCGATGTTCCACAAGGGGGGCCCTAGCACCGACCCCTGTGGAACACCGCACTCCGCTCCGTAGCGCCTGATCCTGGCCGTCTTGTCCACCAGGAGGACCTCTCTGTCCTCCAGGTAGCTGGCCAGGATCGCCCGCAGATATGGAGGCACTCCGTGGTACCGGAGTGCCTCCAATATGGTCGAGTGGGGCACGGAGTTGAAGGCGTTGGCGATGTCGAACGACACCGCCAACACTCCGTCCCCCGACTCGACCGCCTCCTGCACGTGGCCCCTGAGTAGGGCCAACGCGTCGACCGTCGAACGCCCTCGGCGAAAACCGAATTGGGCGTCCGACAGGTCAGGCCCTACCTCCCGCAACAAGCTATTTAGCCGGGTGGCGATGATCCCCTCGAACAATTTACCGACCTCATCGAGCAGAACGATGGGCCGGTATGCCGAGGGGGAGTCCACCGGGCGTCCCTCCTTCCGGAGGAGGCACAACTGCCCCTCCTTCCATGGTTTCGGGAACCTCCCAGCCGTCAGACACGCGCTGAAGAGGTCCCGAAACCTGTCCTCCATGAGGGACGACCCCAACCTAACCTAACCTAACCTTTGTTTTTTTTTTTTTTTTGATAACGCTGGAAAAAAATGCATTACGCATACCCGCCCATCGGGGGAATGGACGGGCTATGTGGGACTCCCCGGGCAAGCCCGGTATACCCACTAAAATGAACCAGCGCACTCCGGCATCGTCTGTGTGGAGGAGGACTGGGAAACCGGCACAGCCTTTACGCCCAGTCCTCCGCCGACGACTGCCCACCATAATGGCGGGCCCCGCACGACCCTCCCTCAGTGGAGGGGCCCGGGAATGACCACGTGCTCGGCCATTCCCGCCCGTCGAATGTGGTGACTAGTGCAATGCAGACGACAGGCGCCCCCGCGCCTGTCGCCCGCTAGTCACCACCGGGAGGTGGGAGTTGACCACACTGGGAAGTGAGAGGTCCTGCCCAATCACAAAACTCAGGGCACGGCGCAGTTCAGCCCAGGCTGGGCACACCTCGAGGGTGTGCTGCGCCGTGTCCTCTGCCGCGCCGCAGTCGTGGCACGCCGGGGTTTCCTCCCTCCGGATCCGGTGCAGGTGCGTTCCGAAACAACCATGTCCGGACAACACCTGCACCAAACGGAACGAGAGGAAACCATGTGGCCGCTCGAGCCAGCCTTGCAAGACTGGACCGAGCGCGTCCAGCGTCCGGCGTCCAAAGGCGGCGGTGGCGAGGTCCTCCGTCCAATGGAGGACGATAGCGTCCCTCGCCTCCCGCCGCACCGCCTCCCGCTCTTCCGCGGCGGGGCGCTCCCCGAGCGCCTTCCGCCGCGCCGTCCAATCGTACACTCTGGCGAGAACCCATGCCTCCAACTCCCAGGGAGGGGTGCCCGCCAGAGCGCACGCCGCCGAGAAGCCCACTGAGCGGTAGGCTCTCGCCACCCGCAGTGCAATGGCCCTTTGGGGCCTGCGGATGGCGGTCGCGTTCTCCCTCCTGTTGAGGGAGTCCGCCCAGATGGGCGCCCCGTAGAGGGCCATACTCTTTAGGATGCCGGCATAGAGGCGCCGGCATCGATCCTTCGGCCCTCCCAAGTTTGGGAGGAGCCATGAGAGGGCGTCCGCGGCTTTCAGCAGGCGCGTCGACAGCCCGCTGAAGTGCGGGCCGAAGCGCCACCTGCTGTCTAGCACGAGGCCCAGATACTTCATCTGGGCCCCGACCCCTATCCGGACGCCCTCCACGACGATGTGGGCGTCTGGAGGGCAGCGCTGCCGAGGCCCGTGAAAGAACACGGCCTCGGTCTTGTTCAGCGCTACCCTCAGTCCAAGCTGGCGGATCCTACCTGCCACCAAGGATCCGCCAGCCGAGGCCAAACAGGCCGCCTCCCCAAAGTCCCTCCCCCGGGCAACGAGGAGAGTGTCATCCGCGTAACAGATGACACTCGTGCCCTGGAGGAGGGTGCCCCGCAGGAGCCAGTCGAATGCGATGTTCCACAAGGGGGGCCCTAGCACCGACCCCTGTGGAACACCGCACTCCGCTCCGTAGCGCCTGATCCTGGCCGTCTTGTCCACCAGGAGGACCTCTCTGTCCTCCAGGTAGCTGGTCAGGCACGCGCTGAAGAGGTCCCGAAACCTATCCTCCATGAGGGACGCCGCGATGGCAACCACCCGTGCGGGGACGCCATCTGGCCCAGGGGCCGTCTTCTTCGCGCGGAGGGACAGAACCCCCGCGCGAAGTTCCTCTGCTGATACTGGAGGGACCTCCTCCTCCGGCGAAGCCACCACCCCCCCCAGTGGGGGATTCATCGTTGGTGGGGTGAACTCGGTCCTGCGCGGAAACAAGGACCGGACCACCCCATCCAGCAACGCCGGCTCCAGGGTCTCCGTAATGGGGGGACCAAAGGGGCGCAGTTGGTTCCGCGCCGCCTTATATGGCCTCCCAAATGGATCCCTGTCGAGGCCCTCCAGCATCTCGGCCCGCGCAGAGTCCTTGGCGGCGCACATAGCCGCCTTGAGGACCGTCTTTGCCTCTAGATAAGAGGCGTAGAGGCGGTCCTCCCCGGCCTGAGACCGGGTAGTGCGCCGCCGACTCCGCGTGTAGGCCCTCCTGGCCGCCACGCAGGTGGCCCGTAGCCCTGCCAGCTCCTCCGACCACCAGTACACGGCGCGACGGGGAGCCGGCCGGCGTGACCGAGGCATGCTGGCGTTGCACACCTCGGTCAGAGACGCCCTGAGCTGGACCGCCACGCGGTCCACGTCCAGGACCGGCTCGACAGGGGACAGCCAGTCCTGGAGAAAGGCTGCCTCCTTGGCTGCCTCCCGGTCCAGGCGGGTGAGAGCCCACCGCGGGAAGGGAGATTGGCCAGCGCGGCCCGTCCCCCCCCGGGGGCCGGTGGAGATGTCGAACCGCACGTATCGGTGGTCCGACAAAGTCTCCACCGTCTCCACCCGCCAGTTCACAACGCGGGCGGCCAGGGCAGGGGTGGCAAACGAGACGTCTACCACCGATCCTCCCCGTTGCCGCACACACGTGTGGACCGCCCCCCTGTTGAGGAGGGACACGCCGCACGAGGCCGCCCAGAATTCGACAGCGCGTCCCCGGACGTTGCAGGAGGCAGCCGGGTTGCCCCAAGCCTCCGACTTGGCGTTAAGGTCGCCCAATATGGCGACCTGGCGTGGTGCCGCCCTCCCGGCGACTGCCGTAAGGATCTCGAGGAAGTCCTCGAAATCCCTTAGAGGGCGGTTTGGGGAGAAATAGACCCCGACCAGGGCCGTATCCCCCCCCCACGCGGCGGCCACGTATCCCGGTCCCCTCTCTAAAAGCGAGAGGGGAGGGGAGTCCGTGGAGGACCGCGCCACCAACGCCACCAAGCCGTCCCGGTCGCCCAGCCAGGTACTGGGGACCGAGTAAGGCTCGGCAACCACCGCCACGTCCACCAACCACTCAGCCACGGTCTGGATCAGTAGATCCTGAGCCGCTCTGCAGTGGTTGGTGTTCGCCTGGAGGATGCGATGTTCGACTGGCATTAATCGGACATCGCACCCCCCTCCTCCTCAGCCAGGCCAGCAGCAGCCGAAAGCCCATCTGCCGCTACGGCGGCGATAGCGGCAGGCCTTCTCGGCGCCTGTGCTCTTCCCTTCTTGGGGGGAGGATTGCACATCCTCCCCTGCATCATGTGCCCTGCCGGGCGGCCAGCGGCGGCACAGACTGCGCAGTGCGGCTTGGCCCTCCCCCTTGTGACCCTCCTTGCCGCAACGGTAACAACTCTCTGTCCGGTCCACGGTGGACGGACAGAGAGGCCGGGTGTGCCCGACTCCGAAGCACTTGTAGCACCGCAAGGGCTGCGCCACAAGTGCCCGGACCGCACCCGAGCTGAAGCCCACGTTGAGCCGTCCTTTATCAAGGACGGCTTTGGCCGCGGCGACTGGGCACTCCATGCGGATGGTGCCCATGCCGCCGCGGCCGGACCTGATGTCCCGGGCTCGTACCGCTGCGACACCACAGCCCCCTACAGCTGCGACCGCCGCCACCACCTCCTCCTTGGTGACCGAGTCATCCAAGTCGGTCACCTCGATGGCCGCGGTCTTCACCGGCCTGGCCACCTTGGCCGCATCTGCGATGACCTCTTGCAGCTTAGCTGCGAAGAGGTCCGCATTTTTGCCACCTTCGGCCCCCGGGAACTCAAAGAGCCGAGCCCCAGCCTGTGTCGCTGTGTCCACGTCCTGGTCCTCCACAGCCAACCGCTCAAGCTCCAGTAGGGAGTGGTCCGCGTACAGAACGACAGACGCGCCGTACCCGGACTTGGCACGAGCAAGGCGCGCCTGCCGCTCCTTGGCAGCAACCTGCTCCTCCAGGTCCTGCTGGTACTGCTCCCGCCGAACTAGGTCCAACTGGCGTTGGGCGTCTTCCAGACCCACGTCGTGGGTATCCGCCGTCACCTTCTTGGCCTTAGCCCTCCTCGAAGGCTCCTTCGCCGAACCCGAGCCCGAGGAGCCATCCGACACTTCCTTCAGGAAGTATCGCTTCCGCGATCGCGATCGTGACCGAGAGTACTCGGTCGTCTTCGCGCTAGCGTTCGACGCAATCAACTCACTATCGGAGTCCGATTCGTCCACGTTTCCTTCGTAGAAGGCTCTGCCTTCTGCCGACGCTGAAGCATCGCGGTGGTTCTGAGAAGGGCCTTTGGGTTGGCCCTGAGAAGGGCCTTTGGGTTGGCCCTGAGAAGGGCCTTTTTTAACAAAATGCCCGAGGGCATCCCGCGGGGGTTTTGATGTAGACATCATAAAAATTAAAATAAAATTCTCCGCAGGTATCGTACACGACAAGACAGATAAAATTCGCTACGATCGCACAGTGCACTTTGGCCGTACCCAGCCTGCCACTCCGTTACGGTGGTCAGGACTGGGACGTTTCCGGGGAACACGACGGGGACGTAAGCACTGTGGGGGGGTTCCCCAACCTTTTTTTTTTTTTTTTTTTGATAACGCTGGAAAAAAATGCATTACGCATACCCGCCCATCGGGGGAATGGACGGGCTATGTGGGACTCCCCGGGCAAGCCCGGTATACCCACTAAAATAAACCAGCGCACTCCCGCATCGTCTGTGTGGAGGAGGACTGGGAAACCGGCACAGCCTTTACGCCCAGTCCTCCGCCGACGACTGCCCACCATAATGGCGGGCCCCGCACGCCCCTCCCTCAGTGGAGGGGCCCGGGAATGACCGTGAGTGATCGGCCATTCCCGCCCGACGAGGGTGGTGATTGTGCAATGCAGACGACAGGCGCCCCCGCACCTGCCGCCCGCTAATCACCACCAGGGGGTGGGCGCAGGCGATCGTACAACCGCCCTCTCCCACCCCCACCGCTGCCTCCTTTTGCGACATGGCGTCCTCGCAAAAGGAGGCAACCGCCGCCCAGGCCTCCCCGCTCCCCAGCATGGATTTACCACACCGGGAAGCGAGAGGACCTGCCACACAACCTCCTTCTCAGGGCACGGCGCAGTTACGCCCCCGCTGGGCACACCTAGACGGTGTGCCGCGCCGTGCCCTTCACCGCACTTGACCTAAACGGTCCCCTCCTATGCGGCATCTGGCCAGAATCCGCGAAGGCCAGACGCCGCCCTCCGCGTGTGCGTGTGTTCCCCCCCCAACCTAACCTTTTTTTTTTTTTTTTTTTGATAACGCTGGAAAAAAATGCATTACGCATACCCGCCCATCGGGGGAATGGACGGGCTATGTGGGACTCCCCGGGCAAGCCCGGTATACCCACTAAAATAAACCAGCGCACTCCCGCATCGTCTTTATGGAGGAGGACTGGGAAACCGGCACAGCCTTTACGCCCAGTCCTCCGCCGACGAATGCCCACCACAATGGCGGGCCCCGCACGCCCCTCCCTCAGTGGAGGGGCCCGGGAATGACCGTGAGTGATCGACCATTCCCGCCCGACGAGGGTGGCGATTGTGCAATGCAGACGACAGGCGCCCCCGCACCTGCCGCCCGCTAATCACCACCAGGGGGGTGGGCGCAGGCGATCGTACAACCGCCCTCTCCCACCCCCACCGCTGCCTCCTTTTGCGACATGGCGTCCTCGCAAAAGGAGGCAACCGCCGCCCAGGCCTCCCCGCTCCCCAGCATGGATTTACCACACCGGGAAGCGAGAGGACCTGCCACACAACCTCCTCAGGGGACGGCGCAGCTACGCCCCCGCTGGGCACACCTAGACGGTGTGCCGCGCCGTGCCCCCCACCGCAATGGACCTTTACGGTCCCCGCCATTGCAGCATCTGGCCCGCGAAGGCCAGACGCCGCCCTCCGCGTGTGCGGCGAAGCGTCGAGACCGACGCTCCGCCGCCTCCTCCTACCACTGACTTGTCCCTGCCGACCATCCCACGTCAAAGGAGGGTCGGCAACGACAAGTCAACCTACCAAACCTAACCTACCCCACCCACCCCAACCTACCTACCCAGCCTACCCCTTCGCCGCGTCTGGAGTGTCCTCTGCTATTCAGAGGAACACCCAGAGCGACGATTCCCCCCCCTACCCCCCCGTCAGATATTCGCCATCGCCAACAAGAACCCACGAATGGGAAGTTATTGACGGTGCCCAGGGTGCACCAGCCCAACGGGTTGCTCTTCTCCCCGGACGTATCCGAAAGAGACCAGCAACCAACTAGGCCAACGTGGAGGTTACCTGACCCGCACCCCCCCCCAACCTAACCTAACCTTTTTTTTTTTTTTTTTTTTTTTTTTGATCACGCTGGGAAAAAATGCATTACGCATACCCGCCCATTGGGGGAATGGGGACGGGCTATGTGGGACTCCCCGGAAAGTTCCGGTATACCCACTAAAATAACCCAGCGGCACTCCCGCATCGTCTCTGAGTGGAGGAGGACTGGGAAACTGGCACAGCCTTTACGTCCAGTCCTCCGCCGACGACCGCCCGCCTTTACAGCGGGGCCTTCACGCCCCTCCCTTAGTGGAGGGGCCCGGGAATGACCACGTGCTCGGCCATTCCCGCCCGTCGAGGGTGGTGACTAGTGCAATGCAGACGAGAGGCGCCCCCGCGCCTGTCGCCCGCTAGTCACCACCAGGAGGTGGGAGGAGACGATTGAACAACCGCCTTCTCCCACCCCTTCTTCGCCTGCGGAGCGGTGGCGCGAGAGGATCGTCCTCTCGCGCACGCTCCGCCACCTCCTTTTGCGACATCACGACCTCGCAAAAGGAGGCAACCGCGGCCCAGGCCTCCTCACTCCCCAGCATGGAATTGACCACACTGGGAAGCGAGAGGTCCTGCCCGATAACACTATTTAGGGCACGACGCAGCTCTGCCCAGGCTGGGCACACCTCAAGGGTGTGCTGCGCCGTGTCCTCCTCCGCGCCGCAGTCGTGGCACGCCGGGGTTTCCTCCCTCCGGATCCGGTGCAGGTGCGTTCCGAAACAACCATGTCCGGACAACACCTGCACCAAACGGAATGAGAGGAAACCGTGGGGACGCTCGAGCCAGCCCTGCAAGACTGGACCGAGCGCGTCCAACGTCCGGCGGCCAAAGGTGGCGGTGGCGAGGTCCTCCGTCCAGTGGACGACTATCGCGTCCCTCGCCTCCCGCCGCACGGCCTCCCGCTCTTCCGCGGCGGGGCGCTCCCCGAGCGCCTTCCGCCGCGCCGTCCAATAGTACACTCTGGCGAGCACCCATGCTTCCAACTCCCACGGAGGAGTGCCCGCCAGAGCGCACGCCGCCGCGAAGCCTACCGATCGGTAGGCCCTCGCCACCCGCTGTGCAATGGCCCGTTGGGGCCTGCGGATGGCGGTCGCGTTCTCCCTCCTCTGGAGGGAGTCGGCCCAGATTGGGGCCCCGTAAAGGGCCATACTCTTAAGTATGCCGGCGTACAACCGCCGGCATCGCGCCTTGGGCCCCCCCAGATTTGGCAGGAGCCACGACAGGGCATCGGCGGCCTTCAGCAGGCGCGTCGACAGCCCACTGAAATGTGGGCCGAAGCGCCACCTGCTGTCCAGCGTGAGGCCCAGATACTTCATCTGGGCCGTGACCTCGATCCTGACGCCCTCCACGACTATGTGGGCGTCAGGAGGGTAGCGCTGCCGAGGCCCGTGAAAGAACACGGCCTCGGTCTTGTTCAACGCCACCCTCAATCCTAGCCGGCGGATCCTTTCTGCGACCAAGGATCCGCCAGCCGAGGCCAGACAGGCCGCCTCCCTGAAGTCCCTCCCCCGGGCAACGAGGAGAGTGTCATCAGCATAACATATGACACTCGTGCCCTGGAGGAGGGTGCCCCGCAGTAGCCAATCGAAACCGATGTTCCACAGGGGGGGGCCTAGAACCGACCCCTGTGGAACACCGGACTCCGCGCCGTACCTCCTGACCGTGGCCGTCTTGTCAACAAGGAGGACCTCTCGGTCCTCCAAGTAGCTGGCCAGGAGGTTCCGCAGGTATTGGGGCACTCCGTGGTACCGGAGTGCCTCCAATATTGTCGAGTGGGGCACGGAGTTGAATGCGTTGGCGATGTCGAATGACACCGCCAACACCCCGCCCCCCGACTCTACCGCCTCCTGCACTTGGCCCTTCAACAGGGCCAAGGCGTCGACCGTCGAACGCCCTCGTCGAAACCCGAACTGGGCGTCCGACAGGTCTGGCCCCATCCCCCGCAGATGGCTGTTGAGCCGGTCGGCGACTATCCCCTCGAACATTTTACCGACCTCATCGAGCAGAACGATGGGCCGGTATGCCGAGGGGGAGTCCGCCGGGCGTCCCTCTTTTCGGAGGAGGCAAAGCTGCCCCTATTGCGGGAGTTAGAACGGCGCGGGATCTTCGTGCAGGCGTTCGCGGATGACATCGTCTTGGTTGTAGATGGGGACTCAGCGACTGAAGTCTCGACATCTGCCAATGCGGCCCTCGCCCTTGCTCAGAGTTGGGGTGTCAGAAATAAGTTGAGGTTCGCACCGCACAAGACCTGTGCGATGGTGGTAACCAACAAACTTAAGTACGACACCCCAAGGTTGAGCATGGCCGGGGTCGACATCGGTATGGTCAAGAGTATGAAGTTGTTGGGTCTGACCATTGACGAGAAGCTCACATTTAATGAGCATACCGCGAACGTCTGCAAGAAGGCTGCTGATATTTACAAACAGCTGTCCCGCGCCGCAAAGGTTAGCTGGGGACTAAGTGCAGACATAATACACACCATCTACACGGCCACAATTGAACCCATAGTTACATACGCGGCCGCTGCCTGGGCACCCGCCACGAAAAAGGTTGGGATACGGAAGAAACTAAGCTCTGTCCAACGAGGGTTCGCTCAGAAGCTCTGCAAATCTTACCGCACAGTCTCTCTGAACTCGGCACTGGCATTGGCCGGGATACTGCCTCTAGACCTGCGCATACAGGAGGCAGCCGCCCTGTATGAAGCAAGGAGAGGGTCATCCCGGTTTGTGCCAGGAGACAGAGAGATCGAGAGTGCGGTGAGGTTTGCAAAAGCTCCCCACCCGGCTACCCAAATGCCCCTCGCGTTCATGTGCCTGGCAGATCGAGAGTTGCTAGCCAGCAACAACACGCAGACGGTGCGCATCTTCACCGACGGCAGCAAAATTGAGGGGAAGGTCAGAGCCGCATTATCCATTTGGGATAATGATGGTGAAGTCCGGAGCCTCAAGCTTTGCCTTGCCGCGTACTGCACCGTCTACCAGGCGGAACTCTTGGCCATTTGGAAAGCTACAGAGATAATCCTCGCGCGGCAAGAAGTGAGCTATGGCTTGTACAGCGACTCAATGGCAGCATTGCAGACGCTTGCAAGCCATAGCTCTCTCCATCCCCTGGCATTCCACGCGCGTGCCAATTTGGCTAAGGCCCTTGCCCAGAACAAAGCTGTGTCTTTGTTCTGGGTCAAAGCCCACGCGGGCCTGCCCGGGAATGAGCGAGCGGACGAGCTAGCCAAGGAGGCAGCATTGTCGTCACGGAGGAAGCCGGACTACGACCAGTGTCCGGTTTCATTTATCAAGCGGAGGATTCGTTCCGAATCGCTTGATGAATGGAATCGGAGATATGTGTCGGGCGAGACAGCTTCCGTGACGAAAATGTTTCTTCCGGACGCAATAGTTGCCTTCCGTATTGTGAAACAGGTACGGCCCTCAGGTGTTCTCACGCAGGTTTTGACGGGGCACGGTGGGTTCTCTGAATACTTGAATCGCTTCAAGTGTAAGGAGAGCCCATCGTGCGTCTGCGACCCCAGCGAGCCAGAAAGTGTCCAGCACATAATTGTAGAATGCCCGCTATTTATCAGGGAGCGCTACCAACTTGAATGTGAGCTGGACAAAAAACTGACGAACGAAAGTATCTGTGGGTTCATGACAAAACAATATAGGGAAAGGTTCCTGGCGTACTGCACTAAAGTAGCCACTGTGGTGATAGACAGGAATAAGACCTGATGCGCACTGTGCTTCGTGTATATTTAATTGTATCCAATACGTAAGCACAGAATGCTGCATGACTGTCTATCGCCAGCAGTATGTTAAGTTAGTACCTAATCGGTTGTAAAGATGATCTGTGATACTATTTACTGTGATGACTGCACTTTTTATGTTTTGTTATTATCCCTAATGTTATATTTGACTGCACCTACTCTTATGTTTTTACCCTAATGTGAAAATTTTATATGTAATTCTGTGATACTGCACTTTTTTGTTTTAATTTAAATGTGATATTGTATTGAATTTATGTTTTTAAACAAAAGTATTTCAGTTATTGTTTACATTGCCGTTTTAGCACTTTTTGCACACATGTAATTATATTTACCAGTTTTATTTACCTTAATGATTTTAATAAAGAATGCCCTTAGATAAGATTAAATAAAGTGGGATTCCCACCCACAGTATGAAAGAAGAAGAATGCAAGAAAGATATAGGATGAGGAAAGAAAGTACGAGAGGCATACAAGATTGAACGGAATGTTAGAGGTTGCACGCAATAGGCGCCAAATTTTGTGGCGGGATTAGTGTTAAGAAAAAAAAAAAAAAAAAAAAAAAAAAAAAAAAAAAAAAAAAAACCTAACCTAACCTAACCTTTTTTTTTTTTTTTTTTTTTTTTCGTCATCGCCAGCAGTATGTTAAGTTAGTACCTAATCGGTTGTAAAGATGATCTGTGATACTATTTACTGTGATGACTGCACTTTTTATGTTTTGTTATTATCCCTAATGTTATATTTGACTGCACCTACTCTTATGTTTTTACCCTAATGTGAAAATTTTATATGTAATTCTGTGATACTGCACTTTTTTGTTTTAATTTAAATGTGATATTGTATTGAATTTATGTTTTTAAACAAAAGTATTTCAGTTATTGTTTACATTGCCGTTTTAGCACTTTTTGCACACATGTAATTATATTTACCAGTTTTATTTACCTTAATGATTTTAATAAAGAATGCCCTTAGATAAGATTAAATAAAGTGGGATTCCCACCCACAGTATGAAAGAAGAAGAATGCAAGAAAGATATAGGATGAGGAAAGAAAGTACGAGAGGCATACAAGATTGAACGGAATGTTAGAGGTTGCACGCAATAGGCGCCAAATTTTGTGGCGGGATTAGTGTTAAGAAAAAAAAAAAAAAAAAAAAAAAAAAAAAAAAAAAAAAAAAAAACCTAACCTAACCTAACCTTTTTTTTTTTTTTTTTTTTTTTTGTTCTCCCAGGAAAATTCCTGACGAATACGCAGTGGCCTGGGGGGGACCACTGCGTTATGTGGGGTTCGCACCCACTAAAAACCTGGAGTGTTCCTTCACTCGCCCACGGGGCTGCGGGACCCACGAGGCTTGCAACCGCGTGCCCCGCTGGCGTTGCTCCGCAACGGAGCTCTTCTCTATTGGGCGGGGCAGAGTCCCTTGTTGTTAGTTGAGACCCAACCCAGCCCAATTCCACCTCAAAATCAATCTCCTCCTAGCACTGAGGCGCCCGGAACACTGCGGCGTCTCAGTGCGTGGACCTTTGGGTGGACGGTGGATCCCCCGATCCACCGCCCACGGTCCCCGGCGTTACGGCATCATTCGGGCCGCAAAGGCCAGACGCCGTCTTCCGCGTCTACGGCGGCGCATCGGAGCCGAATCAACGTCGTTTTCCCGATCCCGCTCAGCCGCCTCCTTCCGCGACATCACCTCGACGCTGAACGTCGCTACCGCTCGCCAATACTCGTCGCTGTCGACCATCTTCTTGAGGAGGGCCGGCAGCGACAGGTCGTCCCCTACGGTCACGGACAGGGCGGCGCGAGGGACCTCCCAAGCAGGGCACTCCTCGCGCGTGTGTTGCGCCGTGTCCGCGACTCCCGCCACGCAATGGTGGCACACGTCCGTGGGCTCCCTCCTTGCCACCCGGTACAGGTATCTGCCAAAGCAACCGTGCCCGGTGATCATCTGTGTCAGGTGGAAGGAGAGAGCTCAGTGCCGCCGTTCGAGCCACTCGCGGAGAATGGGCCGAACGGCGGTCACCACCTCTCGGCTCTCAACCCGATCTTCTTCTAGGCGCGCCGCCCACCTCCGCAGGAGAGTGTCACGCCACTCCTCTCGCCAGCGACGAATCTCCCGCGGATGTGGGGGGCGGCCGCCGCCCGCAATCGCCTCTTTCGTTCGCCAGTACGCCGCGGCGAGTACCTCTGCATCGAGGTCCCACGGCGGCGTACCGGCGAGCACACACGCGCCGACGCACGACACGGTGCGGTACGCCCGGGCCACCCTGAGCGCCATGGCGCGCTGCGGTCGTCGCAGCGCAGCCAGATTCGGGCCGCTCATGGCTCCTACCCATATTGGCGCCCCGTAGAGCGCCATGGAGCGTACCACACCGGTGTATAGGCGTCGGCAGACTCCACCCGGCCCCCCAACATTTGGGAGGATCCGCCCCAATGCCCCAGCGGTGGCCAACAACTTTGGGGCCAACCGCCGGAAGTGCTCCTCGAACTTCCATCGGCCGTCGAGTACGAGCCCCAGGTAGGAGGCCTCCTCGGTGAGATCTCTCACCCGCGCAACGGCGTCCAGGGTCGACCGACCCCGGCGGAAACCGAACTGCGCGTCGTCCAGATCCGGATCCATGCACTCGGCCAGGCGAGCCGCGAGCACACGCTCGAAGAGCTTGCTCACCTCGCCGAGCAACACGATCGGACGGTAGGACGACGGCAGTCCGGCCGGGCGCCCTGCCTTCGGCAGTAGTACGAGTTTGCCCGTCTTCCACGCGCGCGGGAATCGACCCTGCACCACGCATGCGGTGAAGAGGGACCTCACCCTCTCTCCGATCTCCTCCAGCGCGATCGCTAATGCCGTCCCCGGAACGCCGTCCGGGCCCGGGGCGGTCCTCTTCATTTTGAGCCTGAGGACGGCCGCCCCGAATTCGGCCTCCGATACCGGCGGTGCGGGGACTTCGTCCTCAACCTCGGCCGATCGCGCACCGTGTCGGGCCATCGCCGGAGGCACCCACTCGTCTCGCTGCGGGAAGAGGGTGCCCACCACCTCTTCGAGAAGACCCCCGTCCACGCTAGAAGTGACGGGGGGAGCCCAGGGCCGCAGCTTTTTTCTGACGGCTTTGTACGGCCTACCCCAAGGGTCGCCATCGAGGGTCCGCAACCATTCCTCCCACGCCGCCTCCTTGGCCCGCGCGATTGCCAACTGGAACGTTTCGCGCAAAGCCCTGTAGGCGGCGTAGGAGGCATTCTCCTCATTCGCGTCCCGAACTCGCCTCCGCCTGCACCGAGTGTATTGGCGGCGTGCCCTACCGCAATCAATGCGCATGCGGCGGAGCTCGTCGCTCCACCAATACACCCGATGCCGAGGAGGGAGGGGTCTCGCCCTGGGCATCGCCGCGTCGCATATGCGGCCCAGCGAGGCCGCAAGGCGCCCTGCCTCCTCGTCCACGTCCTGACCAATGTCGGGCCCGGACACCCAGTCCTCGACTACAGCGGCCTCTCTGGCGACCTCCCTATCGAGCCGCCCCAGCACCCAGCGCGGGCCGCCCCCAACAACAGTAAGGTTCCCATCCTGACCGCCGGTGGGGAGCGCGGAGACATCGAATCGGATGTAACGGTGGTCCGACAGTGTCTCCACGCCCACCACCACCCTCCAATTCTGGACACGGCGCGCCAGGGCGGGCGATGCCAACGTGATATCGACTATAGACCCACCCTGTTGCCGCACGCACGTGTCCTCCGACCCGGTGTTGAGGACGGCCAAGCCCATGGAGACCGCCCACTCCTCTAGACACTCACCCCGCGCATCCGTCGCCGGGGATCCCCACGCCGTTGATTTGGCGTTGAAATCCCCAGCGACTAGCACGGGGCTAGGGGCGACCTGCCCAACCAGGGCGCCCACCTCCCCGAGCATATCCTCAAAGTCGGCGAGGGCCCGGTTGGGTGAGAAGTACACCCCTATCACAGTGATGCCACCCACGGCTGCCAGTACGTAGTCCCTACCCCTCGACACGTGGCCGATGGGCGGGGCGCCAGAGGCAGCCGGGGCAGCGATGGCCACCAAGCCATCCCGGCTACCGACCCAGTCATCTCGGGTGGGGACAAAGTAGGGCTCGGCGACTACGGCCACCTTGATTCCCCACTCTGCCAGGGTCTGGGTGAAAAGATCCTGGGCCCTGGCAGAGTGGTTAATGTTCGCCTGCAGAAAGGCGAGTCCGGGCATTTATGTGGCGGTATCCATTGGCCCCTCCGCTGCTTTTGGGCCTTGGGTAGGCCCACCGCCCTTATTTTTGACTTTGTTATTCTGGGCTTTGCCCACACAGCCTGCACCACCAAGAGGGTGCCCAGCCGGTTTGCCCGCTGCTGCGCAGGTGGCGCAGTTGGGCTCGGCCCGGCACTCACGCGCCCGGTGGCCCGGTTTTCCGCAGCGGTAGCAGAGACCGCTGCGGTCCACCTCCGACCCACACTTGCTGGCGACGTGGCCCAGGTTGAGGCACCTGAAGCACCTGAGGGGCCTAACCGCCAGCAAGGTAACTCTGGCCGTAATCCAGCCTACTTTTAGGCGGTCGGCGCCAACAACAGTTTTGGCGGCGGCCACCGGGCAGCCAAGCCACATCGTGGCCCGGTCGCTGATGACACCGGGCCTGATGTCGTCGACGTGACATCCCCCCTGCGCAGCGAAAGCCGCCACCACCTCTGCGGCGGTGACAGAGTCGTCGAGTCCTGACACCAACACGTCCACTCTTTTGGTCGGGCGGGAGACCCTGACCACCTCGGCGCTCAGGACCTCTCTTAGCTTATTGGCCAGCGAGTCGGCCTTCTCTGCGCCCCCATCCCCGAAGATTTCGAGGATGCGGGCGCCGGTGACCGTGGTCCTGCAGCGCATTTCCTCGATGCCGAGACTCTCCCTGTCGATCCGGGTCCGGGCCTCCCGCAATACTGAGCTGTAAGTGGCTCCCTGCTCAGCCGCGCCCGGTTGCAGCGTAAGTGTCACTGCTGCCGTTTTCGGCGCGCGCAGCTTCGCCACCGCCGCTGTCTTCTTCTTCTGGGTGCTCTGGGCGCTTGTCTGCTTGCCACTGCTTTTGGCACCCCGAGCAGCAACCAAGCTCCACTGCTCCGTCAATGGGGGCGGTGGGGGGGCGTCCTTCATCGGACTAGGGTCCCTTTCAGGGGCCGGGGCCGTCGTTTTCCCCTTGCCTTTCCCCTTTCCTTTGCCCTTGTTTTTGGGCTGGGCTGCGGGCTGGGCTGCGGGCTGGGCTGCGGGCTGGGTTGCGGGCGCAGGCGGAGGCGTCGGGGGTATTGGGGCCTTCGCCTCCGACTCGGCTGACTCCCCCTTTCTCTTGTCAGCCGCCAGCGGCGGCCGCAATGCCGGCTCTGGTAGGAGGCGACACTCGAGCCCTTCGAGTCGTGCATTCAGCATGTTGCTGAACTGCAAGACGCTGGCCCGAGCTATCTCCTCCATCATCTCTCTGATTGATTCGGGTGCTGCCGCCGTTGCTGCCGCAGCTGGCCGGCTGTTTGCCTCAGCCAGCTGTGCTGTTAGCCGCCGGTTTTCGGCCTCCAGTTTGGCAATTTCCTCCGTCATAGTTCGGGCCCTTATGCCCACCGCAGCCTCCTTGATGATCGAGGCCGCATCCTTTAGGGTCTTAATACTGGTCCCCTTCAGGCGGCCGGACTTGGTAGCCACCGTTTCTACCGTCTTTGCAGCCTCTAGCAGCAAGTAGTTGAGTGCTGCCAGAGACTGCTCCGTGTCCTCCTCTGGTGCCGGGGGGTTGAGGCCGCTGCGGCAGGCATGTCGTGACAGTTTGAGTGTCTTGGCGACCTCCGCTATTTGCTCCTCGGCCTCTATCTGGAGCGTTTCCGCTTTTGCCGCGTTAAGACGGGCCTGGGCCGCGGCTAGGCCGACGTATTCCCCAGTGGTGGGCGGTCGGCCTCTCCCTCTCTTAGATTTATGCGCCGCCCCTTTTTGCGCCGACGCCATCTCCTCCTCTCCATGCTCGCCCATTCCTCTTTTGCGCCACTTGCGAGTCTCCTCATTTTCGCTGCTCGAGTCAACGTTCATTTGGCAAGGGTCCTCTTTCTCGCTCTCTGAGCCGGATCCGCACGAAACCATTTTTGCGTCCGATTCGCCGGAGGACTCCGACAGACGCAGCACTGACACGCGTAGTTCCTTTTCAGGAGTCTTCTTCGCCTGCCTCACCTTTCTCTCCTTCTTCTTCTCCTCCTTCATCTCCACTTTCACTTCCTCCTTCTTTTTTTCGTCTTGTTTGTTTGTTTTGTTAAGTTTTTCCATTTTATTCCCACGAGTATGGGACGATATAAATAACACTGTCGGGTGACGCCCATTCCTGTACCAGTGTAGCTATATACTGTAGAGGTCGCCTGGTATCTACAGGTTTTTACGACCTAACCTTTTTTTTTTTTTTTTTTTTTTTTTGATAACGCTGGAAAAAAATGCATTACGCATACCCGCCCATCGGGGGAATGGACGGGCTATGTGGGACTCCCCGAGCAAGCCCGGTATACCCACTAAAATAAACCAGCGCACTCCCGCATCGTCTTTATGGAGGAGGACTGGGAAACCGGCACAGCCTTTACGCCCAGTCCTCCGCCGACGAATGCCCACCACAATGGCGGGCCCCGCACGCCCCTCCCTCAGTGGAGGGGCCCGGGAATGACCGTGAGTGATCGGCCATTCCCGCCCGACGAGGGTGGCGATTGTGCAATGCAGACGACAGGCGCCCCCGCACCTGCCGCCCGCTAATCACCACCAGGGGGTGGGCGCAGGCGATCGTACAACCGCCCTCTCCCACCCCCACCGCTGCCCCCTTTTGCGACATGGCGTCCTCGCAAAAGGAGGCAACCGCCGCCCAGGCCTCCCCGCTCCCCAGCATGGAATACACCACACCGGGAAGCGAGAGGACCTGCCACACAACCTCCTCCTCAGGGCACGGCGCAGCTACGCCCCCGCTGGGCACACCTAGACGGTGTGCCGCGCCGTACCCTTCACCGCGCTGGACCTTAACGGTCCCCTCCGATGCAGCATCTGGCCCGCGAAGGCCAGACGCCGCCCTCCGCGTGTGCGGCGAAGCGTCGAGACCGACGCTCCGCCGCCTCCTCCCACCATTGACTTGTCCCTGCCGACCATCCCACGTCAAAGGAGGGTCGGCAACGACAAGTCACTACCTCCTCATGGGCCCACCTCCCGCCCCCGAGCCGCAGCCACCCCCACCCGCAGGAGAGATTCCGGGCTGCAGAGCCAGGTGCAGAGCGGGCAAAGCCCGGATGCAGAGCCGGGCAAAGCAGGGTGCAGAGCTGGTCAGTGCACTCGGGCAACTCAAACCGCACGAGTGCCGAGTGCAAAGCCAGGTGCAGAGCGGGCAGAGCCGGTCACTGCAGAGCCGGGCAGTGCAGGGTGCAGAGCTGGGGTGCCCCGGGCGTTCCCCCCCGCAGGGGAAGGCGGCCCGCCCAGAGGCCAAGAAGTGAGCCCCACCGCTTTCCTAACCTAACCTACCTACCCAGACTACCCCTTCGTCGCATCTGGAGTGTCCCCTGCTAATCAGGGGAACACCCAGAGCGACGCCTCCCCCCCACCCCCCCGTCAGGTATTCGCCACCGCCAACAAGAACCCACGAATGGGAAGTTATTGACGGTGCCCAGGGTGCACCAGCCCAGCGGGTTGCTCTTCCCCCCGGACGTATCCGAAAGAGACCAGCAACCAACTAGGCCAACGTGGAGGTTACCTGACCCGCACCCCAACCTAACCTAACCTAACCTAACAAAATTTTTTTTTTTTTTTTTTTTTTTTTTTTTTTTTTTTTTTTTTTTTTTGATCACGCTGGGAAAAAATGCATTACGCATACCCGCCCATTGGGGGAATGGGGACGGGCTATGTGGGACTCCCCGGAAAGTTCCGGTATACCCACTAAAATAACCCAGCGGCACTCCCGCTTCGTCCTAATGGCGGAGGTCTGGGAAACTGGCACAGCCTTTACGTCCAGCCCTCCGCCGACGATTGCCCGCCTTTACGGCAGGCCCCGCACGCCCCTCCGAGTGGAGGGGCCCGGGAATGACCGTGAGTGCTCGGCCATTCCCGTCTGACGAGGGTGGTGACTGTGCAATGCAGACGAGAGGCGCCCCCGCGCCTGTCGCCCGCTAGTCACCACCAGGAGGTGGGAGGAGACGGTCGTATAACCGCCTTCTCCCACCCCTTCTTCGCCTGCGGAGCGGCGCAGCGAGAGGATCGTCCTCCCGCGCCGCACGACCCTGCGGATGATATCCTCAAGGTCGTGGGGGAGGTCGGGGCCCCCTGCCGCATGACTCGGCTTAGCTTGTGTTGGCCGGGCCGTGGCTTCTGCCAGCTTCCGATGCAGCTGGCTGACTTCTGACTGCAGGCGATCGATTTTCGCCTGCATTTGCCGCGTTTCGTCAGTCGCCTGGCGCTGCACCAGCTCGCTGACGATGCCACGCATGCTGACGGCCCGGCACTTGAGGGACTTCTGGAAGGTCCCCTTCAAGTGTGAGGACTTGGAGGCGACCTCCACAATCCCCTCAACATCCTCCTGAGCCATCCGCTCGAGCTCTAACAGCGAATTCTCCGTATATACGACGCGGGACGCGCCGTATCCAGCCTTGGCCCGGGCGATGCGCGCTTGCTGCTCCTTTGCAGCGACCTGCTCTTCTAGGTCGTCCTGGAGCTGCTCCCGCCGAGCCAAGTCCAACTGTCGTTGGGCGTCAGCTAGTCCCACGTCGTGGGTGTCCGCTTTAGGCTTTTTGGCCTTGGTCTTCTTTTTGCGCTCCTTCTCCGAACCCGAAACCGAGTTCGAGGAGCCACCGGACCCTCCCTTCAGGAAGGCCCTCCTCTTCAACGATTGTGTGTCGACCTCCATCGACAACAACTCGTCCGCCATTTCATAGAAGCTAGCCGCAGACGTCGCGCGGCTAGCCTCTGACACCGTAGCGTCGGGGTGGCCCTGAGAAGGGCCTTTTGGTTGGCCCTGAGAAGGGCCTTTGGGTTGGCCCTGAGAAGGGCCTTTTGGTTGGCCCTGAGAAGGGCCTTTTGGTTGGCCCTGAGAAGGGCCTTTTGGTTGGCCCTGAGAAGGGCCTTTTGGTTGGCCCTGAGAAGGGCCTTTTGGTTGTTTGACGAAATGCCCGAGGGCATCCCGCAATGGCTTCGACATATTAAAATTCTCCGTTCAGCTCGAAAGCAACAAGGCAATAGATGAGTATTCGCTTCGAGAGCACAGCGCACTTTTGGCGTCCCTCCTTGCGGAGGAGGCACAGCTGCCCCTCCCGCCACAGTTTCGGGAACCGCCCAGCCGTAAAGCACGCGCTGAAGAGTTCCCGAAACCTTTCCTGCATCTGAGAGGCAGCTATTGCCGCCACCCGTGCAGGGACGCCGTCCGGCCCAGGGGCCGTCTTCTTCGCTCGGAGGCGGAGAATCCCCTCGCGAATCTCATCCGCCGTCACCGGGGGAGTCTCCTCCTCCGGCGAGGCCGCCTCCCGCGGGGGGTCCATCACTGGTGGGGTGAAGTCGGTCCTGCGCGGAAACAAGGACCGGACCACCCCATCCAGTAACGCCGGCTCGAGGGTCTCCGACAGTGGGGGACCATAGGGCCGCAGCTGGTTCCGCGCCACCTTGTACGGTCTCCCATATGGATCCCGGTCGAGACCCTCCAGCATCTCGGCTCTCGCCGAGTCCTTGGCGGCGCACATTTCCGACTTGAGGACCGTCTTTGCCTCTATGTAGGAAGCGTAGAGGCGGTCCTCCTCGGCCTGTGATCGGGTTGTGCGCCGCCGGCTCCGCGTATAGGCCCTCCTGGCCGCCACGCAGGCGGCCCGTAGCTCCGCCAGCCCCTCCGTCCACCAGTAAACGGCGCGACGGGGAGGCGGACGGCGAGACCGAGGCATGCTGGAGTTGCACACCTCGGTCAAGGACCCTCGGAGCTGGACCGCTGCGGCGTCAACGTCCACGGCGGCCTCCACAGGGGGCGAGAGCCAGTCCTGGAGGAACGCCGCCTCCAGGGCTGCCTCCCGGTCCAGGCGGGTGAGAGCCCACCGCGGGAAGGGGGTTCGGCCCGACCGCCGAGCCATACCACCCCGCGGGCCCTGGGTGGGGACTATGTCGAACCGCACATATCGGTGGTCCGACATGGTCTCCACCATCTCCACCCGCCAGTTCACGACGCGGGCGGCTAACATGGGGGTGGCGAACGAGACGTCAACCACCGACCCTCCCCGCTGCCGCACACACGTGTGAACCTGCCCCCTGTTTAGGAGGGACACACCGCACGAAGCCGCCCAAAATTCGGCGGCGCGTCCCCGGACGTTGCAAGAGGTGGCCGGGTTGCCCCAGGCCACCGACTTGGCGTTCAGGTCGCCCAACACGGCGACCTGGCGTGGCGCCGCCCTCCCGACGACTGCCGTAAGGACCTCGAGAAAATCCTCGAAGTCCCTTAGAGGGCGGTTTGGGGAGAAATACACCCCGACCAGGGCAATTTCTCCCCACGTGGCGGCCACGTATCCCGGTCCTCTCTCTAAAAGCGAGAGGGGAGGGGAGTCCGTGGCGGGCCGCGACACCAACGCCACCAAGCCGTCCCGATCACCCAGCCAACGGCCAGGGATCGAGTACGGCTCGGCGACCACCACCAGGTCCACCAACCACTCGGCCATGGTCTGCATCAGCAGATCCTGGGCCGCTCTGCAGTGGTTGGTGTTCGCCTGGAGGATGCGATGTTCGACTCTATCCATTAATCGGACATCGCACCCTCCTCCTCAGGCAGAGCCAGGCCAGCAGCCACCGTAGTCCCAGTCTCTGGAACGACGGCGGTGGTAGCGGCAGGCCGGATCGTAGCCTGCGCTTTGCCCCTCTTTGGGGGAGGATTGCATTTCCTCCCCTTTGTAACGTGGCCGGCTGGGCGGCCACTGGCGGCACACACCGCGCAGTGCGGCGTGGCGGCCTTGCAGGAGGCGGCCTTGTGGTCGTCCTTGCCGCAGCGGTAGCAGCTGTCCGTCCTGTCGACGCTGGACGGACAGAGGGCCCGGGTGTGTCCGATGCCCAGGCACCTGTAGCAACGCAGAGGTTCGTCTGCGAGAGCCCGGACTACACCCGAGCTTAACCCTACGGCAAGCCGTCCCTTGGCGAGGACGGCTTTGGCCGCGGCGACTGGGCACTCCAGACGGATGGTGCCCATGCCGCCGCGGCCGGGCCTGATGCCCCGGCCTTGCACCGCTGCGACGCTACAACCACCTATCTCTGCGATCGCCGCCACCACCTCCTCTTTGGTGACTGAATCATCCAGATCAGTCACCTGTAAGGCCGCCGACTTTATTGGTCTGGCAACCTTGGCCGCGTCCGCAATGACCTCTTTCAGTTTGGTCGCAAAGAGGTCCGCGTTGGCCGCGCCTGCCGCTCCCGGGAACTCAAAAATTCGAGCCCCTGCTTGCGTCCTGCGGCACGACACCTTGCCGATCCCCAGTTTGGTGGGATCGGCATTGCTACGCGCCCGCATCATGATTGACGCGTAGGTTTCGCCCCGCTCCGCAGCCTCCGCGGTGAGAGTCACCACGACGGCTGCGGTCTTCGGTGGAACAAGTTTCTTCGCGCCGGCTGGGGGGGAGCCTTTCCCCTTCCCTTTCCCCTTTTCCTGGCCAGCCGACTGCGACTGGCCAGCAGGGGTGGTGGCAGGGACGGCAGGGACGGCCGCCGCCGTCTTTTTGCCCTTCCCCTTCCCCTTCCCCTTGACGACCTTCGTCCAGCTCTGCTGGTTGGTCGGGGTGGTGGAGGGTAGAAGGGCGTCCTCCGCCTGAGAGGGGGCCTCTTCTTGCTCGTGCAACTGACTTTGCCTCCTATCCGCCGCAAGCGGTGGTCGGTGGCTAACCTCCGGCATGAGCCTGTCCTCAATGCCTGCGAAGCAGGCTCTCACGAAGGCCCTCTCCTCACCCACGACCCTACGGATGATATCCTCAAGGTCGTGGGGGAGGTCGGGGCCCCCTGCCGCATGGCTCGGCTTAGATTGCGTTGGCCGGGCCGTGGCTTCAGCCAGCTTCCGATGCAGCTGGCTGACTTCTGACTGCAGGCGATCGATTTTCGCCTGCATTTGCCGCGTTTCGTCAGTCGCCTGGCGCTGCACCAGCTCGCTGACGATGCCACGCATGCTGACGGCCCGGCACTTGAGGGACTTTTGGAAGGTCCCCTTCAAGTGCGAGGACTTGGAGGCGACCTCCACAATCCCCTCCACATCCTCCTGAGCCATGCGCTCCAGCTCCAACAACGAACTCTCCGTGTAGACGACGCGGGACGCGCCGTATCCAGCCTTGGCCCGGGCGATGCGCGCTTGCTGCTCCTTTGCAGCGACCTGCTCTTCTAGGTCGTCCTGGAGCTGCTCCCGCCGAGCCAAGTCCAACTGTCGTTGGGCGTCAGCTAGTCCCACGTCGTGGGTTCCCGCTTTCGGCTTTTTGGCCTTGTCCTTCTTTTTGCTTTTCTCCGAACCCGAAACCGAGTTCGAGGAGCCATCGGACCCTCCCTTCAGGAAGGCCCTCCTCTTCAACTGATTTGTGATTGTGTGTCAACCTCCATTGACAACAACTCGTCCGCCATTTCATAGAAGCTAGCCGCAGACGTCGCGCGGCTAGCTTCTGACACCGTAGCGTCGGGGTGGCCCTGAGAAGGGCCTTTGGGTTGGCCCTGAGAAGGGCCTTTTGGTTGGCCCTGAGAAGGGCCTTTTGGTTGGCCCTGAGAAGGGCCTTTTGGTTGGCCCTGAGAAGGGCCTTTTGGTTGGCCCTGAGAAGGGCCTTTTGGTTGGCCCTGAGAAGGGCCTTTTGGTTGGCCCTGAGAAGGGCCTTTTGGTTGTTTGACGAAATGCCCGAGGGCATCCCGCAATGGCTTCGACATATTAAAATTCTCCGTTCAGCTCGAAAGCAACAAGGCAATAGATGAGTATTCGCTTCGAGAGCACAGCGCACTTTAGCCGTCCCAGTTTGCCACTCCGTTACGGTGGTCAAACTGGGTCGTTTCCAGGGGACACTACGAGGAAGTATGCGCTGTGGGGGGTCCCCCAAAACCTAACCTAACCTTTTTTTTTTTTTTTTTTTTTTTTTTGATAACGCTGGAAAAAAATGCATTACGCATACCCGCCCATCGGGGGAATGGACGGGCTATGTGGGACTCCCCAGGCAAGCCCGGTATACCCACTAAAATAAACCAGCGCACTCCCGCATCGTCTTTATGGAGGAGGACTGGGAAACCGGCACAGCCTTTACGCCCAGTCCTCCGCCGACGAATGCCCACCACAATGGCGAGCCCCGCACGCCCCTCCCTCAGTGGAGGGGCCCGGGAATGACCGTGAGTGATCGGCCATTCCCGCCCGACGAGGGTGGCGATTGTGCAATGCAGACGACAGGCGCCCCCGCACCTGCCACCCGCTAATCACCACCAGGGGGTGGGCGCAGGCGATCGTACAACCGCCCTCTCCCACCCCCACCGCTGCCTCCTTTTGCGACATGGCGTCCTCGCAAAAGGAGGCAACCGCCGCCCAGGCCTCCCCGCTCCCCAGCATGGATTTACCACACCGGGAAGCGAGAGGACCTGCCAAACACCTCAGGGCACGGCGCAGCTACGCCCCCGCTGGGCACACCTAGACGGTGTGCCGCGCCGTACCCTCCACCGCACTGGACCTAACGGTCCCCTCCTATGCGGCATCTGGCCAGAATCCGCGAAGGCCAGATGCCGCCCTCCGCGTGTGCGGCGAAGCGTCGAGAACGACACTCCGCCGCCTCCTCCAACCATTGACTTGTCCCTGCCGACCATCCCACGTCAAAAGAGGGTCGGCAACGACAAGTCACACCCTCCTCTTGGGCCCACCTCCCGCCCCCGAACCGCGGCCACCCCCACCCGCAGGAGAGATTCCGGGCTGCAGAGCCAGGTGCAGAGCGGGCAAAGCCCGGATGCAGAGCCGGGCAAAGCAGGGTGCAGAGCTGGGCAGTGCACTCGGGGAGCTCAAACCGCACGAGCGCCGAGTGCGAAGCCAGGTGCAGAGCGGGCAGAGCCGGTCACTGCAGAGCCGGGCAGTGCAGGGTGCAGAGCTGGGGTGCCCCGGGCGTTCCCCCCCGCAGGGGAAGGCGGCCCGCCCAGAGGCAAGGAAGTGAGCCCCACCGCTTACCTACCAAACCTAACCTACCCCACCCACCCCAACCTACCTAGCCAGCCTACCCCTTCGCCGCGTCTGGAGTGTCCTCTGCTATTCAGAGGAACACCCAGAGCGACGAGTCCCCCCCCTACCCCCCCGTCAGATATTCGCCATCGCCAACAAGAACCCACGAATGGGAAGTTATTGACGGTGCCCAGGGTGCACCAGCCCAACGGGTTGCTCTTCTCCCCGGACGTATCCGAAAGAGACCAGCAACCAACTAGGCCAACGTGGAGGTTACCTGACCCGCACCCCAACCTAACCTTTTTTTTTTTTTTTTTTTTTTTTTTTTTTTGATCACGCTGGGAAAAAAATGCATTACGCATACCCGCCCATTGGGGGAATGGGGACGGGCTATGTGGGACTCCCCGGAAAGTTCCGGTATACCCACTAAAATAACCCAGCGGCACTCCCGCTTCGTCCGAATGACGGAGGACTGGGAAACTGGCACAGCCTTTACGTCCAGCCCTCCGCCGACGACTGCCCGCCTTTACGGCAGGCCCCGCACGCCCCCCCGAAGTGGAGGGGCCCGGGAATGACCGTGAGTGCTCGGCCATTCCCGTCTGACGAGGGTGGTGACTGTGCAATGCAGACGAGAGGCGCCCCCGCGCCTGTCGCCCGCTAGTCACCACCAGGAGGTGGGAGGAGACGGTCGTATAACCGCCTTCTCCCACCCCTTCTTCGCCTGCGGAGCGGCGCAGCGAGAGGATCGTCCTCCCGCGCGCGCTCCGCTGCCTCCTTTTGCGACATGACATCCTCGCAAAAGGAGGCAACCGCCGCCCAGGCCTCCTCGCTCCCCAGCATGGAGTTGACCACGCCGGGAAGCGAGAGGTCCTGCCCGACTACTCCAATGAGTTCACGGCGCAGCTCGGCCCAGGCCGGGCACACCTCGAGGGTGTGCTGCGCCGTGTCCTCCTCCGCGCCGCAATCGTGGCACGCCGGGGTTTCCTCCCTCCGGATCCGGTGCAGGTGCGTTCCGAAACAACCATGTCCGGACAACACCTGCACCAAACGGAACGAGAGGAAACCGTGTGGCCGCTCGAGCCAGCCCTGCAGGACTGGACCGAGCGCGTCCAGCGTCCGGCGTCCAAACGTGGCGGTGGCGAGGTCTGCGGTCCAATGGAGGACGATGGCTTCCCTCGCCTCCCGCCGCACGGCCTCCCGCTCTTCCGCGGCGGGGCGCTCACCTAGCGCCTTACGCCGCGCTGACCATTCGTACACTTTGGCGAGCACCCACGCCTCCAACTCCCAGGGAGGGGTGCCCGCCAGAGCGCACGCCGCCGCAAAGCCCACCGAGCGGTAGGCCCTCAAAAATTCGAGCCCCTGCTTGCGTCCTGCGGCACGACACCTTGCCGATCCCCAGTTTGGTGGGATCGGCATTGCTACGCGCCCGCATCATGATTGACGCGTAGGTTTCGCCCCGCTCCGCAGCCTCCGCGGTGAGAGTCACCACGACGGCTGCGGTCTTCGGTGGAACAAGTTTCTTCGCGCCGGCTGGGGGGGAGCCTTTCCCCTTCCCTTTCCCCTTTTCCTGGCCAGCCGACTGCGACTGGCCAGCAGGGGTGGTGGCAGGGACGGCAGGGACGGCCGCCGCCGTCTTTTTGCCCTTCCCCTTCCCCTTCCCCTTGACGACCTTCGTCCAGATCTGCTGGTTGGTCGGGGTGGTGGAGGGTAGAAGGGCGTCCTCCGCCTGAGAGGGGGCCTCTTCTTGCTCGTGCAACTGACTTTGCCTCCTATCCGCCGCAAGCGGTGGTCGGTGGCTAACCTCCGGCATGAGCCTGTCCTCAATGCCTGCGAAGCAGGCTCTCACGAAGGCCCTCTCCTCACCCACGACCCTACGGATGATATCCTCAAGGTCGTGGGGGAGGTCGGGGCCCCCTGCCGCATGGCTCGGCTTAGATTGCGTTGGCCGGGCCGTGGCTTCAGCCAGCTTCCGATGCAGCTGGCTGACTTCTGACTGCAGGCGATCGATTTTCGCCTGCATTTGCCGCGTTTCGTCAGTCGCCTGGCGCTGCACCAGCTCGCTGACGATGCCACGCATGCTGACGGCCCGGCACTTGAGGGACTTTTGGAAGGTCCCCTTCAAGTGCGAGGACTTGGAGGCGACCTCCACAATCCCCTCCACATCCTCCTGAGCCATGCGCTCCAGCTCCAACAACGAACTCTCCGTGTAGACGACGCGGGACGCGCCGTATCCAGCCTTGGCCCGGGCGATGCGCGCTTGCTGCTCCTTTGCAGCGACCTGCTCTTCTAGGTCGTCCTGGAGCTGCTCCCGCCGAGCCAAGTCCAACTGTCGTTGGGCGTCAGCTAGTCCCACGTCGTGGGTTCCCGCTTTCGGCTTTTTGGCCTTGTCCTTCTTTTTGCTTTTCTCCGAACCCGAAACCGAGTTCGAGGAGCCATCGGACCCTCCCTTCAGGAAGGCCCTCCTCTTCAACGATTGTGTGTCAACCTCCATTGACAACAACTCGTCCGCCATTTCATAGAAGCTAGCCGCAGACGTCGCGCGGCTAGCTTCTGACACCGTAGCGTCGGGGTGGCCCTGAGAAGGTCCTTTGGGTTGGCCCTGAGAAGGGCCTTTTGGTTGGCCCTGAGAAGGGCCTTTTGGTTGGCCCTGAGAAGGGCCTTTTGGTTGGCCCTGAGAAGGGCCTTTTGGTTGGCCCTGAGAAGGGCCTTTTGGTTGGCCCTGAGAAGGGCCTTTTGGTTGTTTGACGAAATGCCCGAGGGCATCCCGCAATGGCTTCGACATATTAAAATTCTCCGTTCAGCTCGTAAGCAACAAGGCAATAGATGAGTATTCGCTTCGAGAGCACAGCGCACTTTAGCCGTCCCAGTTTGCCACTCCGTTACGGTGGTCAAACTGGGCCGTTTCCAGGGGACACTACGAGGAAGTATGCGCTGTGGGGGGTCCCCCCCCTCAACCTAACCTAACCTTTTTTTTTTTTTTTTTTTGATCACGCTGGGAAAAAATGCATTACGCATACCCGCCCCTTGGGGGAATGGGGACGGGCTATGTGGGACTCCCCGGAAAGTTCCGGTATACCCACTAAAATAACCCAGCGGCACTCCCGCATCGTCTGTTTGGAGGAGGACTGGGAAACTGGCACAGCCTTTACGCCCAGTCCTCCACCGACGACCGCCCGCCTTTACAGCGGGGCCTTCACGCCCCTCCCTTAGTGGAGGGGCCCGGGAATGACCACGTGCTCGGCCATTCCCGCCCTTCGAGGGTGGTGACTAGTGCAATGCAGACGACAGGCGCCCCCGCGCCTGTCGCCCGCTAGTCACCACCGGGAAATGGGAGGAGACGGTCTTATAACCGCCTTCTCCCACCCCTTCTTCGTCTGCGGAGCGGCGGCGCGAGAGGATCGTCCTCCCGCGCACGCTCCGCCGCCTCCTTTTGCGAAATCACGACCTCGCAAAAGGAGGCAACCGCCGCCCAGGCCTCCTCACTCCCCAGCATGGAGGTGACCACACTGGGAAGTGAGAGGTCTTGCCCGACCACATTCATCATGGCACGGCGCAGCTCAGCCCAAGCTGGGCACACCTCGAGGGTGTGCTGCGCCGTGTCCTCCGCAGCGCCACAGTCGTGGCACCCCGGGGTTTCCTCCCTCCGGATCCGATGCAGGTGCGTTCCGAAACACCCATGTCCGGACAACACCTGCACTAGACGGAACGAGAGGAAACCGTGGGGTCGCTCGAGCCAGCCCTGCAGGGCTGGACCGAGCGCGTCCAGCGTACGACGGCCAAAGGCGGCGGTGGCGAGGTCCTCCGTCCAATGGAGGACGATGGCGTCCCTCGCCTCCCGCCGCACGGCCTCCCTCTCTTCAGGGGCGGGGCGCTCTCCGAGCGCCTTCCGCCGCGCCGTCCAATCGTACACTCTGGCGAGCACCCATGCCTCCAACTCCCAGGGAGGGGTGCCCGCCAGAGCGCACGCCGCAGAAAAGCCCACTGAGCGGTAGGCCCTCGCCACCCGCAGTGCAATAGCCCTTTGGGGCTTGCGGATGGCGGTCGCGTTGCACCGCAAGGGCTGCGCCACAAGTGCCCGGACCGCACCCGAGCTGAAGCCCACGTTGAGCCGTCCTTTATCAAGGACGGCTTTGGCAGCGGCGACTGGGCACTCCATGCGGATGGTGCCCATGCCGCCGCGGCCGGACCTGATGTCCCGGGCTCGTACCGCTGCGACGCCACAGCCCCCTACAGCTGCGACCGCCGCCACCACCTCCTCCTTGGTGACCGAGTCATCCAAGTCGGTCACCTCGATGGCCGCGGTCTTCACCGGCCTGGCCACCTTGGCCGCATCTGCGATGACCTCTTGCAGCTTAGCTGCGAAGAGGTCCGCATTTTTGCCACCTTCGGCCCCCGGGAACTCAAAGAGCCGAGCCCCAGCCTGTGTCCGGCGACAGGAGACCTTGCCGATCCCCAGTTTTGTGGGATCGGCGTTGGCACGCGCCCGCATCATAACGGACGCGTAGGTCTCCCCCCGCTCCACAGCCTCCGCGGTGAGCGTCACCACGACGGCTGCGGTCTTGGGAGGAACTAGGTTCCTCTTGCCGGCTGGGGGTGAGCTCTTCCCCTTTCCCTGTCCCTTGTCGGTCGCCTGCGACTGGCTGGGAGGGGTGGTGGCGGAGACGGCTGGGGAGGAGGTTTTCCCCTTTCCCTTCCCCTTTCCTTTGCCAGTCGACTGCGACCGGCCGGGAGGGGTGGTGGCGGGTACGGCAGGGACGACAGCTGCCGTCTTCTTGCCCTTTCCTTTCCCCTTGCCGACCACCTTCGTCCAGCCCTGCTGGTTGGTCGGGGTGGTGGCAGGAAGGAGAGGGTCCTCTTCTGACCTCTGTGAGGTTGGCCCTGGCTCACTGCGCCTCTTGTCTGCCGCAAGCGGTGGTCGGAGGCTTTTCTCCGGCAGGAGCCGGTCCTCTATGCCTGCTAGGCAGGCCCTCGTGAAGGCCCTCTCCTCCATCACAACCTTGCGGATGATATCCTCAAGGCTGGAGGAGGAGGAGGGGCCCTCTGCCGCAGGTCTCGGCTCAGCCTGGGTTGGCCGGGCCGTGGCCTCGGCCAGCTTCTGATGAAGCTGGCTGACCTCCGTCTGCAGGCGATCACACCTCGCCTGCAGTTGCCGCGTCTCGTCGGTCGCCTGCCTCTGCACGAGCTCCGCAATGATGCCGCGCATGCTCGCGGCCCGGCATTTAAGGGCCTTCTGGAAGGTACCCTTTAACTTAGAGGACTTCGAAGCGACCTCCACGATCCCGTCCTGGTCCTCCACAGCCAACCGCTCCAGTTCCAGTAGGGAGTGGTCCGCGTACAGGACGACAGACGCGCCGTACCCGGACTTGGCACGAGCAAGGCGCGCCTGCCGCTCCTTGGCAGCAACCTGCTCCTCCAGGTCCTGCTGGTACTGCTCCCGCCGGGCTAGGTCCAACTGGCGTTGGGCGTCTTCCAGACCCACGTCGTGGGTATCCGCCGTCACCTTCTTGGCCTTAGCCCTCCTCGAAGGCTCCTTCGCCGAACCCGAGCCCGAGGAGCCATCCGACACTTCCTTCAGGAAGTATCGCTTCCGCGATCGCGATCGTGACCGAGAGTACTCGGTCACCTTCGCGCTAGAGTTCGACGCAACGAACTCGCTCTCGGAGTCCGACTCGTCCACCCTTCCTTCGTAGAAGGCTCTGCCTTCTTCCGACGCTGAAGCGTCGCGGTGGCCCGCGGGGGTTTTGATGAAGACATCATAAAAATTAAAATAAAATTCTCCGCAGGTATCGTTCACGACAAGACAGATAAAATTCGCAACGCTCGCACAGTGCACTTTGGCCGTACCCAGCCTGCCACTCCGTTACGGTGGTCAGGACTGGGACGTTTCCGGGGAACACGACGGGGACGTAAGCACTGTGGGGGGGTTCCCCACCCCAACCTAACCTTTTTTTTTTTTTTTTTTTTTTTTTTTTTTTTTTTTTTTTTTTTTTTTTGGATCACGCTGGGAAAAAATGCATTACGCATACCCGCCCCTTGGGGGAATGGGGACGGGCTATGTAGGACTCCCCGGAAAGTTCCGGTATACCCACTAAAATAACCCAGCGGCACTCCCGCATCGTCTGTTTGGAGGAGGACTGGGAAACTGGCACAGCCTTTACGCCCAGTCCTCCGCCGACGACCGCCCGCCTTTACAGCGGTCGAGGGTGGTGACTAGTGCAATGCAGACGACAGGCGCCCCCGCGCCTGTCGCCCGCTAGTCACCACCGGGAGGTGGGAGGAGCCGGTCTTATAACCGCCTTCTCCCACCCCTTCTTCGTCTGCGGAGCGGCGGCGCGAGAGGATCGTCCTCCCGCGCACGCTCCGCCGCCTCCTTTTGCGAAATCACGACCTCGCAAAAGGAGGCAACCGCCGCCCAGGCCTCCTCACTCCCCAGCATGGAGCTGACCACACTGGGAAGCGAGAGGTCCTGCCCAATCACACAACTCAGGGCACGGCGCAGCTCAGCCCAGGCTGGGCACACCTCGAGGGTGTGCTGCGCCGTGTCCTCTGCCGCGCCGCAGTCGTGGCACGCCGGGGTTTCCTCCCTCCGGATCCGGTGCAGGTGCGTTCCGAAACAACCATGTCCGGACAACACCTGCACCAAACGGAATGAGAGGAAACCGTGGGGACGCTCGAGCCAGCCCTGCAAGACTGGACCGAGCGCGTCCAACGTCCGGCGTCCAAAGGCGGCGGTGGCGAGGTCCTCCGTCCAATGGAGGACGATGGCGTCCCTCGCCTCCCGCCGCACTGCCTCCCGCTCTTCCGCAACGGGGCGCTCCCCGAGCGCCTTCCGCCGCGCCGTCCACTCGTATACTCTGGCGAGCACCCATGCCTCCAGCTCCCAGATTTGGCAGGAGCCACGACAGGGCATTGGCGACCAGGGCCGTATTCCCCCCCCACGCGGCGGCCACGTATCCCGGTCCCCTCTCTAAAAGCGAGAGGGGAGGGGAGTCCGTGGAGGACCGCGCCACCAACGCCACCAAGCCGTCTCGGTCGCCCAGCCAGGTACTGGGGACCGAGTAAGGCTCGGCAACCACCGCCACGTCCACCAACCACTCAGCCACGGTCTGGATCAGCAGATCCTGAGCCGCTCTGCAGTGGTTGGTGTTCGCCTGGAGGATGCGATGTTCGACTGGCATTAATCGGACATCGCACCCCCCTCCTCCTCAGCCAGGCCGGCAGCAGCCGGAAGGCCATCTTCCGCCACGGCGGAGGTAGCGGCAGGCCTTCTCGGCGCCTGTGCTCTTCCCTTCTTGGGGGGAGGATTGCACATCCTCCCCTGCATTACGTGCCCTGCCGGGCGGCCAACGGCTGCACAGACGGCGCAGTGCGGCTTGGCGGCCTCGCACGAGGCGGACTTGTGGCCCTCCTTGCCGCAACGGTAACAGCTCTCTGTCCTGTCCACGGTGGACGGACAGAGGGGCCGGGTGTGCCCGACTAGGACTAACCTAACCTTTTTTTTTTTTTTTTTTTTTTTTTTTTTGATAACGCTGGAAAAAAATGCATTACGCATACCCGCCCATCGGGGGAATGGACGGGCTATGTGGGACTCCCCGGGCAAGCCCGGTATACCCACTAAAATAAACCAGCGCACTCCCGCATCGTCTTTATGGAGGAGGACTGGGAAACCGGCACAGCCTTTACGCCCAGTCCTCCGCCGACGACTGCCCACCATAATGGCGGGCCCCGCACGCCTCTCCCTCAGTGGAGGGGCCCGGGAATGACCGTGAGTGATCGGCCATTCCCGCCCGACGAGGGTGGTGATTGTGCAATGCAGACGACAGGCGCCCCCGCACCTGCCGCCCGCTAATCACCACCAGGGGGTGGGCGCAGGCGATCGTACAACCGCCCTCTCCCACCCCCACCGCTGCCTCCTTTTGCGACATGGCGTCCTCGCAAAAGGAGGCAACCGCCGCCCAGGCCTCCCCGCTCCCCAGCATGGATTTACCACACCGGGAAGCGAGAGGACCTGCCATACACCTCAGGGCACGGCGCAGCTACGCCCCCGCTGGGCACACCTAGACGGTGTGCCGCGCCGTACCCTCCACCGCACTGGACCTAACGGTCCCCTCCTATGCGGCATCTACCGTCTACCAGGCTGAGCTCTTGGCCCTACAAAGGGCGGCTAATGAAGCCCTGAAACGCAGGGAATACACTTTCGGCATATTCAGCGACTCCATGGCGGCTCTCCAGTCGGTGATCAACGTCGGATCCCCCCACCCCCTGGCAGTGGAAACAAGAGACACCCTCCGCCGCTGCAAGCTCCAGAACAAGAGTGTCTCCTTGTTCTGGATCAAGGCCCACGCGGGGCTGGAGGGAAACGAGCGAGCCGACCAACTCGCTAAAGAAGCCGCCCTGGGGTCGAAGAAAAGGCCGGACTACGATCTTTGCCCCGTCTCATTCGTCAAGCGGCAGATCCGTATGAGGTCGCTTGACGAATGGAACGGGAGGTACAAGTCGGGGGCAACAGCCTCTGGCACAAAATTGTTTTTCCCCGATGCGGTTGCGGCATACAGCGTGGTGCGAAAATTTGAGCCAACTAGCCTGACTACCCAGATCCTCACGGGGCACGGTGGGTTCTCCTCATACCTGAAACGCTTCAAGTGTAAGGAGAACGCATCGTGCGCCTGTGAGCCCGGAACAGAAGAGACGGTACTTCACGTCTTGCTGGAGTGCCCGATCACCGCCAGAGAGCGATACGAAGCAGAGCAAAACCTGGGGGAAAAGCTAGAAGCTGACAGTTTACCAAAACTAATTAGTAGTAAGAATAGAAATAAGTTCTTAGAATATTGCATAAAAATAAGTAAATTAGTTGTAAATAGGAATAAATTAGTTTAAGCAATAAAGATACCTACCTATATCGTAAGCATATAGAATAGGTATCATTAACATTAGAAAAAAAAAAAAAAATAAAAAAAAAATATATATATATATATATATATATATGGTAGATAGCTAGTGTTTGGTCTGTCCAAGCAAGCCCAAGGCACTATGTCATAATGTCGTCTTGCAAAAAATTACCCGCTTTAGTTTTAAGTTTGATATATTGTACAGTAGATAGGCATATGGCCTTTACCTTTGCCTGTCAAGTCCGAAGTACCAAAGTACCGGACACACGATGTCCTGCAAAAAAAAAAATAAAAATAAAAGAAACTAATTTTCATCTCGCAAACAATGACTCAGATCATGTTTGAGGACACAACGTTTTTATAAAAAAAAAAAAAAAAAAAACCCAAACCTAACCTTTTTTTTTTTTTTTTTTTGATAACGCTGGAAAAAAAATGCATGACGCATACCCGCCCATCGGGGGAATGGACGGGCTATGTGGGACTCCCCGGGCAAGCCCGGTATACCCACTAAAATAAACCAGCGCACTCCCGCATCGTCTTTATGGAGGAGGACTGGGAAACCGGCACAGCCTTTACGCCCAGTCCTCCGCCGACGACTGCCCCCCATAATGGCGGGCCCCGCACGCCCCTCCCTCAGTGGAGGGGCCCGGGAATGACCGTGAGTGATCGGCCATTCCCGCCCGACGAGGGTGGTGATTGTGCAATGCAGACGACAGGCGCCCCCGCACCTGCCGCCCGCTAATCACCACCAGGGGGTGGGCGCAGGCGATCGTACAACCGCCCTCTCCCACCCCCACCGCTGCCTCCTTTTACGACATGGCGTCCTCGCAAAAGGAGGCAACCGCCGCCCAGGCCTCCCCGCTCCCCAGCATGGATTTACCACACCGGGAAGCGAGAGGACCTGCCAAACACCTCAGGGCACGGCGCAGCTACGCCCCCGCTGGGCACACCTAGACGGTGTGCCGCGCCGTACCCTCCACCGCACTGGACCTAACGGTCCCCTCCTATGCGGCATCTGGCCAGAATCCGCGAAGGCCAGATGCAGCCCTCCGCGTGTGCGGCGAAGCGTCGAGAACGACACTCCGCCGCCTCCTCCAACCATTGACTTGTCCCTGCCGACCATCCCACGTCAAAAGAGGGTCGGCAACGACAAGTCACACCCTCCTCTTGGGCCCACCTCCCGCCCCCGAACCGCGGCCACCCCCACCCGCAGGAGAGATTCCGGGCTGCAGAGCCAGGTGCAGAGCGGGCAAAGCCCGGATGCAGAGCCGGGCAAAGCAGGGTGCAGAGCTGGTCAGTGCACTCGGGGAACTCAAACCGCACGAGTACCGAGTGCAAAGCCAGGTGCAGAGCGGGCAGAGCCGGTCACTGCAGAGCCGGGCAGTGCAGGGTGCAGAGCTGGGGTGCCCCGGGCGTTCCCCCCCGCAGGGGAAGGCGGCCCGCCCAGAGGCAAGGAAGTGAGCCCCACCGCTTACCTACCAAACCTAACCTACCCCACCCACCCCAACCTACCTACCCAGCCTACCCCTTCGCCGCGTCTGGAGTGTCCTCTGCTATTCAGAGGAACACCCAGAGCGACGAGTCCCCCCCCCTACCCCCCCGTCAGATATTCGCCATCGCCAACAAGAACCCACGAATGGGAAGTTATTGACGGTGCCCAGGGTGCACCAGCCCAACGGGTTGTTCTTCTCCCCGGACGTATCCGAAAGAGACCAGCAACCAACTAGGCCAACGTGGAGGTTACCTGACCCGCACCCCAACCTAACCTAACCTTTTTTTTTTTTTTTTTTTTGATAACCCGCACCTCGCACCTGCCGCCCGCTAATCACCACCAGGGGGTGGGCGCAGGCGATCGTACAACCGCCCTCTCCCACCCCCACCGCTGCCTCCTTTTGCGACATGGCGTCCTCGCAAAAGGAGGCAACCGCCGCCCAGGCCTCCCCGCTCCCCAGCATGGATTTACCACACCGGGAAGCGAAAGGACCTGTCTAACTACTCCTCAGGGCACGGCGCAGCTACGCCCCCGCTGGGCACACCTAGACGGTGTGCTGCGCCGTCCCCCCCACCGCGCTGGACCTTAACGGTCCCCTCCATTGCAGCATCTGACCGGTGAAGGCCAGACGCCGCCCACCGCGTGTGCGGCGAAGCGTCGAGACCGACGCTCCGCCGCCTCCTCCTACCATTGACTTGTCCCCGCCGACCATCCCACGTCAAAGGAGGGTCGGCAACGACAAGTCACGTCCTCCTCGTGGGCCCACCTCCCGCCCCCGAGCCGCGGCCACCCCCACCCGAAGGAGAGATTCCGGGCTGCAGAGCCAGGTGCAGAGCGGGCAAAGCCCGGATGCAGAGCCGGGCAAAGCAGGGTGCAGAGCTGGTCAGTGCACTCGGGGAACTCAAACCGCACGAGTACCGAGTGCAAAGCCAGGTGCAGAGCGGGCAGAGCCGGTCACTGCAGAGCCGGGCAGTGCAGGGTGCAGAGCTGGGGTGCCCCGGGCGTTCCCCCCCGCAGGGGAAGGCGGCCCGCCCAGAGGCCTGGAGGTGAGCCCCACCGCTGACCTACCGCTACCTACCCCGCCTACCCCTGTGTCGCGTCTGGAGTGACCCCTGCTAATCAGGGGAACACCCAGAGCGACAAGTCCCCCCCTCCCCCCCCGTCAGGTATTCGCCACCGCCAACAAGAACTGAGGATCATCCTCCCGCGCACGCTCCGCCGCCTCCTTTTGCGAAATCACGACCTCCATGAGGGACGCCGCGATGGCAACCACCCGTGCGGGGACGCCATCGGGTCCAGGGGCCGTCTTCTTCGCGCGGAGGGACAGAACCCCCGCGCGAAGTTCCTCCACCGATACTGGAGGGACCTCCTCCTCCGGCGAAGCCACCACCCCCCCCAGTGGGGGGTTCATTGTTGGTGGGGTGAAGTCGGTCCTGCGCGGAAACAGTGACCGAACCACCCCATCCAGCAACGCCGGCTCCAGGGTCTCCGTGACTGGGGGACCAAAGGGGCGCAGTTGGTTCCGCGCCGCCTTATATGGCCTCCCAAACGGATCCCTGTCGAGGCCCTCCAGCATCTCGGCCCTCGCCGAGTCCTTGGCGGCGCACATAGCCGCCTTGAGGACCGTCTTTGCCTCTAGATAAGAGGCGTAGAGGCGGTCCTCCCCGGCCTGAGACCGGGTAGTGCGCCGCCGACTCCGCGTGTAGGCCCTCCTGGCCGCCACGCAGGTGGCCCGTAGCCCCGCCAGCTCCTCCGACCACCAGTACACGGCGCGACGGGGAGGCGGACGGCGTGACCGAGGCATGCTGGCGTTGCACACCTCGGTCAGGGACGCCCTGAGCTGGACCGCCACGCGGTCCACGTCCAGGACCGGCTCGACAGGGGGTGAGAGCCAGTCCTGGAGAAAGGCTGCCTCCTTGGCTGCCTCCCGGTCCAGGCGGGTGAGAGCCCACCGCGGGAAGGGAGATTGGCCAGCGCGGCCCGTCCCCCCCCCGGGGGCCGGTGGAGATGTCGAACCGCACGTATCGGTGGTCCGACAAAGTCTCCACCGTCTCCACCCGCCAGTTCACAACGCGGGCGGCCAGGGCAGGGGTGGCAAACGAGACGTCTACCACCGATCCTCCCCGTTGCCGCACACACGTGTGGACCGCCCCCCTGTTGAGGAGGGACACGCCGCACGAGGCCGCCCAGAATTCGACGGCGCGTCCCCGGACGTTGCAGGAGGCAGCCGGGTTGCCCCAAGCCTCCGACTTGGCGTTCAGGTCGCCCAATATGGCGACCTGGCGTGGTGCCGCCCTCCCGGCGACTGCCGTTAGGATTTCGAGGAAGTCCTCGAAATCCCTTAGAGGGCGGTTTGGGGAGAAATAGACCCCGACCAGGGCCGTATTCCCCCCCCACGCGGCGGCCACGTATCCCGGTCCCCTCTCTAAAAGCGAGAGGGGAGGGGAGTCCGTGGAGGACCGCGCCACCAACGCCACCAAGCCGTCTCGGTCGCCCAGCCAGGTACTGGGGACCGAGTAAGGCTCGGCAACCACCGCCACGTCCACCAACCACTCAGCCACGGTCTGGATCAGCAGATCCTGAGCCGCTCTGCAGTGGTTGGTGTTCGCCTGGAGGATGCGATGTTCGACTGGCATTAATCGGACATCGCACCCCCCTCCTCCTCAGCCAGGCCGGCAGCAGCCGGAAGGCCATCTTCCGCCACGGCGGAGGTAGCGGCAGGCCTTCTCGGCGCCTGTGCTCTTCCCTTCTTGGGGGGAGGATTGCACATCCTCCCCTGCATTACGTGCCCTGCCGGGCGGCCAACGGCTGCACAGACGGCGCAGTGCGGCTTGGCGGCCTCGCACGAGGCGGACTTGTGGCCCTCCTTGCCGCAACGGTAACAGCTCTCTGTCCTGTCCACGGTGGACGGACAGAGGGGCCGGGTGTGCCCGACTAGGACTAACCTAACCTTTTTTTTTTTTTTTTTTTTTTTTTTTTTTTTTTGATAACGCTGGAAAAAAATGCATTACGCATACCCGCCCATCGGGGGAATGGACGGGCTATGTGGGACTCCCCGGGCAAGCCCGGTATACCCACTAAAATAAACCAGCGCACTCCCGCATCGTCTTTATGGAGGAGGACTGGGAAACCGGCACAGCCTTTACGCCCAGTCCTCCGCCGACGACTGCCCACCATAATGGCGGGCCCCGCACGCCTCTCCTCAGTGGAGGGGCCCGGGAATGACCGTGAGTGATCGGCCATTCCCGCCCGACGAGGGTGGTGATTGTGCAATGCAGACGACAGGCGCCCCCGCACCTGCCGCCCGCTAATCACCACCAGGGGGTGGGCGCAGGCGATCGAACCGCCCTCTCCCACCCCCACCGCTGCCTCCTTTTGCGACATGGCGTCCTCGCAAAAGGAGGCAACCGCCGCCCAGGCCTCCCCGCTCCCCAGCATGGATTTACCACACCGGGAAGCGAGAGGACCTGCCATACACCTCAGGGCACGGCGCAGCTACGCCCCCGCTGGGCACACCTAGACGGTGTGCCGCGCCGTACCCTCCACCGCACTGGACCTAACGGTCCCCTCCTATGCGGCATCTACCGTCTACCAGGCTGAGCTCTTGGCCCTACAAAGGGCGGCTAATGAAGCCCTGAAACGCAGGGAATACACTTTCGGCATATTCAGCGACTCCATGGCGGCTCTCCAGTCGGTGATCAACGTCGGATCCCCCCACCCCCTGGCAGTGGAAACAAGAGACACCCTCCGCCGCTGCAAGCTCCAGAACAAGAGTGTCTCCTTGTTCTGGATCAAGGCCCACGCGGGGCTGGAGGGAAACGAGCGAGCCGACCAACTCGCTAAAGAAGCCGCCCTGGGGTCGAAGAAAAGGCCGGACTACGATCTTTGCCCCGTCTCATTCGTCAAGCGGCAGATCCGTATGAGGTCGCTTGACGAATGGAACGGGAGGTACAAGTCGGGGGCAACAGCCTCTGGCACAAAATTGTTTTTCCCCGATGCGGTTGCGGCATACAGCGTGGTGCGAAAATTTGAGCCAACTAGCCTGACTACCCAGATCCTCACGGGGCACGGTGGGTTCTCCTCATACCTGAAACGCTTCAAGTGTAAGGAGAACGCATCGTGCGCCTGTGAGCCCGGAACAGAAGAGACGGTACTTCACGTCTTGCTGGAGTGCCCGATCACCGCCAGAGAGCGATACGAAGCAGAGCAAAACCTGGGGGAAAAGCTAGAAGCTGACAGTTTACCAAAACTAATTAGTAGTAAGAATAGAAATAAGTTCTTAGAATATTGCATAAAAATAAGTAAATTAGTTGTAAATAGGAATAAATTAGTTTAAGCAATAAAGATACCTACCTATATCGTAAGCATATAGAATAGGTATCATTAACATTAGAAAAAAAAAAAAAAAAAAAAAAAAATATATATATATATATATATATATATGGTAGATAGCTAGTGTTTGGTCTGTCCAAGCAAGCCCAAGGCACTATGTCATAATGTCGTCTTGCAAAAAATTACCCGCTTTAGTTTTAAGTTTGATATATTGTACAGTAGATAGGCATATGGCCTTTACCTTTGCCTGTCAAGTCCGAAGTACCAAAGTACCGGACACACGATGTCCTGCAAAAAAAAAAATAAAAATAAAAGAAACTAATTTTCATCTCGCAAACAATGACTCAGATCATGTTTGAGGACACAACGTTTTTATAAAAAAAAAAAAAAAAAAAAAAAACCAAACCTAACCTTTTTTTTTTTTTTTTTTTGATAACGCTGGAAAAAAAATGCATGACGCATACCCGCCCATCGGGGGAATGGACGGGCTATGTGGGACTCCCCGGGCAAGCCCGGTATACCCACTAAAATAAACCAGCGCACTCCCGCATCGTCTTTATGGAGGAGGACTGGGAAACCGGCACAGCCTTTACGCCCAGTCCTCCGCCGACGACTGCCCACCATAATGGCGGGCCCCGCACGCCTCTCCCTCAGTGGAGGGGCCCGGGAATGACCGTGAGTGATCGGCCATTCCCGCCCGACGAGGGTGGTGATTGTGCAATGCAGACGACAGGCGCCCCCGCACCTGCCGCCCGCTAATCACCACCAGGGGGTGGGCGCAGGCGATCGAACCGCCCTCTCCCACCCCCACCGCTGCCTCCTTTTGCGACATGGCGTCCTCGCAAAAGGAGGCAACCGCCGCCCAGGCCTCCCCGCTCCCCAGCATGGATTTACCACACCGGGAAGCGAGAGGACCTGCCATACACCTCAGGGCACGGCGCAGCTACGCCCCCGCTGGGCACACCTAGACGGTGTGCCGCGCCGTACCCTCCACCGCACTGGACCTAACGGTCCCCTCCTATGCGGCATCTACCGTCTACCAGGCTGAGCTCTTGGCCCTACAAAGGGCGGCTAATGAAGCCCTGAAACGCAGGGAATACACTTTCGGCATATTCAGCGACTCCATGGCGGCTCTCCAGTCGGTGATCAACGTCGGATCCCCCCACCCCCTGGCAGTGGAAACAAGAGACACCCTCCGCCGCTGCAAGCTCCAGAACAAGAGTGTCTCCTTGTTCTGGATCAAGGCCCACGCGGGGCTGGAGGGAAACGAGCGAGCCGACCAACTCGCTAAAGAAGCCGCCCTGGGGTCGAAGAAAAGGCCGGACTACGATCTTTGCCCCGTCTCATTCGTCAAGCGGCAGATCCGTATGAGGTCGCTTGACGAATGGAACGGGAGGTACAAGTCGGGGGCAACAGCCTCTGGCACAAAATTGTTTTTCCCCGATGCGGTTGCGGCATACAGCGTGGTGCGAAAATTTGAGCCAACTAGCCTGACTACCCAGATCCTCACGGGGCACGGTGGGTTCTCCTCATACCTGAAACGCTTCAAGTGTAAGGAGAACGCATCGTGCGCCTGTGAGCCCGGAACAGAAGAGACGGTACTTCACGTCTTGCTGGAGTGCCCGATCACCGCCAGAGAGCGATACGAAGCAGAGCAAAACCTGGGGGAAAAGCTAGAAGCTGACAGTTTACCAAAACTAATTAGTAGTAAGAATAGAAATAAGTTCTTAGAATATTGCATAAAAATAAGTAAATTAGTTGTAAATAGGAATAAATTAGTTTAAGCAATAAAGATACCTACCTATATCGTAAGCATATAGAATAGGTATCATTAACATTAGAAAAAAAAAAAAAAAAAAAAAAATATATATATATATATATATATATATATGGTAGATAGCTAGTGTTTGGTCTGTCCAAGCAAGCCCAAGGCACTATGTCATAATGTCGTCTTGCAAAAAATTACCCGCTTTAGTTTTAAGTTTGATATATTGTACAGTAGATAGGCATATGGCCTTTACCTTTGCCTGTCAAGTCCGAAGTACCAAAGTACCGGACACACGATGTCCTGCAAAAAAAAAAATAAAAATAAAAGAAACTAATTTTCATCTCGCAAACAATGACTCAGATCATGTTTGAGGACACAACGTTTTTATAAAAAAAAAAAAAAAAAAAAAAAACCAAACCTAACCTTTTTTTTTTTTTTTTTTGATAACGCTGGAAAAAAAATGCATGACGCATACCCGCCCATCGGGGGAATGGACGGGCTATGTGGGACTCCCCGGGCAAGCCCGGTATACCCACTAAAATAAACCAGCGCACTCCCGCATCGTCTTTATGGAGGAGGACTGGGAAACCGGCACAGCCTTTACGCCCAGTCCTCCGCCGACGACTGCCCCCCATAATGGCGGGCCCCGCACGCCCCTCCCTCAGTGGAGGGGCCCGGGAATGACCGTGAGTGATCGGCCATTCCCGCCCGACGAGGGTGGTGATTGTGCAATGCAGACGACAGGCGCCCCCGCACCTGCCGCCCGCTAATCACCACCAGGGGGTGGGCGCAGGCGATCGTACAACCGCCCTCTCCCACCCCCACCGCTGCCTCCTTTTACGACATGGCGTCCTCGCAAAAGGAGGCAACCGCCGCCCAGGCCTCCCCGCTCCCCAGCATGGATTTACCACACCGGGAAGCGAGAGGACCTGCCAAACACCTCAGGGCACGGCGCAGCTACGCCCCCGCTGGGCACACCTAGACGGTGTGCCGCGCCGTACCCTCCACCGCACTGGACCTAACGGTCCCCTCCTATGCGGCATCTGGCCAGAATCCGCGAAGGCCAGATGCAGCCCTCCGCGTGTGCGGCGAAGCGTCGAGAACGACACTCCGCCGCCTCCTCCAACCATTGACTTGTCCCTGCCGACCATCCCACGTCAAAAGAGGGTCGGCAACGACAAGTCACACCCTCCTCTTGGGCCCACCTCCCGCCCCCGAACCGCGGCCACCCCCACCCGCAGGAGAGATTCCGGGCTGCAGAGCCAGGTGCAGAGCGGGCAAAGCCCGGATGCAGAGCCGGGCAAAGCAGGGTGCAGAGCTGGTCAGTGCACTCGGGGAACTCAAACCGCACGAGTACCGAGTGCAAAGCCAGGTGCAGAGCGGGCAGAGCCGGTCACTGCAGAGCCGGGCAGTGCAGGGTGCAGAGCTGGGGTGCCCCGGGCGTTCCCCCCCGCAGGGGAAGGCGGCCCGCCCAGAGGCAAGGAAGTGAGCCCCACCGCTTACCTACCAAACCTAACCTACCCCACCCACCCCAACCTACCTACCCAGCCTACCCCTTCGCCGCGTCTGGAGTGTCCTCTGCTATTCAGAGGAACACCCAGAGCGACGAGTCCCCCCCCCTACCCCCCCGTCAGATATTCGCCATCGCCAACAAGAACCCACGAATGGGAAGTTATTGACGGTGCCCAGGGTGCACCAGCCCAACGGGTTGTTCTTCTCCCCGGACGTATCCGAAAGAGACCAGCAACCAACTAGGCCAACGTGGAGGTTACCTGACCCGCACCCCAACCTAACCTAACCTTTTTTTTTTTTTTTTTTTTTTTTTGATAACGCTGGAAAAAAATGCATTACGCATACCCGCCCATCGGGGGAATGGACGGGCTATGTGGGACGCCCCGGGCAAGCCCGGTATACCCACTAAAATAAACCAGCGCACTCCCGCATCGTCTGTGTGGAGGAGGACTGGGAAACCGGCACAGCCTTTACGCCCAGTCCTCCGCCGACGACTGCCCACCATAATGGCGGGCCCCGCACGCCCCTCCCTCAGTGGAGGGGCCCGGGACTGACCGTGAGTGATCGGCCATTCCCGCCCGACGAGGGTGGTGATTGTGCAATGCAGACGACAGGCGCCCCCGCACCTGCCGCCCGCTAATCACCACCAGGGGGTGGGCGCAGGCGATCGTACAACCGCCCTCTCCCACCCCCACCGCTGCCTCCTTTTGCGACATGGCGTCCTCGCAAAAGGAGGCAACCGCCGCCCAGGCCTCCCCGCTCCCCAGCATGGAATTCACCACACCGGGAAGCGAGAGGACCTGTCAAACACCTCCTCAGGGCATGACGCAGCTACGCCCCCGCTGGGCACACCTAGACGGTGTGCCGCGCCATGCTCCTCACCGCGCTGGACCTTAACGGTCCCCTCCGTTGCAGCATCTGGCCCGCGAAGCCCAGACGCCGCCCTCCGCGTGTGCGGCGAAGCGTCGAGACCGACGCTCCGCCGCCTCCTCCCACCATTGACTTGTCCCTGCCGACCATCCCACGTCAAAGGAGGGCCGGCAACGACAAGTCACAACCTCCTCTTGGGCCCACCTCCCGCCCCCGAGCCGCAGCCACCCCCACCCGCAGGAGAGATTCCGGGCTGCAGAGCCAGGTGCAGAGCGGGCAAAGCCCGGATGCAGAGCCGGGCAAAGCAGGGTGCAGAGCTGGTCAGTGCACTCGGTGAGCTCAAACCGCACGAGCGCCGAGTGCAAAGCCAGGTGCAGAGCGGGCAGAGCCGGTCACTGCAGAGCCGGGCAGTGCAGGGTGCAGAGCTGGGGTGCCCCGGGCGTTCCCCCCCGCAGGGGAAGGCGGCCCGCCCAGAGGCCAAGAAGTGAGCCCCACCGCTTTCCTAACCACCTAACCTACCTACCCAGACTACCCCTTCGTCGCATCTGGAGTGTCCCCTGCTAATCAGGGGAACACCCAGAGCGACATCTCCCCCCCCACCCCCCCCGTCAGATATTCGCCACCGCCAACAAGAACCCACGAATGGGAAGTTATTGACGGTGCCCAGGGTGCACCAGCCCAACGGGTTGCTCTTCTCCCCGGACGTATCCGAAAGAGACCAGCAACCAACTAGGCCAACGTGGAGGTTACCTGACCCGCACCCCAACCTAACCTATTTTTTTTTATTTTTTTTTTGATCTCGCTGGGAAAAAATGCATTACGCATACCCGCCCCTTGGGGGAATGGGGACGGGCTATGTGGGACTCCCCGAAATGTTCCGGTATACCCACTAAAATAACCCAGCGGCACTCCCGCATCGTCTGTTTGGAGGAGGACTGGGAAACTGGCACAGCCTTTACGCCCAGTCCTCCGCCGACGACCGCCCGCCTTTACAGCGGGGCCTTCACGCCCCTCCCTTAGTGGAGGGGCCCGGGAATGACCACGTGCTCGGCCATTCCCGCCCGTCGAGGGTGGTGACTAGTGCAATGCAGACGACAGGCGCCCCCGCGCCTGTCGCCCGCTAGTCACCACCGGGAGGTGGGAGGAGACGGTCTTATAACCGCCTTATCCCACCCCTTCTTCGTCTGCGGAGCGGCGGCGCGAGAGGATCGTCCTCCCGCGCACGCTCCGCCGCCTCCTTTTGCGAAATCACGACCTCGCAAAAGGAGGCAACCGCCGCCCAGGCCTCCTCACTCCCCAGCATGGAGTTGACCACACTGGGAAGTGAGAGGTCCTGCCCGATCACTTCAACTAGGGCACGGCGCAGTTCAGCCCAGGCTGGGCACACCTCTAGAGTGTGCTGCGCCGTGTCCTCTGCCGCGCCGCAGTCGTGGCACGCCGGGGTTTCCTCCCTCCGGATCCGGTGCAGGTGCGTTCCGAAACAACCATGTCCGGACAACACCTGCACCAAACGGAACGAGAGGAAACCATGTGGCCGCTCGAGCCAGCCTAGCAAGACTGGACCGAGCGCGTCCAGCGTCCGGCGTCCAAAGGCGGCGGTGGCGAGGTCCTCCTTCCAATGGAGGACGATGGCGTCCCTCGCCTCCCGCCGCACTGCCTCCCTCTCTTCCGCGGCGGGGCGCTCCCCGAGCGCCTTCCGCCGCGCCGTCCACTCGTACACTCTGGCGAGCACCCATGCCTCCAACTCCCAGGGAGGGGTGCCCGCCAGAGCGCATGCCGCCGAGAGACCCACCGAGCGGTAGGCCCTCGCCACCCGCAGTGCAATGGCCCTTTGGGGCCTGCGGATGGCGGTCGCGTTCTCCCTCCTGTGGAGGGAGTCCGCCCAGATGGGCGCCCCGTAGAGGGCCATACTTCGCAGGATGCCGGCATAGAGGCGCCGGCATCGATCCTTCGGCCCTCCCAAGTTTGGGAGGAGCCATGAGAGGGCGTCCGCGGCTTTTAGCAGGCGCGTCGACAGCCCACTGAAGTGCGGGCCGAAGCGCCACCTGCTGTCTAGCACGAGGCCCAGATACATCATCTGGGCCCCGACCCCTATCCGGACGCCCTCCACGACGATGTGAGCGTTCGGAGGGCAGCGCTGCCGAGGCCCGTGAAAGAACACGGCCTCGGTTTTGTTCAGCGCTACCCTCAATCCAAGCTGGCGGATCCTACCTGCCACCAAGGATCCGCCAGCCGAGGCCAAACATGCCGCCTGACCAAAGTCCCTCCCCCGGGCAACGAGGAGAGTGTCATCCGCGTAACAGATGACACTCGTGCCCTGGAGGAGGGTGCCCCTCAGGAGCCAGTCGAATGCGATGTTCCACAAGGGGGGCCCTAGCACCGACCCCTGTGGAACACCGCACTCCGCTCCGTAGCGCCTGATCCTGGCCGTCTTGTCAGGAGGACCTCTCTGTCCTCCAGGTAGCTGGCCAGGATCGCCCGCAGATATGGAGGCACTCCGTGGTACCGGAGTGCCTCCAATATGGTCGAGTGGGGCACGGAGTTGAAGGCGTTGGCAATGTCGAACGACACCGCCAACACTCCGTCCCCCGACTCAAACGCCTCCTGCACATGGCCCCTGAGTAGGGCCAACGCGTCGACCGTCGAACGCCCACGTCGAAAACCGAACTGGGCGTCCGACAGGTCCGGCCCTACCTCCCGCAAGTGGCTATTTAGCCGGGTGGCGATGATCCCCTCGAATAATTTACCCACCTCATCGAGCAGAACGATGGGCCGGTATGCCGAAGGGGAATCCACCGGGCGTCCCTCCTTCCGAAGGAGGCACAACTGCCCTTCCTTCCACAGTTTCGGGAACCTCCCAGCCGTCAGACACGCGCTTAAGAGGTCCCGAAACCTATCCTCCATGAGGGACGCCGCGATGGCCACCACCCGTGCGGGGACGCCATCCGGTCCAGGGGCCGTCTTCTTCGCGCGGAGGGACAAAACCCCCGCGCGAAGTTCCTCCGCCGATACTGGAGGGACCTCCTCCTCCGGCGAAGCCACTCCCCCCCCCAGTGGGGGGTTCATCGTTGGTGGGGCGAACTCGGTCCTGCGCGGAAACAGGGACCGGACCACCCCATCCAGCAACGCCGGCTCCAGGGTCTCCGTGACTGGGGGACCAAAGGGGCGCAGTTGGTTCCGCGCCGCCTTATATGGCCTCCCAAATGGATCCCTGTCGAGGCCCTCCAGCATCTCGGCCCTCGCCGAGTCCTTGGCGGCGCACATAGCCGCCTTGAGGACCGTCTTTGCCTCTAGGTAAGAGGCGTAGAGGCGGTCCTCCCCGGCCTGAGACCGGGTAGTGCGCCGCCGACTCCGCGTGTAGGCCCTCCTGGCCGCCACGCAGGTGGCCCGTAGCCCCGCCAGCTCCTCCGACCACCAGTACACGGCGCGACGGGGAGGTGGACGGCGTGACCGAGGCATGCTGGCGTTGCACACCTCGGTCAGGGACGCCCTGAGCTGGACCGCCACGCGGTCCACGTCCAGGACCGGCTCCACAGGGGGTGAGAGCCAGTCCTGGAGAAAGGCTGCCTCCTTGGCTGCCTCCCGGTCTAGGCGGGTGAGAGCCCACCGCGGGAAGGGAGATTGGCCAGTGCGGCCCGTCCCCTCCCGGGGGCCGGTGGAGATGTCGAACCGCACGTACCGGTGGTCCGACAAAGTCTCCACCGTCTCCACCCGCCAGTTCACAACGCGGGCGGCCAGGGCAGGTTGGTGTTCGCCTGGAGGATGCGATGTTCGACTGGCATTAATCGGACATCGCACCCCCCTCCTCCTCAGCCAGGCCGGCAGCAGCCGGAAGGCCATCTTCCGCCACGGCGGAGGTAGCGGCAGGCCTTCTCGGCGCCTGTGCTATTCCCTTCTTGGGGGGAGGATTGCACATCCTCCCCTGCATCACGTGCCCTGCCGGGCGGCCAACGGCTGCACAGACGGCGCAGTGCGGCTTGGCGGCCTCGCACGTTGCGGATTTGTGGCCCTCCTTGCCGCAACGGTAGCAGCTCTCTGTCCGGTCCACGGTGGACGGACAGAGGGGCCGGGTGTGCCCGACTCCGAAGCACTTGTAGCACCGCAAGGGCTGTGCCACAAGTGCCCGGACCGCCCCCGAGCTAAAGCCCACGTTGAGCCGTCGGGGTGGTGGCAGGCAGGAGAGGGTCCTCTTCTGACCTCTGTGAGGTCGGCCCCGGCTCACTTCGCCTCTTGTCCGCCGCAAGCGGTGGTCGGAGGCTTTTCTCCGGCAGGAGCCGGTCCTCTATACCTGCTAGGCAGGCTCTCGTGAAGGCCCTCTCCTCCATTACAACCTTGCGGATGATATCCTCAAGGCTGGAGGAGGAGGAGGGGCCCTCTGCCGCAGGTCTCGGCTCAGCCTGGGTTGGCCGGGCCGTGGCTTCGGCCAGCTTCTGATGAAGCTGGCTGACCTCCGTCTGCAGGCGATCAACCCTCGCCTGCAGTTGCCGCGTCTCGTCGGTCGCCTGGCGCTGCACCAGCTCGCCGACGATGCCGCGCATGCTCGCGGCCCGGCATTTGAGGGCCTTCTGGAAGGTCCCCTTCAGTTTAGAGGACTTTGAAGCGACCTCCACGATCCCCTCCTGGTCCTCCTCAGCCATCCGCTCTAGCTCCAGTAGGGAGTGGTCCGCGTACAGTACGACAGACGCGCCGTACCCGGACTTGGCACGAGCAAGGCGCGCCTGCCGCTCCTTGGCAGCAACCTGCTCCTCCAGGTCCTGCTGGAACTGCTCCCGCCGAACTAGGTCCAACTGGCGTTGGGCGTCTTCCAGACCCACGTTGTGGGTATCCGCCGTCACCTTTTTGGACTTTGCCTTCCTGGATGTCTCCTTCGCCGAACCAGAGCCCGAGGAGCCATCCGATACTTCCTTGAGGAAGTATCGCTTCCGCGATCGCGATCGTGACCGAGAGTACTCGGTCTCCATCGCGCTAGCGTTCGACGCAACGAACTCGCTCTCGGAGTCCGACTCGTCCACTCTTCCTTCGTAGAAGGCCCTGCCTTCTTCCGACGCTGAAGCGTCGCGTTGGCCCTGAGAAGGGCCTTTGGGTTGGCCCTGAGAAGGGCCCTTGGGTTGGCCCTGAGAAGGGCCTTTTTTTACAAAATGCCCGAGGGCATCCCGCGGGGGTTTAGATGAAGACATCTCAATAAAATTAAATAAAATTCTCCGCAGGTATCGTACACGACAAGACAGTTAAAATTCGCTACGATCGCACAGTGCACTTTGGCCGTACCCAGCCTGCCACTCCGTTACGGTGGTCAGGACTGGGACGTTTCCGGGGAACACGACGGGGACGTAAGCACTGTGGGGGGGTTCCCCACCCCAACCTAACCTTTTTTTTTTTTTTTTTTTTTTTATTTTTTTTGATCACGCTGGGAAAAAATGCATTACGCATACCCGTCCCTTGGGGGAATGGGGACGGGCTATGTGGGACTCCCCGGGCAAGCCCGGTATACCCACTAAAATAACCCAGCGGCACTCCCGCTTCGTCCTAATGGCGGAGGACTGGGAAACTGGCACAGCCTTTACGTCCAGCCCTCCGCCGACGATTGCCCGCCTTTACGGCAGGCCCCGCACGCCCCTCCGAGTGGAGGGGCCCGGGAATGACCGTGAGTGCTCGGCCATTCCCGTCTGACGAGGGTGGTGACTGTGCAATGCAGACGAGAGGCGCCCCCGCGCCTGTCGCCCGCTAGTCACCACCAGGTGGTGGGAGGAGACGATCGTACAACCGCCTTCTCCCACCCCTTCTTCGCCTGCGGAGCGGCGGCGCGAGAGGGTCATCCTCCCGCGCACGCTCCGCCGCCTCCTTTTGCGAAATCACGACCTCGCAAAAGGAGGCAACCGCGGCCCAGGCCTCCTCACTCCCCAGCATGGAGGTGACCACACTGGGAAGTGAGAGGTCCTGCCCGACCACATTCATCAAGGCACGGCGCAGCTCAGCCCAAGCTGGGCACACCTCGAGGGTGTGCTGCGCCGTGTCCTCCGCAGCGCCACAGTCGTGGCACCCCGGGGTTTCCTCTCTCCGGATCCGATGCAGGTGCGTTCCGAAACACCCATGTCCGGACAACACCTGCACTAGACGGAACGAGAGGAAACCGTGGGGTCGCTCGAGCCAGCCCTGCAGGGCTGGACCGAGCGCGTCCAGCGTACGACGGCCAAAGGCGGCGGTGGCGAGGTCCTCCGTCCAATGGAGGACGATGGCGTCCCTCGCCTCCCGCCGCACGGCCTCCCTCTCTTCAGGGGCGGGGCGCTCTCCGAGCGCCTTCCGCCGCGCCGTCCAATCGTACACTCTGGCGAGCACCCATGCCTCCAACTCCCAGGGAGGGGTGCCCGCCAGAGCGCACGCCGCGGAAAAGCCCACTGAGCGGTAGGCCCTCGCCACCCGCAGTGCAATAGCCCTTTGGGGCTTGCGGATGGCGGTTGCATTCTCCCTCCTGTGGAGGGAGTCCGCCCAGATGGGTGCGCCGTAGAGCGCCATGCTTCGCAAGATGCCGGCATACAATCGCCGGCACCGTGCACTGGGCCCCCCGAGGTTGGGAAGGAGCCATGAGAGTGCGTCCGCAGCTTTCAGCAGGCGCGTCGACAGCCCGCTGAAATGCGGGCCGAAGCGCCACCTGCTGTCTAGCACGAGGCCCAGATACTTCATCTGGGCCCCGACCCCTATCCGGACGCCCTCCACGACGATGTGGGCGTCTGGAGGGCAGCGCTGCCGAGGCCCGTGAAAGAACACGGCCTCGGTCTTGTTCAGCGCTACCCTCAGTCCAAGCTGGCGGATCCTCTCTGCCACCAAGGATCCGCCAGCCGAGGCCAAACAGGCCGCCTCCCCAAAGTCCCTCCCCCGGGCAACGAGGAGAGTGTCATCTGCGTAACAGATGACACTCGTGCCCTGGAGGAGGGTGCCCCGCAGGAGCCAGTCGAATGCGATGTTCCACAAGGGGGGCCCTAGCACCGACCCCTGTGGAACACCGCACTCCGCTCCGTAGCGCCTGATCCTGGCCGTCTTGTCCACCAGGAGGACCTCTCTGTCCTCCAGGTAGCTGGCCAGGATCGCCCGCAGATATTGAGGCACTCCGTGGTACCGGAGTGCCTCCAATATGGTCGAGTGGGGCACGGAGTTGAAGGCGTTGGCGATGTCGAACGACACCGCCAACACTCCGTCCCCCGACTCGAACGCCTCCTGCACATGGCCCCTGAGTAGGGCCAACGCGTCGACCGTCGAACGCCCACGTCGAAAACCGAACTGGGCGTCCGACAGGTCAGGCCCTACCTCCCGCAACTGGCTATTTAGCCGGGTGGCGATGATCCCCTCGAACAATTTACCGACCTCATCGAGCAGAACGATGGGCCGGTATGCCGAGGGGGAGTCCACCGGGCGTCCCTCCTTCCGTAGCAGGCAAAGCTGCCCCTCCTTCCACAGTTTCGGGAACCTCCCAGCCGTAAGACACGCGCTGAAGAGGTCCCGAAACCTGTCCTCCATGAGGGACGCCGTGATGGCCACCACCCGTGCGGGGACGCCATCCGGTCCAGGGGCCGTCTTTTTCGCGCGGAGGGACAGAACCCCCGCGCGAAGTTCCTCCACCGATACTGGAGGGACCTCCTCCTCCGGCGAAGCTACCACCCCCCCCAGTGGGGGGTTCATTGTTGGTGGGGTGAAGTCAGTCCTGCGCGGAAACAGTGACCGAACCACCCCATCCAGCAACGCCGGCTCCAGGGTCTCCGTGACTGGGGGACCAAAGGGGCGCAGTTGGTTCCGCGCCGCCTTATATGGCCTCCCAAACGGATCCCTGTCGAGGCCCTCCAGCATCTCGGCCCTCGCCGAGTCCTTGGCGGCGCACATAGCCGCCTTGAGGACCGTCTTTGCCTCTAGATAAGAGGCGTAGAGGCGGTCCTCCCCGGCCTGAGACCGGGTAGTGCGCCGCCGACTCCGCGTGTAGGCCCTCCTGGCCGCCACGCAGGTGGCCCGTAGCCCCGCCAGCTCCTCCGACCACCAGTACACGGCGCGACGGGGAGGCGGACGGCGTGACCGAGGCATGCTGGCGTTGCACACCTCGGTCAGGGACGCCCTGAGCTGGACCGCCACGCGGTCCACGTCCAGGACCGGCTCGACAGGGGGTGAGAGCCAGTCCTGGAGAAAGGCAGCCTCCTTGGCTGCCTCCCGGTCCAGGCGGGTGAGAGCCCACCGCGGGAAGGGAGATTGGCCAGCGCGGCCCCCCCCCCCCTCGGGGGCCGGTGGAGATGTCGAACCGCACATATCGGTGGTCCGACAAAGTCTCCACCGTCTCCACCCGCCAGTTCACAACGCGGGCGGCCAGGGCAGGGGTGGCAAACGAGACGTCTACCACCGATCCTCCCCGTTGCCGCACACACGTGTGGACCGCCCCCCTGTTGAGGAGGGACACGCCGCACGAGGCCGCCCAGAATTCGACGGCGCGTCCCCGGACGTTGCAGGAGGCAGCCGGGTTGCCCCAAGCCTCCGACTTGGCGTTAAGGTCGCCCAATATGGCGACCTGGCGTGGTGCCGCCCTCCCGGCGACTGCCGTTAGGATTTCGAGGAAGTCCTCGAAATCCCTTAGAGGGCGGTTTGGGGAGAAATAGACCCCGACCAGGGCCGTATCCCCCCCCCACGCGGCGGCCACGTATCCCGGTCCCCTCTCTAAAAGCGAGAGGGGAGGGGAGTCCGTGGAGGACCGCGCCACCAACGCCACCAAGCCGTCCCGGTCGCCCAGCCAGGTACTGGGGACCGAGTAAGGCTCGGCAACCACCGCCACGTCCACCAACCACTCAGCCACGGTCTGGATCAGCAGATCCTGAGCCGCTCTGCAGTGGTTGGTGTTCGCCTGGAGGATGCGATGTTCGACTGGCATTAATCGGACATCGCACCCCCCTCCTCCTCAGCCAGGCCGGCAGCAGCCGGAAGGCCATCTTCCGCCACGGCGGAGGTAGCGGCAGGCCTTCTCGGCGCCTGTGCTATTCCCTTCTTCGGCCGGGAGGGGTGGTGGCGGGTACGGCAGGGACGACAGCTGCCGTCTTCTTGCCCTTTCCTTTTCCCTTGCCGACCACCTTCGTCCAGCCCTGCTGGTTGGTCGGGGTGGTGGCAGGCAGGAGAGGGTCCTCTTCTGACCTTTGTGAGGTCGGCCCCGGCTCACTTCGCCTCTTGTCCGCCGCAAGCGGTGGTCGGAGGCTTTTCTCCGGCAGGAGCCGGTCCTCTATGCCTGCCAGGCAGGCCCTCGTGAAGGCCCTCTCCTCCATCACAACCTTGCGGATGATATCCTCAAGGCCGGAGGAGGAGGAGGGGCCCTCTGACGCAGGTCTCGGCTCAGCCTGGGTTGGCCGGGCCGTGGCCTCGGCAAGCTTCTGATGAAGCTGGCTGACCTCCGTCTGCAGGCGATCGACCCTCGCCTGCAGTTGCCGCGTCTCGTCGGTCGCCTGGCGCTGCACCAGCTCCCCGACGATGCCGCGCATGCTCGCGGCCCGGCATTTGAGGGCCTTCTGGAAGGTCCCCTTCAGTTTAGAGGACTTTGAAGCGACCTCCATTATCCCCTCCTGGTCCTCCTCAGCTAACCGCTCCAGCTCCAGCAGGGAGTGGTCCGCGTACAGTACGACAGACGCGCCGTACCCGGACTTGGCCCGAGCAAGGCGCGCCTGCCGCTCCTTGGCAGCAACCTGCTCCTCCAGGTCCTGCTGGTACTGCTCCCGCCGAACTAGGTCCAACTGGCGTTGGGCGTCTTCCAGACCCACGTCGTGGGTATCCGCCGTTACCTTTTTGGCCTTTGCCTTCCTGGAAGGCTCCTTTGCCGAACCCGAGCCCGAGGAGCCTTCCGACACTTCCTTGAGGAAGTATCGCTTCCGCGATCGCGATCGTGACCGAGAGTACTCGGTCTCTATCGCGCCAGCGTTCGACGAAACGAACTCGCTGTCGGAGTCCGATTCATCCACCCTGCCTTCGTAGAAGGCTCTGCCTTCTTTCGACGCTGAGGCGTCGCGTTGGCCCTGAGAAGGGCCTTTGGGTTGGCCCTGAGAAGGGCCTTTGGGTTGGCCCTGAGAAGGGCCTTTTTTCACAAAATGCCCGAGGGCATCCCGCGGGGGTTTCGATGAGGACATCGTTAAAATTAAAATAAAATTCTCCGCAGGTATCGTACACGACAAGACAGTTAAAATTCGCTACGATCGCACAGTGCACTTTGGCCGTACCCAGCCTGCCACTCCGTTACGGTGGTCAGGACTGGGACGTTTCCGGGGAACACGACGGGGACGTAAGCACTGTGGGGGGGTTCCCCACCCCAACCTAACCTTTTTTTTTTTTTTTTTTTTTTTTTGATCACGCTGGGAAAAAATGCATTACGCATACCCGCCCCTTGGGGGAATGGGGACGGGCTATGTGGGACTCCCCGGAAAGTTCCGGTATACCCACTAAAATAACCCAGCGGCACTCCCGCATCGTCTGTTTGGAGGAGGACTGGGAAACTGGCACAGCCTTTACGCCCAGTCCTCCGCCGACGACCGCCCGCCTTTACAGCGGGGCCTTCACGCCCCTCCCTTAGTGGAGGGGCCCGGGAATGACCACGTGCTCGGCCATTCCCGCCCGTCGAGGGTGGTGACTAGTGCAATGCAGACGACAGGCGCCCCCGCGCCTGTCGCCCGCTAGTCACCACCGGGAGGTGGGAGGAGACGGTCTTATAACCGCCTTCTCCCACCCCTTCTTCGTCTGCGGAGCGGCGGCGCGAGAGGATCGTCCTCCCGCGCACGCTCCGCCGCCTCCTTTTGCGAAATCACGACCTCGCAAAAGGAGGCAACCGCCGCCCAGGCCTCCTCACTCCCCAGCATGGAGTTGACCACACTGGGAAGTGAGAGGTCCTGCCCGATCACTTGAACTAGGGCACGGCGCAGTTCAGCCCAGGCTGGGCACACCTCTAGAGTGTGCTGCGCCGTGTCCTCTGCCGCGCCGCAGTCGTGGCACGCCGGGGTTTCCTCCCTCCGGATCCGGTGCAGGTGCGTTCCGAAACAACCATGTCCGGACAACACCTGCACCAAACGGAATGAGAGGAAACCGTGGGGACGCTCGAGCCAGCCCTGCAAGACTGGACCGAGCGCGTCCAACGTCCGGCGTCCAAAGGCGGCGGTGGCGAGGTCCTCCGTCCAATGGAGGACGATGGCGTCCCTCGCCTCCCGCCGCACTGCCTCCCGCTCTTCCGCAGCGGGGCGCTCCCCGAGCGCCTTCCGCCGCGCCGTCCACTCGTACACTCTGGCGAGCACCCATGCCTCCAACTCCCAGGGAGGGGTGCCCGCCAGAGCGCACGCCGCCGAGAAACCCACCGAGCGGTAGGCCCTCGCCACCCGCAGTGCAATGGCCCTTTGGGGCCTGCGGATGGCGGTCGCGTTCTCCCTCCTGTGGAGGGAGTCCGCCCAGATGGGTGCTCCATAGAGCGCCATGCTCTTTAGGATGCCGGCATAGAGGCGCCGGCATCGATCCTTCGGCCCTCCCAAGTTTGGGAGGAGCCATGAGAGGGCGTCCGCGGCTTTCAGCAGGCGCGTCGACAGCCCACTGAAATGCGGGCCGAAGCGCCACCTGCTGTCTAGCACGAGGCCCAGATACTTCATCTGGGCCTCGACCCCTATCCGGACGCCCTCCACGACAATGTGGGCGTTCGGAGGGCAGCGCTGCCGAGGCCCGTGAAAGAACACGGCCTCGGTCTTGTTCAGCGCTACCCTCAATCCAAGCTGGCGGATCCTACCTGCCACCAAGGATCCGCCAGCCGAGGCCAAACAGGCCGCCTCACCAAAGTCCCTCCCCCGGGCAACGAAGAGAGTGTCATCCGCGTAGCAGATGACTTTCGTGCCCTGGAGGAGGGTAACCTAACCTAACCTTTTTTTTTTTTTTTTTTTTTGATAACGCTGGAAAAAAATGCATTACGCATACCCGCCCATCGGGGGAATGGACGGGCTATGTGGGACTCCCCGGGCAAGCCCGGTATACCCACTAAAATAAACCAGCGCACTCCCGCATCGTCTGTGTGGAGGAGGACTGGGAAACCGGCACAGCCTTTACGCCCAGTCCTCCGCCGACGACTGCCCGGGAATGACCGTGAGTGATCGGCCATTCCCGCCCGACGAGGGTGGTGATTGTGCAATGCAGACGACAGGCGCCCCCGCACCTGCCGCCCGCTAATCACCACCAGGGGGTGGGCGCAGGCGATCGTACAACCGCCCTCTCCCACCCCCACCGCTGCCTCCTTTTGCGACATGACATCCTCGCAAAAGGAGGCAACCGCCGCCCAGGCCTCCTCGCTCCCCAGCATGGAGTTGACCACGCCGGGAAGCGAGAGGTCCTGCCCGACTACTCCAATGAGTTCACGGCGCAGCTCGGCCCAGGCCGGGCACACCTCGAGGGTGTGCTGCGCCGTGTCCTCCTCCGCGCCGCAGTCGTGGCACGCCGGGGTTTCCTCCCTCCGGATCCGGTGCAGGTGCGTTCCGAAACAACCATGTCCGGACAACACCTGCACCAAACGGAACGAGAGGAAACCGTGTGGCCGCTCGAGCCAGCCCTGCAGGACTGGACCGAGCGCGTCCAGCGTCCGGCGTCCAAACGTGGCGGTGGCGAGGTCTGCGGTCCAATGGAGGACGATGGCTTCCCTCGCCTCCCGCCGCACGGCCTCCCGCTCTTCCGCGGCGGGGCGCTCACCTAGCGCCTTACGCCGCGCTGACCATTCGTACACTTTGGCGAGCACCCACGCCTCCAACTCCCAGGGAGGGGTGCCCGCCAGAGCGCACGCCGCCGCAAAGCCCACCGAGCGGTAGGCCCTCGCCACCCGCTGTGCGATGGCCCTCTGGGGCCCGCGGATGGCGGTCGCGTTCTCCCTCCTGCGGAGGAAGTCCGCCCAAATCGGCGCCCCATAGAGGGCCATACTCTTCAAGATGCCGGCGTATAAGCGCCGGCACCGCTCCTTGGGCCCGCCCAGGTTCGGGAGGAGCCACGAGAGGGCATCGGCGGCCTTCAGCAGGCGCGTCGACAGCCCGCTGAAGTGTGCGCTGAAGCGCCACCTGCTGTCTAGCAGGAGGCCCAGATATTTCATCTGGGTCCCGACCGCAATCCTGACGCCCTCCACGACTATGTGGGCGTCAGGCGGGTAGCGCTGCCGAGGCCCGTGGAAGAACACGGCCTCGGTCTTGTGCAGCGCCACCTGCAGTCCCAGCTGGCGGATCCTTCCGGCGACCAAAGATCCGCCAGCCGATGCCAGACAGGCCGCCTCCCTAAAGTCCTTCCCCCGGGCAACGAGCAGTGTGTCGTCCGCGTAGCAGATGACGCTCGTCCCCCGGAGGAGGGCTCCCCGCAAGAGCCAGTCGAAACCGATGTTCCACAGGGGTGGGCCTAGGACCGACCCCTGCGGAACACCGGACTCCGCGCCGTACCTCCTGACCGTCGCCGTCTTGTCCACAAGAAGGACCTCGCGGTCCTCCAAGTAGCTGGCCAGGAGGTCCCGCAGGTATTGGGGCACTCCGTGATACCGAAGCGCCTCCAATATCGTCGAGTGCGGCACGGAGTTGAAGGCGTTGGCGATGTCGAACGAGACCGCCAACACCCCCTCCCCCGACCCCACTGCCTCTTGCACCTGGGCCTTGAGCAGGGCCAAGGCGTCGACCGTCGAACGCCCACGTCGAAACCCGAACTGGGCGTCCGACAGGTCTGGCCCCACCCCCCGCAGATGGCTGTTGAGCCGGTCGGCGACGATCCCCTCGAACATTTTACCGACCTCATCGAGAAGAACGATGGGCCGGTATGCCGAGGGGGAGTCCACCGGGCGTCCCTCCTTGCGGAGGAGGCACAGCTGCCCCTCCCGCCACAGTTTCGGGAACCGCCCAGCCGTAAAGCACGCGCTGAAGAGTTCCCGAAACCTTTCCTGCATCTGAGAGGCAGCTATTGCCGCCACCCGTGCAGGGACGCCGTCCGGCCCAGGGGCCGTCTTCTTCGCTCGGAGGCGGAGAATCCCCTCGCGAATCTCATCCGCCGTCACCGGGGGAATCTCCTCCTCCGGCGAGGCCGCCTCCCGCGGGGGGTCCATCACTGGTGGGGTGAAGTCGGTCCTGCGCGGAAACAAGGACCGGACCACCCCATCCAGTAACGCCGGCTCGAGGGTCTCCGACAGTGGGGGACCATAGGGCCGCAGCTGGTTCCGCGCCACCTTGTACGGTCTCCCATATGGATCCCGGTCGAGACCCTCCAGCATCTCGGCTCTCGCCGAGTCCTTCGCGGCGCACATTTCCGACTTGAGGACCGTCTTTGCCTCTATGTAGGAAGCGTAGAGGCGGTCCTCCTCAGCCTGTGATCGGGTTGTGCGCCGCCGGCTCCGCGTATAGGCCCTCCTGGCCGCCACGCAAGCGGCCCGTAGCTCCGCCAGCCCCTCCGTCCACCAGTAAACGGCGCGACGGGGAGGCGGACGGCGAGACCGAGGCATGCTGGAGTTGCACACCTCGGTCAAGGACCCTCGGAGCTGGACCGCTGCGGCGTCAACGTCCACGGCGGCCTCCACAGGGGGCGAGAGCCAGTCCTGGAGGAACGCCGCCTCCAGGGCTGCCTCCCGGTCCAGGCGGGTGAGAGCCCACCGCGGGAAGGGGGTTCGGCCTTCGATCCCCAATTTGGTGGGATCGGCGTTGCTACGCGCCCGCATCATGATGGACGCGTAGGTCTCGCCCCGCTCCGCAGCCTCCGCGGTGAGAGTCACCACGACGGCTGCGGTCTTCGGTAGTACGAGTTTCTTCGCACAGCTAGCCGCAGACGTCGCGCGGCTAGCCTCTGACACCGATGCGTCGGGGTGGCCCTGAGAAGGGCCTTTTGGTTGGCCCTGAGAAGGGCCTTTTGGTTGGCCCTGAGAAGGGCCTTTTGGTTGGCCCTGAGAAGGGCCTTTTTTGCTGACGAAATGCCCAAGGGCATCCCGCGGTGGTAAAGACATGTTAAAATTCTCCGTTCAGCTCGAAAGCAACAAGGCAATAAGATAAAATTCGCTTCGAGAGCACAGCACACTTTAGCCGTACCCAGTCTGCCACTCCGTTACGGTGGTCAAACTGGGCCGTTTCCAGGGGACACTGCGAGGAAGTATGCGCTGTGGGGGGTCCCCCAACCTAACCTAACCTTTTTTTTTTTTTTTTGATCTCGCTGGGAAAAAATGCATTACGCATACCCGCCCCTTGGGGGAATGGGGACGGGCTATGTGGGACTCCCCGGAATGTTCCGGTATACCCACTAAAATAACCCAGCGGCACTCCCGCATCGTCTGTTTGGAGGAGGACTGGGAAACTGGCACAGCCTTTACGCCCAGTCCTCCGCCGACGACCGCCCGCCTTTACAGCGGGGCCTTCACGCCCCTCCCTTAGTGGAGGGGCCCGGGAATGACCACGTGCTCGGCCATTCCCGCCCGTCGAGGGTGGTGACTAGTGCAATGCAGACGACAGGCGCCCCCGCGCCTGTCGCCCGCTAGTCACCACCGGGAGGTGGGAGGAGCCGGTCTTATAACCGCCTTCTCCCACCCCTTCTTCGTCTGCGGAGCGGCGGCGCGAGAGGATCGTCCTCCCGCGCACGCTCCGCCGCCTCCTTTTGCGACATCACGACCTCGCAAAAGGAGGCAACCGCAGCCCAGGCCTCCTCACTCCCCAGCATGGAGTTGACCACACTGGGAAGTGAGAGGTCCTGCCCGATCACTTCCATCAGGGCACGGCGCAGTTCTGCCCAGGCTGGGCACACCTCGAGGGTGTGCTGCGCCGTGTCCTCTGCCGCGCCGCAGTCGTGGCACGCCGGGGTTTCCTCCCTCCGGATCCGGTGCAGGTGCGTTCCGAAACAACCATGTCCGGACAACACCTGCACCAAACGGAACGAGAGGAAACCATGTGGCCGCTCGAGCCAGCCTAGCAAGACTGGACCGAGCGCGTCCAGCGTCCGGCGTCCAAAGGCGGCGGTGGCGAGGTCCTCCGTCCAATGGAGGACGATGGCGTCCCTCGCCTCCCGCCGCACTGCCTCCCTCTCTTCCGCGGCGGGGCGCTCCCCGAGCGCCTTCCGCCGCGCCGTCCACTCGTACACTCTGGCGAGCACCCATGCCTCCAACTCCCAGGGAGGGGTGCCCGCCAGAGCGCATGCCGCCGAGAGACCCACCGAGCGGTAGGCCCTCGCCACCCGCAGTGCAATGGCCCTTTGGGGCCTGCGGATGGCGGTCGCATTCTCCCTCCTGTGGAGGGAGTCCGCCCAGATGGGCGCCCCGTAGAGGGCCATGCTCTTTAGGATGCCGGCATAGAGGCGCCGGCATCGATCCTTCGGCCCTCCCAAGTTTGGGAGGAGCCATGAGAGGGCGTCCGCGGCTTTCAGCAGGCGCGTCGACAGCCCGCTGAAGTGCGGGCCGAAGCGCCACCTGCTGTCTAGCACGAGGCCCAGATACTTCATCTGGGCCCCGACCCCTATCCGGACGCCCTCCACGACAATGTGGGCGTTCGGAGGGCAGCGCTGCCGAGGCCCGTGAAAGAACACGGCCTCGGTTTTGTTCAGCGCTACCCTCAATCCAAGCTGGCGGATCCTACCTGCCACCAAGGATCCGCCAGCCGAGGCCAAACAGGCCGCCTCACCAAAGTCCCTCCCCCGGGCAACGAGGAGAGTGTCATCCGCGTAACAGATGACACTCGTGCCCTGGAGGAGGGTGCCCCGCAGGAGCCAGTCGAATGCGATGTTCCACAAGGGGGGCCCTAGCACCGACCCCTGTGGAACACCGCACTCCGCTCCGTAGCGCCTGATCCTGGCCGTCTTGTCCGCCAGGAGGACCTCTCTGTCCTCCAGGTAGCTGGCCAGGATCGCCCGCAGATATGGAGGCACTCCGTGGTACCGGAGTGCCTCCAATATGGTCGAGTGGGGCACGGAGTTGAAGGCGTTGGCGATGTCGAACGACACCGCCAACACTCCGTCCCCCGACTCAAACGCCTCCTGCACATGGCCCCTGAGTAGGGCCAACGCGTCGACCGTCGAACGCCCACGTCGAAAACCGAACTGGGCGTCCGACAGGTCCGGCCCTACCTCCCGCAAGTGGCTATTTAGCCGGGTGGCGATGATCCCCTCGAACAATTTACCGACCTCATCGAGCAGAACGATGGGCCGGTATGCCGAGGGGGAATCCACCGGGCGTCCCTCCTTCCGAAGGAGGCACAACTGCCCTTCCTTCCACAGTTTCGGGAACCTCCCAGCCGTCAGACACGCGCTTAAGAGGTCCCGAAACCTATCCTCCATGAGGGACGCCGCGATGGCCACCACCCGTGCGGGGACGCCATCCGGTCCAGGGGCCGTCTTCTTCGCGCGGAGGGACAGAACCCCCGCGCGAAGTTCCTCCGCCGATACTGGAGGGACCTCCTCCTCCGGCGAAGCTACTCCCCCCCCCAGTGGGGGGTTCATCGTTGGTGGGGCGAACTCGGTCCTGCGCGGAAACAGGGACCGGACCACCCCATCCAGCAACGCCGGCTCCAGGGTCTCCGTGACTGGGGGACCAAAGGGGCGCAGTTGGTTCCGCGCCGCCTTATATGGCCTCCCAAACGGATCCCTGTCGAGGCCCTCCAGCATCTCGGCCCTCGCCGAGTCCTTGGCGGCGCACATAGCCGCCTTGAGGACCGTCTTTGCCTCTAGATGGCTGCCAGCTCCTCCGACCACCAGTAAACGGCGCGACGGGGAGCCGGCCGGCGTGACCGAGGCATGCTGGCGTTGCACACCTCGGTCAGGGACGCCCTGAGCTGGACCGCCACGCGGTCCACGTCCAGGACCGGCTCGACAGGGGGTGAGAGCCAGTCCTGGAGAAAGGCTGCCTCCTTGGCTGCCTCCCGGTCCAGGCGGGTGAGAGCCCACCGCGGGAAGGGAGATTGGCCAGCGCGGCCTGTCCCCCCCCGGGGGCCGGTGGAGATGTCGAACCGCACGTATCGGTGGTCCGACAGAGTCTCCACCGTCTCCACCCGCCAGTTCACAACGCGGGCGGCCAGGGCAGGGGTGGCAAACGAGACGTCTACCACCGATCCTCCCCGTTGCCGCACACACGTGTGGACCGCCCCCCTGTTGAGGAGGGACACGCCGCACGAGGCCGCCCAAAATTCGACGGCGCGTCCCCGGACGTTGCAGGAGGCAGCCGGGTTGCCCCAAGCCTCCGACTTGGCGTTCAGGTCGCCCAATATGGCGACCTGGCGTGGTGCCGCCCTCCCGGCGACTGCCGTAAGGACTTCGAGGAAGTCCTCGAAATCCCTTAGAGGGCGGTTTGGGGAGAAATAGACCCCCACCAGGGCCGTATCCCCCCCCCACGCGGCGGCCACGTATCCCGGTCCCCTCTCTAAAAGCGAGAGGGGAGGAGAGTCAGGGAAGTTATTGACGGTGCCCAGGGTGCACCAGCCCCACGGGTTGCTCTTCCCCCCGGACGTATCCGAAAGAGACCAGCAACCAACTAGGCCAACGTGGAGGTTACCTGACCCGCACCCCAACCTTTTTTTTTTTTTTTTTTTTGGTCACGCTGGGAAAAAATGCATTACGCATACCCGCCCCTTGGGGGAATGGGGACGGGCTATGTGGGACTCCCCGGAATGTTCCGGTATACCCACTAAAATAACCCAGCGGCACTCCCGCATCGTCTGTTTGGAGGAGGACTGGGAAACTGGCACAGCCTTTACGCCCAGTCCTCCGCCGACGACCGCCCGCCTTTACAGCGGGGCCTTCACGCCCCTCCCTTAGTGGAGGGGCCCGGGAATGACCACGTGCTCGGCCATTCCCGCCCGTCGAGGGTGGTGACTAGTGCAATGCAGACGACAGGCGCCCCCGCGCCTGTCGCCCGCTAGTCACCACCGGGAGGTGGGAGGAGACGATTGAACAACCGCCTTCTCCCACCCCTTCTCCGCCTGCGGAGCGGCGGCGCGAGAGGATCGTCCTCCCGCGCACAAAAGGAGGCAACCGCAGCCCAGGCCTCCTCACTCCCCAGCATGGAGTTTACCACGCCGGGAAGTAAGAGGTCCTGTCCGATCATTAGAATCAGGGCACGGCGCAGTTCAGCCCAGGCTGGGCACACCTCGAGGGTGTGCTGCGCCGTGTCCTCTGCCGCGCCGCAGTCGTGGCACGCCGGGGTTTCCTCCCTCCGGATCCGGTGCAGGTGCGTTCCGAAACAACCATGTCCGGACAACACCTGCACCAAACGGAACGAGAGGAAACCATGTGGCCGCTCGAGCCAGCCTTGCAAGAATGGACCGAGCGCGTCCAGCGTCCGGCGTCCAAAGGCGGCGGTGGCGAGGTCCTCCGTCCAATGGAGGACGATGGCGTCCCTCGCCTCCCGCCGCACTGCCTCCCTCTCTTCCGCGGCGGGGCGCTCCCCGAGCGCCTTCCGCCGCGCCGTCCACTCGTACACTCTGGCGAGCACCCATGCCTCCAACTCCCAGGGAGGGGTGCCCGCCAGAGCGCATGCCGCCGAGAGACCCACCGAGCGGTAGGCCCTCGCCACCCGCAGTGCAATGGCCCTTTGGGGCCTGCGGATGGCGGTCGCGTTCTCCCCCCTGTGGAGGGAGTCCGCCCAGATGGGCGCCCCGTAGAGGGCCATACTTCGCAGGATGCCGGCATAGAGGCGCCGGCATCGATCCTTCGGCCCTCCCAAGTTTGGGAGGAGCCATGAGAGGGCGTCCGCGGCTCTCAGCAGGCGCGTCGACAGCCCGCTGAAGTGCGGGCCGAAGCGCCACCTGCTGTCTAGCACGAGGCCCAGATACTTCATCTGGGCCCCGACCCCTATCCGGACGCCCTCCACGACAATGTGGGCGTTCGGAGGGCAGCGCTGCCGAGGCCCGTGAAAGAACACGGCCTCGGTCTTGTTCAGCGCTACCCTCAGTCCAAGCTGGCGGATCCTACCTGCCACCAAGGATCCGCCAGCCGAGGCCAAACAGGCCGCCTCCCCAAAGTCCCTCCCCCGGGCAACGAGGAGAGTGTCATCCGCGTAACAGATGACACTCGTGCCCTGGAGGAGGATGCCCCGCAGGAGCCAGTCGAATGCGATGTTCCACAAGGGGGGCCCTAGCACCGACCCCTGTGGAACACCGCACTCCGCTCCGTAGCGCCTGATCCTGGCCGTCTTGTCCACCAGGAGGACCTCTCTGTCCTCCAGGTAGCTGGCCAGGATCGCCCGCAGATATGGAGGCACTCCGTGGTACCGGAGTGCCTCCAATATGGTCGAGTGGGGCACGGAGTTGAAGGCGTTGGCGATGTCGAACGACACCGCCAACACTCCGTCCCCCGACTCAAACGCCTCCTGCACATGGCCCCTGAGTAGGGCCAACGCGTCGACCGTCGAACGCCCACGTCGAAAACCGAACTGGGCGTCCGACAGGTCCGGCCCCACCTCCCGCAAGTGGCTATTTAGCCGGGTGGCGATGATCCCCTCGAACAATTTACCGACCTCATCGAGCAGAACGATGGGCCGGTATGCCGAGGGGGAATCCACCGGGCGTCCCTCCTTCCGAAGGAGGCACAACTGCCCTTCCTTCCACAGTTTCGGGAACCTCCCAGCCGTCAGACACGCGCTTAAGAGGTCCCGAAACCTATCCTCCATGTGGGACGCCGCGATGGCCACCACCCGTGCGGGGACGCCATCCGGTCCAGGGGCCGTCTTCTTCGCGCGGAGGGACAGAACCCCCGCGCGAAGTTCCTCCGCCGATACTGGAGGGACCTCCTCCTCTGGCGAAGCCACTCCCCCCCCCAGTGAGGGGTTCATCGTTGGTGGGGCGATCTCGGTCCTGCGCGGAAACAGGGACCGGACCACCCCATCCAGCAACGCCGGCTCCAGGGTCTCCGTGACTGGGGGACCAAAGGGGCGCAGTTGGTTCCGCGCCGCCTTATATGGCCTCCCAAACGGATCCCTGTCGAGGCCCTCCAGCATCTCATATCAGCGTCCTTGGCGGCGCACATAGCCGCCTTGAGGACCGTCTTTGCCTCTAGGTAAGAGGCGTAGAGGCGGTCCTCCCCGGCCTGAGACCGGGTAGTGCGCCGCCGACTCCGCGTGTAGGCCCTCCTGGCCGCCACGCAGGTGGCCCGTAGCCCCGCCAGCTCCTCCGACCACCAGTACACAGTACAGCCGGGTTGCCCCAAGCCTCCGACTTGGCGTTGAGGTCGCCCAATATGGCGACCTGGCGTGGTGCCGCCCTCCCGGCGACTGCCGTAAGGACTTCGAGGAAGTCCTCGAAATCCCTTAGAGGGCGGTTTGGGGAGAAATAGACCCCCACCAGGGCCGTATCCCCCCCCCACGCGGCGGCCACGTATCCCGGTCCCCTCTCTAAAAGCGAGAGGGGAAGAGAGTCCGTGGAGGACCGCGCCACCAACGCCACCAAGCCGTCCCGGTCACCCAGCCAGGTACTGGGGACCGAGTAAGGCTCGGCGACAAACCCGCACCCCAACCTAACCTTTTTTTTTTTTTTTTTTTTTTTTTGATCACGCTGGGAAAAAATGCATTACGCATGCCCGCCCCTTGGGGGAATGGGGACGGGCTATGTGGGACTCCCCGGAATGTTCCGGTATACCCACTAAAATAACCCAGCGGCACTCCCGCATCGTCTGTTTGGAGGAGGACTGGGAAACTGGCACAGCCTTTACGCCCAGTCCTCCGCCGACGGCCGCCCGCCTTTACAGTGGGACCTTCACGCCCCTCCCTTAGTGGAGGGGCCCGGGAATGACCACGTGCTCGGCCATTCCCGCCCGTCGAGGGTGGTGACTAGTGCAATGCAGACGACAGGCGCCCCCGCGCCTGTCGCCCGCTAGTCACCACCGGGAGGTGGGAGGAGACGGTCTTATAACCGCCTTCTCCCACCCCTTCTTCGTCTGCGGAGCGGCGGCGCGAGAGGATCGTCCTCCCGCGCACGCTCCGCCGCCTCCTTTTGCGAAATCACGACCTCGCAAAAGGAGGCAACCGCCGCCCAGGCCTCCTCACTCCCCAGCATGGAGTTGACCACACTGGGAAGTGAGAGGTCCTGCCCGACCACATCAATCAAGGCACGGCGCAGCTCAGCCCAAGCTGGGCACACCTCGAGGGTGTGCTGCGCCGTGTCCTCCGCAGCGCCACAGTCGTGGCACCCCAGGGTTTCCTCCCTCCGGATCCGATGCAGGTGCGTTCCGAAACACCCATGTCCGGACAACACCTGCACTAGACGGAACGAGAGGAAACCGTGGGGTCGCTCGAGCCAGCCCTGAAGGGCTGGACCGAGCGCGTCCAGCGTACGACGGCCAAAGGCGGCGGTGGCGAGGTCCTCCGTCCAATGGAGGACGATGGCGTCCCTCGCCTCCCGCCGCACGGCCTCCCTCTCTTCAGGGGCGGGGCGCTCTCCGAGCGCCTTCCGCCGCGCCGTCCAATCGTACACTCTGGCGAGCACCCATGCCTCCAACTCCCAGGGAGGGGTGCCCGCCAGAGCGCACGCCGCAGAAAAGCCCACTGAGCGGTAGGCCCTCGCCACCCGCAGTGCAATAGCCCTTTGGGGCTTGCGGATGGCGGTTGCATTCTCCACCCCTATCCGGACGCCCTCCACGACGATGTGGGCGTCTGGAGGGCAGCGCTGCCGAGGCCCGTGAAAGAACACGGCCTCGGTCTTGTTCAGCGCTACCCTCAATCCAAGCTGGCGGATCCTACCTGCCACCAAGGATCCGCCAGCCGAGGCCAAACAGGCCGCCTCCCCAAAGTCCCTCCCCCGGGCAACAAGGAGAGTGTCATCCGCGTAGCAGATGACACTCGTGCCCTGGAGGAGGGTGCCCCGCAGGAGCCAGTCGAATGCGATGTTCCACAAGGGGGGCCCTAGCACCGACCCCTGTGGAACACCGCACTCCGCTCCGCCGCCTCCTTTTGCGAAATCACGACCTCGCAAAAGGAGGCAACCGCCGCCCAGGCCTCCTCACTCCCCAGCATGGAGTTGACCACACTGGGAAGTGAGAGGTCCTGCCCGACCACATCAATCAAGGCACGGCGCAGCTCAGCCCAAGCTGGGCACACCTCGAGGGTGTGCTGCGCCGTGTCCTCCGCAGCGCCACAGTCGTGGCACCCCCGGGTTTCCTCCCTCCGGATCCGATGCAGGTGCGTTCCGAAACACCCATGTCCGGACAACACCTGCACTAGACGGAACGAGAGGAAACCGTGGGGTCGCTCGAGCCAGCCCTGAAGGGCTGGACCGAGCGCGTCCAGCGTACGACGGCCAAAGGCGGCGGTGGCGAGGTCCTCCGTCCAATGGAGGACGATGGCGTCCCTCGCCTCCCGCCGCACGGCCTCCCTCTCTTCAGGGGCGGGGCGCTCGCCGAGCGCCTTCCGCCGAGCCGTCCAATCGTACACTCTGGCGAGCACCCATGCCTCCAACTCCCAGGGAGGGGTGCCCGCCAGAGCGCACGCCGCAGAAAAGCCCACTGAGCGGTAGGCCCTCGCCACCCGCAGTGCAATAGCCCTTTGGGGCTTGCGGATGGCGGTTGCATTCTCCCTCCTGTGGAGGGAGTCTGCCCAGATGGGTGCGCCGTAGAGCGCCATGCTTCGCAAGATGCCGGCATACAATCGCCGGCACCGTGCACTGGGCCCCCCGAGGTTGGGAAGGAGCCATGAGAGGGCGTCCGCAGCCTTCAGCAGGCGCGTCGACAGCCCGCTAAAGTGCGGGCCGAAGCGCCACCTGCTGTCCAGCACTAGGCCCAGATATTTCATCTGGGCCCCCACCCCTATCCGGACGCCCTCCACGACGATGTGGGCGTCTGGAGGGCAGCGCTGCCGAGGCCCGTGAAAGAACATGGCCTCGGTCTTGTTCAGCGCTACCCTCAATCCAAGCTGGCGGATCCTACCTGCCACCAAGGATCCGCCAGCTGAGGCCAAACAGGCCGCCTCCCCAAAGTCCCTCCCCCGGGCAACAAGGAGAGTGTCATCCGCGTAGCAGATGACACTCGTGCCCTGGAGGAGGGTGCCCCGCAGGAGCCAGTCGAATGCGATGTTCCACAAGGGGGGCCCTAGCACCGACCCCTGTGGAACACCGCACTCCGCTCCGTAGCGCCTGATCCTGGCCGTCTTGTCCACCAGGAGGACCTCTCTGTCCTCCAGGTAGCTGGCCAGGATCGCCCGCAGATATGGAGGCACTCCGTGGTACCGGAGTGCCTCCAATATGGTCGAGTGGGGCACGGAGTTGAAGGCGTTGGCAATGTCGAACGACACCGCCAACACTCCGTCCCCCGACTCGACCGCCTCCTGCACGTGGCCCCTGAGTATGGCCAACGCGTCGACCGTCGAACGCCCTCGGCGAAAACCGAATTGGGCGTCCGACAGGTCAGGCCCTACCTCCCGCAAGTGGCTATTTAGCCGGGTGGCAATGATCCCCTCGAACAATTTACCGACCTCATCGAGCAGAACGATGGGCCGGTATGCCGAGGGGGAATCCACCGGGCGTCCCTCCTTCCGGAGCAGGCAAAGCTGCCCCTCCTTCCACTGTTTCGGGAACCTCCCAGCCGTAAGGCACGCGCTGAAGAGGTCCCGAAACCTGTTCTCCATGAGGGACGCCGTGATGGCCACCACCCGTGCGGGGACGCCATCCGGTCCAGGGGCCGTCTTCTTCGCGCGGAGGGACAGAACCCCCGCGCGAAGTTCCTCCGCTGATACTGGAGGGACCTCCTCCTCCGGCGAAGCTACTCCCCCCCCCAGTGGGGGGTTCATCGTTGGTGGGGCGAACTCGGTCCTGCGCGGAAACAGGGACCGGACCACCCCATCCAGCAACGCCGGCTCCAGGGTCTCCGTGACTGGGGGACCAAAGGGGCGCAGTTGGTTCCGCGCCGCCTTATATGGCCTCCCAAACGGATCCCTGTCGAGGCCCTCCAGCATCTCATATCAGCGTCCTTGGCGGCGCACATAGCCGCCTTGAGGACCGTCTTTGCCTCTAGATAAGAGGCGTAGAGGCGGTCCTCCCCGGCCTGAGACCGGGTAGTGCGCCGCCGACTCCGCGTGTAGGCCCTCCTGGCCGCCACGCAGGTGGCCCGTAGCCCCGCCAGCTCCTCCGACCACCAGTACACGGCGCGACGGGGAGGCGGACGGCGTGACCGAGGCATGCTGGCGTTGCACACCTCGGTCAGGGACGCCCTGAGCTGGACCGCCACGCGGTCCACGTCCAGGACCGGCTCGACAGGGGGTGAGAGCCAGTCCTGGAGAAAGGCTGCCTCCTTGGCTGCCTCCCGGTCCAGGCGGGTGAGAGCCCACCGCGGGAAGGGAGATTGGCCAGCGCGGCCCGTCCCCCCCCGGGGGCCGGTGGAGATGTCGAACCGCACGTATCGGTGGTCCGACAAAGTCTCCACCGTCTCCACCCGCCAGTTCACAACGCGGGCGGCCAGGGCAGGGGTGGCAAACGAGACGTCTACCACCGATCCTCCCCGTTGCCGCACACACGTGTGGACCGCCCCCCTGTTGAGGAGGGACACGCCGCACGAGGCCGCCCAAAATTCGACGGCGCGTCCCCGGACGTTGCAGGAGGCAGCCGGGTTGCCCCAAGCCTCCGACTTGGCGTTCAGGTCGCCCAATATGGCGACCTGGCGTGGCGCCGCCCTCCCGGCGACTGCCGTTAGGATTTCGAGGAAGTCCTCGAAATCCGTTAGAGGGCGGTTTGGGGAGAAATAGACCCCGACCAGGGCCGTATCCCCCCCCTACGCGGCGGCCACGTATCCCGGTCCCCTCTCTAAAAGCGAGAGGGGAGGGGAGTCCGTGGAGGACCGCGCCACCAACGCCACCAAGCCGTCCCGGTCGCCCAGCCAGGTACTGGGGACCGAGTAAGGCTCGGCAACCACCGCCACGTCCACCAACCACTCAGCCACGGTCTGGATCAGCAGATCCTGAGCCGCTCTGCAGTGGTTGGTGTTCGCCTGGAGGATGCGATGTTCGACTGGCATTAATCGGACATCGCACCCCCCTCCTCCTCAGCCAGGCCGGCAGCAGCCGGAAGGCCATCTTCCGCCAAGGCGGAGGTAGCGGCAGGCCTTCTCGGCGCCTGTGCTATTCCCTTCTTGGGGGGAGGATTGCACATCCTCCCCTGCATCACGTGCCCTGCCGGGCGGCCAACGGCTGCACAGACGGCGCAGTGCGGCTTGGCGGCCTCGCACGAGGCGGACTTGTGGCCCTCCTTGCCGCAACGGTAACAACTCTCTGTCCGGTCCACGGTGGACGGACAGAGGGGCCGGGTGTGCCCGACTCCGAAGCACTTGTAGCACCGCAAAGGCTGTGCCACAAGTGCCCGGACCGCACCCGAGCTGAAGCCCACGTTGAGCCGTCCTTTATCAAGGACGGCTTTGGCAGCGGCGACTGGGCACTCCATGCGGATGGTGCCCATGCCGCCACGGCCGGACCTGATGTCCCGGGCTCGTACCGCTGCGACTCCACAGCCCCCTACAGCTGCGACCGCCGCCACCACCTCCTCCTTGGTGACCGAGTCATCCAAGTCGGTCACTTCGATGGCCGCGGTCTTCACCGGCCTGGCCACCTTGGCCGCATCTGCGATGACCTCTTGCAGCTTAGCTGCGAAGAGGTCCGCATTTTTGCCACCTTCGGCCCCCGGGAACTCAAAGAGCCGTCCCCCAGCCTGGGTCCGGCGACAGGAGACCTTGCCGATCCCCAGTTTTGTGGGATCGGCATTGGCACGCGCCCGCATCATCACGGACGCGTAGGTCTCCCCCCGCTCCACAGCCTCCGCGGTGAGCGTCACCACGACGGCTGCGGTCTTGGGAGGAACTAAGTTCCTCTTGCCGGCTGGGGACGAACTCTTTCCCCTTCCCTTTCCCTTGTCGGTCGCCTGCGACTGGCTGGAAGGGGTGGTGGTGGAGACGGCTGAGGGGGAGGTTTTCCCCTTTCCCTTTCCCTTTCCCTTGCCAGTCGACTGCGACTGGCCGGGAGGGGTGGTGGCGGGTACGGCAGGGACGACAGCTGCCGTCTTCTTGCCCTTTCCTTTCCCCTTGCCGACCACCTTCGTCCAGCCCTGCTGGTTGGTCGGGGTGGTGGCAGGCAGGAGAGGGTCCTCCTCCCTCTGGGAAGTCGGCTCCGGCTTGCCAGACCGCTTGTCTGCGGCAAGTGGCAGCCGGTAGCTCCTTTCGGGCAGGAGCCGGTCCTCTATGCCCGCCAGGCAGGCCCTCGTGAAGGCCCTCTCCTCCATCACAACCTTGCGGATGATATCCTCAAGGCCGGAGGAGGAGGAGGGGCCCTCTGCCGCAGGTCTCGGCTCAGCCTGGGTTGGCCGGGCCGTGGCCTCGGCCAGCTTCTGATGAAGCTGGCTGACCTCCGTCTGCAGGCGATCGACCCTCGCCTGCAGTTGCCGCGTCTCGTCGGTCGCCTGGCGCTGCACCAGCTCCCCGACGATGCCGCGCATGCTCGCGGCCCGGCATTTGAGGGCCTTCTGGAAGGTCCCCTTCAGTTTAGAGGACTTTGAAGCGACCTCCATGATCCCCTCCTGGTCCTCCTCAGCTAACCGCTCCAGCTCCAGCAGGGAGTGGTCCGCGTACAGTACGACAGACGCGCCGTACCCGGACTTGGCACGAGCAAGGCGCGCCTGCCGCTCCTTGGCAGCAACCTGCTCCTCCAGGTCCTGCTGGAACTGCTCCCGCCGAACTAGGTCCAACTGGCGCTGGGCGTCCTCCAGACCCACGTCGTGGGTATCCGCCGTCACCTTTTTGGCCTTGGCTTTCCTTGAGGTCTCCTTCGCCGAACCCGAGGCCGAGGAGCCATCCGACGCTTCCTTAAGGAAGTATCGCTTCCACCCCAACCTAACCTAACCTAACCTTTTTTTTTTTTTTTTTTTTTGATCACGCTGGGAAAAAATGCATTACGCATACCCGCCCCTTGGGGGAATGGGGACGGGCTATGTGGGACTCCCCGGAATGTTTCGGTATACCCACTAAAATAACCCAGCGGCACTCCCGCATCGTCTGTTTGGAGGAGGACTGGGAAACTGGCACAGCCTTTACGCCCAGTCCTCCGCCGACGACCGCCCGCCTTTACAGCGGGGCCTTCACGGCCCCTCCCTTAGTGGAGGGGCCGTGGCCTCGGCCAGCTTCTGATGAAGCTGGCTGACCTCCGTCTGCAGGCGATCGACCCTCGCCTGCAGTTGCCGCGTCTCGTCGGTCGCCTGGCGCTGCACCAGCTCCCCGACGATGCCGGCGCATGCTCGCGGCCCGGCATTTGAGGGCCTTCTGGAAGGTCCCCTTCAGTTTAGAGGACTTTGAAGCGACCTCCATGATCCCCTCCTGGTCCTCCTCAGCTAACCGCTCCAGCTCCAGCAGGGAGTGGTCCGCGTACAGTACGACAGACGCGCCGTACCCGGACTTGGCACGAGCAAGGCGCGCCTGCCGCTCCTTGGCAGCAACCTGCTCCTCCAGGTCCTGCTGGAACTGCTCCCGCCGAACTAGGTCCAACTGGCGCTGGGCGTCCTCCAGACCCACGTCGTGGTAGTGGGAAGTATCGCTTCCACCCCAACCTAACCTAACCTAACCTTTTTTTTTTTTTTTTTTTTGATCACGCTGGGAAAAAATGCATTACGCATACCCGCCCCTTGGGGGGAATGGGGACGGGCTATGTGGGACTCCCCGGAATGTTCCGGTATACCCACTAAAATAACCCAGCGGCACTCCCGCATCGTCTGTTTGGAGGAGGACTGGGAAACTGGCACAGCCTTTACGCCCAGTCCTCCGCCGACGACCGCCCGCCTTTACAGCGGGGCCTTCACGCCCCTCCCTTAGTGGAGGGGCCCGGGAATGACCACGTGCTCGGCCATTCCCGCCCGTCGAGGGTGGTGACTAGTGCAATGTCGGCCGCTAGTCACCACCGGGAGGTGGGAGGAGACGGTCTTATAACCGCCTTCTCCCACCCCTTCTTCGTCTGCGGAGCGGCGGCGCGAGAGGATCGTCCTCCCGCGCACGCTCCGCCGCCTCCTTTTGCGAAATCACGACCTCGCAAAAGGAGGCAACCGCCGCCCAGGCCTCCTCACTCCCCAGCATGGAGTTGACCACACTGGGAAGTGAGAGGTCCTGCCCAATCACAAAACTCAGGGCACGGCGCAGTTCAGCCCAGGCTGGGCACACCTCGAGGGTGTGCTGCGCCGTGTCCTCTGCCGCGCCGCAGTCGTGGCACGCTTGGGTTTCCTCCCTCCGGATCCAGTGCAGGTGCGTTCCGAAACAACCATGTCCGGACAACACCTGCACCAAACGGAACGAGAGGAAACCATGTGGCCGCTCGAGCCAGCCTTGCAAGACTGGACCGAGCGCGTCCAGCGTCCGGCGTCCAAAGGCGGCGGTGGCGAGGTCCTCTGTCCAATGGAGGACGATAGCGTCCCTCGCCTCCCGCCGCACTGCCTCCCGCTCTTCCGCGGCGGGGCGCTCCCCAAGCGCCTTCCGCCGCGCCGTCCAATCGTACACTCTGGCGAGAACCCATGCCTCCTACTCCCAGGGAGGGGTGCCCGCCAGAGCGCACGCCGCCGAGAAGCCCACTGAGCGGTAGGCTCTCGCCACCCGCAGTGCAATGGCCCTTTGGGGCCTGCGGATGGCGGTCGCGTTCTCCCTCCTGTTGAGGGAGTCCGCCCAGATGGGCGCCCCGTAGAGGGCCATACTCTTTAGGATGCCGGCATAGAGGCGCCGGCATCGATCCTTCGGCCCTCCCAAGTTTGGGAGGAGCCATGAGAGGGCGTCCGCGGCTCTCAGCAGGCGCGTCGACAGCCCGCTGAAGTGCGGGCCGAAGCGCCACCTGCTGTCTAGCACGAGGCCCAGATACTTCATCTGGGCCCCGACCCCTATCCGGACGCCCTCCACGACGATGTGGGCGTCTGGAGGGCAGCGCTGCCGAGGCCCGTGAAAGAACACGGCCTCGGTCTTGTTCAGCGCTACCCTCAATCCAAGCTGGCGGATCCTACCTGCCACCAAGGATCCGCCAGCCGAGGCCAAACAGGCCGCCTCCCCAAAGTCCCTCCCCCGGGCAACGAGGAGAGTGTCATCCGCGTAACAGATGACACTCGTGCCCTGGAGGAGGGTGCCCCGCAGGAGCCAGTCGAATGCGATGTTCCACAAGGGGGGCCCTAGCACCGACACCTGTGGAACACCGCACTCCGCTCCGTAGCGCCTGATCCTGGCCGTCTTGTCCACCAGGAGGACCTCTCTGTCCTCCAGGTAGCTGGCCAGGATCGCCCGCAGATATGGAGGCACTCCGTGGTACCGGAGTGCCTCCAATATGGTCGAGTGGGGCACGGAGTTGAAGGCGTTGGCAATGTCGAACGACACCGCCAACACTCCGTCCCCCGACTCGACCGCCTCCTGCACGTGGCCCCTGAGTAGGGCCAACGCGTCGACCGTCGAACGCCCTCGGCGAAAACCGAATTGGGCGTCCGACAGGTCAGGCCCTACCTCCCGCAACTGGCTATTTAGCCGGGTGGCGATGATCCCCTCGAACAATTTACCGACCTCATCGAGCAGAACGATGGGCCGGTATGCCGAGGGGGAGTCCACCGGGCGTCCTTCCTTCCGGAGGAGGCACAACTGCCCCTCCTTCCATGGTTTCGGGAACCTCCCAGCCGTCAGACACGCGCTGAAGAGGTCCCGAAACCTATCCTCCATGAGGGACGCCGCGATGGCAACCACCCGTGCGGGGACGCCATCTGGCCCAGGGGCCGTCTTCTTCGCGCGGAGGGACAGAACCCCCGCGCGAAGTTCCTCCGCTGATACTGGAGGGACCTCCTCCTCCGGCGAAGCCACTCCCCCCCCCAGTGGGGGGTTCATCGTTGGTGGGGCGAACTCGGTCCTGCGTGGAAACAGGGACCGGACCATCCCATCCAGCAACGCCGGCTCCAGGGTCTCCGTGACTGGGGGACCAAAGGGGCGCAGTTGGTTCCGCGCCGCCTTATATGGCCTCCCAAACGGATCCCTGTCGAGGCCCTCCAGCATCTCGGCCCTCGCCGAGTCCTTGGCGGCGCACATAGCCGCCTTGAGGACCGTCTTTGCCTCTAGATAAGAGGCGTAGAGGCGGTCCTCCCCGGCCTGAGACCGGGTAGTGCGCCGCCGACTCCGCGTGTAGGCCCTCCTGGCCGCCACGCAGGTGGCCCGTAGCCCCGCCAGCTCCTCCGACCACCAGTACACGGCGCGACGGGGAGGCGGACGGCGTGACCGAGGCATGCTGGCGTTGGTCAGGCGCACACCTCGGTCAGGGACGCCCTGAGCTGGACGGCCACGCGGTCCACGTCCAGGACCGGCTCGACAGGGGGTGAGAGCCAGTCCTGGAGAAAGGCCGCCTCCTTGGCTGCCTCCCGGTCCAGGCGGGTGAGAGCCCACCGCGGGAAGGGAGATTGGCCAGAGCGGCCCGTCCCCTCCCGGGGGCCGGTGGAGATGTCGAACCGCACGTATCGGTGGTCCGACAAAGTTTCCACCGTCTCCACCCGCCAGTTCACAACGCGGGCGGCCAGGGCAGGGGTGGCAAACGAGACGTCTACCACCGATCCTCCCCGTTGCCGCACACACGTGTGGACCGCCCCCCTGTTGAGGAGGGACACGCCGCACGAGGCCGCCCAAAATTCGACGGCGCGTCCCCGGACGTTGCAGGAGGCAGCCGGGTTGCCCCAAGCCACCGACTTGGCGTTGAGGTCGCCCAATATGGTGACCTGGCGTGGTGCCGCCCTCCCGGCGACTGCCGTAAGGACTTCGAGGAAGTCCTCGAAATCCCTTAGAGGGCGGTTTGGGGAGAAATAGACCCCGACCAGGGCCATATCCCCCCCCCACGCGGCGGCCACGTATCCCGGTCCCCTCTCTAAAAGCGAGAGGGGAGGAGAGTCCGTGGAGGACCGCGCCACCAACGCCACCAAGCCGTCCCGGTCGCCCAGCCAGGTACTGGGGACCGAGTAAGGCTCGGCGACAACCGCCACGTCCACCAACCACTCGGCCATGATCTGCGTCAGCAGATCCTGGGCCACCCCGCAGTGGTTGGTGTTCGCCTGGAGGATGCGATGTTCGTGCCTATCCATCGGACATCGCAGCCCCCTCCTCCTCAGCCAGGCCGGCAGCAGCCGAAAGCCCTTCTTCCGCCACGGCGGCGGTAGCGGCAGGCTTTCTCGGCGCCTGTGCTTTTCCCTTCTTAGGGGGAGGATTACACATCCTCCCCTGCATTATGTGCCCTGCCGGGCGGCCAGCGGCGGCACAGACTGCGCAGTGCGGCTTGGCGGCCTCGCACGAGACGGACTTGTGGCCCTCCTTGCCGCAGCGGTAGCAGCTCTCTGTCCGGTCCACCGTGGACGGACAGAGGGGCCGGGTGTGCCCGACTCCGAAGCACCTGTAGCACCTCAAGGGCTGTGCCACAAGTGCTCGGACCGCACCCGAACTGAAGCCGACCCGGAGCCGTCCTTTATCAAGGACGGCTTTGGCAGCGGCGACTGGGCACTCCATTCGGATGGTGCCCATGCCACCGCGCCCGGGCCTGATGTCCCGGGCTCGCACCGCTGCGACACTACAGCCCCCCACGGCTGCCACCACCGCCACCACCTCCTCCTTGGTGACGGTGTCGTCGAGGTCGGTTACCTCAATGGCCGCCGTTTTCACGGGCCGGGCCACCTTGGCCGAGTCCGCGATGACCTCCCGCAACTTTGTTGCGAAGAGGTCTGCGCTGGCACTGCCCTCTGCCCCCGGGAACTCGAATGAACGAGCTCCGGCTTGGGTCCGCCGGCAAGAGACCTTGCCGATCCCTAGTTGGGTGGGATCGGCATTGGCACGCGCCCGCAACAATATGGAAGCGTACGTTTCCCCGCGTTCCGCAGCCTCCGCGGTGAGGGTCACCACGACGGCTGCGGTCTTAGGAGGAACAAGTTTCCTCTTGCCAGCTGGGGGCGAGCTCTTCCCCTTCCCCTTTCCCTTGCCAGTGGCCTGTGACTGGCTGGTAGGGGTGGTGGCGGGGACGGCTGGGGGGGAGGTTTTCCCCTTTGCCTTCCCTTTTCCTTTGCCAGTCGACTGCGATCGGCTAGGAAGGGTGGCGGCGGTTACGGCAGGGACGACAGCTGCCGTCTTCTTCCCCTTGCCTTTTCCCTTACCCTTACCGGCAACCCTCGTCCAGCCCTGCTGGTTGGTCGGGGTGGTGGCAGGCAGGAGAAGGTCCTCTTCCCTTTGTGAGGTCGGCTCTTGCTCTTTCCGCCTCTTGTCCGCCGCAAGAGGCAGCCGGTAACTTTTTTCCGGCAAGAGCCGATCCTCAATTCCTGCTAAGCAGGCTCGGACGAAGTCCCGCTCCTCCATCATGACCCTGCGGATGGTGTCCTCAAGGTCGAAGGAGGCGGGACCCTCTGCCGCAGGTCTTGGTTCGGCTTGGATTGGCCGGGCCGTTGCTGCAACCAGCTTTTGGTGCAGCTGGCTAACCTCCGACTGCAGGCGATCGATCCTCGCCTGCAGCTGCCGCGTCTCATCGTTGGCCTTGCGCTGCACCAACTCAAGGACAATGCCACGCATGCTCGCGGCCCGGCATTTCAGGGACTTTTGAAAAGTACCCTTGAGGTGTGAGGACTTGGAAGCGACCTCCACAATCCCCTCCTCGTCCTCATCAGCCATCCGCTCCAGCTCCAGCAAGGAGTGGTCTGCGTATAGGACTCGGGACGCGCCGTAACCAGACTTGGCACGGGCTACGCGAGCCTGCTCCTCCTTGGCCGCAACCCTTTCCTCCAGTTCCTGCTCTAACTGCGCCCGCCGAGTCAGGTCCAGGTGGCGCTTGGCGTCCGCCAGTCCCACGTCGTGGGCGTCAGCCTCCGTCAGCGGCTTTTTGGCCTTGGCCTTTCGTGACTCCCTCGCCGAACCTGAGGCCGAGGAGCCATCCGACACTTCCTTCAGGTAATACCGCTTCCGCGATAGCGATCGTGATCGAGTGTCATCGGTCACCATCGCGCCAGTGTTCGACGCAACGAACTCCGTGTCGGAGTCCGAATCGTCAACCCTTCCTTCGTAGAAGGCTCTGCCTTCTTCCGACGCGCTCGCGTCGCGGTGGCCCTGAGAAGGGCCTTTGGGTTGGCCCTGAGAAGGGCCTTTGGGTTGGCCCTGAGAAGGGCCTTTGGGTTGGCCCTTAGAAGGGCCTTTTTTCTTCATAAAATGCCCGCGGGCATCCCGCGCATGGGTAGGCATACTATCAGCAATTATCGTAGATTCCGCAAGTAAAATAAAATAGCTACGATCGCACAGTGCACTTTGGCCGTTCCCAGCCTGCCACTCCGTTACGGTGGTCAGGACTGGGACATTTCCAGGGGATACGACGTGGACGTAAGCACTGTGAGGGGATCCCCCAACCTAACCTAACCAAACCTAACCGAGTAACCGCCTTACAGCGACCCGAACAACACCTATTCCGCGTCACTCTGTACTAAAAAATTCGCCAAAATAGCATTTCTGCGAATTCGCGCGAACAAGTAGTGTATAGTGATAAAGCAACGTCCAATTCACCAGGATTAGCGTTGGCAAAGTGTTGTGACCAGTGGTTTACCAGCAGGACCTCGGCAACTTTGGGCTGGCACCAACCGGACAAGGCAAGTCTTTTTCATAATATAACATCGCTCAAAGATCGGCGCCGTCGAGACCTATCCATTGACGCGCCATCGACCAAGATCCGAGCACAGACTGAGGAGGAACAGCCAGAAGGAAAACGCCAAAAAACACGTGGTTCTAACCTAAACGGACCACGAGGCTAGTACTTAACCTCCTTTAGCTACACGAGGCAGCAACACGAGGTTAGACTTGGCCCCGAGTGAAGACTCCGGAGCCGGCCCAAGAATCCGCCACACCACCACACGTCGCAGCCACACCTGAGGACCAACCAGCCCGCAGACCATCTCAACATCATCAGGTAATTCGAGGGAACTCCTGAACCCTTTGGCCTGGACCACTCGAGTTTGGACTCATCTGGACCGGGTGACCAGGACTTCCCACCCCCCTACTCCAATCCCCTGGGATAACCAACCCCCCCCCCCCAAACATTTACCCCCCCCCCGCCTTCACCCCCTCAAAAAAGTTTTTGAGCCCCCCCCCCCCACCCCCTCATAAAACCTCACCCCCCCTTGGGATATCTCGGTCCAGGATAGAGGTAGACCACCCGAGTTTGGGTCCATTTTGACCAGCTCGAGGAGCCCTATCGATTGGCCCCACCAGTTACCCCCCCCACCAGTTACCCCCCCACAAATTACCCCCCCCCCCATTTTTTTACCATACCCCCCCCCCCCAATTTTTTACCCCCCCCCCGCCTTCACCCCCTCAAAAAAGTTTTTGAGCACCCCCCCCACCCCCTCATAAAACCTCACCCCCCCTTGGGATATCTCGGCCCAGGATAGAGGTAGACCACCCGAGTTTGGGTCCATTTTGACCAGCTCGAGGAGCCCTATCGATTGGCCCCGCCAGTTCCCCCCCCCACAAATTACCCCCCCCCCCAACATTACCCCCTCTACAATCTTTGAGGCCTTCCCCCCCCCTCCCACATATTACCTCACCCCCCCTCGGATTATCTCGGCCCCGGATAGAGATAGACCCATCATCATGTGGTCATGTGGACTTCCTCATGCGGTCATCATGGGCCGCATGAGGAAGTCGTATATGGCGGCTTACAACGCCACTGTCGGCTTCGTTACACAAAATGAGGCAGAATCGGAAAGGAAAGGAAAGCCGGTCTTCAACACACCTGACGAGGACCCTATTGTGGTGGTTGCCAGATGTACGGAGATAATGCTGGACGACAAAATTCTCGAGATGGCCCAAACCATCTCGGGAACTGCCACTACAATGGACTGGAACATCCAAAACATCAAGTGGGTAAACGGGGTTCCGGGGTGCGGTAAAACGACATGGGTGGTGAGTCACTTCGATGGGGAGAACGACGTGGTAGTAACCACGACGACCGAAGCAGCCAAGGACCTAAGAGACAAACTCGTGCACCGTATAGGCGAGAAAGCCAAGACTAAGGTGCGAACTATGGCTTCCGTCCTAGCAAATGGTTTCAGGAGGGGAGTCAGGTGCCACCGACTACTGGTGGATGAGGCCCTCATGAACCATTTTGGGGCCATAGTTATGGCTGTTAAGTTGTCGGGTGCGGACGAAGTTGTCCTCATCGGGGATGTTAACCAGTTGCCATACTTGGACAGAGAGAACCTATTTCCACTCAGGTATACCCGTCCAGGTATGGTGGCCACAATCACCCAGGAGTTGCTCTGTACTCACCGGAACCCCATGGATGTAGCATACGCGCTCAGCGACATCTACGGTGGGATCTACTCGTCAAAGACCTGTACGAGTAAGATTCACTCACTGAGGGTGTATGGTTTCACGGGAGCGGACATCCCGAACAAATCCCAGAACACGTTGTTCCTGGTCCACACACAGGAGGAGAAATCCACCCTGGGTGAACAGGGATACGGATCTGGCGAGGGTTCCCGCATTCTGACCATACACGAATCTCAGGGTCTCACCTATGAGCGCGTGGTCATCATCAACTCCCGCAAAGGCAGAATCCAAATCCACGACAGCGTCCCTCATGCGGTAGTGGCTGTGTCGAGACACACAACCAGCTGTGTCTACTACACTGACGACGCGAGTGACGCCATCGGCCGGTTTGCCAAAAAAGCTATGGATGCACCTACTCAAACAGTTGTCGACTACAACCTAAAGACAGCTATGCTGCACCGTAACATGGCGATCGTGGAGGCGTTGTTGACTCTCCGGAAAACTACAACCTCATTTCCTATCCATCCACAATAGTACAATAGTCAGTAGGTAATTATGTATGCATGTATAGTTAAGCTAAGACTGGAAAAAAAAAAAAAAAAAAAAAAAAAAAAAAAGCGGCCACGGGTTCCCGAGTTCCGAGTACCGAGAGCCGGCACGTAGTATTAAGAGAAAAAAAAAAAAAAAAAATTAGTTTAAGTATTTCATAGTTTGTTACCCCCGGCCATTGGCGCCCTATCGAGGAGTCGAGTGATCGGGCGCCGAGAGGCTGGGGGCTGGTCTTACCTTAATTCTCTGTAGAATAAAATCCTTCTTAGTTTTAGTTTGTTAAACCTAATATTATATTTTATAAAGGGTGATGGACCCTACTTCTTTTAATTAAATTTTCAAAAAATGTAATAACTTATAATTGTGACGGCTCCAATAGAGCGGAGTTACCCAAAATAAAAAGCAGGAATGTAAAAAAAAAGCGAAAATAAATTTTTGGTAAAAAGGGCGCGGACCACAGGTTCGCGGTAGTTTCATTTAAAAAAAAAAAAAAAAAAAAACCTAACCTAACCTAACCTAACGTCAGCAGCTGGTTACTGACGATGTAAATAGCGCGATCTCAAAAGTAGTTCACTGGTTCAATGTTAACAATTTACTTCTTAATGAAAAAAAACGAAATGCATTAAGTTTACCCTACCTCACGTTAGGCAGGTGAAAACTGATGTGCTGATAAAGGGCGAAGAATTGAATCCTGAAAATAGCACAGTATTCTTAGGTTGAACTTTGGATGCTAAGCTTCAGTGGGGCCCACATATAGATAAATTGTCAAAGAAGCTAAGCTCCGCAGCATATGCTGTTAGAAAAATTCGTAATTTAACGGACATAGAGACAGCCCGTTTAGTATACTTTAGCTATTTTCATAGTGTAATGTCGTACGGTATTCTGTTGTGGGGAAATGCCGCCGACATCCAGACTATCTTTGTTTTGCAGAAAAGAGCTGTTCGATCAATTTATAAATTAAGCCCGAGACACTCTCTCAGAGAGAAATTTAAGGAGATTTTTTTTTTTTTTTTTTTTTTTTTTTTTTTTTTTTTTTTTTTTTTTTTTTTTGAAAAAACGTTGCCCCACACTAGGAATTTCTTCCTGTATCGTGGGTGCGTTTACAAACATATAAACTCACATACACAACACCCAGAGCCGGCACAACTATCTGTAGGTTATACAAATATTTATTCCGTGCGGGAATCGAACCCGCGACACGCAGCGCAGCAGTCAATCGCTCAACCACTGCGCCAACCGTGCGCCCAAATTATTTAGATTAATGTAATGACTGCGCCTTCTCAGTATATTTATGAAAATCTTTTATATGCCCATAAAAATATAAAATTGTTTAAAAAATACAGTGATATCCATAATACAAATACTAGGAACAAACACAAATTTGTAATACCTACAACAAGGCTCGAGAAAATAGGTGGCTCGTTTAGATGTCAATGTGTGCGCTTTTATAATATGCTTCCAAGCCACGTACAAAATCTAAGTCTTAATAAATTTAAATCATTCATTAAACGTAAGTTGTGCCAAAAAGCGTTTTATAGCATTAAAGATTACGTTGAGGATAAAACGGCTTGGGAGTGAGCTGCTCCAATTAAATTTTTTTTTTTTTTTTTTGTTTAAATATTTTGCACCATGAATTTTGTTATTTAAAAAAAAAAAAATTTTTTTTTTATTTGTTTTCTTGCAATGACAAGAATATTTACTTTTTAAAGTATTATATTATTTTATTTTAATTATTGTGAATGTGAAGACTATGTGGATCATTATTTTGTTTTTTAATTTATCTTAGTTTTTAATCATGGTCTGGCAGTTTGAGTAGTTTATGCGGCCTACCCGAATGTCCTTTCTTTGGTATTGTTCGTCGAATCGTTGAGCTCCTTAAATTCTGAGTTGAGCTGCTCGTTTATTGACAAATGCGTGCACTGACTGGACAGGTCCACTCAATCTGGCTGGTTCTTTCCTCAAAAGACCATTTCAGACATCAGTCTACATGGTCTTCACATGATCGAACCAAGATTTTGTCAGGACTTTAAAAGAGACTGTGACCTCTGAGTTTGTTTCGGCCTTTCTTCTCAGAGTAGTCAGATAGGAAACGCCGACCTCATCTAGTTTAAAAAAAAAATATGTAAGACATGTAAAAGCGTTTGTACAAACCAACTTACAGAAATAAAATCATTTATCATTTATAAGAAATTTTATAACTAGTATGTTGGGAATTCTACCCAACACTTCGGGCGGCCGGAGCGCGCAGTCAACGCTGCACACACATCTGCGTGATCCACACGACATCGGTGTGTGCGTGCACAGCGCGGCGGCGACGCGGCACGGCTCGGCGGACACTCGCTACCACGGACTCCACCGCGACAGTCGACACCTCTGCCTAACATTGGTCCTTCAAGGATCTCGCCGTTTATTTTAAATTCAACGGTCGCCGGGAGAAACACCTTCTACCTCGAAGCAGCGGTCTACAGTTGCGGTCTACAGCAGCGGCAGCTCCAGCAGGAGTCATCATCTTGCTCAGGAGACTTCGCCAAGCACCCGCACACGCCCAGAGGAGAAGAAACCGTCAAGAGGTCGACCAACGACGGACTTCGGATCCGTTCGAGTCACGGACAAAGAACTTGCCGATCATCGTCAATCCAGTGGATGGTTTAGACATTCAGTGAGTTCGTTCCAATTTGTCCCTTATTTATTCCTTTCTTCATCATATTTCCTATGTTTAGATAGCTTTAGTTAAGTGAGTGCTATCAACTACCTTCATCTCAACCTGCAAAGGGAAATCACTATTTCATGGCCTAATATTTCTCCATCATCACCATTTCTGTTAAAAAGCAATAACAACCAGCATCTAAAACTAAAAGATTGTTTACGCAAAGCATTACTACATATGCTTATCAGCTGATCGCGCGGCGACATACATAGTACAGCTGTTTCTTTGTTCGCACTTCGCACTGTCGGTCGAGTGATTCATAGGTACATAGCTCATTAGTTTTTTTTATCTTTCCATTCGCAACATCAAGTAAACAAGTTGATATTCACTAATATTATTTGCGCGCTAGCTTATAGTAATTAGAACGTCATGGCTGACAAAAAAGTTCAAAGACTCGTTACCAAACGCAGCCGTTTGAGACCAAAACTCAATCTTTTTTACAACTACCCGCGACATTTTTATAAATTTCCTCAGCAACAAAACTGACTTACCAAAATGTGTACTACATTAAACAAAAAGGTAAGGTAAGGTTAAAAAGGTAATAATACACAAAAACAAAGACTTATTTAATTATTCAAATCAACTTACATTGACGATATCAAATTAAAATATATATATGAAAAATGGAACAAATAAAACTTCTATCAACAACTATAAAATCAATCAACTCTTAATGACTTATATTCTTATATTCCCGGTTTCAGATACCGTTGTCGCAGGTCTCAGCCATGCGCTCTCTGTCTCTTGAGAAGCAGAGATTTAGGAGACGCTGCATTCAGGACGACTGACATTTGTGGTTACCATGCCGCTGAAGGAACGCCAAAGTTGCCTTCAGTCACAGGCGGTACACTCAATGCAAGTTGTCAGTTCAAGTCTTGTGAGCGTTGTCCTAAACCTTCTGTCTTCAAATACAGGTACAAAGACAGGGAGTTTTCACCTGTCTTCATTCAAATTCATATTTTTAGGGTTCCGTACCAGATGGGTCGAAACGGTGCCCTATTACTGTTTTATATATTTATTTATTTATTTATTTATTTATTTTAACTTACACACACTATCTTACAGGTTGAACCCAATACAATAGAGTGGTTAAAATCTTAAATCTAAAATCAGTTCTTAAATAAATGTACCTATAATAATTATATAAACCTAAACTTCTAACACTATTAATATCTTCTAAACTAATATAAAATTAAACGTTACTCATCTAAATTTTAATTAACTAACAAAATTTAACAAAACTCTTGCGAATTCACTCAAATTGCACGAAAATATGTCTAGCCTCTCATGCAATTCGTTGAGCACACAGATTGTCCGGGTGAGAGGTGTTTTCGCTAATAGATTCGTTCTAGCAGCAGGCACGGCCAGCAGTGGCGGCCGACGCCGCCTCCACACGTACCGATCTGGCACGCACAGCTTCAGGTGACGCAGCACACCCGGGTTATGTACTACTCCACGCAGGAGCTTTAGTGCATACGCCGCGAGTGTAAATTCCCGGCGCACTCTGAGTTCGTTGTACCCCACCATTCCGAGTACAAACAGTGTAGGATACATTAGCGGGTAAAATGGGTAAACTCCATAAAGTTTGAAATACAAGTGTCTTGTAAATTTATTTTGTACTCGCTCCAGCATGACATTATATTTCGCTTCATGAGGAGCCCAAATCACCGCACTGTGCTCCAAGTGACTCCTTACCAAAGCGTCATACAGCACCCTGAGCGTGGTAATATTTGTGAATCCTTGTGACTGCCTCAGCACGAAACCCAGGTTTCTGTATGCTTTCTTGCAAATCTTAACTATATGATCCCGGAAAGTGAGATCCGGGGTAAGCAGTACTCCTAGATCTCGCACCTGAGACACACGCTGCAGTGGCGCTTCCTCTACTTTGTATTCGTAGTCTAAGGCAGACTTCGCGCGCGTAAATGACATGACTGAGCATTTCGCTGTGTTGAAATAGAGTTTATTTTTATGGCTCCACGCTACCACTCTATCTATGTCTTCCTGCAATCTCTCACAGTCCGACATACTCTTGACCTCGAGCAGCAATTTGAGGTCATCGGCAAACAATAAACATAAACTATGTTTGACTACGTCTGGTAAGTCATTTATCATTAAAATAAATTCGAGAGGACCCAAATTGCTGCCCTGGCTCACGCCGGATCTGGTGTAGTATGGCTCGGATTCGAACCCGTTGTAGTCAACGTACTGCTGTCGGTCTTTCAAGTAGCTGGCGAAGAACCGTAAGAGGTGCGATGTACAGCCAATTTTTGCCAGTTTCATTAGCAGTACATCATTGTCGACAGTATCAAACGCTTTCCTAAAATCAAAATAAGCTGCGTCTACCTGCACACCAGCATCGACTGCCGGCACCACCCGTGCCATGAAGTTAAGCAGATTAGTGGCAGTGCTGCGCGCCGGAAGGAACCCGTGCTGCGCGTCTGATAGCTGTGCGCACACTTGACCTTGCACGCAGCGCTGGACGGCAGACTCAAACACTTTTGCAGGTGTCGACAACACTGCCACCGGTCTGTAGCCACTGACATCCGAACCTGACTTACCCTTAGGAACTGGAATCACTCGAGTGATTTTCCACCTCGGCGGAAACGTTGCTTGTTTTAAACAAGTATTAAAGATATGATGCAGGGGTTCAGCCAGCACCCTGCCACAGTCTCGGAACAGAAAAGCTGGTATGCCATCGGGGCCAGATGAGCGCTTTGGTTTGAGGTTTATGAGCGCTTCCCTTACGTCTTGAAGACTGAGGGTCTCAATGTGCACTCGCGCACTGTTCGCCTCCGCCTCCGCCGCCGCCGCCCGCGCTTCCAGCCGCGGCCGCTCCTTATTGTATACCGACTCAAAAAATGACGCAAATTGTCTAGCACACTCCTCATCCGAAAGATGTTGACCATCCTTTATGATAGTTTGTCTGTTTAACCTGCTTCTTTTGGACCTAATATACTGCCAGAATGATTTGGGATCTTTTGAGAATTGACTTTGAATTTTAAACTTGTGTTCTTTGTGCGCAATATCTATTGATTTTTTAATACGAGTTCTGCACTTTGAAAATTCTGAATAATCACTATCCAGCTTTGTTCTCTCTATGATCAAACGAACTTGCAAAAGTAAAGTTCGATCGATATTATACCAGGCCCCTCAGAAAGTATTGCGAAAAAAAGTTTTTATATATGGGAGACTGGCCAGTTATAATGTTTTTCGAAAATATGATTATTTATAAGTAAAAATAAGTAAGTTCCAATTTCAAAATTTCCCTCCACATTTTTTGCGAGTTAATTCAAAGTATTGTGTCTCACTGAAATATGGATCTGCGCCGGGAACATTTTAGAGCTATGATTTTATACGATTTCAAGTGTCGCCTGAAACCGGATGAATCGTACGATAGACTTCAAATGGCATTCATGGATGAAGGCCCTTCCAAGGCAACCGTGTATCGTTGGTATAACGAATTCAAGCGCGGTCGACCAACTTTGGGGGATGACGAAAGAAGCGGTCGCCCTTTGACGGCTGTTACCGAAGAAAACGTGCTAGCAGTGAAAAATTTAATCCAAGACAATAGGCGAATTACATATCAGGAGATTCAACACATATTGAAGATTGAATCGGGAAGCGTTCACGAGATTCTACACAGCCATCTTCGCGTGAGGAGGATAGTATCACGCTGGGTGCCGCACAACCTCACCGATGCTCAGAAGCAGGCCCGGGTGGAATGGTGCCGTGATATGCTTAACAAATTTGAAGCAGGCTCGTCTCGGCGTGTTTACGACATCGTTACAGGTGATGAGTCCTGGATTTATCAATACGACCCAGAAACCAAGCGCCAGTCGACTGTTTGGGTGTTTCAAAATGAGCCAACGCCTACCAAAGTGAAGCGATCTAGAAGCGGGGGTAAGATTTTGATCGCTGGCTTTTTTAATTTGACTGGCCACTTGGTATCAATTCCCTTACGGGATCAAAGAAGCATTAATGCCGAATGGTATACTACCAAATGTTTGCCAGAAGTTTTCTCTGTTATAAGCAACAAGCGACCAAACACAGGGCTCCGCGGGCTACTGCTCCACCACGACAATGCACCTGCGCACACCGCACTCAAAACGAGGGACTTCCTGGACAGCACGCCAGTCAAACTCCTGGGTCACCCTCCTTACAGCCCTGATCTAGCACCGTGTGACTTCTTTTTATTCCCAAAAATAAAAAATCAGCTCAAAGGGATACAATTTTCGTCGCCGGAAGATGCGCTGGCTGCGTTCGAGCAGGCTGTAAACGAGGTGTCTGCGGCGGACTGGAAAAAGTGTTTTGAAAACTGGTTTAGGCGCATGAATCTTTGTATAGAGGCTGGTGGAAAGTACTTTGAAAAGATTTAATAAAAATATATGTACGTATAGAACAATTTTTTTTAGTTTCGCAAAACTTTCTGAGTGTCCCACGTATGAGTACGTTTCATTCGAAGATATATTTTCAACACAGTAGTATTTTTTATCCTACTGGCAACTTCGCACTGGTAAAGAGTAATTTCGTTACTTTTTTTTTTTTTTTTTTTGTTTCTACCTACGTGTAGGCCCTAAGTTGACTCGTCATTGTTTTTAGAGATATTTTTCAAAATTTTAATTTTTTGGGTATTGGGAGGGTGGGAGTCTATATCTTCGAATGAAACGTACTCATATAATATCGATCGAACATCACTTTTGCAAGTTCGTTTGATCATATATTATATTTCGACGTTTCATTCTTCAGATATATTTTCAACACAGTAGATGTTCAGAGATGAAAATTTTGTGAAATAAAATAAACAGATTTACAAAATGACAAGGATTGTCTTTTATTTTCTGTATACAGGCATGTAAAGTACGGTACTAATAATAATCTTTTTAATCAATACTGCCTTAAATATTACAACATAATTTTATATGTAAATAATTATAACAAAATTCTGTTCTTCCTTAATTAATTTTTAGTTAATAAAATCACAAAGTATTATTGTTTGTCTGTAATACTGACCGAGCAAAGTTATCTTTGTCCACTACTTGGCGGTGATAGAACTTTGCGAATGTTTGAGAAGTACTGGTCCAGCCAGCTGCTTTCCTAATGGCATCTAATGAGAGCCCAGAGGCGGACGCCGCGGACGTGGCTGCGTGCCGCGTGCTGTGCGCGCTGAACGCAGACACGTCCACGCCGCTCGCGCACAGCACCTGCTTGATCCATCTGCTGATGGTTTGAGCAGTTGCTGGTTTGTGCGGACTCTTATAAGTTAATATAAGGCTGTTTGTTGCTTCAGATCGAATATTTTTTGTGGTGAATATATAATCTTCTAATATAGTGGCGGGGCAGATTGCCCTGTTCTCATTAAAGTACGGTAACATCAGTACAGGTTGTTCGCGTCCAGCCGCGGAAGTTTTGATGATATCAGAAATACCTATCTGAATACCAGATGGACCTACCACAATATTTTCTAATTTTATTAGAGAGAACGTCTGTACTCTGTGCGCTGTACATAATACTAGGAGAACCACTAGCTTCTTGGTGATTTTTTCAATTGACAGTACTCTGTTGGGTATCCATTCTGCGACAAAATTTAGAACTACTTGTGGATCCCAGGTACAAGAGTATTTTGGAGTGGAAGGTCTTAGTTTATAAACGCCTTTTAGAAGCCTTTTAACTTGGTCATTAGAAGTTATAATACTGCCTAAGAGCAAGGATAGAGCTGAGCGATGAGAATTCAGAGATCCGTAAGTGGCGCCTTTGTTAAATAGTCCAGTTAAAAATAACATAATATCTGATGGTGAACCAGAATAAGGTTTAAGGCTGTTTGCTTCACAGAACTGCCACCATAGTTTATAGGTACTGTTGTACTGGGACAGTGTATTCTGGGAGAGCGAAGCCATCATTAAGTCGAGCGCAAGGCTTGGTGTTCCTCTGGATTCGAAGGCAAACCTGAGAGCACCACTGCAGCCAGGGTAAACTGTCTCAGAGGTAGTTGGGGAGTCCTGAAACGGGACAAGGCAATATTTGAATCAGGCGATAAGTATAAAATGTCAGACTGACGTATTTTATTGATTAATGGAAACCAAGGCTGAGACGGCCAATAAGGGAAAATAATTATACCTATTGCTTCGTCCTTTATAATTTTCTGTATGCATTTCAAAATCAAAGAGAAGGGTGGAAATGCGTAAAAATAACCTACGTGTTTCCAATTTATTGTAAATGCATCTACTGTCATGGCGTCAGGGTCTGGTTTCCATGAGACATACGTTTTGCACTTTGCATTAGTGCGAGAAGCAAAGAGATCTATTACTGGTTCGCCAAAAGATGCCAAAACCTTCTGATATTCCGAGTCAGAAAGGTACCATTCGATATCGGGATTGATTTTTCTCGACTCTTGATCTGCCTCTATGTTATCTTTGGTATTTATATATGACGCAAACAGCCAGATATTCCGTTTCTCGCACCACTGCCAGATAGTTTTGGTTAAATCGGTTAAATGAGGGAATTGAATCCCTCCCATTTTATTTATGTAACTAATAGCAGTGGTGTTGTCAACGCGTAGCAAAAATATTACAATCATTGTACTTTTGGTCTCGAGCGAAGCATTTTAGACCAAGAAAGCAACTCCAAATAATTAATATGAAAGTTGCGCTCGCTGTTTTTCCAACCACCGTTGACACGTTCGTTGTTACAAAACGCACCCCAACCTGTTTTAGAAGCATCAGTAAAGATTTCTAAAACAAAATTTTGAGATTCTAGAGGATTTGATATGAAATTTATATTTTTAATCCACCACTCTAAATCAGATAAGATTACAGCAGAAGGTCTAAATTTAGCTTCGTATGTTTGATATTTTTTAAGTGCTAAATATTTCTGTCTCTCTAGCTGTTTTGTATAGAGCCAGCCATATCTTACGGCTGGACATGCTGCGGTCAGAACACCTAACAGGCGAGAAAATTCCCTAATAGTACAAAAAGGTAACTTTAAATATTTTCGCACAAATTGTAATATTGTTACGAGCTGGGGTTCAGGGATAAATTATTTAAACAGCAGACTTCAATTAATCACTGTTTATTACAAAAACACTTCTTGCATGTGCCCGGTGCGTCAGGTGAGCGCAACAGATACATGAATTAATTGTTTTGTTACTAACATAGCTTGTAAGCATTGTGTACTAACAATATAAATATAAATAATATGTCGTGTCTAAGTGTGTTACTAACATAGTTTGTAAGTATTGTGTACTAACAATATAAATATAAATAAAATGTTTTGTCTAAGTGTGTTACTAACATAGTTTTTAAGTAATTTGTAATACTAACAAAACTATGGACCTTTGAGTCTGCAATAAAATATTTTTTTTTTTTTTTTTTTTTTTTTTTAAACAATTCTATGACTTCGCACTATTTTCCGCTTTGATCGCTCTGTATCGCTTCTCAATCGAAACTGACTCACGACGAACCTGACCGCTCTTTATATAGCCCGGAAGATGTTTCTAGAACGTTCCATACTGTTCTAGGTACTTCGAGAATCTTCCAGAACAATCGACTTTTGAACTCATCGATCCCGAAGCGACTAGAAACTTCCAGAATGTTCGGTTCGAACATTCTGGAAAATTCTACTTGACACAAACTTTCGAGAACATTAGTTCCGCTATTCGATACTAGATGGCGCCACTAGTTACTACTTAGTTCTTCTACTCGTCACTAGATGGCGCTGCCCTATCTTGTAACATTGCCTCCTTCTTAGACATGCTCGTCCCGAGCATTGTTAGACCCATGATAACGGGCCAAACGATCCACATGAATGACCTTCGATGCACCTCGTGGTCCCTTTTGAATTCGGTAGGTGACGTCATTGATCTTGGTAACTACGCGATATGGTCCATCCCATTTGGCTTGCAATTTAGGCGATTTTCCTTTGCTGCGTACCGGGTTATGTAACCATACCAGAGATCCTTCATCGAAGCCCTTATTGTTCGCCTTCCGATCGTAGCGAGTCTTCATCCTATCAGACATCTGCTGACCTGTCTGTCTGATGTGCTCATATACATCATTCATCCTATTCCGTAGTTCATTCGCGTAATCTGTTACATTGCGTGGAGAATCAGGTGGGGTACCGGTGATTAGATCTGCAGGTAATCGTAGTTCTCTTCCGAAATTAGCAAAAGCTGGTGTTACTGCTGTGCTTTCATGAACAGCACTCCGATATGCCAGGAGAAATGGTTGAATGTGTTTGTCCCAATCCTTCTGTCTGGTTTCCACAACCTTTGCCAGATACCTCTCCAGCGATTGGTTGAATCGTTCAACCATCCCGTCTGATTGCGGATGATAAGCAGTAGTTCTGGTTTTGTGAGCACCCATCACACGACACGTCTCCTTGAACACTTCTGACTCGAAGTTCCGGCCTTGATCACTGTGAATTTCCAAGGGTACCCCAAACCGACAAAACACTTCGTGAACTAACTTATCAGCCACCGTAACCGCTTCTTGATTGGGGATTGCAAACACTTCCGGCCATTTTGTGAAGTAGTCCATGACGACCAAGAAGTACTTGTTCCCGCTTTGGCTTTCCGGAAATGGCCCCGCAACATCTAATGCTATACGTTCCCATGGTGCACCAACATTGTAAACCTTTAGTGCCCCTCTGCTACGAGTTTGTGGTCCTTTCACAGCCGCACAACTTGTACATTTGCGGCACCATTCCTCAACGTCCTCTCGACAATGGATCCAGTAAAATCGTTCTCGGATCTTGATTAAAGTCCTCTTAACTCCCATGTGACCCCCTGAACATCCATTGTGGTAGAGCTGCAGGATCTCCGGCACCTTAACTTTAGGTACGACCATTTGTAGATGACACTGGTCACCGCGAGCGTTCTCCCATTTCCGGCACAGAACTCCATCCTGGATAACCATGCTTTCCCACTGTGCCCAATAACTCTTGGTGATGGAAGTGGTTGCTGCGACATCACTCCAGTGAGGCCTAGGAGCACCTGATTTCTTCCATTCAAGGATCGGTTTTAGGTCTATGTCTTCTTGTTGAGCGCTCTGCAAGGTTTCCTTCCACTCTTCGCTAAGATCCGTCCTCAAAACCCGCACCAGCGTTACCTGCTTAGCTTCTTGTCTCGCACAATGTTTACAATGGTCTGGACACGGTCTTCGCGAGAGGGCATCAGCATTACCGTGCGACGTTCCGCTACGATGTTGAATTACGAAATCAAACTCTTGCAGTAGCTCAATCCATCTTGCTACCTGTCCTTCCGGGTTCTTAAACTGCAGTAGCCATTTCAAAGCAGCGTGGTCCGTTCGCAGGAGAAATTTCCGCCCCAACAAATATTTATTGAAATGCTGCAATGTTTTTACTACAGCTAGAAGCTCCCTTCGAGTGACACAGTAGTTCCTCTCAGGTTTGGATAAGGCTTTGCTGAAGTACGCAATTACAACCTCATGATCTCCTTTTCGTTGAGACAATACCCCACCGATTCCAGTATTGCTGGCATCTGTGTCAACTATGAATTCATTTTCATTGTCAGGATAGCCTAGGATGGGTGCATTGCACAGATGCTCCTTCAGCTGCTGAAATGCAACGTCACAGCTGTCATTCCAGCAGAACTGTATCTTGTCTTCAGTTAGCTTATGAAGAGGTCGGGCAATGTCAGCAAAGCTCTTCACAAACCGCCGATAGTAGGAGCACAAACCGAGAAATGCCCTGACTTGCGTTTTGTTCTCCGGAACTGGCCAATCCTTGACGGCAACGAGCTTATCCGGGTCCGTTTGAATAACTTCTTCGGAAACCACATGTCCTAAAAAGTTCACTTGCCGCCTGAACAACGCGCACTTCTTTGGACTTAGCTTTAGATTGGCTCCTCGTATCTTTGACAGCACACGTTCCAAATTGCGGAGGTGATCTTCAAACGTCCGTCCCACGATTATAATGTCATCCAAGTAAACTAGGCAGGCGTCACCAATCAGCCCAGTAAGTACCCGCTCCATCAATCTCTCAAAGGTGGCAGGAGCATTACACAGTCCAAATGGCATAACATTGAATTGCCACAATCCTTTGCCTGTAGAGAACGCTGTCTTTTCTTTATCCCGAGGGTCTATTTGGACCTGCCAGTAGCCACTCTTCAGATCTAGGGTGGAAAACCACTTCATTCCTGTCAGCGTATCCAGCGTGTCGTCGATCCTCGGCAACGGATAACTGTCCTTCTTCGTAATGTCGTTTAGACGGCGATAGTCCACACAGAAGCGCATGCTACCGTCCTTCTTCTTCACCAGCACTACCGGTGAACACCATGGGCTGGATGAAGGTTCAATCACGCCATCTTTCACCATACCCTTGACCATGTCGTCAACTTCACGTTCCCGTGCCACTGGCACACGTCTTGGTCGCTGGCGGATTGGTACCTCATTTCCTGTATTTATTCTGTGTTGAACTAACGCAGTCTTCCATATGTCGCAATCATTTGTTGAGAAAATGTCGGCGAACCTGTTCAACATCTTCTTAACCTTGTTCTCTTCTTCTTCCGACAGATTATTCTGGCAGTCCCTCAAAAGCGATGACACATCGAATCTTGTACTTTGAACTTTGGCGTTGGTAGGTTGTTCGTGGCATCTACGCATCCAAACCACTCCTTCACAAGTGCCTAAAATTGTTCCTTTCTTGAGCACCAGGTCCTGGTCACTTGTGTTGAGTGCACGTACCGATGAAACACTAGTACCCCTCACCAATGTGCGTGCAATTTTCCATGAAGCATCGTTATCTAAACCTTCTATAAGTACACATCGGTTTTCCCGACCAGAATTTCTTGGTAGACAAACTGGTACGATTGTTTCTGACCTTGGTCGAAGAGTAACCTTTTCCAGGCAGTACACCTTCCCCGATGATGCACCTTCCATGAAGACTTCTTCTGAGCCACACTTCAACACTCCTTGATAAACGTCAATCTCACACTGATGTTTCCTCATGAAGTCTAGACCCAGAATGCAGTCGTCAACTATGTCAGCCACGATAACATTGTGGCGGTAAACTTTATTCCCTAACTTCATTTCCACCACCTTTTCACCTCGGACGGTTATGTGCTGACCGGTGGCTGTTCTCAGATGTACACCTTCATGGTTCCCGAAGAAGTCCCCAAGAAACCTTCTTGCTAGTTGGAAACTGACAACAGTCCGAGAAGCCCCAGTATCCAATGTCAGCTTGCAAGGTGTTCTGTTAATTTCGCCCTCGATGATCAGGCTGTTCCCGTCACAGGATTGTGAGATCGAGATCCTTGGGGCTCTTCCATCACCAGCCAGCACCCGCCCCTTAGTCCTGGCATCTACTCGTTTCCCTGCTGCTGTTGCCCAGCAGGGACATCAGGTGATCCTTCCACTGGCGACTGCTTACCAACGTGGGGGGGCCTTCGCTTCGGGCAGCTCAATCGGATGTGGCCTCTTTCTCCGCAGCCATAGCATCGGGGTGAAGTCGCAACCTCCCTGATTCGGTGAGTTCGATCGTCCCGTCGAACTGCCTCCACCTCCAAAGCGTGGGCTAGAGCGTCCTTGAGGTCCTTGAAATGACCTAGCCTTACGGCAGCCCTAACCTCCAGGTCACGGATCCCATCCGTGAAGGCCTGTACGAGGTTCCCGTTGATCAGCACAGGTGACGACTGGTAAGCCTTCCGGACCAGTTTTTCCACTTCAAGAGCCCACTGCTGAAGAGTTTCACCAACCCGTTGCGATCGGTCTTTCAGCTGGGCCCGAAACACATGTTCCAGGTGCGCGTCGCCGTATCTAGCTTCTAATGCTTCCAGAAGCTTCTCGAAAGTGATGTCTTTTCCCAGCGCCTCTAACACAGTCAAGGCCTGGTCGCGAAGACCCAAGGTTAGAGCAGTCAAAGCCTGTTCGTTAGTCCACCCATTTGATTTCATCACGGCCTCAAACTGAATCTTGTAGGCGGACCATGACGAAGAGCCATCGAAAGGTGGTACTTTAAAACCACGAGGCGAAGGTGCCACTACCGCAGCTGCCACGATCCCATCTCCAGACTTGAGGCCACGTATTGACTTCTCCATTTCGACGATGCGGGTCTCGTGTTGCTGGATCTGGTCCTTTACCTCTTTCATCTCCTTACCAATGGCTCCGCGGAGATCCTTAATCACCAAGAGCTGCTCCTCCTGACGGCGAGCCTGGTCTTCCTTGTCACGCTGCAGCTGCTCCTCTAAGCGGCGCGCCTGCTCCTCCTGACGGCGAGCCTGCTCCTCCTGACGGCGAGCCTGGTCTTCCTTGTCACGCTGCAGCTGCTCCTCTAAGCGGCGCGCCTGCTCCTCCTGACGGCGAGCCTGCTCCTCCTTGTCGCGCTGCATCTGCTCCTCCATGCGGCGAGCTTGCTCCTCCTGACGGCGAGCCTGCTCTTGCATGAATGCCATAAGGGCGGCTAAGTCAGGCGACGTCGACGATTGAGCTGGTTCCGCTGCAGCCGCGGAATCTCCATGTCCACCTGATGACGGTGAGGGAGCGTCTCCAATGCGCCTTTGGTCTACGTCTTGCTGGCGCTGACTCCTGGTGCGCATCCCTTCCGTTTCTTCCTTCGGTAGAACCGGCATAATTTATCCCGCACTTCTGACACCAATTTGTTACGAGCTGGGGTTCAGGGATAAATTATTTAAACAGCAGACTTCAATTAATCACTGTTTATTATAAAAACACTTCTTAAACAATTCTATGACTTCGCACTATTTTCCGCTTTGATCGCTCTGTATCGCTTCTCAATCGAAACTGACTCACGACGAACCTGACCGCTCTTTATATAGCCCGGAAGATGTTTCTAGAACGTTCCATACTGTTCTAGGTACTTCGAGAATCTTCCAGAACAATCGACTTTTGAACTCATCGATCCCGAAGCGACTAGAAACTTCCAGAATGTTCGGTTCGAACATTCTGGAAAATTCTACTTGACACAAACTTTCGAGAACATTAGTTCCGCTATTCGATACTAGATGGCGCCACTAGTTACTACTTAGTTCTTCTACTCGTCACTAGATGGCGCTGCCCTATCTTGTAACAATATTTTGTGTCGCTTTTCTAACGGCAATGATATTGACATGTCTATAGAGTTGTACATAAATCCTAGAAATTTGCAACATTGTTGTGGGTGTAGACTACTTTTATCATAGTTTACTACAAAACCTAAGCAATTCAGTAATTTAAGAGTTTCGGTAACATTTTTATGACACTCGTCGTAGGTATCACCTAGGCATAATAAATCGTCAAGAAATATAACAGATTTAAATCCACGATGCCTTAAATAACCTACAACTTCTTTCATAATTTTTGTGAAAGTCCGAGGTGCGGAGGATAGTCCGTAAGGCATAGCGTTAAATTCATATGTGCAATTGCGTAATTTTACGTCTTCAAATTGAAACCTTAAATACTTGCGATGAGATCTAGCTACAGGGACAAGTAAGTATGATTCTTTAAGATCAATGGTTGCCATGAAGCCATTTCTTGGTATCATTTTTGATGCAGTTCTATGGTCTTCCATCTTAAAATGCTCATTTGAAACAAACTTATTTAGTTGTTTAAGATTTAGTATAAATCTATAGCTACCATTCGATTTTGGTGTCAAAAAAATGTTTGATACAAATTGATCAAATCTAGGTGTTCGTTCCGTAATCGCACCTAAATCTATTAAATTACGGATAGCTACTTGCATGTCCTGTTTTTCCTTGACGGAAAAGGAATTGCGGGGTATTCCCCGCAATTCCTTTTCCGCTCTGTACCACTTTACGCGAAAAAGGTATGTGGTACCCATGATAAATCCAACTCAGAATAACCTTGTTCTTTGTAATGCCACGCCAACAATCACAGTAAAATTGTAGTCTACCAGCATGTACCTGAGTTATTGCCTCGTCGGGGCACGCTTGTTGGAGCTCGCGGCCGCACTCGCTCGCGCTGACGTCGACGTCTGCGGCGCTGGTGGCGCCCTGCGGTAACGTTGGTGTGTTGGTGCCCGGTACGAGGATGTCTGCCCCCCCCTTCTCGATGACGGGAAGCGAGGAGGCCCTGACCAGTTTCCCTGGTTCTGAAAACGAGCACTCGACGTCGGAATGTTTGATGTTGACAGCTTCGGAATATGTGCTTTTTTATTTGCAGACCTTGTTTCTCGATCGCTTTTGAGGCCTTGATATTATCCGGTAATTTACTTCCGAAGAGGGTTTCATCTCTGTCTTGATCATGTATTAAGGTTAAGAACGACTTGTCCAAACCTGGCGTCATAAGTTTTGTTCTTACTTGCGTCTCGGTAAAGTGGAGATCAGCAAGTATTCGGCAGCTATCTGATAAAATTTTAACAACTTGTACTTTGTCATCACCGGTCAGCAGCAGGGTCATTGCCTTGTTGATGGCCGAAATACCCAGGCCGAGTTGGTCCTGTTTGGTTTGGAGCTTTTTATCTCTGTTTCTTACTAAATCAGTGACAGCAGCTGATATTTCAACGTTCAAAGTAGGTGCTTTGAGTAGCTTACAATTGTTAGGAATCGTATATCCTTTCAGAAGCGTTTCTTTGGTTTCGCTTTTTATACCTTTTTTAAGAATTGGTAACCAACGTTGAGCCAACTTGTCGTGTATGTCCAGGCCGTAGACTGGAATATCGACAACAGCATCGCCCAATGCTTCTAGTAGCTCTGGTTCAAGTTCTGGCTCAGTGCTTACTACTTCCGAGGCTGGTGGCTGGTCATCGGGTGACGTGGAAGTTGATGGCACATCTAGTGGTGTTTCATCGACATCAATGTGTTCCTCTACGTTTTGCGTTCCGTTATCTGTAACATATATGTAGGAATAATTAGTTGGTGTTGTTTACCTAAAAAAGTCAAGTTAAGTCGGTAAGTTTCTAAACGAACCATAGAGGGAATGCGATAGATGGGTGAGAGAGAGAGGTAAGATAGAAGATGGCGGAATGTTAGCAAAGTTGGTTGCGTGTAATTTTTATAATATTAAGAAGTTTGAAATATATCAAGTTAAAGAAGATTTCTGCGCTTTATTTCGATTTTCGATCCTACATCCTCGTCCGGGATAGAGCGAAATAAGCGCAAGAAGACGTACCTAAGAAGAAAAGACGGACTCCGGCGCGTGGCGTCACCGGCGTGCAATCAACGCGTACGAAGAAGTTTTTTTTGAAGTACGATTGGCCGGCACGTGGCGTCATTACGGCGTGCAACGTATATTTCAGTGCAAGATTTTATGAAGATTACGATCTTGGATTGATTTCACGATGGATAAAGACGACCAAAGAATGCAACTATCGTACAACATGGCGGGCGCGGAGCCCATTTCTAAATTCAATGGCGAAGACATGACTTACTCATCTTCGAGATGGGCGCAAGATATCGAAGACAATGCGGAGATCTTTGGCTGGACCCCGCATCAGAAACTAATCATGGCACGGAGGTCGCTGTCAGGCACGGCCGAACTATGGTTAAAAACGGAAAAAACCTTCCGTACCTATGAAGATTTGAAAACAGCCCTACAGAAAGAATTCCCCGAGCTTGTCAACAGCAAGCAAATGCATGAAGTGATGGCTGCTCGAAAGAAGCGCAATAGCGAAAGCTATTATCAGTATATGTTGTCTATGAAGGAGCTGGGTAAACGGGCTAAATTTCCAGACTATGTCGCCATCCAGTACATAGTTGATGGAATCACGGATTATGAACAAAATAAAATGTGTCTGTACGGGATAACTACATACCCTGCCCTTAAAGAAAAGCTAACACAGTACGAGGTTATGAAACAGAAAATGAAACAGCGAGGTGAGCGAGGAGGTCAAAGCAGTAAGCCGCGTGAGCGTGAGTCAGTGAAAACATCGAGTGATAAAGTGAGTCAAGCAAATGATAAGCCAATTCAGCGCTGTTTCAAGTGTGGCGAAAGGGGTCATATAGCAACTGCGTGTGAAAAAGGCGTGAAGTGTTTCAAGTGCAATAATTTCGGGCATATGGCTACTCAATGTACCGCCACCATCACAAACGAGGCAGGCGGAACTCGCAAAACCCGCAATGTCGGTGATGACAACATCAGGTCGCCACGCACGTCAATGTTCGTGAGCTACCAGCCACCAGGTGGCGCAGCCGTGGTGGGTGAAATAAATGAAGCTAACGACGAATGTCCGGAACGAATGGCAAACGTCACATCGTCGCTCGTTCAGTGTAACTGTCAGTGTCAAAATCCAAACCTTGACGTTTTAAGTGTAAACAATAACAGTTCGGTGTTAAATAAATCAATAAAAATTGCGAAAGTCGGTGCCATATCAGTGGAATGCTTAATAGATACCGGGAGTGATATAAACATAATGTCGAACGATTTGTTTTTAAAGTTAGATGTAAAGTGTGAACCGGTAAGGTTATGTTTAACAGGGTTAGGATCAAGTCAGGTGTTTTCAATTGGTAAGTTTACTTATAACATTATTATTGATGAGCACTCTTATAATGTATTGTTCTATGTGGTGCCAAAAGGCGTAATTCCCTATCCTATTATTTTGGGTCAAACTTTCTTGGTTAATACCATAATAATGATCAACAAGGGTATCATTCAAATAAAGCCTCATTACTATGATAGTTCATACTTACAGTGTTTGGTTTCTAGTGTTGATAATGAGTTATCACCTCAAGTTCAGGAGATTATTAATAGTTATAAACCAATAAAAATTAGAGAAGCTCCTATTAAATTAAAGATAGTATTAAAAGATGATATTCCTATAGTCCAACGTCCGCGTAGGTTTGCTTTGAAAGAAGAGGATGAAGTTAATAAGAAGATTGAAGAGTGGTTGGCTCAAGGCATCATACGTCCCAGCTACTCTGAATATGCTAGCCCCCTTGTTTTGGTGAGAAAGAAGGATGGAGGTATGAGGATTTGTGTCGACTACAGAAAGCTAAACCAAAAAATGATAAAAGATGAATACCCCCTACCTGTGATCGAGGATCACATAGACAAATTGTGTAAAGCTCGTGTGTTCAGTACATTAGATCTGAAAAATGGATTTTTCCATTTGCCGATTGAAGAGGAGTCTATAAAGTATACAGCTTTTGTTACCAGTAAGCCTGAAGGCCAGTATGAGTTCCTCCGGGCACCGTTCGGACTCTCAATATGTCCCAAATATTTTACCAGATATATCAACATAATTATTACCAATTTCATAAGAAAAGGGATTTTGTTAATATTCATCGACGATTTAATTATTTTAGCAGAAGATGAGTTTCAAGCAAGGGTAAGACTAGAAGAAGTGTTGAAAGTAGCGTCTGAATATGGGTTAGATATAAATTGGAAAAAATCACAGCTACTACAAAGATCAGTGGAGTACCTGGGTCATGTGGTCTCAAATGGTACAGTTAAGCCTTCAAAGGACAAGACTGAAGCGGTCTTCAAGTTTCCAGAGCCAAGAAACCTTAAGGAAGTTCAAAGTTTTATTGGATTAACTTCCTATTTCAGAAAATTTATTAGGAACTATGCAGAAATAGCTCGACCCCTGAGTAATTTGTTAAAGGCTAAAGAATTTCATTTTGGAGAAGATCAGAAGAGTGCTTTTGAGAAACTTAAACAGATGTTATGTTGTGATCCAGTTTTAAGAATATTTGACTTACAGTTAGAAACTGAGCTTCATACAGATGCCTCCAAGTTTGGTTATGCAGCGATTTTGATGCAGAAGGACTCCATGGATGGTAGCATGCATCCAGTGCATTACATGAGTAGAAAAACAACAGATGCCCAACAGAAGCGCAGCAGCTATGAGTTGGAAGCGCTGGCTGTGATAGAAGGTGTGAAAAAAATTTCGGAAATATCTTATAGGAATACCATTTAAAATAGTGACAGATTGTGAAGCCTTCCAGAAGACTTTAACCAAAAAAGAAGTATCAGCAAAAGTTGCTCGATGGATTATGTACCTACAAGATTTTAAGTACAGCATTGTGCATCGTAAAGGTGAACAGATGCAGCATGTAGATTCACTAAGCCGGAATGTGTGTGTCATCTATACTGAATTACACTATCGTATAAAGAAAGCTCAAGAAGAAGATGAAACTCTAAAGGTGATAAAAGAAATTCTGAAAGAGAAAGAGTATGAAGACTATATTCTAGAAAATGATGTAATATACAAAGGTGTTGAGAAAAAGTTGGTAATACCAGACATTATGGATATTGAGATAATTAAGAAAGCTCATGGGATAGGTCACTTTGGGAAAAAGAAAGTCAAAGAAATTGTAGAAAGAGATTATTACATTAAAAAGTTGGACAGTAAGATTGAGAAAGTGATCTCTACCTGCATTCCATGCATCTTAGCCACCAGGAAATCAGGAAAGAAAGAAGGACTTTTAAATCCTATTGACAAAGGAGATCTTCCATTGGACACTTTGCATTGTGACCATTTAGGGCCATTGGATGCCACTAAAAAGATGTACAACCATATTTTAGCAGTGATTGATGCCTATACTAAATTTGTATGGATCTACCCAGTGAAAACTTTGACTTCAAAAGAAACTGTAGATAAGCTTAAACTGCATCAGAAAGATTATGGCAACCCTCGCCGTATAATAACAGACAGGGGAACAGCTTTCACTGGCAAAGAATTTAAAGATTATTGTGCTGAAGAAGAAATTAAACAAATAACAGTAGCTACGGGCATTCCACGAGGAAACGGACCAGTGGAACGTATGAATCAGATCATTATTGCAGTTCTGACCAAGATGTGTATCGAAGAACCTACTCAGTGGTACAAACACATCAGTGAGTTACAGCGGGTCATCAACAGTTCTTACCAACGTTCTATCAATACCTCACCGTTCGAATTGTTGACTGGAGTTGAGCTAAAACAGAAAAAAGATTTAAAGATAGTAGAATTATTAGAAGAAGAAAATAGAAAAGGATTTATAGAAAAGAGAGATGAAGTAAGGAGAGAAGCAAAAGCTCAGATTCTGAAAATACAAGAAGAAAACAGGAAAACATTTAATAAAGGAAGAAAGGAGGGACAGATCTATGAAGTAGGAGACTTAGTTGCTATACAGCGAACACAGTTTGGTTGTAATTTAAAATTGAAAGCAAAGTTTTTTGGTCCGTATAGGATTAGTAAAAGATTAGGAAAAGATAGGTATGAGGTAGAGAAAATTGATAACAGTAACGAAGGTCCTAAGAAAACTACTACTGGGGTAGATTACATGAAAAGATGGCTTTAGTTAAATGATACACTTACCTTATCCTAAACTACATACCTCATTGTTTTTTTTATTTTATAATACAAGAAAAGTATGTACTTACCTTACCCCTGAAGACAGCTGACTTACCATTCTATTCTCTGAATAAATTGTGTTAAGTTAAAAGTTGTACTGAAATAGTTGTAATACTTATGCTATAATATTGTCATTTGTTTTGCTGGATGTAAGATGAATAGACTCAATACATTATGTAGTCATCAAATAGTTTATTTTGTTTCTATAACAGTATAGCAAGTGTAAGCATTATCCTTTGTAATAGTAGTGTTGTTTTTTTTTATCAGACATCTGATAATATGTACCTTTGTAAGAAGTAAGTAGTACTAAGTTTCTTTTAAAAGGAAAACCGTGTATCATCGGTGTGAAAGGTTGTGTGCCTGAAGAGTTGTTTATGGTGTTTATTTAACAATAAATGTAATTTTAGGAAAACAATACCAGTTGTTATTTTTAGTTTAAATTTTGTTTAATGCTCAGTGACCATGTAATTTATAGTTGGGTTGAGTTTAAGACCAAAGTAATTAAAATTAAAATACTTTGTTTACCTATAGGCAGTCTGTGGGCAGACTGAGAGCAGAATGGCCGAGTTGTAGGAATAATTAGTTGGTGTTGTTTACCTAAAAAAGTCAAGTTAAGTCGGTAAGTTTCTAAACGAACCATAGAGGGAATGCGATAGATGGGTGAGAGAGAGAGGTAAGATAGAAGATGGCGGAATGTTAGCAAAGTTGGTTGCGTGTAATTTTTATAATATTAAGAAGTTTGAAATATATCAAGTTAAAGAAGATTTCTGCGCTTTATTTCGATTTTCGATCCTACATATATATCGATACCGGAAATTTCAATTGTCGTAAAGGACATTTTTCCGAAAATGAGTTATATATATATTTGGAATCAGCGGCGCGAGCGCTATCGATTCGTATATTTAAAATAATTCTATCTTTAAAAAAAAGCCCCTTACGACCTGGATTTTCAACAGCTCTAGCTCGTTTAATTTTTACTTTTTGGGATGTATCGTAAAAATATTTTTTTGTAGGGAGCGTAAAGTCATCTTTTCATTATTTATGAGATCGTAAATCTCATTTTTGCATTGAAAAGTGATATACGACATTATAAACAATATCGATACCGAAAATTTCAATTGTCGTAATGGACAAATAAACACGAGTTTTAAGAAAAATAGGTAGTAAAACTAAGTGAAATAAAAAGGTTTTTTTTAATTATCTATTATTTATTAATCAATATATTTAGTAAAAAAGTGTCATAAATGTTATTCTAATAGGAACTCAAAATTTAAACAAAATGTTATGCCATTTTTTTATTTATATCGCCAGTAATCGGTGCCGAAACTGAAAAACAACAGATTTTTTAGAATAATCAGCTAATAAACTAATCTAGTTTTTTTATTTCGTTTTTTAAACTCAAACAATATTATTTTATCAAAACAGTTATTACGCTTAATAATAAAATTAAAATAAACAAAATAATAAATGTTGCCCACCAAAACTCAAAAATCAAACAATTGACATTCTAAAATTAAAATCAATAATTTTTATTTCACATTGGCCTACATTGGGCACTGGGCACTTATAAAACGTCGACAAAAGGTGCACGGTTCAGGTTGGTCGATTCCTATGGTGAAGAACCGGCAAGAAACCTCATGGTTACTCTTTTAAAGTCAGTGCACTTGACTTCAGTCTTTTAAAATTATTAGTAATGATAATGAAACTTATTTATTTGTCACTTAGTCTTCTATGTTATACCAATATTATAAAGAGGAAAGTTTTTTTTGTTTGTTTGTATGTTTGTACCGAATAGGCTCCAAAACTACTGGACCGATTTTAAAAATTCTTTGACCTATGGAAAGCTACATTAGAATTATGAAATTTATTAACATAGGCTATAATTTTGACGGGAGCGAAGCCGCGAAAGTCTGCTAGTATGATACAAAATTAAAATAACCACTAAGTTATAGTATTGAAAAATCCTTTTTGTGCCAAAATTCAATGCTCCAAGCGGGGTAACTGATTCATGTCCTGCTGGGAAAATTGATGATCATTTTGAAAGTAAAATCTTAAAGATCAATTGTGTCGATATCGTCTTACTCTTTAGTTTCAGGAAGAATATCTTTATCAGTTCCTAAAGACGCTTTATACCAAAGCGTTTTCGTAAGAAGTAGGTATTTAGATCTGCCGCCTTTAGGTAGTGATTAGGTCATTATTCGTAAAACTCGCGAGGAAGACGATATTGACACAAATGATGTTTAAGATTTTACTTTTAAAATGTTTATCCAATGTTCCCAGCGGGACACAAATTCATACCCTGCTGGGAGCATTGAATTTTGGAACAATAGGATTTTTCAATACTATATTTAGTGGTTATTTTAATTTTATTATTATAAAAGAACACTATGTTAAAAAAAAGTATTAAATTCATTACTAATGCCATTTAATCAATGGTGCACAAAATTTGTTATTATTTTTATTTTGTTATTAATTTTAAGACTGTTGATAAACATTGTTTGACTTAAAAAAAACTAGATAGTAAAAAACTAGTTAGAAGATTAGTTTATTTAACTGATTATTCTAAAAATCGAGTTGTTTTTCAGAATCGCAACGATAACTTGCGATTTAAATTAAAAAAATAGCAATGCATTTAGTTTATATTTTGAGTTCCTATTAAAATAACATTTATGGTACTTTTTTACTCAATATTTTGAATATTAAATAAAATATAACAAAAAAGTATTTTATTTCACATAGTTTTACTACCAATTGTAGGTATTTCTATTTAGAACTTTAGTTTATTTGTTCCTTTTACCCCCTTAGTCTCTGATTTAATTGACTTTTACCACCCATTGATGAGCAATATTTGTCCTTTACGACACATCTGACCTTATCATAACCAATTTTTCGTTGCCGTAAAGTACTTCAGTTAATTTTTTTTGGGCTGTAAAGGACTATCATTTTCGTCAATAATTAAGTTTGGTTTATTTTGTTAATGTATATGGATAGAACACGAAAAAATAGTTAGGATTTCTTTTGGCATCATGAATATAGTTCTTTGTTTGACAAAGATATTAGACAAAAACATTTTTTATTTTTGTTTTTTGGCTCTACTGAAAAGTCGTGTTTTGTCCTTTATGACAATTGAAATTTCCGGTATCGATATATATATATATATATTATTATTATTATTTTTTTTTAATTGAGGATAGTTAACAAAAAAAATGTTAATAGAAATATTCGATGTCTCTATAGGGATCGTTGCTCCAGGGTCCAAACGGTACCCTTTTTTGTTGTTTTTACAAGATCAAAGCCTTTGTGTTAACCCGCAGTTGAACCTCCAGGCTGATATTTTCTAGCGTCATGCTAACCCATCGTGATAACCCGCAGTTGATCCTCCAGGGAAGCTTATAGACGCTGAACGCATAAATATATTCCACTTACTATTTCATCACTTCACTTTGTAATGGCAAAAATAGACTCACCTTGTATTTCCTCGGAATCAGATGATGAAGAGTACACTATTAAGCGACTACGCCTTTTTTCCTTGCCTTGCTTTTTCAACTTATTTATTTTTGCACTATAATATTGTATTCTTTCGTCAGCACTTCGTTTAGGCATTTTATTTTACTTTAAAACTTATTTTATTCTGGAGATTAGTGTGCTTGTTGCCACGCACGAAAAAATAATGACGAGTCAACTTAGGGCCTACACGTAGGTAGAAACAAAAAAAAAAAAAAGAAAAAGTAACGAAATTACTCTTTACCAGTGCGAAGTTGCCAGTAGGATAAAAAATACTACTGTGTTGAAAATATATCTGAAGAATGAAACGTCGAAATATAATAAAACACACCACTATATTATCCGAGTGTGTACCCTCCTTTACAACACATATTCTACGTCAACATATTTACCCGACTAAGGGAAAAGGGTTATTTACATCATTTATTTATAACTTTTTTTGGAATTCATCGGTAACAAATACCGTCGCAGGTCGCAGCCAAGCGCTCTCTGTCTCTCGAGAAGCTGAGTTTTGGGAGACGCTGCATTCAGGACGACTGACACTGGTGGTTACCATGCCGCTGAAGGAACGCCAAAGTTACCTTCAGTCACAGGCGGTACACTCAATGCAAGTGGTCAGTTCAAGTCATATGAGCGTTGTCCTAAAGCTTCTGTCTTCAAAGACAGGGAGCCTTCGATTGGCTGTCTACTTTGAATTACCTTTTATTTATTTTTGACACACATATATATTAACTATATACCCTCATTTACTTACAAGTTATATTATTATTGAACATTTATTATTTATACCTTCACGACCTACCTACCTACAGTCGACAGACAATACGGCAGATCTTGTCTCCCGCGGGCTGAAGGCTGATTCCATCAGTCTTCCTTCCTAGTGGGGGGCTATTCATTATGAGAAATGGCTAGCTGGCTCACTCTAGTAAAGTTAGTTTAAACTCCCATCCTATTTCTTACTCCTCTAATCCCCACAACTCTTTTACTCCTATTCCTTCTGTTTCCATTGGACGGCCACTTAATTCTACTCTCATCCACAGGTCTCTAATGGCGACGAGAAGCCTTATTTTGAGCGACGGTAGTCACCAAAGTGACTAAAGAGGAGCATCATTTTGAGGGGCATGTTCTCATATCTGCCCCCTTCCAGATTTCTTGAAGCCATCGCTTCAACCCGGGCAGCATGTTGGGAATTCTACCCAACACTTCGGGCGGCCGGAGCGCGCAGTCAACGCTGCACACACATCTGCGTGATCCACACGACATCGGTGTGTGGGTGCACAGCGCGGCGGCGACGCGGCACGGCTCGGCGGACACTCGCTACCACGGACTCCACCGCGACAGTCGACACCTCTTCCTAATCTCTCATTGTTTGTCCGGGACAGTTTACTGTACTTTCAAGAATATAACGGCTTTAAAACCAACCGCCTTTTAATACAGTCCACTCATCTCTTCATCCACGAGCTAACAAGTATAACATGTTAAACTTAAGACACTCGTCAAGAGACTGGAGTAAATGAATGTATAGATAATAAGACAATGTAAAAAATTTGACCTTTAATAAAACGAGTCCCTAAGGTCTCGGACTATGTCCAAGGAACCCACTAGCTCGCAGACTCCGCCTTACGCGGAGAGGTAGGCGCCTAAAAAAAAAAAAAACCTAAACTAACTTAACTATAAAATCTTCTAACTCATTTTTACTATTTATTTTATTTAAATTCTCTAAATTAATGTTTCTATCCGTTTTAAATGTCTCTAATTTATTTTTAAATTTTCTGCGCCTATATATAATAGTTAAGTACAGTAATATAATCTCAAAAACATGCGAAGAAGCAATTCCTAAGGTGAGCAATAGAGTCAAACTTACCTGTCCGTGGTGGTCCGAGGAACTCGCTGTGAAGAAGAAGGAGGTGGCTCGTAGGAAGCACCGTATCCGCAATGCCGCGCCGGTCCGGCGAGCGATGGTCGTTGACGCGTACCTGGATGCAAAAGAAGACTATGAGATGCAGGCTAAGAAAGCCCAAGTCGCCAGCTGGGAGGAGTTCTGCCGGAAACAGGATCGGGAAGGGGTCTGGGAGGGTATCTACAGGATCATCGGTAGGACCGCCAGAAGACAGGAAGAACTGACCCTATGCTGCGATGGTGCATTTCTCAATCCGAGTGAATCGGCCTCCCTACTTGCAGATACGTTCTACCCCAAAGACACAGTAGACCAGGACAACGCTGACCACAGGCGAATAAGAGAAGCAGCCAGCCGAATAAATGAATGGGTCCATGATGAAAATCATGATCCGTCATTTACGACGCTGGAGCTGAAGACCGCCGTGGCAGGTTTCAATCCCAAAAAGGCACCAGGAGGGGACGGACTGACGACTGACATCTGCAGTCAAGCGATCCACCAGGACCCGGAGTTGTTCCTTGCCCTTTACAACAAGTGCCTCGATCTGGCGCACTTTCCGGAGATCTGGAAAGAGGCTACGGTCGTGGTTCTTCGGAAGCCGGGCAAGGTCAACTATCTGACCCCCAAGGCATACCGACCAATCGGTCTGTTGCCTGTTCTGGGGAAGTTCCTGGAGAGGATGGTCGTAGCGCGTCTAAAGTGGCAGCTCGTACCGCGATTTAGTACCCGCCAGTTTGGCTTTATGCCCCAGAGGAGCACCGAGGACGCCCTCTATACGCTAATGAATCACGTACAGGACAAGTTAAGGCTGAAGAAGCTAATTGTCCTGGTGTCATTTAGTAAGTTTACCCAACCTCACGTTAGGCAGGTGAAAACTGATGTGCTGATAAAGGGCGAAGAATTGAATCCTGAAAATAGCACAGTATTCTTAGGTTTAACTTTGGATGCTAAGCTTCAGTGGAGCCCACATATAGATAAATTGTCAAAGAAGCTAAGCTCCGCAGCATATGCTGTTAGAAAAATTCGTAATTTAACGGACATAGAGACAGCCCGTTTAGTATACTTTAGCTATTTTCATAGTGTAATGTCGTACGGTATTCTGTTGTGGGGAAATGCCGCCGAAATCCAGACTATCTTTGTTTTGCAGAAAAGAGCTGTTCGATCAATTTATAAATTAAGCACGAGACACTCTCTCAGAGAGAAATTTAAGGAGATTAATGTAATGACTGTGCCTTCTCAGTATATTTATGAAAATCTTTTATATGCCCATAAAAATATAAAATTGTTTAAAAAATACAGTGATATCCATAATATAAATACTAGGAACAAACACAAATTTGTAATACCTACAACAAGGCTCAAGAAAATAGGTGGCTCGTTTAGATGTCAATGTGAACGCTTTTATAATATGCTTCCAAGCCACGTACAAAATCTAAGTCTTAATAAATTTAAATCATTCATTAAACGTAGGTTGTGTCAAAAAGCGTTTTATAGCATTAAAGATTACGTTGAGGATAAAACGGCTTGGGAGTGAGCTGCTCCAATTAATTTAGTTTTTTCGTTTAAATATTTTGCACCATGAATTTTGTTATTTTTGAATTTTTTTATTTCTTTTCTTGCAATGACAAGAATATTTACTTTTTAAAGTATTATATTATTTTATTTTAATTATTGTGAATGTGAAGACTATGTGGATCATTATTTTGTTTTTTAATTTATCTTAGTTTTTAATCATGGTCTGGCAGTTTGAGTAGTTTATGCGGCCTACCCGAATGTCCTTTCTTTGGTATTGTTCGTCGAATCGTTGAGCTCCTTAAATTCTGAGTTGAGCTGCTCGGTTATTGACTAATGCGTGCACTGACTGGACAGGTCCACTCAATCTTGCTGGTTCTTTCCTCAAAAGACCATTTCAGACATCAGTCTACATGGTCTTCACATGATCGAACCAAGATTTTGTCAGGACTTTAAAAGAGACTGTGACCTCTGAGTTTGTTTCGGCCTTTCTTCTCAGAGTAGTCAGATAGGAAACGCCGACCTCATCTAGTTTAAAAAAAAAATATGTTAGACATGTAAAAGCGTTTGTACAAACCAACTTACAGAAATAAAATCATTTATCATTTATAGAGGGGGCCTTCGATAGCGCCTGGTGGCCAGCTATAAAAGTCAGGCTGGCTGAGGAAAAGTGTCCGGTCAATATCAGACGGCTAATAGACAGCTATCTTGACAGTAGAAAGGTCAAGGTTCGGTATGCCGGGGAGGAATGCACGAGAGAGACTGACAAGGGCTGCGTTCAAGGGTCAATCGGCGGTCCAATCCTGTGGAACACTCTCCTAGACCCACTATTGCAGGAGTTAGAGCGGCGCGGGATCTTCGTACAGGCGTTCGCGGGTGACATCGTCTTGGTCGTAGATGGGGACTCAGCGACTGAAGTCTCGACATCTGCCAATGCAGCCCTCGCCCTTGCTCAGAGTTGGGGTGTCAGAAATAAGTTGAGGTTCACACCGCACAAGACCTGTGCGATGGTGGTAACCAACAAACTTAAGTACGACACCCCAAGGCTGAGCATGGCCGGGGTCGACATCGGTATGGTCAAGAGTATGAAGTTGTTGGGTCTGACCATCGACGAGAAGCTCACTTTCAGTGAGCATACCGCGAACGTCTGCAAGAGGGCAGCTGATATCTACAAACAGCTGTCCCGCGCTGCTAAGGTTAGCTGGGGACTAAGTACAGACATCATACACACCATCTACACAGACACAATTGAGCCCATAGTTACATACGCGGCCGCTGCCTGGGCACCCGCCACGAAAAAGGTTGGGATACGGAAAAAACTAAGCTCTGTCCAACGAGGATTCGCTCAGAAGCTCTGCAAATCTTACCGCACTGTCTCTCTGAACTCGGCACTGGCACTGGTTGGGATACTGCCTCTAGACCTGCGCATACAGGAGGCAGCCGCCCTGTATGAAGCAAGGAGAGGGTCATCCCGGTTTGTGCCAGGAGACAAGGAGATCGAGAGTGCGGTGAGGTTTGCTAAAGCCCCTCACCCAGCTACACAAATGCCCCTCGAGTTCATGTGCCTGGCAGATCGAGAGTTGCTAGCCAGCAACAATACGCAGACGGTGCGTATGTTCACCGACGGCAGCAAAATTTAGGGGAAGGTCGGAGCCGCATTATCCATCTGGGATAATGATGGTGAAGTCCGGAGCCTCAAGCTTTGCCTTGCCGCGTACTGCACCGTCTACCAGGCGGAACTCCTGGCCATTTGGAAAGTGACCGAGATAATCCTCGCGCGGCAAGAAGCGAGCTATGGCTTGTACAGCGACTCAATGGCAGCATTGCAGACGCTTGCAAGCCATAGCTCTCTCCATCCCCTGGCATTCTACGCGCGCGCCAATTTGGCACAGGCCCTGGCCCAGAGCAAAGCTGTGTCTTTGTTCTGTGTCAGAGCCCACGCGGGCCTGCCGGGGAATGAGCGAGCGGACGAGCTAGCCAAGGAAGCAGCATTGTCGTTACGGAGGAAGCTGGACTACGACCAGTGTACGGTTTCATTTATCAAGCGACATATCCGTTTGGAATCGCTTGATGAATGGAATCGGAGATATGTGTCGGGCGAGACAGCTTCCGTGACGAAAATGTTTCTTCCGGACGCAATAGTGGCCTTCCGTATTGTGAAACAGGTACGGCCCTCAGGTGTTCTCACGCAGGTTTTAGCGGGGCACGGTGGGTTCTCTGAATACTTGAAACGCTTCAAGTGTAAGGGGAGCCCATCGTGCGTCTGCGATCCTAGCGTGCCAGAAAGTGTCCAGCACATAATTGTAGAATGCCCGCTATTTATCAGGGAGCGCTACCCACTTGAATGTGAGCTAGACAAAAAACTGACGAACGAGAGTATCTATGGGTTCATGACAAAGCAATTTAGGGAAAGGTTCCTGGCGTACTGCACTAAAGTAGCCACTGTGGTGATAGATAGGAACAAGACCTGATGCTCACTGTGTTTCGTGTATATGTCACAATATTCAAAACGTAAGAACAGAATGCGACACAGCTATCTATCACCAGCAGTATGTTAGGTAGTACCTGATTGTTAAAACTATGATATAATTTTAGATGTTAGTGTAGCAACCAACTAGGCCAACGTGGAGGTTACCTGACCCGCACCCCACCCCAACCTAACCTTTTTTTTTTTTTTTGATCACGCTGGTAAAAAATTGCATTACGCATACCCGCCCATTGGGGGAATGGGGACGAGCTATGTGGGACTCCCCGGAAAGTTCCGGTATACCCACTAAAATAACCCAGCGGCACTCCCGCATCGTCTCTGAGGAACAACTGGGAAACTGGCAGAGCCTTTACGTCCAGTCCTCCGCCGACGACCGCCCGCCTTTATAGCGGGGCCTACACGCCCCTCCTTTAGTGGACGGGCCCGGGAATGACCACGTGCTCGGCCGTTCCCGCCCGACGGGGTGGTGACTAGTGCAATGCAGATGAGAGGCGCCCCCACGCCTGTCGCCCGCTAGTCACCACCAGGTGGTGGGAGGAGACGATCGTATAACCGCCTTCTCCCACCCCTTCTTTGCCTGCGGAGCGGCGGCGCGAGAGGATCGTCCTCCCGCGCACGCTCCGCCGCCTCCTTTTGCGAAATCACGACCTCGCAAAAGGAGGCAACCGCCGCCCAGGCCTCCTCACTCCCCAGCATGGAGTTGACCACACTGGGAAGTGAGAGGTCCTGCCAACATCGATCACGACACGGCGCAGCTCTGCCCAGGCTGGGCACACCTCCAAGGTGTGCTGCGCCGTGTCCTCTGCCGCTCCACAATCGTGGCACGGCGGGGTTTCCTCCCTCCGGATCCGGTGCAGGTGCGTTCCGAAAAAGGATGCCGGCATAGAGGCGCCGGCATCGCTCCTTGGGCCCCCCCAGGTTTGGGAGGAGCCATGAGAGGGCGTCCGCGGCTTTCAGCAGGCGCGTCGAGCCCGCTGAAGTGTGGGCCGAAGCGCCACCTGCTGTCTAGCACGAGGCCCAGATACTTCATCTGGGCCCCGACCCCTATCCGGACGCCCTCCACGACGATGTGGGCGTCTGGAGGGCAGCGCTGCCGAGGCCCGTGAAAGAACACGGCCTCGGTCTTGTTCAGCGCTACCCTCAATCCAAGCTGGCGGATCCTACCTGCCACCAAGGATCCACCAGCCGAGGCCAAACAGGCCGCCTCACCAAAGTCCCTCCCCCGGGCAACGAGGAGAGTGTCATCCGCGTAACAGATGACACTCGTGCCCTGGAGGAGGGTGCCCCGCAGGAGCCAGTCGAATGCGATGTTCCACAAAGGGGGCCCTAGCACCGACCCCTGTGGAACACCGCACTCCGCGCCGTAGCGCCTGATCCTGGCCGTCTTGTCCACCAGGAGGATCTCTCTGTCCTCCAGGTAGCTGGCCAGGATCGCCCGATCGGCATTGAAGGCGTTGGCGATGTCGAACGACACCGCCAACACTCCGTCCCCCGACTCGACCGCCTCCTGTACGTGGCCCCTGAGTAGGGCCAACGCGTCGACCGTCGAACGCCCACGTCGGAAACCGAACTGGGCGTCCGACAGGTCCGGCCCTACCTCCCACAAGTGGCTATTTAGCCGGGTGGCGATGATCCCCTCGAACAATTTACCGACCTCATCGAGCAGAACGATGGGCCGGTATGCCGAGGGGGAGTCCGCCGGGCGTCCCTCTTTTCGGAGGAGGCAAAGCTGCCCCTCCCTCCACAGTTTCGGGAACCTCCCAGCCGCAAAGCTCGCGCTGAAGAGGTCCCGAAACCTGTCCTGCATCTGAGAGGCAGCGATTGCCCCCACCCGTGCAGGGACGCCGTCAGGCCCAGGGGCTGTCTTCTTCGCGCGGAGGCGAAGAATCCCCTCTTGGACTTCATCCACCGTCACCGGGGGAATCTCCTCCTCCGGCGAAGCTGCCTCCCGCGGAGGGTCCATCACCGGAGGGGCGAAGTCGGCCCTGGGCGGAAACAGGGACCGGAGCACCCCATCCAGCAACGCTGGCTCGAGGGTCTTCGACAGAGGGGGTCCATAGGGCCGCAGCTGGCTCCGCGCCAGCTTATACGGTCTCCCGTATGGATCCCTGTCGAGACCCTCCAGCATCTCGGCCCTTGCCGAGTCCTTGGCGGCGCACATTGCCGAGTCCTTGGCGGCGCACATTCTCATCCCGCACTCAGGGCACGGCTATTTACACGCCTGCACCTCCAATTAGAGTTAAGATGTAACTAGCCATAAAAGTTATATTTATAATTAAAAATAGCTGATTCTCTCGCTGCCTTTTTTAACCCCCGCCGGAAAAAAAGAGGTGTTATAAGTTTCACGTGTGTTGCTGTGTATCTGTGTATCTGTGTATCTGTGTGTCTGTCTGCGGCATCATAGCGCCTAAACGGATGAACCAATTTTGGTTTAGTTTTTTTTTTTTTTGAAAGGTGATTTTGTCGAGAGTGTTCTTAGCTATGTTTGAATAAAATCGGTTCAGCCGTTCAAAAGTTGTGAGCGTTTTACTGTTTGAATCGGGGTGTTCTCGCAAGATAAATGTGTCGGGGGTTTTGAAATTTTACTTGTTGTAGTTAATAATGAGTACTTTAATCATGTAGTACATAATTTTTATTTATCATCAATAGTTTCCGCAGCGCACGCCAAATAATTTTATAGGCAAAATGTTGCTACTTTGGGTTACAATATAACAATTTTCTTAAGGATTTCTAAATTTTTTGAAAACAATTTATAACCTATGTTACTCGGGAATAATGTAGCTTTCCATAGATAAAAGAATTTTTAAAATCGGTCCAGTAGTTTCGGAGCCTATTCGGTACAAACAAAACAAACAAAAAACTCTTTCCTCTTTATAATATTGGTATAGATTGGTATAGTTATATATAAGCTTTGTCTCCGAATGCCATTATAAGTATGCCTTTTAAACAAAATTTTTAAAACCACTTCATGCCAGTTCACGCCTAAGGTTTGTACTCATTGCAAACTCAATCGTTGCAGTAGCTCGGAACGTTTTCCAAAAAAAAACAACAATAATCCAAAAGTCAATTTATTTAACAATAAGTTATCTAGAAATTACGTTATCTGCCGAAAACATTTCCAGGTAACAGGTTGTTTCCAAAGAGTCCGGTATTGCTAAAACTGCTGAAGAGTTGGTTGTGCGGGCTACTATTGCCGTACGTGGTGCTGCTGCTGTAACCAGAACTGCTGCTCCCGCCGGTATTGCCACCGCCAGTGGTGATCTTGATAGTAGTTTTTTTAATGCTACCACCACCCTTACTAATACTGCTGCCAGCAGAGATGCTTTTGCTGCTGCTAGCAGATATGCTCTTACTGCTGGCACCAATGTTACTGATGCTGCTGCCAGAAATGCCAGTTGCGCTGCTACCAGAATTACTACTCATGCTGCCACTAACGGAGGTGTCATCCAAGTCGGTATTGGAAAATAAGGCGACTTTTCCATCGCTGGAGCCAGACTCTTCTAGCGTAGAACTACCGTGACCACTGATCTGGCCATCTCCGTAGGCTCCAACTCCGGCATATGCATCTCCTTGAACATTGGCATGGAACAGCGCGCCAGTATTAGCAGCAAATCCTTCGCCCGCATTACCAGCAAAGGCCCCGCCACCATTAACAGCAACCGCCGCGCCACCATTACCACTAAATGCTCCACTAGCACCTTCATTATAGCCTGTGCCAACAGTTGCTCCAAACATTGTGCTTCCGTGTTGATTATAATATTTTTTATAGTAATCATCATACATTTTATTATATTCTTTATAGTAATTGTTTTCGTTTTCTCCATAGTTAATATTGCCATTGTCCCCATAGTGATTATTTCCACTGTCCCCATAGTGATTATTTCCATTGTCCCCATAGTGATCGTTTCCGTTTTCCGAAAAGTGATTGTTGCCGTTTGCCGCGTAGTAATTGTTTCCATTATCGTTTCCATAGTCGATAGTTGGACCATATTCACAACTGCTGCAGCTAGATATTTTTTGTTTGCAACTGTGGCAGCTATGCTTGCAGCACCCGCTTCCACCATGATTGCAACAACTGGTATGCTTGCAGCAATTGCATCCGCAGCTACAGCTTTGTTCACAACTAGATTCTCTTTGTTTGCAGGTATCACATTTAGGTTTGCTTGGGTCAAAACATCTTGGTGGAGGTGGTGGCGGTGGGGGAGGTGGTGGTGGTGGGGGCGGGGGCGGCGTTGGTGGGGGTGGTGGGGGCGGCGGAGGTGGTGGCGGCGGATGTTTGCATATGTCACAAACTATAGGTTTCGGCGTTGTCGTCTCTCTAACTTTACAGAGTTCGCAAGTATGTGCAGTTTTAGTATGCGTTTTAGTGGTAACACGATGACAGTTCGCGCCCTCACATTGTTGGTTATGATCACAGTTGTGACAAACACGATGACCGTTGTTGGTGTTGCAGTAGCATTCACCGTTCATGAGGGCACTATTGCTGCTGATTTCAACAACGTCAGGAGTGCCATCGTTATTAGCGCTGTCATCTGAAAACGTATGGAAGCCTCGGTGATCAATAATATATCCGCTATCGTCATCAAAGAAGCCCCCGCGATCGGAGATTACCTTTTGATCAGTACTGTTGTCAAGTGGCAGTTGGTCAGTGCTTTCATTGTATGCAGCGATTAAATCGCTGTTTGTAATCTTATTTTTGGTCAAGGAGTTAACATCGTTTTCACGGAAATTATCAAAATCTGGAGCAAGCATGTTATAATCTAAGCCACCATATCCATTATTTGGGATTATATTAGAAATAACGGTGCCATCGTTAATTCCGTAACCATCATAAGGGGCCTCATAACCAACGTTAGAGGTTCCGTAAGTATCACTAAGGAGACTATAATCTTCCATGGGGTCAAATCCGGGGAGATTGAAACCTTTATTCGGGGTGCTGTCAAGGCCATTGTTGGTATTGTCGTCGATAACGGTGGCATTTAAAACTGATGGAACATATTGGTTTCGATGCTTACGTTCAATTTCAGAAATAAGTTGATTATACCCGTATCGATTCATTTGAGCTTCTGTTGGTACACTATCTGATCTACTAACATCATTTTTAGGTTCACTTCTTGTTACGTCAGGTTTTTGGTTTATGCCACCTACACTATAAACGTTGCCGTAGTTTCCTGCTCTGACTATTGGAGTTGACTTATCATTGTAACTCATATTTTCAACGTTGAGTTCTTGACCAGTGCCATAGAGGTTATTGTAATCGTTTCCAGCCCTAACAATAGGAACTGGTGAGCCAATATTTCTTCTTGCGTAATCACCTTGACTTAGTCCATCGGCTCTGTTAAGATTATTTTTTTGGGCGTAACCGCTGGCTTCGCTAAGATCATTACTTCTTAAAACATTAGCTCCTGGACTAAGGTTATTGTTTTGAACATATGCTGGATAAACAACATTTACTCCTACTGGTAGACTTCTACTTTGTCGAAGGAGATGGTGATCAAAAGGTTCATTATCAGAGCCAAATCTAGTCACAACAATGGGGACATTTTGTTCTCTTGTTTTTTTACTGACTGGTTTATTATCGGAAACTGCCTGGGCTAGGCCATTTGATCTGACAACATTAGGTTCTTGATTCGGACCGACTCTCCAGGCATTATGGTATGCAGGTATTTTTTTCTGCATCTCAGCAATGGTTGTAGGTCTGGCGTGTCCACCAAGATTACCTGCACGCCTATTGCCATTGTTGTTATCTCTTGTTCTTACTACATATACGCTTCCGTCATAGGCAGATCTACGTATATTTCTGTCGCTTCGGCCACCTTCTTCGTCTAAGTTGGCTCCACTATTGAGATCATTTCTTCTTTGCCTAGAGTTAGCACCCTGCTGCGTGATCCATGACACCTCATTCGCTTGACATATAACGATTATAGCGAGGAGAAATAACTGAAAACAAAAGTCAAGGTTAGTGTTATTTATAGTTTCAGTATTGTTATTGTTATATAGCTCCTAAAGATAAATAAATCAATGAGGGTATTTGATGAAAAATATTAATGATCAGGAAAGAAAAGGTAATAACAGCAAGCGGATATTGTAAGTCAAGTGTGTCATGGTACCACATACACTACCGGACCAAAACCATTGAAGGCTAATCTTCCTCTGCGCCTACTTACATGTTTACAATTTTAAAACAATATTTAATAGAAATTATTGTTATTGTAACCAATTATCTATCTGCATGTATACTATGTAGTATGTATGCTATAATGTATGCTAGTGTTAGGTTAATTTATCTGTAGTTTAAAAATTGACTAAACTGATAGTTATATCGATAATTATTTTATGTGGTAACACCAAGCGGTGACGGTAGACGAGAAAAAACCGGCCAAGTGCGAGTCGGACTCGCGCACGTAGGGTTCCGTACTTGGTAAATTGTGGTTTACAATTTATGACGTATTAAAAAAAAAACTACTTACTAGATCTCTTTCAAACCAATTTTCGTTAGAAGTTTACATGGTAATGTACATCATATATTTTTTTTAGTTTTATCATTCCCTTATTTTAGAAGTTACAGGGACACATTCTACCACTTTGGAAGTTTCTCTCGCGCAAACTATTCAGTTTAGAAAATAATGATAATAGAAACCTCAATATCATTTTTGAAGACCTATCCATAGATACCCTACACGTATGGGATTGATGAAAAAATATATGTTTAGTTTCAGTTTCAAGTATGGGAACCCCCAAAATTTATTGTTTTTTTTTCTATTTTCGTGTGAAAATCTTAATGCGGTTCACAGAATACATCTACTTACCAAGTTTCAACAACATAGTTCTTATAGTTTCGGAAAAAAGTGGCTGTGACATACGGACGGACAGACAGACAGACATGACGAATCTATAAGGGTTCCGTTTTTTGCCATTTGGCTACGGAACCCTAAAAAAGGTTGGCACGTTCCGCTATTCGTTCACTTGGTTTTGGGGATCTACAACTAAATACTTTAGGATAATTTAGTGTGGCTGTTGGATTATTTATAGTTGATGATTGTAGTAGATTGCAGAAAGGTAATAATTAAATAATTTTGTCAACCGAGCTAAACAAATCGAAGGAGAACGCGAGGTGGCACAGGAGCGCCTGCAGTCTCTAGAAAATCAGTTCGCAGGAACGGAGCAGACAACGCGATGCTAAAGCGACACGACTTGGAAAAAAGTTTAGAGATCATAGTGCAACGTTTTAAAACGTACGTACGTACGTACGTTTACGTTTTTTTATCACTTGAGTAACGTTGTTAAAAATCATAAACATATTTTGCCTGATTTTGACCCATCCTCGAAAGATCAAATTGTGTGGCTAAGAAAACTGAACGAGTGTGCCACCGTTTATGGTTGGGTTAATACGACAACCATCCATTTCTCAATGAAAAAATTGCAAGGACTGACCGAGACTTGGTATGAAAGCCTAGATTCAATTTCATTTTCTTGGGCTCAGTGGCTGGATAAATTGTCTCTAGCTTTTCCTTTTGAGCAAAATTATGCCCAGTCCTTGGAAAATATGCTCAGGCGATGTAGAAAAGTGCGATGTAGTTGGCAAGCGTGCGGTCGATTGTATAATTCATGGTCGAAGTGACAGAACAATGAAACCAAGTGCTTTAACGTTGAGATGCTCTCAACCTGATCAATTGTTACAATTCTGATGAGCAACAAAAAATTAACAAATTCCGATCGTTGTACCAATGTTAAAGGTAGGTTAAGATCCGGAAATGTTACAACGGATAAATCTAATAATACGGGAAACGTATCAAATGATTACGTAGCATTCTGTTTTAACTGTAAGGAACGAAGTCACATAATTATACCGGAAATGTCCCAATCCGCTGATTCGATGTAATCAATGTCACAGGGTAGGCCACAAAGTCGATAAATGTCCTAAAAAGATGGAGGATAGCGATAGTAAGATAACGAGTACACAAAATAAAATATGCATATCATTAGCTAACCCTAATTTAAAAATTAAAAAAAATATAACAATATCTTAGTGAATGGGGTTTCCATTAAGGCTTTTATAGGTTTTGGAAGTGAGGTTTGCCTATTAGCTAAATCGGAGTCGGTAAATTTGATGCTCGAGTGTGATGGTGTGCGTACACCAATGAGAGGATTTGGGAACGACACTGTCTATTCTTTAGGTATGGTGACAGTAGAGATTGATATTGATGGCGTTAGTGTAACACTGTTTATCAAGTGGTTGAAGATAGACTTTTAGATGTACCATTGCTAGTAGGACAAACATACACCAAACAGTTGCACGGTTTTTGTATTGAAAACGTAATGGCGACACAGTTTATTGATATTAATCAAGAAATACCATTCAATAAAACTGAAATAGACGACGAACCTTTAGGTTATTTCCGAGGCTAATTTCGAAATCTATGGCCCTACTGTTATCAAAGCCTATACTGAACAACTGCTGAACGGTCATATTATAATTAATAGCACGGTTATAGGGAAACCAACGCTACAATTCGTTGTTTGCGGTGGTGTCTATGCACTTAAGGACGGTTTCGTATATGTATATGTTATGCCCGCATCGAACTATTGTCATTCATACAAGGGCTCGATTTTAAGTCGTGCTAGCAATGTTCAGGTAGTTAAAAGCGTTTTTAATGTAGATGATAAACTGACGACTAATCGTATTGATATAAGTAAGGTTCATATTGGCGATAATATTGGTGATGAACATAAATCTGTGTTGTTAGATTTACTAAATTAATTTAAGGATTATTTTGCATCAAATTTAAAAGAACTTAGGAATACTAACATCACTGAAATGAACATTGAAATAAACAGCAAACGTCCAATTGTATATAGGCCTTACCGGTTATCACTTAAAGAACATGATCAAGTGCGTGAAATGGTAGGCGAGATGTTAGAAGCTGGGATTGTAAGAGAATCCACCTCTGAGTATGCTAGTCCTGTGATCCTCGTGCGTAAGAAAGATGGGCGAATGACCATGTGCATAGACTATAGGATGTAGAACTCCGTGACTAATATTATCCGATGCTGGTGATAGAAGACGAGATTGCTAGGCTTTCTGCAGCCTAATTGTGTAAGTAAATTCGGCAATGGAAACAATCTGTTTCTTTCCCAAAAACACACATACACAAAAAAGTTGAAAAAGGATTCAACTTTTTTGTTTGCCACAATTAGGCTGCTGGTCTGGTATTTTTCATCAAGCTAGACTTTTTTTCTAGATACAATCAAGTGCCCATATCAGAGCACCCAAAGCCGCTGACGTCTGCTGTCACTACAGATGGACAGTTTGTCTTTAATCGAATGCCGTTTGGATTCTCAAATGCGCCGGCGGTGTTTCAACGTATGATGAATAGAGTCTTGGGGTCAGCTAGGTATATCCAAGCTACAGCTTATGTAGATGACGTTTTAATATAAGGGAACAGCGTAGGGGAGTGTTTAGAGAGGCTGGAGCTTGTCTTGATAATAAAACAAAAGGCAAATCTAATTTTAAACCTATCCATGTGTGAATTTTTTAAAGATAAAATAGATTATTTAGGGTCTGAAATTAATGCTTTAAAAAAAATCCAGAGTGTTTTAGACTTTACTCGCCCTATAAATGTTCACACTGTTCGTCAATTTCTTGGGCTTGTAGGTCATTGCCGCAAATTTATTATGAATTTTGCACACATTGCGCAGCCCTTGAATAGATTGTTAAAAAACGATGCTGCTTGGATTTAGTCAGATGAACAAGAAAACGCGTTAAAAATTCTCAAGGAAAAGTTAGTACAACGTCCAGTTTTGGCAATTTACGACCCAAGTAGGGATACAGAATTGCACAGGGACGCCAGTAAATATGGCGTCGGTGGAATTCTGCTTCAACGTTTGAGAGGAAGTAATGATAGTTTTAGGCCCGTGGCATTCAGCCGACACACTTCTCCAGAGGAAAAAATCTTTCATGCCTATGAACTGGAGACGTTGGCCGTAGTATGTTCTTACGAAAATTTAGAGTGTATTTGATAGGACAGGACTTTAAAAATCGTCACTGATTGCAGTGCTCTACGGTCCACATTTATTAAAAGCGATATTGCTGCTGATAGCGTGTTGGTATCTTTTAATACAGGAATTTCAGGGCACAATAGAATACATGCCGGGGAATAGAATGGCTCATTTAGATGTTTTATCACGTAAGAAAAAAAATATGGGCACAATACTAGATGCTGCCCTGAAATTCCTGCCCAATATTACTGCCCAGTATACAAGAGTAATGGTTATTACCGGTGATGATTAGCTCCATACATTACAGTTAGGTGGTAGGTTACATATTTTATATGTAATGATAAAATATGTAATATGTGTCGTATGAATCACGACGATATTGGCCATTTTGGCGTGGAAAAGACTCTCGAACGAATAAGGAATGCATACTGGTTCCCTAAAATGTCAAAATTTAAAAAAAAGTATGTTGAAGTATGTATTGAATGCGCCTACCCGAAAAAGACTTCATGTGATGAGGGTCATTTGCATCCAATTCCTAAGGTCGAGGTTCCTTTCCACATCGTACACGTTGACCATCTCGGACCCTTCGTGAGTTCAAAAAGAGGGCATTCGTACATTTTAGTGATGGTAGATGCGTTTACCAAATTCGTTTTCATAAGGCCTGTAAGGAATACAAAGTCTCTGTTTGCAATAAAAGTTCTAGACGAGATTTTCAGTACCTTTAGAGTATCCGATAGAATAATTAGCGATCGTGGCTATTGTTTTACTCCCCATGTGTTTAAGATATTTTGTTTGGATAGTGGGACGAAGCATGTATTGAATGCGTTGCCAGCCCACGCTCGAATGGACAAGTTGAGCGATACAACCGCACAATTCTTGCTCCTTTGACCACTATATATCTCAGCTTGGGATGATAAAGTCGGTTAAATTCAGTGGGGCATTAATAACACAGTTAATAAAACAACGGGAAGGATGGCTGCTGAAGTAATGTTTGGTAATTGCATGAGTTGCGAGTTAGACCAGAGGCTAAACGTAGTTCCGTAAGAAACGCAAGAAAATAATAACTTAATAACTATTAGAGAAGAAATTAAAGATAAAATAGATGAAAAGCAAGAAAAACAAAAGAAACGATATGATAAAAGCAGACACCCTGCACGTATCTATTCTGAAGGGGCATTAGTTAAAATAAACAATACGAATTTTAAAAAGACGGTAAAAGTAAGAAGCTTCTTCCTCAATATACAGGACCGTATCGCGTCGTATCGGTACTAGGACATGATATATACAGAATGGTAGCAATACCAGAGTTGCGTAATAGTAGACATAAACGTAAAACGACCGTCGCTGCCGACCGCATGCAGCCCTCGGTACACGTCGCTGCATTGAATTTGAATGACAATGATTCAGATAGTGAAAATCATGATATTAACAGTAATTAAATTTAATATTTACAATGTAGTACAATTTATTTTTAATTTAGGTATTAGCGTTTATTTAGTGAAATGTCTCCTTCTTACATTTCACCCGAAGACAGATCAAAGTGAATGCAAACATCAGAGTCAATTGTAAGGTCTTCGCCGATATTAAATGTCACTATTGCAAGCAATGACGACTATTGTGATTCGGTTTCACAGGCGTCTACGTACCTGACCAAAATTAACAACCTTGTCAATGACCAAGTACCACGTGTCTTGTGGCCTACCCCACTGATGAGCGATCAACTGATTACGCAACGTCTTCCGCGACTAAACAAGCGCTCATGAAAGCTATAAATCCTAGTGACGGCTTTCAAATTTTAGGTGTCAAGAAAGCTGCGAAGTCTGGCGTCGTGTTACGTGTCGCTAACGATTTTCAAATCAAAAAGTTGCAATCGGTCGATGCCATTAGGTCCACTGGCTTGCGACAGTAAAAACCAAAAGGCCGTCCCATCCTCAATGGAGGACAGTACCTTTTTGCTTGCGTTGTTCTTTCAAAACATTAAATACGAGTTGCCATTAAAAGACGACTTTATTAAATCTACAAATATTATACGTAGGCGTTCGTTAGACAACGGTTGGAAATGGATAGGCATTGAACTCGAGTCCGCGGTCCGGATACATTTAGTCTCGATTAAGAATAAATAATTGATTGATTGGGCGACTTGCCGTTTCATTGATGGTGTCAACGTAGTACGTTGTGCACATTGTCAACAGTTTGGTCGTGTTAAGAAACACTGCACTATTAAATCACCTACCTGCGCTAATTGCTCTGAAGATCATAAAACCAAAGACTGCCCGCATAAGGACAATTTAAATTATACACCGTCTTGCGTGGCGTGTAAACGTTCTAAGAAACCTGCTGTGGATCGCACCGTTGAACCACTTATAAACTTCAGCTCGAACCACTTATCCTTAACACAAACTACTAAGATAATGGATAGATTAACCATAGGACAATTAAATCTCCACAACGATAGGTTATTGACTTCTGAACTAGACAAACTATCGAATATAATTTAAATATAGTGCTTGTTCAAGAGCAATATCAAAGCGCGCGTTTACGTCACAAAGTAGTACAGTTGGATGGCAAAGACCCGGCATTTACGTGGCGCGTTCTTCTAACTTCAGAGTAACGTCTTTGTGTAACCTTATGACACCCCATTATGCCGTTGCGGAGGTCTCATCGTCTTCTTTTAAAGTTAACGTTGTGAGTTGCTACTTTCAATATTCAGACCCTGTTCTCCTCCTTAGCTCCTTATATACATAACCTCCGTCGTTGGCTGCAAAGTTATCGTTGGCGCTGATGTTAATGCGTCATCATCACTCTAGTATGGCAAAGTTCGGTCTGCAGATTATGAACGATGCTGCGCTGTTGAAGATTTCATTGCTGTAATGAATCTGACTATTCATAATACCCCTGATGCACCACCAACTTTTTGTAGCCAAATGGGCGAATCTTGCATTGACGTTACACTTTCTAGTGCAGACGTACGGTTGGATAGGTGGCGTGTCCTACCGGACGCGTCTTGTAGTGATCATCGCTTGATCGTGTACGATCAAGCGATGATTTTCTCCTTGTTTATGTCTTTTTAGTTCGATTTTTAAGCAGTCAGGTATTTTATTTTTTGAATTAACTTTTTTGCCATACCTATTATTGGAAACAAAGCTCACAATGTTAGGACCCATTAATATTAATACTAATTTTTATCCGTGGTGCTAGGCAACTGGGCTTATCCCAGTTATAAACGAAATTAATAACAACACACTTAACACTTCCCTTTGTTTCCTTGGCCTTGTTTGCTGTGTCTCCTGTTTGATATGGAGGGAAGTGGAAATTTTTGTCTTTTTTTCCTACTCCTCCGTTATTCTTTTCTGATTCATTTCGTTGAGGGATCCAAGACATTTAAATTCATTCTCCGGGACTTCGTTAGCTTCATTGCCTCGGCGTGTTCTAGTGGTTGCCACTGTTGCTTCTGGCTTTTAGAAGTTGCAGTGGTTTGGGAATAGTGCGGCGGGGTTGTCCCAAAAACAAAACCATGTGATTGGTTTGCCAGATTAACCACCATGTTATTGGCTTGGAAGTTTAGCAACCATGTGATTGGTTTGCCAGTTTAGCAACCATGTTATTGATTTGCCAGTTTAGCAACCATGTGATTGGTTTGCCATTTTAGCAACCATGTTATTGATTTGCCAGTTTAGCAACCATGTGACTAATTAGCCAGTTTAGCAACCATCTTATTGATTTGCCAGTTTAGCAACCATGTGATTGGTTTGCAAGTTTAGCAACCATGTGATTATTTTGTCAGTTTATCAACTATGTGATTGGTTTGCTACTTTGCAACTAAGTGATAGACTCGCCAAATTATGTAAAATGTTAATTACTGTGTGCTAGTGGAATAATTAGATTAATTTGTTAAAACATAAATGATAAGTTATTGAATTAAATAATGTAAAATTATATTACCTCAATTACTAGTTCGATCATATCAGATAAAATAATGATGTTGAAATAAGAAGAAAACAGATGATATTTTGAATGTTTTACTGTTTCAAATGTCGTCCATTTTTTTACCTTGCTTATTGTGTAAAACGGATCGATTGCCCGAGTGTTAGGTTCCCCCTGATTTAAGTGAATGAGGACATACACAAGGTCAGGATGGACGAGTGTTAGGTTAATTTATCTGTAGTTTAAAAATCGACTAAACTGACATATCGATAATTATTTTATGTGGCAACACCAAGCAGTGACGGTTGACAAGAAAAAAAGGACGGCACGTTCCGGCAATCGATTCGTTTACTTGGTTTTGTGGAGCTATGAATAATACTTAAGCATAATTTATTGTGGCTGTTGGATTATTTATAGTTGATGATTGTGAGGAGCTTGTGGCTAAATAATAACAGCCACACTGGTCGATCATCAAGGTTAAGCAACGCCTGATGAGGTCGGTCCGTGGATGGGTGACCATTTCAACATACCGAGTTTCCTCCGTGCCTCGGAAAAGCACGTTAAGCCGTTTGTCCCGGCTGTCATTTGAAGATCTTTGACAGTCGTTACGGGTAGTCAGGAGCCTTAGATCTGACACCAGTCCCAGCCATGAGGTATCTTGTTACCCAGTTACTGGGTTGTGGAGGTCAGATAGGCAGTCGCTCCATGTAAAACACTGGTACTTAGCTGAATCCAGTTAGACTGGAAGCCGACCCCAATGCAGTTGGGAAAAAGGCCAGGCAAATTGTTGTTGTTGTTGATGATTGTAGTAGATTGCAGAAAGGTAATAATTAAATAATATTGTGTAACATAACCGACGTGTGTGTATGACTAGATGTATGAATGTGTGTGAAGCAAAAGAAGTATGTAAGGATCGTAGCAGGTGGCGTTCTGTAGTTTCTGCCTACCCCCATGGGAAAAAGGCGTGAATTTATGTATGTATGTAATATTGTCATCTGCTCAAAAAGTTTTATTACACTAGGAAATTTTATATGATCTTAAGTCGGTAGGCAACCTATTAAATAATTCTACTGATTGGTATTTAGAGCAATGTTTAGCAATATTGAGTTTAGTTGCAATTTTGTTTTTCATAACGTTTCTTCTAGCGTTCTCTCTAAGTTCACGTTCTTCTTGTGATTCGTGCTCGTGTACATATTTTGCAAAGTGTCTGAGTAGTACTAAAACAAATAAACTTGGTACAGTTAAAATCTATTTTTTTAAAGTATTCTTTACATGACTCTTGTTGTGGGATTCTGACAATCGTTCTTAATGCACCTTTCTGTAGTATGAATGCTCTTTGGCAATTATACCCGTAACTGCTCCCCCAAAACATAATGCTGTATCGTAACCTGGATTCTAACAATGCATAATATACTGATGTTAGCTGCTTTAGATCAATATCGTCCCTTAGGTAATAAGCGCGTAACATGCTGAAGATATTGACGAATCGATGGTGGCGAGCTCTGTTTTCCAGTTTAATAGGGAATCTTTATAGACTCCTAAAAATTTGACTTCGTTTACTAGTTTAATATTAACCCTTTTAAGCATCTATGCTATCGTTGTTACGTGACGTTGTTTTAAACAACATAACATGGGTTTTATTTGGGTTTATAATTAAGTTATTTGCTGTAAACCAAACAAAGATTTTCTAAACACATATTTACTTTTTCTGTCAACTCATTTAAGTTTGACGACCCGTTATGGCATTCGTATCATCTGCAAACATTACAAGCCCTATGTTGGGCTGGGTATTGTTGATAAAATTAAGTAAATCATTAGTAAAAATTATATATAATATTGGTCCCAAGATTGAGCCTTGAGGCACACCGTGACTTATTTTAGTAATTTTTGACTTATATATTACTTCACTCACACACTTTATGTCAAAATTGTTTGCATTAATGTCTTTTATTTCTACGTACATTCTACGGTTTTTTAAATAAGATGTCAAAAGTGTTAACGCTTTACCTCTAATGCCATAATGCTCTAGTTTAGCCAGAAGTAGCTCGTGATCTACTGTGCCAAACGCAGACCTTAAATCAATAAACAAGCCAACCACTTTCATTTTGTCATTCAATTTACAAATAATGTCATTAACAAGATTATTTATTGCATCTGAAGTGCCTACTCGATTTTGGTATCCGAATTGTCTAAAGTTAATTATTCTATTTAAATTTAACAATTAACCATGCCACCAACCTAGCCTGCGCCATTAACCTAGTCTTCATTACTTTATCAAAAAATGTTGATAAAATTGGTAATAAGGATATTGGCCGGTAGTTTTTGGGATCCGTTCTTGAACCCTTTTTGTGAAACGGAACCACCTTTGCCAATTTAAGTTGTTCTGGAAAAACAGCCTCTTCAATACATTTATTAATAAATTCAGATAGGGAATACGCTAATATTTCTATATTTTCCTTGATCACCGATATCGGTACTTCATCGTGTCCACAAGACTTTTTGTTTGCCATCTTAGCTATTTCCTGTGGTGTCGTCACATTGAATGTCATCTCACTTTCTGTTCTCGGTGTTGAGTTTCTTAGGAAGGATATCGCTCTTTCTTTTTCTGAATTTAAAAGTGATGATTTAAACATAAATGAAGATGAGAACTAAGTTTGGCAAAAAAATGTTAACTTTTGAAGGAGCACAATTATATAACAAAATATCCTCATGTATAAAAAGGTTGCGCTCATTCAATGCATTCAAAACTCAATTAGCTGCATATTTAATCACAAATAACACCCTTCCTTAAAGCTGAATGCATTGAATGAATGCATCATTATTGTTGCCGTGACGTCTGTGACGAATTTTATTTTATTTTATTTATTTTGAGTATTGTTCTCATGTAAGTGACTTTGTGTCTTTTTTGAGAATAAAATATCTTTAAACCTATAAATAGATCAACAAAAGTATCTGCTATTTCTTGTGGATCTGTAACTTTGTTTTGCTTGATCTTTGTCTGTTCATTTACCATCTTCCATGTCTCCTTTGATATGTTTTTGGATTTGTTGAGATGACATGATATGGCTAACTGTCGTGCGTGCTTTAAAACTCTTCTTTAGACTCGTATGTAATTGATTTTGTAGTTATAAACACTAGTATTATTGGTGGTGCCCGAACATAATATTCTTTTAATTTTGCTTGACACCTTAATTCCCTTGGTAATTCACTTTATCTGATTATTGTGCACAAGTTTTACTTTACTAATTTTCTTTGGGTAACACTCACGAACATTTTTATTAAAACCATTGAGAAATGTATTGATGCCTACGATATTATTACTTTTATTTTGAAAGCAACTTTTAAAAGCAGCATTATTTTTGGTGTTTGTATTCTTTTATTAATCAATATAGTATGTTGAGTTTCATTTGTCTTTTTATCAATCTTAACAAGAATTATATAACAAAGAAGGCCGCCATGGCCATCTGCTAAACCATTGTGATCTACCAAACACTGCTCTATATCATCGTCGGAAAGATTAGTCAATACGTTGTCAATGCAAGAGTATGATTTGTTTCGGATAAAAGTAGGAGTATTTATAAGGTGCCTCAAATTGTAAGACTTTAATATACTTATAAATTTAAAAGACGTTTTACTTTCCGCAAATATGTCAACATTAAAATCGCCAAATATAACGCACTTTCTATCAATAAAATGTTCTAACAATTTTTCTAGGCTTACTAAGAAACTGTCAATTTTTTTGTCATTTGGACTTCTGTAACAGCAACAAATATTTAACCTGTCTCAAGATCCTTTACTCCACAAACCTCAAAACTTTCTGATCTGTATAACTTCTGCATTGCATCCATATTTTCACATTTTTTATTCATATACGCTAAAATAAGACTACCACCTCTTTTTTTATTTGTCCTTTTGTTATATGACACTAAGTTATAATTGCTTAATTGAAATAAATTAATAGATTTATCATTCAAAAAATGCTCAGTTATACAAACATAGTCCAAGCCTTTACAAAAAGTTTCAATATATGATTCAAGTTCAAGTTCAATTAAGAGCTCCCACACATAACTGCGATGCGATGCGATGCGATGCGACGCCGATTTCTTTACATTTAATACTAGCGAGCTCGCAGATATTTGCGATGCGATGCGAATTCGCACGAATTCGCAGTTATGTGTGGGAGCCCTAAGCTGGAAGAGTTAAGAACCACTCAACATGTTCGTTTTGTCATTTAATAATGACGAAGATGTCAACAACATCTATGGCATAAAGTACATTTTAGGGTGTAAAATTGAAATACACCCACTCAAAAATCCTAAACTCGTTCCCCAATGCAAGAGATTCCAGGCATATGAGCATACTCATAAATACCGCAGAAAAGAGCCAAATTGTATAAAATGCACTGGCAAGCATCTTACAGCCAACTGTACCAAATCTCCGCAAGAGAAGCCATATGTGTTCACTGTGGTCTTTCTCACCCTGCCAACTATAGAGGGTGTGTGTGAATAAACTTATTAAAAAGAAACTTGTGGTACAACTACCCAACAGTTTCTTACCCTACGAGCTCTTGACAAACAAGCACAGATAGCAAGTGTCCAGGCAACTGCAAAACCCATGCAAGTAACCAACACACTAAGGGCCATAAGCAATGACCCAAAAACGTTAAGGTTTGGCTCAATACTTAAAAGAAACTTCAATCCAATGAAGGCTCAATAGAAATACTTAAGAGTGAAAATGTAACACAAGCCCAAAGAATTAAGCTGGTGACTCCTAAAGAAGTAATGAGAGAAAAAATAATATTAGGTCGAAAAAGTCTCTGGGTTACGACCTCGTTACAGGTGAAATTCTAAAACACCTCCCGCGCAAAGCCATAGTAAAGCTGACCAAGCTTATCAATGCTGCATTTATCTTAAAACCCGAGCCATGGAAGGTCGCTGAAGTCATTATGATTGCGAAACCTGGGAAACCAATCCATGAAGAATCATCATATAGACCTATTTCTCTGTTGCCCGTGTTATCAAAGCTGTTCGAAAAACTGTTATTGCAACGGTTGAAACCAATAATACAAGATAAAGACTTTATTGCAAGTCATTTATTTGGCTTCAGGGAAAAACACTCAACAATAATAGACCAGGTACATAGAATAACCCATATCATTGAAAAAACGGTTGAAAATAGGGAAGTCTGCGCCACCGTGTTTTTAGATGTGGCGTAAGCTTTTGACAAAGTTTGGCATAAGGGTCTAATATTCAAGCTCAGACGCATGCTACCAGAATTTGGCGATATTCTAGAGTCGTATATAACTAATAGAATGTTTAGAATAAGGCAATAGGATGCATAATCCGAGTTATAAGCTATAAAAGCATTTTTTTTTTTTGGGTGGGAAATCATCCAATGACGTCTCCCGCTCTGGGTGAAGCGGGAGGGCGTGTCAGACTTTTACTGACTAAAACCCACCCGTGTTCCTTCAGTTGCTTGTGCCAGGGCCGCGGTAACTCTCTTTCAAATTTATCCGCGACCAAGCTATAAAAGCTGGGGTACCTCAAGGAAGTGTGCTAGGCCCAAATTTGTACTTGTTATACACATGTGACATCCCAGAACTGAAAAACAACACCATTGCGACCTTTGCAGATGATACTGTTATTATGGCTACAATCCACAGATCTCTGGCAGAATCGCTGGATCAAGCCACAGAGAAGCAGTAGAAAAAGTTCAGACAAGACAGGAACTCGATATACATTATAAAAGTGTGTATTGGTTACTCGGAAGGAAATCCTGTTTATCAATACATAATAAAATAACCCTATATAAGCTATATATACTGATGCCAATTTGGACGTATGGTATCCAACTTTGGGGCTGTACTAAACAAAGCAACGTCAAAATAAAACAAAAATTTCAAAATAATGTCCTCAGGGATGCTGTAAATGCACCCTGGTACATAAAAAATGACGATTTTCACCGTGACCTTAAAATGGAATTCGTCACCACCGTCATCCGAAAATTTGCTGAAGCTCACGAACGCAGACTTCATCAACACGTGAATGTTGAGGCTATCCAGCTGCTAGACAACACAGTCTTAGTGCGTAGGCTGAAAATAATTTAACCTTTTGAATTAGTGTAGTGCACAAAATGAATGAATAATATTGACAATGTTGTGCTATACATATAAAACATGAACATAGTGTTTATATAAATTATATCAGACTCTAAGAAAGTGCTACGGACTTGTGTAAAAGTGCAATTGGACACTATTCTTAGTTTTAACATAACCTATCACGTAAAATATTAAGTTAGAGTTAAATTGCTTATTAGTCTTTTTGGCCAGATCGTAATTAATTATTAAGAATTTTTTTCTTATTAATAAAACACAAAAAAAGCTGTTCTGGCATGAAGTACCTTCTCACCTTTGCAAGGATCCCCAGCTTTTTGGCAGGCAGCTAAGCCTTTGCCTTAATGTATGGGCCAAAATTGAGAGTCAATTTCAACGTAATGCCAAGAAGCTCAAGATGGTCAGTTATTGTCACGGTCACATCTCGGAAAGTTGGAGCCGGGTGAAATTGGCTCTTTTTAGCGGTATAAAGACGCGCCTGGGTTTTAGCAGCATTAAACCTGACCAGATTGGCATCGCCCATTCGGAGACTGCCTGCAAGGGCAGGTTTAAGCGGTCCAACATGGCCTCCCAGTGAGACTGGATCTGAGGCCCGATAGCACGAGCGTTGGACAAATATCTCTCAGCATAAGTGCTGTCGAAGGTTTTGGTCCGACGAGCAGCCATCGATAACCACTCAAATGGACCGATCTCTCAGGAAGTCTGCAATCCAATCGTACAGACCACCGGGCAATCCGAATGAAGGAAGCTTACCAATAAGGCTTTCGTGCCAGACCCTATCAAAAGCCTTCGAGATGTCAAGGGAGACGGCAAGCGCTTCCCTGTGCCTCTCGACGGCCTTACTCCAGATGTGCATGACATACGCTAGAATATCCCCAGTAGACCGATTTCGGCGGAAGCCGTATTGGCGATCACTTAGGATATCGTTTGCTTCTAGGTATGCCAGGAGCTTAATATTGAGTGCGCGTTCCATACTCTTACAGATGTGTGTATGTATAGTTGGCCGGGTCAGCTTGACTGCCCTTCTTGGGCACGGGCTGATCGTTAGACTGCTTCCAACCATATGGCACTTTTCTAGCCTCATACGAAAGGTGGAATAGGCGTGTTAAGATAGGAGACAGTTCAGGCGCGCAGGTTCTGAGAACAATTGCTGGTATTCCGTCAGGGCCGCTAGCCCTGTTTACGTCGAGGTTGCGCAGTACCCTACGGACGTCCTTTTGATGGATACGAATATCCGACATACTCGTCTCGCATCCATCAGGAGAAGGAGGGGGCCGCGCGTCACCAGGATTCAGACGTGAATATTCCGCAAAAAGAGAGGCAAATAAATTTGCCTGCTACTCAGCGGAGTGGGCCAATGACCCGTCGGGTTTCAGCAGTGGTGGTAGTGAGGGACGGCAGAAGTTCGATTTGACTGACTTAGCCAGAGACCAAAACGCTTTACTACCTGCTGGGTAAGAAGCAAGTTTGATCTCTAATCGGCCAATGTGGTCGAACCGAGCCCTTTGCAACACCAACTTGCAAGACTTGGCTGTCCTGTTGAAGGCCTTCTTTTTCTGACTCACGTCACTCGCCTTACGCGATGGAGCGTCGACCCAAGCCAGGTACGCCCCATGTTTAAGCGCGTCGGCGCGCTCATATTCGGCTCCAAACCATGGCCGGTCTTCGCTAGACATTGATAAGTCAGAGAACGGAATGTAGTACTCCATTCCCTGACGCAACATATCCGTCACGGCGTCCGCGCACGTCGATGGATCAGTCGAAGAAAAGCATGCCATCCCAATCTGCTGACTTGTACCGCCAAACCCGCCGGGTGCCTCTTGGGCTGGCATCGGGCGGGGATTAGACGGACACAGACTTCACCACACAGTGGTCGGACCTACCCAAAGGTGAGACACAGAGTATCTGTCTGGATCTGTTCTCAGCAGAAGGTCCAAGCAATTAATTTCGAATCAACATCCGGTACCCTTGTTGCCTCCTGGACCAGCTGGATGAGGTTTAGCGCTAGCGAAAGCTTACGCATCTCCCGTTCAGCATGATCAGTGCACTGGTATGGGAAGAGCCAGTCTTGGTGTAGGCATTAAAGTCCCCCACTAACACTAATTGGGCGGAAGGAAACCACTGCCTTGCCGCGTCAGCCGCCTCACTGAGTTACTCTGTGAGCCTGGTTGTCTTCTGATCTCTGCTGTGCAAACGGTAGACACAGGCGTAGATAATTTTATCCAGATCTGTGTCCACCAGAATACAGAGCGTTGTGAATCTGGAGTCCTCAAGGTTACGCCCGCCCGTGGTCTAAAATTATGTTCCAGGGTGAACCCTGGGTAAGACAAGTACGACACGTCTTTCGAACTCGCTATTTGCGTCTCCGTAAGGAAAAAGAGCACTAGTTTCTCAGCCTCCATGTGATAGTGGACTGCAATTATATTTAAGTGCAGACCTCTAATATTGGTGAGGTGCACTTTGTGGGGGAGCGGGTGCAGCCACTGTTTAACTCCAGTATTCTTTCTCCTGTTCATAATTTAAAAAAGTGAATGGAATAGAGGAGAAGGAAGTACGATGGTGCATTCCGGGATTTTTCGACAGTTGGCGGGGCAGCCTTTCGTGTGTAGCTGGCACACTACTTGGGCCCCCAACTAACTTGGGTCGGCCAGCGGCGCACCATGCCTTGGATCCCGCTACCCTTCGCGACTATTTTCTCGATACATCCTTAACAGCGCGCGTCAGGCTGGTCAACCTGCAGTGGAACAGCTATTTCAACCCAACTTCTCTAGTTGGCTACACCGAGCATCGTATCGGAACACGGTAAGGTCGCTTGGCGGTACTTCTTTGCCCGGTGGGTGCAGTCGCAAGCCTTCGGTCGAAGCCTACCACCAGTTTGTTGTCACCTGATTTGCACCACCCGGGGACCACGTGTAGGATATCAAAAAAAAGGTGTACACTCCTACGGACGTGGGTAACTTGGCCCGGATAAAAATTCGTCAAGTGGCTTGAAAGATACGAGGTAATAAAGAATATTACATAGAAATATTTAAGATAACCCTTTCCTTGACGAAAAACATAACCCTTTCCTTGCAGCCCGGTAATAAAAAACCGGCCAAGTGCGAGTCGGACTCGCACACGAAGGGTTCCGTACTTGGTAAATTGCGGTTTACGATTTATGACGTATTAAAAAAAAACTACTGACTAGATCTCGTTCAAACCAATTTTCGCTGGCAGTTTACATAATAATGTACATCATATATTTTTTTCAGTTTTATCATTCTCTTATTTTTGAAGTTACAGGGGGGGTGACACACATTTTACCACTTTGGAAGAGTCTCTCGCGCAAACTATTCAGTTTAGAAAAAAATGATAATAGAAACCTCAATATCATTTTTGAAGACCTATCCATAGATACCCCACACGTATGGGTTTGATGAAAAAAAATATTTTTATTTATAGTTTCAAGTATGGGAACCCCCAAAATTTATTGTTTTATTTTTATTTTTGTGTGAAAATCTTAATGCGGTTCACAGAATACATCTACTTACCAAGTTTCAACAGTATAGTTCTTATAGTTTCGGAAAAAAGTGGCTGTGACATACGGACGGACAGACAGACAGACAGACAGACAGACATGACGAATCTATAAGGATTCCGTTTTTTGCCATTTGGCTACGGAACCCTAAAAAGAACAAAATGTTTCAATAAACAATCTTCTAATCATAAAGGGGAATGCCCATTTTGTAAGGGAACTTGGGCCCCTTTGAAAAAATGGTTGTAGCTTGATGAATTTGGTTGTATATTGTAGAAAATACACGTTATATTCATAATTAGAAAAGATTTTTTATTTATTTTGCGGGGTTCTCGAGATATTACGATGTTTCTGTTCTTGAAATGAACCCTTATTACAATGCAATAAGGTGCATACAAATGTCCAAGTGAAGGCACCTGATCTTTTGTTGTCTGTACATAAGTAAAGCATACGGATGAAAAAATATACAAAATAAAAATCCTATTTTTGAATATTATTGAAATCGCAGACACGATACCTCATAAGGGGCCTGCATATGGGCAATCTCCTTTGCTGGCAAAATTTGGATCAAAAACTTTAGACACACCTAATCCGTGCATATACGCTTAAATTAATAAAAAAATCTTTTTTATAAAAAAATACTACCGACTTCCTAATAAGAAAACTACAAAGTCAAAAATAACTTTATTTTTGGAAGTCGGTGTCTTTGGTAGGTACAAAATTTTTGCGTTATGGACACCGAATTCCAAAAATAAAGTTTATTTTTCACTTTGTAGTTTTCTTATTTGGAAGTCGCTAGTATTTTTTTGTAAAAATGTTTTTTTTTTCAGTTTTTTGTTGCACCTAGCTAATAGGCAAGTAGTTACGTATGGTACCTATAATGCCAATATATACCCGAATATCATAAAACTGAAAATAACCGGTGAAATGAGAGTGTACCAAGGTGAACTGAATAAATCTGCGTTCCCCTTTACAGCGTACTGGCGTGATGTTATATTATGAAATGGTATAAACAATAAACAGACATGCAATTGCAGCAATCCCGAGCGATTTTCCGTTATTTATTAAAGAGTTCTGTTGTATATCGCCGAAGTTCTTCATCGGATCTTCACCAAATTAAAATGGCACTAATTTCGGAACATACCCTTTCAAACAAAAAAAGAATTTTTAAGATCGGTCCACAATTGACGGAGATATCGGTGAACACACATAGAAATAGATAGCTACAATCTAGGGGGTATTTAAGTCAAGAGTGAATAGGTTATTTCTAGGCAAACGTTTCACCGTCGATCAAATCATCGCTTACCATCAGGTGAGATAGTGGTCAAGCGCGAGCCTATAGGTTATAAAAAAAAAGAAACTTACATAATGTCGAACATAGAACTTCGTCCATTTTGGTAAGTCGGTTAAAAAAGTAATAACTTCCTAACCCTTAAAATAAACTAATTTAAAATATGACGTCGAAACACTCCTCCGTACGGTGTCTCTAGTATTTTTTTTTTGGTTTGGTACTGTACTGGTTTTTTTTTTTTATTTGGTATTTTGGTACTGTGCCCAAAAGACTGGCAGTATTGCCACGTTGTATGGCAATGCTTATCCTCTGACCAAGGTAAAAGCCTGCCCTTGGGCCGAGTGAAGTTTCAACTGGGCCTTTAGATAGTTCATGAAAGTTTTTGATTTAAGTAGATATGTGTAAAGTTACACTGTGTTTATTTTTATTTAAGTATGTAAATAAAATTCCTGCACGGCTGATCTTACAAGTGTAAATGAAATTAAATGAAACGTGTGTACATTACCAGGTATATTGTCATCATCGGTGTCAGATCCGGGCCAAGGTTCAGTGCATAATGGTGCGGTAGAAACAGGGTTGTCGACTTTAATAAGGCGCCTTGTAGCAAATTTAAACACTGGAACATAAACGGCTATTGGTCACGGTTGCCAACAAATAATTACTCAATTTACAAGTGATAAGGACTGATTAGTCAGATGTTTTCCAATAAACACTTCGGGGAACATTTTACAATAAAATTAATACGTATGATGGAGTGATGAGGACTTAAAGAGAAGCACAGACTACTTAGAGATACTAAAAGAGAAGTATGGAAAAAGAACAAATCTTGCACCGACTCCAAATGAATTGAAATAAAGGTAAGAAAATCATGTTATACTTCTTTGTACATTTTTAATTCCTTCGCGCGTAGTACCCTTGAATATGCTTCCCCAGTTTGGAGACCAGTATACAGAGTGCACATCAACCGCATCGAACGAGTTCAAAAACATTTCACCAGATACCTTGGATACAAAGATCACAGCTGCCCATGCCACTACTGTTAGCAAAATTTTAAAAGGTCAGATATCCTCACCCCAACTTCTTGCTAATCTTTTCCTTAGTGTGCCCCGCCAATGCCCAGTCAGATCAGTACGTAAACTCAAAACGTTTGCTGTCAAACATCTCGTACAAATCTTGGTCGGTCAGCTCCTTTGAACCGAATTATGGCAATCTCTAATAGGGTAATCTCCGCTGATACCGGGTTTGACATTTTTTGCGTCAGTTTAGCAAAGCTCAGACAAAAACTGTTAGAGACTGATTTGTGGTCAACTCCTCCTCACTAGTAATTTCATAAAATAAGATAATCTAGTCAATTTATCAATAACCCTCAAAGTGTCAATTTCCAGACACAATAGAAATTACCATTGTTTTAATCCGATTCGGAAATATGGACAGTTGAGCTGATAATGTACTTAAATTGCCTAATTTATAATTTTATTTATAAATTTAAAAACATTGCATAAAAAAGATTGATAATAATTAATAATTTAACTATTATCAATGTTTTTATGCAATGTTTTTAAATGTTTAAAATAAATGTTATTCAATTATTAATTATTATCAATTTTTAGTAATTTTATACATAATTCCGTATGGTGTCGGATGGGCATCTCACCATCCCATATCTACCCATGGGTGTCGTAACAGGGGACTAAGGGATACACCAGAGAATGGGCAGCAGCGTTCTCAGTGCACTTCAACAACAAACTGCGATCGTCGTCAACCCGCCTGCCAAGCGTGGCGATTAAGTCAAACCCCCCCTCAAACCAAATGAATAGCACAATGAAAAAATTACCCCGTGTACCCGGCAGCCCGTCCACCCTCGACTACGGTAGCGGTCGAGGCGATGGCGTGGCAAGGGGTGCGAAGAATCCCCGGAGTGGACCCGGTAACCCCAATAAACACCTACGACTGGCCCAGGCAACATACAATACGTGAACACTCCGGACCGACGAGAAAATAGCCGAACTCGAGGAAGAATTGGGCAGGTTGCGATGGAATATTATAGGTTTATTTGAAGTCTGAAGAGAGGGGGAGGACTCGATATTCCTCAAAGCCGGTAACCTGCTCTATTTCCGAGAGGGTGACCTGCAGTGCCAGGGTGGTGTCGGGTTCATCGTCCACAAGTCCCTTGTAAACAACGTGGTGCAGATCGAGAGTGTGTCGACCAGGGTGGCGTACCTTATACTCAGAATATCCTCGAGATATTACAGGTCTACGCTCTGACCTCGGCACACCCCGACGACGAGGTAGAGACCATGTTCATACATATATCCTCATGGATATCTTTGGAGCCATGCATGGTTTTAAAACTCACTTCACCGTTGTGATGGGGGACTTCAACGCGAAACTGGGCAAACGAGACGAGGATGAGCTGCAATTGGGGCAATTTGGAGTTGGACGTCGGAACCACCGGGGTCACCTACTGGCCAGTTTTATGGAGAAGGAGAGCCTCGACATGATGAACTCCTTCTTCAGAAAGCGTGAGCATAGGATGTGGACCTGGCAAAGCCCCGATGGTGCAACTAAAAAACGAGATCGACATTATGTCAACCAAGAAGCAAATGTTCAATGATGTCTCTGTAATCAATTCGGTGAAAACCGGGAGCAATCACCGCATGGTAAGAGGCACATTGAACATTAATATCAAGCTTTAAAGGTCTCGACTGATGAAGTCTACTTTCCGTCCAGCACAGATCCGTATCCAAAACCCCGAGAGCTTTCAGCTCGAACTCCAGAATCGTTTCGATTGCCTAGGGAGCTCCGTGGACGAATACAGCGATGGGTTCGTGGAAGCTGTCCATACGGTCGGGTCTAAGTTTTTTAAGACTCGCCGTACAGATATTAACAAAAAGCTCTTTCCATCCTACTCTCAAGTTCACGAAGGAGAGGCGTGAGATGATCCTGCAAGTAGTCAGACGATGCGTTGAAATACCGGCAGCTAAATAGACGGATCTCAAAGTCCTTGAAAAAGCGACCTCCGCCGCTTTAATATTGAGCGTATTAAAGACGCGATTGAGCGGAATAAAGGCTCCAAGGTATTTGCAAGAGATCTGACTATTGGGCAGAGCCAGCTAACGAAACTGAAGATCGACGATGGCAGGCTCGTATCCGCCAAACCGGAGCTTCTGAGGGAGATCGAGAGATTCTATGGGCAGTTGTACACGTCAACCAGTAAACCCGTCGTGAATATAGAAAAAGACCCTAGAGCTAGATTGACCCGTCACTATACCGAAGACATTCCAGACGTCAGCCTGTACGAGATTAGGATGGCTCTTAAACAGCATAAGAACAACAAGGCACCGGGTGGTGACGGAATTAAGGCCAAGCTCCTGAAGGTGGGTGGAAAACCAAAACCTAAGGCCCTTCAGAAGCTGTTTGGTTCCGTCATACTCGAGGGGAAAACGCCACAGACATGGTGCGGAGGTGGTACTCTTTTTCAAGAAGGGTGACAATGCCCTATTGAAGAACTGTAGGCCCATATCACTTCTTAGCCATGTCTACAAGCTATTTTCAAAAGTCATTACGAATCGTTTCGCGCGCAGGCTTTAGCACCGTAGACCACAAACATAAGCTGCGGTAGGTTATACAGAATACCGAATAGTACAATCTGCCTCTCTGCTTAGCGTTTGTGGACTACGAGAAAGCCTTTGAATCGATCGAGACTTGGGCTGTACTGCAGTCTCTCCAGCGGTGCCAAATCGACTACCGATACATCAACGTGTTGAAGTGTTTGTACAAAAACGCCACGTCAGTCCGACTTCAGGATCAGACCTCGGAAACTACCCTTCTGAAGCGAGGTGTGAGACAGGGAGATGTCATGTCTCCGAAACTGTTTACCGCTGCACTGGAGGATGTCTTCAAGATTCTGGACTGGAGAGGGCTAAACATCACCGTGAATGGCGAGTACATCACTCACCTTCGGTTTGCCGAAGATATAGTGGTCATGGCTGAAACCATGGAGGACCGCAGTATAATTTCTCCATGACCTCAGTACAGCTTCCGAAAGTGTGGGTCTACTGTGAGACTCTACACGGTAGAATCTTTTTTTTTTTAAAGAAGTATGGAGTTTCTTGTGCATTCTTCTCCATAACAAGCTACTTTCCGAATGCACGGTAGAATCAACTTTTATTCCATGTAAATTTAAAAAGTATGGAGTTTCTTGTGCATTCTTCTCCATAACTAGCTACTTTCCAAATGCACGGTAGAATCAACTTGTATTCCATTTAAATTTAAATTGTGACATTCAAAAGTGCCGCTTGGTGGCCCAGTTGAAATAAATATCTTTTGTCTTTTGTCTACACTCGAAGTTGTGGACGACTATGTTTACCTGGGACAAACGATCCAGTTGCGTGGGACAACTTCGAGAAAGAGGTTAACCGTCGGTTTTCGTCAAAAATGGAAGGCGTTGAGTAAGGCCTCTGCCTTTTGGGGCTGGTCTGTGTTAACAAACTTACGCTTTGAGCTTTCAGCGACAAGCCTCGTAGGGCTTGGCTTTGTCGATGCAGTCCTACCTTGTCCGTCTCCTTCAGAGACGGCAAGGTGGCGTGGTCTTGAGGGAGAGCGCTACGGTCGTGTAGATCCTCAAGGCAAGTGCGGTGATTTTCCTTCTTGTGGTTGCCGCCCTGTTTTTGGTCTAATTCCCTATGAAATAGACGTAACAGAAATCACCGGGCGACGTAACACAGGGGTGGCGAGGTCATGCCCCTGGGTGTCCACCATTGAACGAGAACAATGATGGATAGCAATGACCTCCCGCGTGTTTGTGCCGTGCGCGGGGACCCGTACGGGGGGATGAAGGGATCCTGGTGGCTGAGCCGACGAGCGTAGGCGGTTTAACGTCTCTGAGGCAACACTCCACTTTGGCCCGGATTTCTCATCACACGGGAGGCCGTAGTTTAGCTAGCTACGGTCAATCGGCTGCGGGGTCCGGTCAGACGGCCCCCAGGCGAGTTCACTCCCATTGGGGGCTTGCAGGCGGCAGTGCTCGCTCGCATCGCTAGTGGTAGCGGTGTGGGTTGGTGCTGTGCAGTCTCGTGAGCAACTAATGGGGGGGGGGGGCTATATCCCTCGACTAAACCCTGGTGCTACCGTAGCATCGCCACTTGAGCACTCCATGGCGGGTGGGGATAGTTGAGGGACGAAAATATTATCGGGATTTTAATGGATTTTAACAAAAAAAACCACAAGGCGAAAGGACCGGCGAAAGCTGGGACTGCGCTCCAAAAGGCGGGACCGGCAAAAGCTGGGACTGCACACCAGACGGCGGGACCGGCGCAAGCCGGGACTGCATCTTCCCTAGCAGGAACGTCCAGAGGCGAGACTGCAGTGGGATCGTCTCGAGATGGGGCTGTGGTGGGACTGTCAATTGACGGTACTGCTGCGGCACCGTCGAGGGTCGGCACTGCTGTGGGACCACCGAAGGGCGGAACTGCAAACCAGCCCACCGGGCATAAGGGTACTGCCAAAGCTGGCGCGACACGGGAGCCTTGCGTTAGAGGTCAAATGATCTCGGACCTTGCAGCCCCGGACGCGACCGGCAAAGGCAGCACCTCGTCGTCTCCTGGGGGCCGGCATGATTTAGGCTGGCTTCCGGTTGGACGATCTGGGGCGCAGCGGAAAAAGCGTCAAAAGCTGAGACAGCAGGCGGCTCTTGAGGGGACTCCTACGGAGGGCCCATCAAAGAGACCGCGTGCTGTTCTCAGCGGGGACAGCGGGGACACGGTGGCCAAGAGAATGAAGACCCAAGGGCATTCATCCTCAACCGGATCCTTTAGGGATGCGGTGGCGGCTGTGAAACTCGCTGTCGTCACAGTCAAGTACCCAGAGGAGTACTTGAAGGCGGAGGACTTGGCGCCAATCCAGGAGCTCATTATTGGGAAACTGGAGGATGCGCCGGATCCTCTGCCTGTTCTCACGGTTGCTCCCGGAGTCGTTGCAGGTGCAGTACGTGTATCCTGCGACGACTCTGATGCAGCTTGCTGGTTTCGGGGTGCCATCCACAATGTGGAACTTGGCTCCCTGAAACTCAAGGTCGTCGACGCCAAGGACCTTCCAAAGCCAGTCAAAATGGCATGGAAGAGTCGCAACTTGGCGTTGCAAGACTCTGCCCGGGCCATTCGACTGCTCCAGCGACTTAACCCTGCCTTGAGGACGGACGACTGGAAGGTCGTGAATACTCTCACTGAGCAGACCGGCATCCGTCGTATCGTCCTCATGGACGGGGTGTCCGCTGGGGTCATCAAGGCCGCGGGCTACTCTCTTCCAGGAGGTATTGAACGATACTCGTTCAAGCTCCTGGAAGAAGACAAGGGAGAGGCGCCCACTGTGGAAGCAGAAGCGGAGCCCTCCGAGGATGGACCACCGCTTTGCGATGGGGCCATCGACGAAATCTCTGCTCACGACGCAGCGCAGGAGACAGAGGTTCAGACCGGGGCGTCAGAGGCAGACCACGAGGATGACATCCTCGGGGAATTCGACACCCTGGGGATTGAGTCGCCGACTGCTCTCGAGGAGAGCCAGGCGATGGAGGAGGGGCCTCAAAACTAAGGCCCTCCCATATCAACACAGGCCCATCAAAATCATCCAAGATGGAGGGACTAAGGTGTGTACAAATAAATTTGCATCATTGCAGAGCCGCTACTGCCCTTCTGGCTCGGCAACTGAAGCTTAACACATATGACGTTGCCTTGATACAGGAACCTTATCTGTATAAGGGGACTATAAAAGGCTTAGGTGGGACAGGAGGTATGGTATTCTATGACTGTCCAACTAATGACGCGAGGACTTGCATCTATATCAGGGGCGGTATAGAGGCAATGCCCTTACGTACTTTCTGTTACAGGGATCTCACAACAGCTTTGATCCAAGTGGGGACGGGAACAGAGAAAAGGAGAATTATCCTTGCCTCTGCCTATCTCCCATATGAACAAAAGGAACCAGTAACACCACTAATCAGAAGGCTGGTTGAATACGGCAACCAAGAAAACCTCGACCTGATACTTGGCTGCGATGCGAATGCACACCACGTCGTTTGGGGCAGTTCAGATGTCAACAAACGAGGGGAGGATTTGTTGGACTTTGTGGTAAGCTCTTCTTTACAAATCCTTAATGCAGGCAATAAACCTACTTTCAGGACCTCGGCGAGAACTGAAGTTATTGACCTGACACTGGCTTCAAACAGGGCCAGCGGTCATATTGAAAACTGGCATGTATCGGACGAAATCTCTCTGTCTGACCATAATTATATATGCTTTAGGTTTAGGACGGCGGGAGTAGCTGAAACTAGACGAAGGAGAAACCCAAGGCATACAAATTGGGACTCGTACAGGAGGGACCTAAAAATAAATCTAGGGAGCCCTAAAGGTAAGCTTAATTCCATACAAGATATAGAATTTGAAGCGGACAGAATCAAGATGGGCACCATCGGTGCATGGGAAGATAATTGCCCAGAGAAAAAGGCCTTTTGTAAAAAGGTACCATGGTGGACTCCTGAACTAGTTAAAATACGTCAGGAAACACGACAGGCCTTTAATGATGCAAAAGCCAAGAAGGATTTCTCAGGCTATCATAGCATGCTGACAAGGTACAACACGGCGGTACGCAAGGACAAAAGAACTAATTGGCGGCAGCATTGCACCTCCATTGAAACTCTGCCAAATGGAATGAGGGTGTGCAAAGCAATGTCCATGACTAAGACAAACCCACTATCATCTATAAAGGATGAGAATGGGCATCTCACGGAAACTGGACAGGACACTCTGGGCGTGATGTTTAGGACTCACTTCCCGGAATGTATACTGCGCGACAGCGATGAAGAGGAACCAGTCACAAGGGACGAGCTCACAAGGCACACGTCCAAAAATAACTGGCTCACGGCAAAGAAAGTGGTAGATGAAAATAAACTAAAGCTTGCCATAGCGGGCTTCCAGCCTCTCAAATCACCTGGTCCGGATGGCATCTACCCAATACTATTGCAAGAAGGGGCATCTGTTTTGATACCCCATTTGAGCAAGCTCTACAGAGCCTGCATAGCCTTTGGGTACGTACCCAAAGCATGGAGGGAGGTCAAAGTCACCTTTATACCGAAGGTGGGTAGACCGACTTATGAGGAAGCTAAAGCTTACAGGCCCATCAGTCTATCATCCTTTCTCCTAAAAGCTCTGGAGAAACTGGTAGACAGGTACCTAAGAGAGGGACCACTTAAAGTATTCCCTCTACATCAACTACAGTGCGCTTACAGCCCTGGCAAATCTACGGAAACGGCATTGCACTATGTTGCGAGTCGAGCCGAGGCTGCGCTTGAGGGACAGGAGATATGTGTCGGGGCTTTCCTCGACATAGAGGGAGCCTTCGACAAGACAACATTTGAGTCCATACGCATAGCTGCAAAGGAACATGGCATCAATGATACCACGTGCAACTGGATTGACAATATGCTGAGAAGCAGGATAGTCAGATCGGAACTGATGGGAGACAGACTTAGTGCAAAAACAACAAGAGGTTGTCCGCAAGGCGGAGTGCTGTCACCGTTACTGTGGTGCTTGGTAGTAGATTCGCTACTTACCAAACTCAATACCGGACCATTCTACACAGTAGGCTATGCAGATGACATAGCTATAATGGTTAATGGTAAATTCCCGAACATAGTCTCTGGATTATTACAACAGGCATTGAGGATGACAGAAGAATGGTGTACTAAGAACCACCTCTCTATCAACCCAGGCAAAGCAGTCATTATTCCATTCACGAGGAAAAGACAACTAGGAAACCTAGGAGAGCCCTCCCTCAATGGAATAAAGCTGCCCTGGTCCACCGAAGTTAAATATCTGGGTGTAACGCTTGATAAAGAACTCAGGTGGAAAACTCATGTGGAAAATATTACGACAAAGGCCCTACGAGTGTTCGGCATGTGTCGCTCCACCTACGGTAAAACTTGGGGGCTAAAGCCCAAAGTGATACGATGGCTGTACCGGACAATGATAATACCTATTATCACATACGGCAGCATAGTGTGGTGGCCAAGAACAAAGCTTGCCTCGTGCAAAGCGCCACTCACCAGGTTACAAAGAACAGTGTGTCTCGGCATCACGGGTGCTTTCAGGACAACACCTACGGCAGCGATTGAGAGATACCTTAATATCCCTCCTCTGCATATGATGGTTGAATTCGAGGCAAGGAAGACATTACATCGTCTTGCTGTTGCTGGACTATGGGATGCCTCTAAGCCAAAGACTAACCATACAAAGTTCGATGGGAATGAAGACCTGGATCGGGTAACAAGCATGATATCCGATAAAATGCAAACTATGTTTGTGTTTGAAAGGTCTTTCAAGGTCCAAATCCCTACAATAGAGGACTGGACGAAGGGAATCGATCCACCAGAACAAGATAGTCTGGTATGGTACACTGATGGATCCAAAATGGAATCAGGTACAGGAGCGGGAATATACGCAAAAGGTTACAAATGTAGCAGAAGCTTAGGGAAGATGGCAACTGTATTCCAAGCAGAAACATATGCCATAATAACCTGTGCTCAAGAGAATATAGATAGAGGAACCAGAGGCAAATCCATATATATTCTTAGTGACAGTCAGGCTGCAATCAAAGCCATGGCATCCTACAAAGTGGACTCCAGACTTATTCTGGACGCTATCCAGGCCCTAAACAGGCTTGGGAAGCATAACAGGGTAAGACTGATGTGGGTCCCTGGGCACAAAGGAATCCATGGTAACGAAGTGGCAGATGAACTGGGAAGAGAGGGCTCAGCAAATGATTTTGTGGGTCCAGAACCATGTGTAGGCACTTCGACGTGTCTCTTCAAAGCCACATTTAGGGAGTTTGCAGATCAAAAACAACGAAAACATTGGCTGTCTAATACCGGTCTACAACACTCCAAGAAATTCCTAGGCTCTACGTTCAAAGCCCAGGAATGCATTTGGAATATGAGCAGGGGGCAAATCCGTTACCTGCTTGGGGCCTTTACTGGGCACTTTGGAACCAACGACATGCTCATGAAAATGGGTCTAACCGCGACACCCATGTGCAGGTTGTGTGGGGAACATACGGAACGCATGGAGCACCTTCTGTGCACATGCGATGCACTGGCTGGTAAGCGAATGAGTCTCCTAGGGGTTGGATATCCAAAACCAGAAGACTATAGGCTCATATCTCCTAGTCTCGTTGTAAAACTCATGAAAAGTGTTTTCAACGAGATCGGCGAGGAGTAAGTTATCTAGGGGAACACAATAGATCCCATGGGACGAAGTGTCCGAGTTATTTCTCGGCCCCTCCACAAGATAAGATAAGGCCTCTGCGCAGGGGCTTAAAAGTTTGCTGGTAATAAAAACACTGGCTGCATTATAGTACAAAAATGGCCGTAAAGGTTCGCGCTTGAATTCTTTTACACAATCTATGACTGTAAGGAAACTTTCCGATGTCTCGAATCAGTTTGAATTGCGTGGATAGGCGATATCGCGTACGTAGTTTTTAAGAATACATCAACTGCAAATCGGTCGAATTGCATCGCATTGAATTCATGTGAACGTACTATCAGGTTGTTAAGTGCAGTCACAATGCCACGAAATTATAGCATATCCAACCAGTCGCACTTACGAACTTTTACTATAGACGTAATGATCCAATGAGAAAGCGACATGGCCGCATCGTCATACTATTTATTAAAATCAGAAAACATGTGGTGTTACAAATTCAAATTCAAATCCATTTATTGCTCAACACAGAACATAAAAATACACTTCTAGATATCAGGTGAATGCGCAGTCAACCGTGTTCCACCAATTTAGGCATGCAAAATTATAATTACAATAATATCTAAAATAATACACTTTTTTAAACGTATTCATAAATTAAAAAATCTTATAAAACGTTATAAATTAAGAAATAGTATAAAATGTCATAAATTAAAAAAATCGTTAAAAATGTCATAAATTAAGAAAAGGTATAAAATGTCATAAATTTAAAATTAAAACGCATCCAATGTCAGAACTTAAAATCCTTACAATGTCAAAAATTAACACGTATCCAATATCATAAATTAACTTAAAATACTATACGAATGTCATTAATTAAAGAGATCAAATGTATGTTATGTCATAGATAAAATTTAAATGTATACAATGCCAGTAATTAATATTACAACCGTAAACAATATCATTAATTAAAATTGATAAGTTATGTCAGATTATACAATGTCATAGTAATTAATAAAATAATAAGCAAACAAGTCGGACCCAAGTATCAAGCAAGCATCAAGAGTATCAAGCATAACTGTCTACCGCTTATTTCATTTCTGCGTCTTGCGCTATGTAGTTTTTCAAACAGGTGAAAGTTTGTTTTAACAAAGACAGCCACTTCGTATATGTACAGACATGGTACTGTTAAAATGCGAAAATACGCAAACAACGGTTTACAGCTTTCCGTGTTATGAATACCGCATATCGCCCTAACACATCTTTTTTGCGCTCTAAATACCGTCTCCATATTCGTGGAGTTACCCCAATATATAATCCCGTAGCGTAGCGTAGATGTAACATATGCATGGTACGCTGTGACCAAGACTTTTTGGTGTACCTCCTTTGCGAGATTGCGTAAAGCATATGAATGCTGGCTCAGGCGTTTACACACACTGTCGGTGTGAGTTTTCCACGACATATCTCTATCTAGCTCTAGTCCTAAAAATGTTGTAGTGTTAGTGTCTGAGATTACTTTGTCTTTATATTTTATGTCCGGTTTTTTATGATTTGTCATTTGCTCAAAAGTCATTATTTTGGTTTTGTCAATATTAATTTTCAAATTATTCGCGCCCATCCATTCTACTAATAGTTGGAGACCGTGGTTTATCTCACTCTCAAGTGTCGTCGCATCATTGTTGCCACTAAAAACGACTGTGCTATCGTCAGCAAACAAAACCATAGGGTGATGTGTTTCTCTGGGCATGTCGTTGATGTATATAATAAATAATAATGATCCCAAAATACAACCTTGGGGTACACCATAGTTATTGGGTCTCTGACTCGACAAATACGTACGCTCGGTTTTTGAAGCAAAACATACTTTATCTATTCTCGTAACTTGTCTTCTGTCTGACAAGTACGATTTTAAAAGTTTCAGAGCATTGCTCCTAACTCCATATCTTTCCAATTTCTTTAACAATATAGTTCGATCAACAAAATCAAAGGCCTTGCTCATGTCCATGAATAAAGCAGCTACCGGACTTCTATTATCAATACTAGTAATAATTCTATCGAAGAGATTAAAAATCGCCATGTTGATATTCTTTTTCTCCTAAAACCGTACTGCTCATCAGCAAAAAGATTTTTCCGTTCAAAAAAAGAGTACAATGTGTTGTATATTACTTTCTCTATTATTTTGGAGAATATGGGCAGTAAGGCAATAGGTCTATAATTGGCTGGATTATATTTGCTATCTTTCTTATGTAGCGGTTTTATTACTGCCAATTTTAGCCGATCCGGAAACACACCCAATTCTAAACACATATTTATTATGTAACTAAGTACTGATGCAATGACAGTTGATACATATTTAATCACATTTGTTGTGATGTCATCATATCCAGAGCTATTTGTATTATTTAACGAATTTATTAGTTTAATAATGTCAGAGGGAATTGTGGGTATTAAAAATAAAGATTCAAGATGCATGTCAAGTTTTAAACTTTGATTACAAATGTTCATGTCAGATACTGATTCAATTTCATTAATAAAATAGTCATTGAAGGTTTGTGCAATTATTTTTGGGTCAGTTATATCTTCGTTATTTATTATAAGTTTCGATTTCCTTCAACCGGCTTATTATTTTTGCATTTATTTATTATTTGCCATGTAGCCTTGCTCTTATTGGACGCATTATTAATATGGTTGTTATTCTGGGCTTTTTTTGTTAGACGAATTATAGTTTTTAATCGTCGCGTATATGTTTTAAAACTTGATTTAGTATTGGGGTTTGGATCTTTCCGAAATTGCCACAACATTTCGCGCTTTCGTTTACAGCATAATTTGATTCCTTTACTGATCCACCTAGGTGATTTTACAGCATATCGCTTAAGTTTTTTTAGCGGAAAGCACATATCGTAAAAAAGTTTAAACGAAATCCATCCTCATCTGTAGATATTATAATATAATATAAATAAGGAGGTCTTTTCCGTCTCCCTTTTGTATTTGTATATAGATTTGTTTTTGTTTTTAGAATTTTCAATTGTATATATGTTAATAAAATTTTATTCTTACCCAATCTCATACATACTTCTAATAAAGATATAAACGTTTACCTAAACTTTATAACATTGTGGGTAGATTTCTAACACAATACCCACACGTTTTGTCGCCAACATCGTTCGCACTTACTCCCCTATATTGCTATTCATTATAATAATTGAGTTAGTTTGACAAGAATGACATGTTTAATTTCAATGCTAAACATTAAGTGTCTATCTGGCCTAGCGGTTAACACTGCTAGATAAATCACGAGAATCCTGTATATACCTGGGTTCAAATCCCGTAACATATAAAAAATATTATTTTAATTTTCTTCATTTATTTTGCTATACACATTTTATGCATTATTTTTAACTTGAAAAATAAGCAAATTATTATTATTATTATGTTTGTTATAGTATGAGCCAACACCTAAACGGCAAGATTGCAGCGACCTAGAAACAGTGCATGGAAACAGCCTTACACGTGTAGCCTAAAGCGCTGATGCCGCACAGTGACGTGGGTCATACGATGCCCCTGTTTACCGGATGCAGGTGTTTTTCTAGAAATAAGTAATTATGTGAACTTTAGCGAGTCATTCTGTATCTAGTATCGATCGGAATAGGAATTCTATTTTTGTTATAATTAATATTGTAATTTTACTTTAATTAAATATAGTTTAAAATCATTTTGGTTTTTTTTGGGTCCTCCGACAGCGACGTACATATTTGGCGCAGTCGGTAGGATACTCGAGGCGTCTCGAGTTAAGCTAGATAGAGCTATTCTTATATCGAATACCATCCCGCTAATTCGCTACCGCCGTCGTGAGCGATCGCGATCACCGAGTATCCTGAACAAGAACCTGACGTCCTGCGCGGAGGAGAAATCCAGACATCGATCCCAGAGGTACCAAAATGCAGATTATGTAAGTACACTGACAATCGTTTCTGTGAGTTGCTTTCAATTCCCTTCCCCCTTATCTATAGTGGTTAATTTTAATAGCAATCATTTTTCACCCTAAGCAATCTACGCCAGAAGGGCCATCGCGCTCTAGATTAGCACGTAGAATAGATATAGACCTAAATAGGGATATCAGTGTAGATTTAGATATTACAGTTGATAGTTTAGAGAATTCGTTAAGGTTAGAGAGTTTTGAACCTGTAATAATGTCCGACCCCGATTTGATTTTTAAGACCTTACGTTTAGTTCCGGATTTCGACGGTAACCCACACATCTTACCAAGATTTATACATCTTTGCGATCAAATTGCTTCTGAGTATTTAGGAGCTAATCCCGAAAATGCGTTGGCTAAGCTATGTCTAATAAACGGCATTTTAAATAAAATAACTGGACCTGCCGCGCGTATTATAAATTCAAACGGCATATCTGAAGATTGGGATAGTATTAAAACGTGTCTTATAAATATTTTTTCTGACCAGAGAGATGAGACCGCTCTTTACAATGATCTTATGCTAGCAACTCAGGGAAACAATTCACCTCAAGAGTTTTATGATATATGCCTTAATCTATTCAGCACCATTATGACGTATGTTACTCTACACGAGACTATTCAAACAACCATAGATGCCAAACGTACCCTGTACCGCAAGTTAACCATGCAGGCATTTGTTCGTGGTTTAAAAGAACCGCTGGGTTCACGTGTACGATGCATGCGTCCTGATAGTGTCGAAAAAGCGCTTGAATTTGTGCAAGAAGAATTGAACGTTCTTTATTTGCAAAACCGTCATGAACCAGTAACTGATAAAAAGTCAAATATACAGTTAAACAAGCCGTTGCCGATGGTTTCAACGACACATGTTAACCCTATACCTAAAACGTTCAATTTTAATGCACGAGCGGAGCCCACTGCAAACTTTCAGCCGCTTCAGACATGGAGACCGAATTATCGGGTCAATCAGCCTATCCCGTTTGGGAATGTTTCCGGAATGCCTTTGCATTCACAGCAGATGTATCGCGCGCCGATGTCGCATACGCAGCAAATGTTCCGCGCGGCTCCGCCGAATTATAACCGTTTTAACAATAATTTCCACATGCAACCGCGAGTTGCCCCTCAAAGTTCTGGCCCTAAGCCTATGAGTGGCGTTAGCCATTATATTACTAGGGAAAAGCCAACGTTTGGCCAACCAGCAAATCGTGACTGGCGTATGAACGGAAACCCGCCGCCATCTAATTACTTTAAAACTAAAGAGATGAATATGAACGTATGTGTAGACGATGGAGGTCAACTTTATTACTATCCAGAATATTCCATTGAACCCGATTATAATTGTTACATGGAAGATCCTGAATATTTTAACATAGTACCAGCATATTGCGCAGGTACTGATTTGAGTCACGAAAATATCGGTGTAGATTTTCCAGTCGGTTCAACTAAAGAATCTGAAACATCCACATCTAAATCTGCTAGCGATGAGGATTTTCAGAGGCGGACGAAATCAGACAAGTCAAAATAGAACTAAATTTACAGACACAAAGACAGCTTCCATTTATTCAAATTTCACAGCCGCCTTTAAGATTACTAATCGATACGGGCGCAAATCAGTCTTTCATTAGCCCCGAAGCTGTACAAACATTTTTCAGTAACTTTCCTTTGAATTTCGATCCCTTTGAGGTCACAAATGTACATGCTACAACAAGAAATAATTATTCTATAAACATTCCTACATTTACTGAATTTCAGGAACACTATGATATTAAATTATTTATTTACAAATTTCATGAATTCTTTGACGGGCTTATAGGATTGGATCTACTGGAAAAATGGGAAGCTAAAATCGATCTTAAAGATAAATTGTTAATAACGCGTAATTCTACTAACTCAATCAGTATGTACAACTCGCGTAATGTAAATCTATACGAGGATGTCATACCGGCCAACTCATCAAAAATACTGCGAGTACCTATTAATTTACATGATGGCGATGCGTTAATTGCCGAACAGACTATAGCAAATTGCATTATTAGAGATTGTATAACTACGGTAAAAAATAACCGCGGATTTTTGGAAGTCTTTAACCCCACTTCACATGATTTGATATTCTCAATGGATCGTGCCGTGCAAGCGGAGACTTATAATATTCAGTGCGAACGTACCGAACAAAAATCTTATGATATTCATCACTTACACATCGAACAGATGTCAGTAAGAGCAAAAGATGTTATATCGCGTTTGCGGACGGACCATCTTAATGACGAAGAACGTATTAACTTAGAAACCTTATGTGGAAATTACTCCGATATATTTTACATAGACGGAGAGGCTTTAACATTTACTTATAAAATAAAACATCGTATTCGTACCACCGATGAAGTGCCGATTCACACAAAAAGCTATCGGTATCCGTACATACATAGAGATGAGGTCAGAGATCAGATTAGCAAAATGTTAGATCAGGGCATTATAAGACCATCAGAGTCTGCCTGGAGCTCGCCTATTTGGGTCGTTCCAAAAAAGGCAGACGCTTCTGGGAAACCCAAGTGGCGCTTAGTAGTCGACTTCAGGAAGTTGAATGAGAAAACCCATGATGACAAGTATCCCATTCCGAATATTAATGACGTTTTGGATAAACTTGGGAACTGTCAATACTTTACAACTCTTGACCTTGCAAGTGGATTTTACCAGGTGGAGATGGATGCCATCGACATCCCCAAGACCGCATTTAATGTGGAAAATGGCCACTATGAGTTCTTACGAATGCCCATGGGGTTAAAAAACGCCCCATCGACATTTCAACGTGTTATGGACAATGTCCTCAAGGATCTCCAGAACACGGTTTGCCTAGTCTATTTAGATGATATCGTGGTCTTTAGTACATCCCTGCAGGAACACATAATTAACCTTGAAAAGGTATTCAAAAAATTACGGGAGTCAAATTTTAAAATACAATTAGACAAGTCAGAGTTTCTTAAGCTAGAAACATCTTACCTAGGACACGTTATAACAAGAGAAGGCATCAAGCCAAATCCAGACAAAATTATTGCAATACAAAACTACCCTATCCCAACTACTCCCAAAGAAATCAAACAATTCCTTGGTTTAGTTGGGTACTATAGAAAATTCATCCCGGACTTTGCCCGCGTAACAAAACCACTGACGCAATGCTTAAAGAAAGGTAGAAAAGTAATAATTAACTCCGAATACACCGCCAGCTTTGAAAAATGTAAAGCCCTAATAACCAATGATCCGATTCTACAATACCCTGACTTCCATAAGGAATTCATTTTAACTACTGACGCCTCTAACGTCGCTAGGTGCTATCCTATCACAAGGAACGGTTGGCGCTGATAAACCTGTTTGCTATGCGTCCCGCACACTCAATGAAAGTGAAACAAACTATAGCACGATCGAAAAAGAACTTCTCGCTATAGTTTGGGCCACAAAATACTTTAGACCGTATTTGTTCGGGCGAAAATTTAAGATCATTACAGATCATAAACCACTTCAGTGGGTAATGAGTCTGAAAGAGCCCAGCTCTAGACTTACTAGGTGGAAGCTTAAACTATCCGAGTATGACTTTACTGTAATCTATAAAAAGGGTACAAGTAACAAAGTATTCAAATACATAACGAGGAAACTTGCTCTTTAGCAGTAAATACTTCTGAACGCCCAGCTTCAATAAGTAACTCGTCCACGGTATCAGCCCACACCAGTCAGGAAAATCCCATCCTCGAGGTTCCGATTGTTGACCAACCGTTAAATAAGTTTCATAGACAGATTTGCATAACTGTAGTTGGTGATATAAAAAAACGCCCTACAGCATCCAAGCCCTTTGATACACATACCAGAACAGCCGTCCAAGTATCTCAATCTAATTTAGAATCAGATATTATTAACATTATCAAGGAATATGTAAACCCAAAAGTTCAAACTGCGTTACTTATAAATCCACCTCTGGCAATGTACGAAATCATACCGATTATTCAAGATAAATTTAAAAGCTCGGCAATGAACCTTGTATTAGCCAAGAGAGAGGTCGAAAACGTTAAGGAATATTTAAGGCAACAAGAGATCATTAAGCATTACCACGATGGGAAAACAAACCACCGTGGAATAAACGAATGCTACTTAGCCCTCTCCGAACGTTACTATTGGCCAAAAATGACGAATGAAATAACAAAATTCATCAACGATTGTACTATCTGTGGCCAAGCGAAGTATGATCGTCACCCTATAAAACAATGTTTTAATATAGTACCCCCCGGCTACCAAACCATTTGAGACCGTTCATATTGATCTGTTAACAATCCACAATGAAAAATACCTAACAATTGTGGACGTATTCTCCAAATACGCACAGGCTTATTATATACGAGATGGTACAGCAGTTAGTGTCTTACAAGCATTACTGAAATTCTGCACACATCACGGCCTACCTTTAACCATCGTATCGGATAACGGTACGGAATTCACCAACCAACTATTTAACGAATTCATTAACCTGCATAAAATAATTCATCATAAAACTCTGCCACATGCTCCAAATGACAATGGGATTGTGGAGCGTTTTCACTCATCTCTATTAGAACATTTACGTATCTTAAAACTAACCCATAAAGAGGATGATGTAATCAACCTCGTCTCGTATGCGATCTTAGCATACAATAGCGCAATACACAGTTTTACTAAATGCCGACCATTTGATATCATAACTGGACACTTCGACCCGCGAGATCCTTTTGACGTAGATCTATCCAAACATCTCTTACAACAATACACACAGAATCATAAAGAAAAGATCAAGTTAGTCTACAACTTAATAAATGAATCTTCCCTCGCAAACCGTACGAAAATTGTAGAAAACCAGAACAAAACTCGCGAGCCTGAAGCCGAATATCAGCCCCAACAACGTATTTTCATCAGTAACCCTTTAGCGAGTCGTCAAAAATTAGCCGCTAGGTACACCCACGATACCGTATTAGCCGATCTACCTATACACATTTATACATCCAAAAAGCGAGGTCCCGTCGCTAAAAGTCGGTTAAAAAGAGTACCTAAAAGCGCTCTATTGTTACAGGGTGCTACTGGTCCTGACTGTTCCTTTGATAGCAGCCCAGGAAACATACCAAAAGATAACACTTGAAAGCTTGGACGATGGTCCAGGAATACTTCCCTTTCGGCTTGGTGCAACTAAACTTATAACTCATTATCATACCTTCTTGCAATACATTCAAATTAGAGATATCGACCTAAATATTAAAATGTTACAGGATCAGATAGATAACTTTAGGCAAAAGTTAGATAGTAATATGCATGCGTTGTATGAGATTCAATTAGAGTATCTTTCAAAAAAACTACAAAGCGTCGTATACCAATTAGAAACCATAAAACCAGGACGTGTAAAGCGAGGTCTCATAGATGGATTAGGTTCTATTATAAAAAGTATCACAGGAAATTTAGATTACTCAGACGCGGTCAGATACGATAATACTATCAAAATCCTTCAGGAAAATGACTACAGAACCACTGAAGAACTAAATAACCACATCAGTTTCAGTAAGGAGTGGATGGCCCAGTATTCCAATGTAATCGAGCAGTTAGTAGCTAACCAAGTTAAAATCAATGAAACACTAAAATTATTACTAGATGGAGATGCTTACAAAGATTATAGTCTTATAAGATTTGCAAAATTCGGACAGTGTTTAACTATATTAACTGAAAATCTAGATGAAGTACTAAACGAGTTGGTAAGAGTTGAGAACATACTAGCATTTATTCATAGCTCAAGTACACATCATTCCATGATCAGCATAGATGTTTTAAGCCATATGATTAATAGATTAGTTAAAATCTACGGTAGAGATAAGGTAATAGATTTAGAACTCAGAGAATACTATGACGTTATTAAACCAGGGTATTATTATTCAGGCAGTCAAATAGTAATTATATTTAAATTCCCGATATTTGCTACAGAAATATACGACCTCTATAAATTGTCAATAGCCCCGAATAAATTTAGGCAATCCCTTATTCCCCCTTATCCTTTGATTGCAACAAGCAGGAAAGGTTATGTGTACATAGAGGCTGAATGCCCGAAGTATGACAACTGGTATCTCTGCGGAGAAAAGATGAGTCACCATCTGCGGCAAGACCCTGATTGCATACAGAAACTTATTATGGACCAGTCTCTCGATGGAAGCTGCGAAATTGTAACCACATTATTATCAAGAATAGCTATGGAGGAGTTGGATGAGAAGCACTACGTCATATCATTTCCCAACACAACACAAATACACACCTTATGCGGACGAGAAGAATACACCCTATTGAATGGTAGTTACTTGGCTTCTATACCCGTGAACTGCTTCCTGTATACCCCAGAGTTCACCATCACTAATCTCAACGATCATGTGGAAGGACAACCAATCAAAATTACGAAACTAACTTACAATGCAGAAGACCACCCAGAACCAGTACAAATCAACCTCAACTCGATCGATCTTACTAAACTACACGATGCCCAATATAAAGTACTGTCGCAGCCTCCCCTGCGTGTGCAACAATTACCAGCGGAATACTTATATCATACAACGATCCCGTTTTACGTCGTAATATCCAGTATACTTGCATTTGGCACATTCATCATTCTAAGACACCGTAAGAAATCAAAATCTGAAATCAAGAAACAACCTACAGGAGATGAGACTTATGCGGAGCCTGAAGCATCTGGAGTACCGAAGACAACTTCAGCAATATTTTCTCAGTTAAAACTTCAAAAATAATTGCTGATCTGACAGTGGAGGTGTTATAGTATGAGCCAACACCTAAACGGCAAGATTGCAGCGACCTAGAAACAGTGCATGGAAACAGCCTTACACGTGTAGCCTAAAGCGCTGATGCCGCACAGTGACGTGGGTCATACGATGCCCCTGTTTACCGGATGCAGGTGTTTTTCTAGAAATAAGTAATTATGTGAACTTTAGCGAGTCATTCTGTATCTAGTATCGATCGGAATAGGAATTCTATTTTTGTTATAATTAATATTGTAATTTTACTTTAATTAAATATAGTTTAAAATCATTTTGGTTTTTTTTGGGTCCTCCGACAGCGACGTACATATTTTGTTTTAGTACCTTTAATTTTTAAATAATAATAATAATAATAATAAAGCCATTTAATTCCATACCCCTTAAATTTTACATTTCAAATGTTGTTAGTATTTTTTATAGATTTGCTTAATATCTAGTGTTAGTTAAAGTTAAAGTAATTAAATTAAATCTATTTACTATAGGATATGGACCCCATTTTGGGTATAGGCCTCCCCCAACCTTTTCCACCTATCTCTATCCTTGCTCTGGTTGATCCAATCTCTCCCCACCGCCTGCACGATGTCGTCTGCCCATCGCTGCTTTGGTCTGCCGGTTTTCCTCTTGCCTGATGGTCCTTACCACTTGGTGGTCTCTATTGTCCACCTTCTATCTGTGCAACGTGTGATGTGACCAGCCCATTGCCACTTTATTGTAAGTGCTTGTCTCAGTGCATCCGTCATTTTTGTTTTCTGCCTTATCTGCACGCTTCGCACTTTATGTATTTTTCTGATCCGTAGTATGCTTCTTTCCATTGCTTTTTGTGTATTCTCTATTTTTTGTTTGATATGTTTTGTGAATACCCAGGTTTGGCAGCCATATAGGAAGCATGGCATAATACAGGTGTCCATCATAGTTTTTTTCATGTGTAAGCTATAGTTGCCTTTTAATATTTCTTTTAGCGACCAAAACTTTTCCATGCTAGCGTTATTCTTCTCGTTACTTCTTCTAAGTTACTGTTTGCATTGAATGAGACTTGTTTTCCCAAGTATATGTAATTATCAACATATTCTATTACATGTCCGTTCACTTGTATTGGTCTTTTATAATTGTTCGTAATTATTTTTGTCTTATTTATGTTCATATCGAGTCCGACTTTTTTACTTTCCTGATCGAGTATCGTTACCATTTCCTCTAAGTCTTTAGGTGATTCAGCTAATATCACAATGTCGTCTGCAAATCTTAGATGATTGAAGTGCTTGCCGTTTATCAGTATGCCTTTTTGTGCCCAATTTATTTTGCTGAAAATATTTTGAAGAACCGCTATAAAAAGTTTTGGTGACAGCGGGTCACCCTGTCTTACACCTCGCTCTATTTTGAAGGATTTTCCACTGGTCTCAAGTTTTACTTTGCTTGTACTGTTTTCATACACGGTTTTTATTATGTTGATATATTTCTGGTCTATTTTTAGCAAGTTAAGTGAATTCCAGATAGAGCTGTGACTAATGCTGTCGAAGGCTTTGCTGTAATCTATGAACGCTACGTAGAGGGGTCTGTTAAATTCTCTGTATTTTTCTATTATTTGTTCGATTGTCTGTAGGTGATCCATAGTACTGAAACCTGATCGGAAGCCCGCTTGCTCTATAGGTTGTGCGTTGTCAATTTCTTGGGTTATTCGTTTGAGTACTATTGAAGCAAAGAGTTTGTAAGTGCTTATCAGAAGACTGATTGGCCTGTAGTTTCCTATATCTTGCGGATTGCCCTTTTTAAAAAGAAGAATGATATCTGACGAGCACCATTTCTTGGGAACTGTCTCTGTCTTCAGGATCAGATTAAATAATTGAGTTAGATGGTATAGTAAGAATGGTGCTCCCATTTTTATAGCTTCATTGCTGATTCCATCTGGGCCAGCGCTTTTTTAGTTTTTTAATTGTCTTATGTGTGTGTACACCTCTCTTTCATCGATTGGTTGGACAGTGTTAGTTTTTATTTCATTGTTTGTTTGGTTTTCAGTGATATCATGGTCTTTTTTCTTGTACAGGTTTCTATAGAAATTGGTTGCATGGTCGATCACATTTTTCCTTGTCATGGTTCCCTTTGATACGTGGTTGAGGTTATGTATCCATTTTTTATGTGTGGTTAGTTCCTTGAATGCTCTTTTCGTACTACTGAATTTTCCTAAATTTTTAGTTATAATGTTGTATCTGTAGTTGCCGTAATCTTTTTTTATTGACTTATTTGTTGTTTTGTACAATTGACTAAGTTCAGTTTTCATTTCATTGTTCTTGTTTTTGGTTCTTATTAGTTCTGTGCGTTTTTTTAATAATACTTCCGTGTCTTTGCTAAATATTTTATGCGTTTTATCTTCTGTTTCCTGTTGTGCTTTAAGGCTATCAAGTATGATGTTTTCAAGCTGATTATAGTAAGTTTGTACGTCGGTATCTTTGCTTAGTATGTCTGAAGTTTCCATAATATTTGTCAGGTTTTTCAAATATTGGTCAACTTCCTCGCTTGATTTGGGTCTGCCTGTAATGTTTTTGAAGTTTTTCCTGGACATTTTCTGTGGTTTTAGGGTAAGAGTAGCTCTTATAAGCTTGTGATCAGACGGAAAGTTTAAGTTGTTAATAAACTCAACATTCGTTGCGATTCCTGAAATACTTGTTATTATGAAATCGATTTCGTTAGTAGTTTTTTTATCCGGAGATATCCAAGTCCATTTTCTATTGTTCTCTTTCTAAAAAACGTATTCATTATTGATAATTTGTATTCAGAGGCATATTCTAATAGCTTTTCGCCTCTTTCATTTCTTTCACCGAAGCTGAATCGCCCTATGATTTGGTTATCATCAGTTTTTTGGCCTATTTTTGCGTTAAAATCTCCAATTACCAGAACTGTGTCGTCTATTAGAGAGTGGGCTTGGTTTAGGTCTCCGTAGAATTGACTAATTTCGTCCTCGGTTGATCTTTCTGTTGGTGCATAAGCCTGTATCAGAGAAATCGGAAAGTTTTCAAATTCTAGTTGTAAGAGTGCTACTCTTTCGGAGATTCCCGTAAATTTAGTTATTTTGTTTTTGAGCTCTTTTTTTATCAGGAATCCTACTCCGTTTAGACCTTTTGTTTGTCCTATATAACAAAAGACATAGTCCTCGTATTCTTCAATGTTACAGACTACTCGTCTGACTTCTGACAGGCCTATTATGTCGCAGTTGATATTTTTGAGAGCATGGGTTAGTTCAAGATATTTTTCGAACGATGATAGGGATCGTACATTATAGGTGCAAATTTTAAGTGTGTTTTTTTTATTTGTCCTTTTGTTGTTATTTTTGGTTGGAGGGTAGCGGTCTTCTTCCCCCACGGTGACCGGCCGGCTTGGGGTGCAGATATTTTTTTTGGTATTCTGTTTGTTTGTTGTAGTGTTCTTGGTCCGGTTGACGGTGCTATTTAGTTTTTTAATTTCGAATAAGATGATACAGACGAAGATCGTTCTCGGGTTACATAGTCGAAAATGTTGTCTGTGTTTGTTTTTTTTCTGGTTGCACAATTTTTGTCGTTAGGGGACTCCTTTGGATCCCTTTTCCTTTTGACTAGGTTAGCTTCTTTTGGATCTTTTACTATCAGTTTATCTTTCTTTAAGTAGGCAATTTTTGAGGCATTAGTTCTTTCCTTTTCAGTAGCACTTCTTTAGAGAAATCTTCCTTGATTGTGATGGTTGATCTTATTTGATTTTCTTTTATATTTCTGTTCCTGAGGATTAACTTTCTTTTCCATATTGAAGTGAAGCTAACTAGCAAAGGGCGTGTTTCTTTTCCTTTCGGCCCTAATCTTTGCACTATATTTATTTCGTAGGGTTGTATAGTCGTCTTAGTTTCTTTTTCAATAATCGATTTTGTGTAGTTAATCAAGGAACCCTCTTGCTCTGTTTCGCTTACTCCGAAAAATATTAAATTGTGTCTTCTTTTGTTATCTTCCAGAGAGTCGATTTTGTGTTGTAAAATTTCAACTTTAGATTTTAGGTTCTTATTTTCTTCAATAACTAATGCTAGTTTCTTATCCATACTTTCCAATACACTTTTAGTTACTGATTCTGTAATTTCTTTAGTTTGTAGTGACATCTGTTCTTTAATTTTGTCGAGAAGTAAATCCATTTGATTTTCCATTGTTGATAGTTGCCTCTCTGACGTAGTGGTGGTTATTTTTTTTTATTTTATTTTTTTTCGATTCACAATTGTAGGAGCACAAACAGTGGATGTTTCTTGTGCCAGTACCGGAACCGGACCCCTGTCTTTTATTAATTTAATGTTTATGCAGTCTAGTGTATGCAGTGCAGTTAATTTTTAAATATGAATATCTATTTCGTTATTCAAATTGTTAGGTTTTCTTTGATATATATGTCGGGTTTAGTCAATAGTACGGACGTTAAAACAAATCGCAAGCACGCCATCTGGCGGCAAAGCAAGAACAACTACGCATTGGTGCGCTATTTCTAACCGCTGGCGTAGTGGGGACAGCAGAACATGGCAGTTGAGTACTGAACGCCGTAGAGCTAACACGTCGTAGAATCAGTGTCGATCCGTATTATTAGTAAGCAAGAATGTAACTGAGTTGTGACTATTTAAATAAACCCAGTGTATCGAATAACTTCTGTGATTTCATTTGCACGATTGTACCCAACGACCTGCCCACACACGATGTCTTAACCTAAGGGAATACATCCTGACTTCCCGATGGTTTGCATCTATCGGCCAGCCTTGATGCGACATCAGAATTGGGATTCGGTCGTGCTAATGAGATCACACGTAAAAACAATGCTAGTGAAAATTGTGGTTACATTCTTGCAAAAAAAATCGCGGTGTCAGTTGAGACTACCCTCAGTCTTGAATGATAAAAAAACTAGTCTGAAGCGGAGCAGCAAGGAGGCTAGTAGCAACCAAGGAGCTGGACAGGACAAGGAGGAGCGTGTGCACGTGTAGAAAGATCAGAATGCCAATCTGGTGAGTCGTTTTCATTTTGTTATGACTATGGAAAAATGTGTTCATTATTCAAAATTCTGGTTTTGTGTACGGTATGGTGGTCAGTGATTCGTCGGGGTAGCCCGTGTTAGGTTATAATTTCATGTTAGTTATCGATGGTCAAGTTTTGGTGTGGTTGAAGAGTTATTGTTCTACTGGCAATAGCCTTTGACTGACCCTGGCTGACTATTATTGTTAAGAAGGTAGAACGATCTAGTGAAATTTACGACCGTACCTTTACCTTATACTTCAGTCTGGAAATTATGATAATTCCAAATGAAATATTTTGATTAGTTTTGTAGTGTGTTTTGTAGTTTTATTTAGTGAGAGTTAACTAAGTTTGAGAAGAAGCTTATTATTCTTCTTTTGTGGTCGGTGGGCCAAACTTTCTAAAAAGTGGAAAACCCTACCAGCCCTCATTAATTGCGACTTAAAATGCTATGGCATTCATTGGATTCTCTAAAGCCCATATACCTGGGTAGGGCACTTGGGAAACTGTGATGTGTGGTTCATGTTTTGGACAGGAACTCTGCAATCACATTCTGTGTCCATAATAACCTATTTTGCCATGCTGGTTTGGGTTACTACTACTACAAGAAACTCATGGCTAAATAATAACAGCCGCACTGGTCGATCATCAAGGTTAAGCAACGCTTGACGAGGTCAGTCCGAGGATGGGTGACCATTTCAACATACCGGGTTTTCTCCGTGCCACGGAAAGCACGTTAAGCCGTTTATCCCGGCTGTCATTTGATGATCTTTGACAGTCGTTACGGGTAGTCAGAAGCTTGAGATCTGACACCAGTCTTGCCAAGGGGTACCATGTTACCCAGTTACTGGGTTGTGGCGATCGGATGGGCAGTCGCTCCATGTAAAACACTGGTACTCAGCTGAATCCGGTGGGACTGGAAGCCGACCCCAATGTAGTTGGGACAAGGCTAGGCAGATTGATTGGTTTAGGTTACTGCACCGGTGCACAGGTTAATTCCCATCAAAACTGTGTATGGTTAAGATAACCGTGTGAACATATACTCTCGTAATATTTTTCATGTTTCAGATACCATATTGTGTCGCAGCCTGAAGCCTCTGCTGAAGGCTAGCGATTAAGATGCTGAGCGTGAAGGCTAGCGGCTAGTGGTTCAGATGCTGTATGTGAAGGCTGACGTGTCACTATCTGAGAGGTTAAGAGGAACGGCAGGCTAGCAGTTCGCAGGTCGTAGCCGAACGTTACGAGCGCGCGCAAGTTTGGAATGGAATATTCGGTGAGTCGCTTCCATGTTATTTCGATAGTGAGGTCGTTGTTCTCTAGTGAAGAGATGCTAGTACGATTTTTAATAGTGTTCATGTTTGACCATTGAATTGGTAGTGGTTATATCTAGCACTATCACTAGGTAATTAAGACACACTTAGTAAAAAACCAGAGGATGAGATATCCCATAAGAAGGAGATGCGATATCCAAAATGACTGAATAATTAGTCGTTTTCAGTGGCAAAGCGAGTTAGTAATATCGTTGGGCTATCGCAATTGTATCGAGTTATTAACGGTACTGATCATTTACGAACAGATCTTGTTGCGTAACGTATTATAACACCGTCTTTGGATCTGAATTCACTTGCTTACTTTCAAGGTAATATTGTGATAGCAGTAGATCTCGCGATCGTATTCCTTACATGAAAACTGAGTTAGTGAGTGACAGTAAAGGGTTACTGTTGACAATCTGATATTAATGATATTGATCCGAGTTAATTCGTAAAGCTCCTTAATATTATCAGGGTTAGTTGTTTCCCTTTTATATGCCGTCAGTATTTTCCAAAATCTTTGAGTAAAAAGCGCGAATCTTGTGAGAAGGATCCCCAATCACCAAGTTCCTTGAGAATTGTAAGTCATAGTTGATGACAGTGTAACATGTCTACTCGTAAGACCAATTCTGGACCGCACCTCATGCGTAACATGTGGCGATGGGTTTTTGAAGAGGTTTTATGAATTGGGTATGCATTGCCTTTGAATTGTGGTAAAGAGTAACAGAATTGTTACTCTTATTTTAATTACTTTGTTTAGTTGAACTTGTTGATCATCGGACCTTTTTCTGATTAATAGTGTTCTGTGGGAAAGTCTAGCAGGGAAAACTAGATAGGATTAAGACAGGACAGTGATCATTATACACCGAAAGCTTTAAATGGGTACGCTTAAAACCTACAAGTACGCACACTGTAGGTTAAGGAAGATGCCAGCGGGTCATGTACCACTCGATGTTGATGTTAAAAGGATTTTAATGATAATGAGCAAGCTTAAAATGTCGAGTAATTGAGTCTATCAGCCGTATTATGTTTGACCGTACCAGTGGATTCTGGCGGAGGTCGGGGTCTTGAGAGACCGTTGTGTGAGAGCAATATAATTGCTGGTCGGCTATAGAGCCGTGGCGTTAGAGGTTTTACTCGAGGGTTTCTATAAGCTTGGCAGTTTTTACTGCAGCAGTTTTGAAATTTGTCTGGCATGACTGTGGTACATGGCCCAGGGTTAAGATTTAGTTAAAGATCAGAGTTCTAAAATTTCCCTATTATCACGAACCCAATGATCTAGTTTGGTCAGGAGTAGCCGAGCGTTGTGTGTTGGCCTGTGTGGCAACTGTTGGCCTTTATGGCAACTGTTAGCCTGTGTGGCAACTAAAGGCCAGTGTGCCAACTGGAGGCCTTTATGGCAACTGTAGGCCAGTGTGGCAACTGGAGGTCTTTGTAGCAACTGTAGGCCAGTATAACACCTCGAGTCTGTGTGACACTTTGTCTGGTGTTTAAGGAACCTTCAAATTCAAATTAACCTTACAGAAAGTTCCTATTGAGTAACGAGTTTAAAAGAAAGTAAAGTCACATAGTCACGCGAGTAGTGAGTGAAGTCACCATTTTATCGTTTATGACGTTCGAATCGTCATACCCTCGTTACGAAAACTGAAATAATTTTAGCTGTTCTAATTTTGATTGCTATGCGTAGACCGTGTTAGTCAGACACAAAAGCTCAAGTACCAATTAAGATTGAGTTGATCATGAATTGACGTAACATGGGTCAAACTAAATGTCTGTGTGAACGGGTTCCGAGTTCAGAGAGTTGAGTTGATTCAACATCGTGGAGATGTGCGAGTAGAGCAATTGTGATTGCTAAGAGAGCTATGAGATAGCTAAGAGAGCTATGATATAGCTAGGAAAGCTATGTGATGGCTTAAGATCGTGAATAAGATACCCGGTGTCTTGTTTCTTTGTTTCATTTATTGTGACATTAATGTCTATCAGTGGTACTTGGACTTTGTAATCACGAAGATTGGGTGCTTTAAGGTACCAAATCGATGATTAAGTTGCTATTTTCTTTAAATTGGAAATAGAATTACTCGTTCCTTGCAATAGTGAACAGAGAGATTTAAATGATCATGTTTGATTGTTTCGAAATGTTTCCTCACTCTAGAGTATGAGTCAGGATTGGACGAATGAATACTGTTTGAAAATTTTGTGTTTCAGAAAAACATCCCTTGTATGATGGGAGACTGGCGGGTCGGAGTAGACTAAGAAGACGTGTGGCGCAACACGACATGAGATGGCAGTGAGCAAGGACAAGAAGATGATGCCTGCGGGTGATAGATTTGGGGATCTGTCACCTGAGAGAGGCCCGAGAAGGCGACGTGCTGTGTTCCACGCTCGCCTCTCAAAAGCAATTACGGCCTAGAGAACACCATGTGGTTTTAGTCAGTAGGAGTCTGACAGACCCCTCAGCTTCCCCCAAGGGCTGAGGACATTCATGAGAATTTCCACATGATTCGATACACTGTTAAAACCTGACAATGAGTAACAGACGAGGACGCCTGTCTCGCAGGATGGCCGTGTTGGGTTTAGTCAATAGTACGGACGTTAAAACAAATCGCAAGCACGCCATCTGGCGGCAAAGCAAGAACAACTACGCATTGGTGCGCTATTTCTAACCGCTGGCGTAGTGGGGACAGCAGAACATGGCAGTTGAGTACTGAACGCCGTAGAGCTAACACGTCGTAGAATCAGTGTCGATCCGTAATATTAGTAAGCAAGAATGTAACTGAGTTGTGACTATTTAAATAAACCCAGTGTATCGAATAACTTCTGTGATTTCATTTGCACGATTGTACCCAACGACCTGCCCACACACGATGTCTTAACCTAAGGGAATACATCCTGACTTCCCGATGGTTTGCATCTATCGGCCAGCCTTGATGCGACATATACATCTTTTATTTAAGTTAAGAATTAAATTATTTATTTTTAACATCAAATAGTACTTAAAAGTTGCTAAATTGATTATCCTAGAAAATATTCGAATATCGAATGTCGTCACATCTAATGACAGTTGTCAATTGCAGGGGGACTGTGCGGACACGAGGCGTGATGAGTCAGTTCGTCAGATTAGTCTGGGCGGGCTTGGAAGATTGTACTGTTGACCTAAGTGGATAGAGTCTGGCAAACGAAAGTAGACTCTCGAATTATTTGCAAACTTTTTATATAGCAAGAAGATCTGGAGGATGTTGCAGGGGTTAATGAGATAGTGAAAACTATTGAAAAAGTTACGGATTTAGAGCAGAAAGATAGGATAAGAACCCTGAACGAGTACTTGGGTGAAATAGCTAGCAGAGGAGTGGGAGAAAATGACTGATCCTGTCATACAATGTTATAAATAAATACATATAATTAAAGGGATAGAATTACAGAAAATAATTTATAAAGTTTCATGATTAATGTACGAAACAGTGATTCCAGTGACTCTAATGAATCTATGCACATGGAAGTCTTAGATTCAGATTTTGATTATGGTAGTGAATAAACCAAAATTATTTTAGAATACTGTAGTTTATTTTAATTCGCATTGATATATCACATATACCACATAATAACTAAAGTATTGCCTGCCTAAAGTAGCTATAGTATTATGTTCAGACGAAGTAAAATGAATAATTCTAAAGTGTCAAATTATGTTATTCCAAGTATTTCATACTAGTTTTGGGGTTGCTATGCCGAGATTTTTTAAATTTGCCGTGCTTTTTCAGTCTCTACTTTTGTTTGCCAGACTTTATATTGTATGGAGTTGATGGTAACTTAGTGTGAAGTGGAAAATTAATAATAGTTCAACGTCCAAACTGTGTGTTATTGCTGAATTACCAACTACACGTGAGTATTATCTATTCTTGAGTATTTTTCTATCCTACTGACCTACCGTTTTGTACTAGCTCTACTTGTTCCATATTTCTGGCTTTGCTGAGGGAGATCTGTTTGTCTAGATGGGTATTCTCCTCTACAAACTTGAGAGATATATCATTTACCTAATGGGTGACATGTTGTGATTATTTAGTCGTAACTTCATTTTTGCTGAGATTTTGCTGATTTGGCTTCTTTATTGATAATGCCCAATATCCACTGGATTTCCTTTTGTACAACAGGATTATTACTGATTCCAGCACAACTATTCTTCTAATATTTTGCTCCATAGAAGCATGTGTTAGCTTCCTGAAAATTCATGTTCTAATTTAAAATAAATATTGCACATAATATGTGCAATATTTATTTTAAATTAGAATTTTATTTAAACAGCACAAAATAACTAAACATATTATGTTTAGTTATTTTGTGCTGTTTAAATAAAATAAGTCTTGAATTCTATTGAAATGTTTTGGTTGTTTCGGAAGTTTGTATTAAAACTAATATTAATTACTGTTAAATTAATACCATAAAACATGTTGATTTTATGTGGATTTTCTGAATATGTTTACATTTTTAGTTTGTTATATTTTTTGATATTTTTCATTGTAAGTAGCTCAATGCTGACTTCCGGACAAAATGTCGTGTTTATTTTCCATTGGCTGATGCTGGTCTTTTACATCGGTGTCAACGAGGAAAGGACAGCCAATCACAATCAATCATCATTGAGCTATAAAAGATTGTGGATCATGAGAGTCAGAAAAATTGGAGATGTTCTGTAAAGCCGATAACAAAGTATTACATTTATTTGATGAAGTACAGTCTTTGAATTCTTATATCTGGAAGTTTTTAACAAATCAGAAGCGGAATAGCACCAAGGAATTCTGGTGTATCGCTACCGCCTTGGTGTGATCATACGCCCACAATAAGGTATATTAAAAGTCAATTTGGTTATTTAATGTGAATTTTATTTGTGTCTATTTTCTTTTTCTGTATAGAATATCTATCTGTATAATATATGGCATGTACGGGTATGCATTTGTGCACGCATGTACTTAATGTGTGCATGGGTGGCGTCCCGTCAATATGGACACAGGACACATACTGAGACAGTTCGACTTCAATAAAAACAATGCCGTTAAATAGGTAAGTGGTTTAGGTTTCTTATATTTTGAATAGTAATAGTCATGGTATTAGGAAAATACCAAATATCTAGACTAGATGCAGATATGATCAATGACCCAAAAGCAGTATGTAAGGACTGTAGCAGGCTGCTTTCTGTTGATTTTGCCTAACGCCAAGGTGAAAGATGTGTTTATGTACGTGTACCAAACAACAGTTATTCATTTTGAATTATTGTATACTTGTAAATTGAATTGAGATAGCTTGAACTTTATGCCGCGTATAGACAATTTTGAAACAAAGAAGTAGGCACACAAAAGAAACCAGATACTCGTTGTTCAAATTATTCCAGATCATTGGACGCATGAAGATGCCTAACGATCAGTCCGAGAGAAGACGGAGGTCGGCAGGAAAGCATTCCAGTGTGGTGCTGGGACAATTCTCGAGACGCAGCCGATCGCGGACTCGTGGTCGAGGCTCGGGGCAAAGTCGGCGCTCGTCAGCAGCCCCCTCGCAGCGGTGGTCGAGGCTTGAAGCGATGTCGGCGTTCGTCAGCAGCCCCTCCGCAGCAGTGTTCGAGGTTCGAGGCGGAGTCGGCGCTCGTCAGCACCGCCGCAGCAGTGGTCGTGACTCCGAGCGGTGCAGATCCAGAAGATCACCTTCAAGGGTGGTGTTGCAGGCAAGAAGGAGGAGGGAGGACGGTCATGAGGGGTCATTAGAGGGCAACGGATTCACAGGTTACAGATACCTCGCGTAGAAAACATTAGACTAGATATTTGCGAGTTTTATTTTTAGATCGCATAGTCCAGTTCGTTCTTAGAATAGAATAGAATAGTTCTTTATTTGCACAGAAAGTAGGTACAAGTTTATCATGTCAAGATGAAATTCAGTTAATAATTTGAAATAGGCGATACAATAAACAATGTGAATTTTAATAAAATGGGATTACAAATTCGTCATGTTTAGGTCAATACCGTGAAACAATAAATAAATAAAAAATTATAAAGTATAAGTCAGGAAATCTGTCAATCTTGTACTAATGAAAGATTTCTGTCTGTGAGCCCACTGCATTCATCTGCCGATATAGTAATAATTATTATTTACTCAAATGAATCAAAGAGTCCTTACAATCGATATAAGCTATAAATTCACATACTTAAGAATGATTTGCGCATAATAATGTAGATCGAAAGTTTGATCCTAAATTGCAAACTACACAATGGTTACTTGGTTGAATAAAGTTAAAGAATGCTCAGAGATCTATGGGTGGGACAGTAAACAGATTGCCCACTACGCTCTACCTAAGCTAGTCGGTACTGTGAAAAAGTGGTAAAAAGCTAGCTAGCTTGGGACGAATGGGTTGAAACATAAATTTATTTGGATAGACTCTTGAGGTGTTGTAACTGTCGCGAAACGAGTCATGTAGTATTAGCGGGATCCTGCCGTTTTGCCGAAAAGATTTTGACAAAATTTCATTACCCAAACAAATTTCAGCAATCTTTTTTATACCATTGCAATATTTCGAATGATTTTAGTACGCATATTTTTATTTGGTCAAATTTTTACATGGCAAAATTTTACCAAGTATAATGTCATTATGGCATTTGGTCTTTAATCAAATGATTTATTACAGCAAACAATCTTCAGACAATAAACGTTTGGTGAAATGATTTGTTAAGACAAAAAGTATTAAGGCAAACATAAGATTTTTTGAATTATATAATAAAAAATACAATTTTATTTTTTGATTAATTCTTTCAATTTGTCTGAAACAAGTCAAATTTATGGTTACTTGATATTAATTTATTTATGGAAGTAGTTAGAGTAGGTTAATTATTAAAAAAATGGTTAGGTTAGGTTAGGTTAAAACTGTGACCTCCTACGCACGAGCCGAGCGAGCGAAGCGAGCGGTGCCGCGGCAGCGGCCGGCGAGTGCCAGAAACGACTTGCATTAATAGAAAAAAGAGATTGTTTTTAGTAGGTTACCCGGAACTGAACTATTAAGATTAGGATAATTAGTTATTTAAAAAAAAATGGTTAGGTTAGGTTAAAACTGTGACCTGCATTAAATTTAAAAAAAATATATATAAAAAAAGAGAAATAAAAAACTATAAATATTTGGCTTATTTGATTTTGCGTAAAAACTGTTATTCCAAGTGAAATATTTGAATAAATAAAAAATGTTAAAAGTACTAGTTGGTAAACAAGTTATAGTTTAAACGTTCATTTCCCAAACATTATGTTTGCGTTAAAAATTTTCGTGAATAGATTTTTTGCTAAGTAATAATTTGGGAAATGAAATTATGCGAAAATTTTTTTGGTAAGTGAAAATTTGTCAAATTCGTTTCGGTCAAACAAGGGAGACCCAGTATTAGCATGTAAAAAGCCTATCGTTAAATGTAAACGCATTGGTCATGAAGATCCTAAATGCAGTAAGATTGTTTGGGTAAGTGTGCCGAAGTTAAGACTTTATGACTGGTTAACAGCGCGGGCTAGAGACAAGACGACAAATTTATCAAGAGTATACATGTTAATAATGAACTATTGATAGGGTGCGTAGATTTTGGTAGTCAGTGTACCTTGGTAAAAGAATCTGCTATGAAAGGAGTTGTTCCACGCAAAATGGATAGTAAATAATTTGCCTACTCTCAAAAGCTTTGGTAGTACAATCGTGAGCGTTTTAGGTAAAACTAAGATTTCGTTAGTGATTGATAACGTTAAGATTGGCGTTGAGATCAATGTCACTGAAATTTGTTCTAAGTTATGATATCTGTTGGATAGACTGCTACTGAGCAACCTCACATATGGGTGTTTAAATATTATACAAAAGGGCAATGCCCATTTTTGGCCACGAAACGCCCAACAATTTGCTTTAGTTAAAAAAAACGATCTTGTTTTATATTTATTAATCACGGTATTCATTTAACGAAACAAGATTGCAACATTTTTGCAAAAAAAAAAAGTACCGAAAAAATTAAATGAAATTATGTAAATCCGGAAATCATTGGTTTGTGGATAAAATAAAAAGTGTTGCCATTTCAAAATATAATGGATTATCTTTTCTTCAACAGATTTTTATGGTGTAATTATTATAATGCCAATATTATTAGTTTTTTTTAGATTATTATTATGATGTTATGATAATTAAACAAGCGAATTGCTAGTTGATATACCATAAAATCTTTAGATCATAACGAAAACGCTACTGCACAATTTAACTGTCATTCTTATATTTTTTTCAAACTACATTATTAACAGAATTATAAAAACTAAAATAAACATAATAATAATCTTTGAGAAGCTTTCATTACTTCGTTCGTTGATTAATTCGTGTTTTACAAAAAATCGATATCGATTCATGGATTTTTATGTACGTTAAGTGGCAACATCGAATCTGACATTATGCCAGCACGGTTATCTGTCATATGTGTAAATCAGTAAATAACTAAATAATCACAACTCGTTTGCATTTGTATTATTTTGTTTGTTTTGTTTATTGCTATTGTTGCAATTGTATTGTAGGCCGTCGAACGGTAGGATGCGGAGCCCATATTATGACAGTAATATGGTATTTGGGTTGGACACGGCATCAGGCTGATATTTTCCCTCCTGCTCAATTTCTGGATGATGTACTAATTGTTTATGATGCAAGTGATGTATAAGATCATTAAATACATAATAGATTTAAAAAAAAACTGGATAATATATGTATGTATTAAAGAAAAATGGTTGTTAAAAAACTGTATTTGTGAAATAAAAGACCATTTAATATCTTAACAATCCGGACTTTTTTCTAAACCAATTCCTATACCATTTAATTCTTTAAATAGCATATTATCATTTCCATATGCTTTTATATGTGGGCACCCAGGGCCAAAGTGTCTATGGACTGTGGGCATTCCCCTTTGATGACTTATGAGAGATACATAAGAGTGAAGTCATTAAGCGCAAGAAGGTTTATAAAGTAAATGAGGACGGAATAAGATACGTGGTGTTAAAGGGCTGTAGGTGGCAGGTTCTCCAGAAAAGTTGCGACGAAATAGGCCATGTTTGATAAAACATTCGTTAAAATTAAACAACATTATTGGCTGCCTCGCATGCGAAAGTTTACCAGGAATTATATAAATTCGTGTTTGGATTTAGAATGTGCTCTCAATAAATTATCAGCGTGAAAGAAGTAAGGCCTCTGCAACCTATTCCTAAGAAAATTGCACTCTTTCACATCATACCAGGCCCCTCAGAAAGTATTGCGAAAAAAAGTTTTTATATATGGGAGACTGGCCAGTTATAATGTTTTTCGAAAATATGATTATTTATAAGTAAAAATAAGTAAGTTCCAATTTCAAAATTTCCCTCCACATTTTTTGCGAGTTAATTCAAAGTATTGTGTCTCACTGAAATATGGATCTGCGCCGGGAACATTTTAGAGCTATGATTTTATACGATTTCAAGTGTCGCCTGAAACCGGATGAATCGTACGATAGACTTCAAATGGCATTCATGGATAAAGGCCCTTCCAAGGCAACCGTGTATCGTTGGTATAACGAATTCAAGCGCGGTCGACCAACTTTGGGGGATGACGAAAGAAGCGGTCGCCCTTTGACGGCTGTTACCGAAGAAAACGTGCTAGCAGTGAAAAATTTAATCCAAGACAATAGGCGAATTACATATCAGGAGATTCAACACATATTGAAGATTGGATCGGGAAGCGTTCACGAGATTCTACACAGCCATCTTCGCGTGAGGAGGATAGTATCACGCTGGGTGCCGCACAACCTCACCGATGCTCAGAAGCAGGCCCGGGTGGAATGGTGCCGTGATATGCTTAACAAATTTGAAGCAGGCTCGTCTCGGCGTGTTTACGACATCGTTACAGGTGATGAGTCCTGGATTTATCAATACGACCCAGAAACCAAGCGCCAGTCGACTGTTTGGGTGTTTCAAAATGAGCCAACGCCTACCAAAGTGAAGCGATCTAGAAGCGGGGGTAAGATTTTGATCGCTAGCTTTTTTAATTTGACTGGCCACTTGGTATCAATTCCCTTACGGGATCAAAGAAGCATTAATGCCGAATGGTATACTACCAAATGTTTGCCAGAAGTTTTCTCTGTTATAAGCAACAAGCGACCAAACACAGGGCTCCGCGGGCTACTGCTCCACCACGACAATGCACCTGCGCACACCGCACTCAAAACGAGGGACTTCCTGGACAGCACGCCAGTCAAACTCCTGGGTCACCCTCCTTACAGCCCTGATCTAGCACCGTGTGACTTCTTTTTATTCCCAAAAATAAAAAATCAGCTCAAAGGGATACAATTTTCGTCGCCGGAAGATGCGCTGGCTGCGTTCGAGCAGGCTGTAAACGAGGTGTCTGCGGCGGACTGGAAAAAGTGTTTTGAAAACTGGTTTAGGCGCATGAATCTTTGTATAGAGGCTGGTGGAAAGTACTTTGAAAAGATTTAATAAAAATATATGTACGTATAGAACAATTTTTTTTAGTTTCGCAAAACTTTCTGAGTGTCCCACGTACATATGAACCATGTCTGTACATTTGTAAAATCAAAAAGAAAGAATTCTTACATTTAGGTGATTGTAGAGTATTTTTATTTAAGGCGGTTAAGAGCCACTTGCGCGTTCCTGGTTTATCCTAAAAACCCCTTGTTAAGAACTAGTTCAGGGTTAATCAGATAAATCGTCTTGCTCCACCAAGACTTAGAAGTAAATCTAGAGGTAAACTTATAAATTTACTTAAATATTTAACCCGCCGTTGTAGGAGACTTAAGTCGCTAAGTCCTGGGTTAGTGTAAGAATTGTCAGAATAGAACAAGTAACTTGAAAACATGTTTTTTTTTGTTTATATTTTAATGTGTTTGGTTTCAAATGAGAGGTAAGTATTAATGAAGAACTGTTTTGACCGTTTAAATAATGTAAATTTTTATGCGGTGTACAATAAAGTTTATAATAAACTAGCTGACCCCCGCGGCTTCGCTCCCTTCAAAATTATCACTCGGGAATAATGTAGCTTTCCATAGGTGAAAGAATTTTTAAAATCGGTCCAGTAGTTTCGGATCCTATTCGGTACAAACATACAAACAAATAAAAAATCTTTCCTCTTTTTATTATTGGTATAGATAAATCGGTCCACGCGTTAACGAGATATTCGTTAATCAGTGTAAGGGAAATGTTGTTTTCTGATGACAAAGAAAATGTTCTATGACATTTCTATATTTTGTGACTTTGTCACATAGAATTAAAATATCACCAGATGTGAAATTAGGGGCACGAAAACGCGATTGCTTCAGATTTCTTTCCTATTGAATAAAAAAAACTTATTTTGCCGAAAATAAATAAATTGTGATGACTAATGGCGTCGGTGAACGAATGATGCAATTTTTTATAAAATACGATTAAAATGAAATATCATCTTAAAATTCAAAGACCAGAAAGTATTACGTATCGTAGTGTAGTGAAATAAAAGGGACACACATACAGTTTCGTTCATAGATTTATGCATTTGTTTTTGGTCAGATTATATTTCAGGGCCGTACAGAGTAACTAAAGTTTTGAACCACGATAGGTATTATATTTTTATTTTATTTTTATTTATTTATTTTATTTAACCATTTATGCACACACACACATATACAGAAAAGAAGGAGGAACAGAAAAATAGGTACATAGGTGATGCTTACTTCTAATGAGATCTCTTCCAGCATACCTGCGAATGGAAATATGAAAAAAAGAGATGTAGACATTGTGTGTAGAAGGGAAAAAATAAACACATAACACAATTCAGAGCTAATAATAATCATTAGATACATTTAAAATATACTGTCATAAATATACATACAAATAAAATAAATATTATAACAATAACTACCTACCTACAATATACAAAAAAGGTAATAATAATACAGAACTATATGCAACTATGATGGAATGGAAAGGTAGTGTCTTTTCACTTCTCTCTTAAATATTGTAAGAGTTTGGCAGTCCCTTACGTCAGGCGGAAGTGAGTGCCACAAACGCACGGCGTTCACAGTGAAGGAGTAGGAGTAGAAGTCGGTAGTGTGGGAAGGGATATTAAGGAGATTTTTAAGATGCTTCCTGCAAAGAGCATCGGAAGGACGGGAGTAGGAGAAGCGTTCTCGGAGGTAGGAAGGCGTCTTAGGGTTATGAAGGATGTTAAATAATAGACACAATATCCGAGAGTTCCTGCGAAGTCGAATAGGGAGCCACTTGAGTAACTTGCGAAATTCTGAAACATGATCATACTTTTTAAGGTTGAAACCAAAACGAATACATAAATTTTGTAAACGCTCAAGTTTATCTAAAAGCTCCTCGGTGGCATCCAAATAACAGGCGTCGGCGTAGTCGATGATGGGCTGAATGAGAGTTTGAGCTAGGGAAATTTTGGTTTTCAAGGGCAAAAAGCTCTGGAGACATTTCAGCGAGTGGAACGTATAGTGCACTTTGCGACTGACCTCACCGACATGGGCTGTCCACGACAAATAGGAGTCCATGATTACCCCCAGGTTTTTAGCTGTCTTGGTGTATCCAATCTGAACTCCATTTAACCAGAGTGGAGACAGCGACGCAACATCAAGCCTGTTCCGTAATTGCCTACCGCCGATAACCATGGCCTGAGACTTCTTAGGGTTGATTAGCAGCCCAAAGGACCGCGACCACTCCTCAATCAACTTCAGGTCACTGTTTACGGTGGACACGGCGGCTTCCGCATCATGATTAGAAAAATGATGGTAAAGCTGCAGGTCGTCAGCGTAGAGATGGAAGTTACAGGAGATGACTCTAGTAACAGAGTTAATAAAAATATAAAAGAGAAGAGGAGAGAGTACGCCACCCTGGGGCACACCCGCAGTAAGAGAGCACCAATCAGAAGAACACTCATCAAGGCGTACCCGCTGCGAGCGGCCTCTGAGATAGGAGTTGAACCAATCAATAGTGGAAGAGGAGAAATTAAAAGATTTAAGGATCCCAAGAAGGATATCGAAGTCAACAGAGTTGAAGGCACTGCTGAAGTCAAGAAGCACAAGTAACGTGAGATTTTTGTGGTCCATGGCCCAGCGGATGTCATCAGTCACCTTCAAAAGAGCCGTGACAGTACTGTGACCAGGGCGGAAACCAGATTGAAAAGGACTAAGAAGATCATTACTAGATAGAAACAGAGAAAGTTGCTGATGAACAATGTGCTCAAGAACTTTGGAAAGATAAGGAAGGATGGAAATAGGTCTGAAATCGGTTAGAGTGACTGGGTTAGGGATTTTGGGTAACGGAATAATATGTGCTAGCTTCCAAGCATCGGGAACAGTGCAAGAAAACAAGGAGTAGTTAAAGATGTGGGTTAAAACGGGCAGTAATGAGGAGAGGATAGGAGATACCATTCTTGAGCATAAATCGTCATTGCCAACTGCAGAGGAGGAGATAGCACAAATCGATTTTTTTACATCATTTTCACTCACAGGACTGAAGCCAAAAGACGAACACCGCGGCACCGGCAAGGCGGAGAGTTTACTTAAAGTAGCTGATTTGACGTGAGGATCTACAGTGACGGGTGGAAGTGAGAAATGTTTGTTTAGAGCACCCACGTCAGCGACATTACTAGCAACAACAGGGGACTTACCAATGCCGACAGATTTCAGAAACTTCCAGACTTCAGAGGAGTTCCGGTTGTCAAGAGAATTATGGAAGTAGCGTCTCTTTGCATCTCTACACATACGACTACAGTGATTACGCATCTCACGATACGAACTCAGGTTGCGCTCGGAGGGACGACGCTTTAACCTTCTTTTGGCTCGATCTCATCTTGCCATCGCATCCTTAATGGCAGTGGTGAGCCAGGGAGCCGGAACATACTTTACTTTGACTCGACGAATAGGCGCATGACGATCGTATAGGCTGAGTAACTTAGAGTTGAAAATATGAACCATATCGTTGATACTGGAGCTCTCGAAAACATCCGTCCAGTCGATGCCATCCGCATCATGCAGCAATGCCTCCAGATCCATACCCTTGTAGTTCCGAAGGAAAATATATGACGGCTTGCGCTTAGGAGGACGAATCTTGTAAGACATGAAAATTAAGTCGTGGTAGGAAAAACAAGCACTGAGCTGGCCATGAACAGATACATTATTAGCTTTAGAGACAATAATTAGGTCCAAAAGAGAAGGGGTACAATTAGGGAAATGATGAGTGGCGGAGAGAGGTAAAATACCGAGGTTAAAAGAAGATAAGAGAGTTTGAAGTTTGTGAGTACGAGAGTCATTTTTAAGAAGACAAGTGTTAAAATCACCCATCAAGACTACGTGGTCGTAAGTAGGACAGAAATCGTTTAAAAATTATAGTGGGTTGTCAAAGTATATAGGTGTATTTTCTGTTGATAAAATACATCCTTACCTTTGTTTCAATAACAAAGATAGCGAATAGCCTACTAGCGAAACCGATGATGATTTAAATAATGATTTAGATAATTTATTTTGCCAATAATATTTATTTGTGTGTTTAGAAATTAATGAGGTACATATTTTATCATGCAGATAACTTTTTTTTGAGTAAAAATATTACATAACTATTTATGTAAAATAAATGTGATCAGATATCATACTAGATGGAGAATAATGTTTGAGTTTATCCAATTTTCATAATTAGCTAAATAGTATGAATTACACAAATTGTTGATCATGCTTGATTGATTGTTGTTGTTGTTAATTGTTGGTTGTTGTTGTTGTTGGTGTTTGTTTGTTGTTGTTGAGCTATTATTCGCTATGAGCGACCCTGTTTTTATGGTTATTCTACACTACTGCTATGAGCGTAAGGTGTAGATAACTATTATTCGCTATGAGCGACCAAGTTTTTATGGTTAACCTACACTGCTATGAGCGTGTAGTTAACTACTATTTCGCTATGAGTGACCCTATTTTTATGGTTATTCTACACTGCTATGAGCATAAGGTGTTGATAACTACTATTCGCTATGAGCGACCATGTTTTTTTTTAGTTCATCTATGATTCTATAAGTGTTGGTGTAGTTTTTCTTTTTAAGCTATTGCATAGCTTCTATCGCGGGCTTTGAGCGCGGGGACCGAATCCAGAAATTCCGTAACGAAAAAACCTGACGCTCCCCACTCCGACGGGCAAGGAGGTGTGGCTTGAAGGCCGTGCATCGTCTAATGTCGTTTCAGTTCGGCAGTCTTCGACACGGCGTTGTGTGCGATTAGACGTATTGTACGACTCTACGAAACTCGCACGAATCGAGACGAGCTGCTCCGAAATCGGACGACTACATAAGCAGCTGTTTTTAAGCTATTGCATAGCTTCTATCGCGGGCCTTGAGCGTGGCGAACGAATCCAGAAATTCCGTAACGAAAAAAAACCTAACACCCTCCACTCCGACCGGCACAGCGCCGGTCACCGGCCGCCAACTATCGATGAATAGCGGAACTTTCAATGACTTTTTGAAATATCACGCTTGTCTCTTTAGTTCAGCAACTCGCCTCTAGGTGGCATTGATTTGAAATTTCTTTATTTTCACATAAATAAAAGGAAATTAATGACAGTTAGACCTTATTCTAAAAGCATTTAAACATAAGAAATGCGTGTTTTTTGCAGACTATAGCGCCTATATAAAACATTTACATACTAAAAGTAATGAGCAAAACACAACAACTTGTTATGAAACATGGATATCATATTACTTACGTTGGACAGTTTTTGATGTACTTACAGCGCAATGGTAAGACACAAACGCACTTTTTAACACAAACTATTTATAAGACATTGTAACAAAGTACACTAATACTTAACAATTAATTTTACTTAAGAAACTAAGTACGAATAATAAAAAATGCAAATGAACTTCTTGTACTGAGGGTGATTTTTTGTAAATCTACCTGCATTTGTGTCGAACTTAAGAAAAAGTCCAGTCATCGAGTAGTTTCGTCTTTGTTACTCATACAGCAGTAAGTGATGTGGGAGACGGTATCGATGATATGTGACGATGTATTTTAAACTTTTAAATCGTGTTTGACCAATGTTAGAAATAAGTGGATTTTGATGTTTAGGGTTAGTTGTAAGATAAAACTTATAAGTGAGTTTTGTAATGAACTGTTTTAATGTTGGGAAATTTAATTGACTATGTAAGTTTTTAAGATTAGTCCGAAATGGTGTATTAAAAGCAGTTTTATAGCCTTGTTTTGGACTACTTGTAGTTTGCTGTTGTTGCTTTCACACGTACTACTCCAGACCGGTGCCGCGTAGGTAATGCATGGTCTGACAAGGGTTGTGTAGATTTTTAGTTTGGTATTTGAACTGACTTTAGACCGCCGTTTTAAAATTGGATGTAGGCAGTTTTGGGCTTTTATTCCTTTAACGCGGAGGTAATCGAAATTTTTTGTCCAGCTCATTTTATTGTCTAGTATAACCCCAAGGTACTTGATGTTTACACTCCATGGTAAAACCGTATCGCCTATTAGTATGTTCCTTTTTGGTAATGACCTCTTTCTTGTGAACATTATGACTTCAGTTTTTGTGGCATTAAATTTTAATTTCCATTTAGTGAAATATGAAACTAGAAGTTGTAATGATAACTGGAGCCGTGCAACTATTAAATCGGTGTCTTAACTTGACGTAAAAGAGGCTGTGTCATCAGCAAAACAAGCAAGATGAGTATGAGCTTGCTTGGGCATGTAATTTATGAATAGTATGAATAACTGAGGACCCAGCAAAGAGCCCTGTGGCACCCCTGCAGGTATAGGTCTAGGTTGGGATACAGTATCGCCGATATGTACACAGAATGATCTGTCAGTCAAATACGCCTGGATAACCTTAACAAGTCCAATAGGTACATCACACATTAAGAGCTTGTGTATAAGGCCTGCATGCCAAACAGCATCAAAAGCTTTTTCTACATCAAGCAACATCATACCCGTAGATTAACCCATGTTAAGGTTGTGAGTGACGTGCTCCGCGACCCTGGCTAATTGCTGCGCTGTAGAATGACCCTTTCTGAAACCGAACTGCTCAGGCAGTAGCAGGTGGTTGTGGCTTTAGCTAAGCGCGCCGATATTATTCCTTCAAATAATTTTCCCAGAGATGGGAGTAGACTTATAGGTCGATAGCTAGTTGGTGTAGCTTCATCTTTACCCGGTTTCTTAAATGTTATTATTTTGGCTCTTTTCCAAGCAGAAGGAAAGTAGCCAATTGCCATACAACCATTAAAGACTTTTGTTATAAATACTAAGCATTTACGTGAAAGATTTTTTTTAGTAAGCAGTTGTGTATAATATCGACTCCCGGAGACTTACGACTTTTGAGCTTCCTAAATGATTTGATTACCTCTCTTGGACGTACGAGATTTGGTGGAGTAAAATCTTTAACGTTATCAAGTTTATTTGATGACTTGTTGACGGCGGCCTCCGTAATGTTATCACTAGGCCAGTTCATAGTCAGACTCATATTATTATGAAAAGTGTCAGCAAGTAACTTGCACTGTTCAGCTGGGGATGCAGTAAACTGGCCACTTTCGTACTTTAAAGGAGGAATCACTGACGGCTTATAGGTCAAAGATTTAACAATCCGCCAGATATCGGTAGATGGATTATCAATTTGGGCAAGTTTGTCATTCCATATTTTGTCATTATATATGTGGATTTGGAATTTTATTTTTGTTTTAATAATGTTTTAAATATCTTTGTTTATTTGCATCTTAGTAATAGGATTCATTTCTTTTGCAGCCATTTTTCTAAGTTTGTTTTTAGTAGAAATTAAGACTTTGACGCGTCTTGGCAAGGTGTAGCGCTTAACAGATGAAGGGCCCGATGGAACGTTTATTTCATGACTCATTAGAATGGCAAATTGAAGTTGGTCAACTGCTTTATCAATACTATTTATAGAATTATAAGTAGTAGATGTTAATGAGATATTTTTATCCAAGTAAGACCTGTACTCAACCCAATTTGCTTCAGAATATCTATATTGTTTAAAACTATGTCGGGTAAAGTCACCACCCACTGAAAAAAAACACTGGAAGGTGATTGGATGATAATGCTGACAGAGTGCGAAGTTCAGACACAGACGTGACATTTTGGCTGAGAAGTAAATCCGGTGTAGAAGGAGTATGTGCGTGATTGTAATGTACCAATTTTGGAGATGAAGGTCCATACATTTGATAATCATGGAGTACCATATGATCAAACAGTACCGTACCGCGGGAGTTGTTTTGATCACATCGCCAGTACTCATGTTTGGCGTTTAGGTCACCCATGATTAACACTTTTGTCCCTAAATCGAATAATATATCCAAATCAATGGAAGGCAAAGGAATATTTGGTGAATTATAAGCGGACACGATAATTATATTGCTCTCAGGTGACGTTAAGCGGATTCCTACACATTCAAGGTTTATACATGGGAGGAATAAATATTGACGTATTAGGAATATCATTCTTTACTAAGATACCGCGACCCCCTGACCAGTACCATTCGATCCCTTATCACTTCGGTAACAAATGTATCCAGGCGTATCTAACGTACAGTTTTCACTCAGTCTTGTTTCACATATTGAGATAATGTCGACACAATATTCGCTGGTTAAATTTAATAATTCAGAAAGTTTAGAACTCTAGGTGGCATTGGTTGTTCCGTTATCAGAGCGGTTGACAACTTTTCTTTCGAAAATATTGAATTTGAAAATGAATAATGATCCACAAGAATTCACAACAAAATATGGGACCACCATTGACGTGGTATTTTCCAGATATTTTGAAGATATAGTCGAGCCATCTATCGATGAATAGCAGAACTTTTAATGACTTTTTGAAATATCATGCTTGTCTCTTTAGTTCAGCAACTCGCCTCTAGGTGGCAATGGTTGTTTCGTTATCAGAGCGGTTGACTACTTTTCTTTCGAAAATATTGAATTTGAAAATGAATAATGATCCACAAGAATCCACAACAAAATATGGGACCACCATTGACGCGGTATTTTCCAGACATTTAGAAGATATGAAGTCTCAAACTTATGATTCTTATTTCAGTTACCACAAACCTATAGTTTCAATGATAAATATTCCTGAATAACCTTCATGTATTGTAAGATAATAAAAATATTTTGAACAATATTAACTTCTCATTTATCTAATAAAAGAAAAAAAAATGTTTTCTTATCGGTCACCACGCTCAAAAAGTGTAACTTGAATTTATAACAGAAAAAAATACTGCATAAATAAAATAAATAAATATGTCATTATAATTGCATAAGTTGATATAAAAATGCTATGCAATAGCTTTTTTTATTTATAACTTTTTAGTTAGTTTTTTTCGAATTAGATACATCTAAACATATAAGTGTTATATATTTTTGAAATCATCTCTTAAAACCCTTTGTTTTGATACCCCACACGAAGGGTTTGGAAGAATAAATTTGAAAAAAAAAAAAATGGGCCCCCACAATATGGCACCCAAAATCCGCCATTTTTCTATTATCCAATTTTAATGTAGCCTATGACACTTGCAGGGTTAAGACGCATCGATTGACGTATGAATCATCAAAATCGGCCAACGCGTTAGGTCTCTGGAAAGCCGTGAGCGTCAAGATGGCGGGACCAAGTCCCCAATTTAAAATTTATCACATTAAAGTGTTTGTACTACATATGTACTATTTGTACCCTAAACAAGACATTTGTACTTCTAAAGGTAAAGGAAGTATCTCAAGACAACTTTGGTCCCGCCACTTTGACGTCAAAGTGGCGGGACCAAAGACTTGGTCCCGCCATCTTGACGCTCACGGAACGCCATATAGGAACAAACATACATACATACATACTTACATAGACTGATAAACACATTACCCTCCTTCGGCAGTCGGGTAATAACATCCGAATTAAGAACCTCCTCCGTTTTGGGAAGTCAGTTAAAAAGGAACGTTTAGTTTTTGTTCGGGAATACATTGGACTTTAACTACTTGGACATTGGACTTGGGCTTTCTTCTGGGGTATTATAGTAGTAGTAAAAAGGAAGACTTCATTTATGGCGCGAAGATTATAATACACTTTGGTCTGAAAACGATATTATTCCTACCACAGAATCAGGTAGAAGTGTGAATAAAATGTGCGGGTAGACAGGTTCCTAAGGATTTTACGTTAAAGTTATTAACGACATAATGTTAAACACTGTGTGAAATAATATTTAAGCTATAATAATCTATTTAAGAAGGAACTCGTGGCTAAATAATAACAGCCGCACGGGTCGATCTTTAAGGTTAACCAACGCTTGACGAGGTCGGTCCGTGGATGGGTGACCATTTCAACATACCGAGTTTCCTCCGTGCCTCGGAAAGCACGTTGAGCCGTTGGTCCCGGCTGTCATTTGAAGATCTTTGACAGTCGTTACGAATAGTCAGACGCTTGAGATCTGACACCAGTCTAGCCAAGGGGTACCGTGTTACCCAGATGCTGGGTTGTGGAGGTCAGATAGGCAGTCGCTCCATGTAAAACACTGGTACTCAGCTAAATCCGGTTAGACTGGAAGCCGACCCCAACATAGTTGGGCAAAGGCTAGGCAGATGATGAATAATCTATTTAATATTCATAAATCAATAATTATGTTAGGAATATTTGAATTCTATTACAATAGGTATTTAATTAGTATTTATTTTATTTAGAAAATATTGTCATACTATTTAAATCAATGGCTATAGAATTTTAAAACAATAGCAAATATTTAATATTGTGTTCAGGTCACGCTTTAATCCTCTTTTCCTTGTGAAAATTAATAATTAAGCTATAACCTCAATAAAAGATACCTACTGAAAAAAAAAAACATAAACCATCTACTAAATAGTCTGAACAAAGCTTAAACATTTGGTTTGGATAGGTGAGCCCGTTCTTGAGTTATAAAATTAAAACGAAAAGTGGCATTGATTTTTATATAAAAAAGAGGGATCAAAAAGTAGTGAGAATGAGATAGAATATAATGACTATTGATAACTTAATAATTTATTTTTCTACATAGTTTCCGAGTCTCTCTCTACACACCAAGTCCAGCGCTTTTCCAAGGCTTCATCCCTTTCACAAAAAAAGTTTTGTCTTGGTCCTGCAAAAAGCTCTCCACGGCATCGTCTTCGTACCTGTTTCCCCTTAAGTATTTTTTCAATTTGGGGAACAGATAAAAATCGCTAGCCGCCAGATCTGGTGAATAAGGGGGGTTGGTCAACCAAGCCGAAGCTAGCTTGCTGAATGGCAGCCATCGCAACTGCCGACCTGTGCGCGGTGCGTTGTCGTGATGAAACAGCACGCCCCTTTGAAGTTTCCCTGTCCTTTTCTCTTTGATGGCATTACTCAACTTGGGAATTAAAGCTGCTTAATATTGGCCTGTAATAGTGGATCCACGCTCCAGGTAATCAATCAACAATTTCCCTTCAGAGTCCCAAAATATTGAGGCTATAACCTTGCCAGCCGATGCCACGACACGAAACTAATAGGCAAGTTGTTTAGTAAGGTCCCTATAACGCCAGAATAGATTACCCGAATAACATGAAACTTGAACATAACTGGTGAATTGAGAGATCTGCGTACCCCTTTAGAGCGTACTGGCGTGATGTTATGTGATGATATGGTATAAACAATAAACAGACATGCGATTGCACCAATCCCGAGAGATTAGCCGTCATTTATTGAAGAGTTCTGTTGTATATCTTCATCAGACCTTCACCAAATTAAAATGTGACCAATTTGGGGATCGAATGTTCTCAAGAGAAATATTAAGAACAAGAAAAATAAATCATAAAATTAGGTACCTACTCGAATTCAAAGGCTAATAAAATAATAATAATTCGCCACTTATATTGTCTATAAAAGTTGATTCATTTTCATCAAATGTATACTTGATTTATTATAATAGTTTCTGCTCTGGTAGCCATTTAATTGAGTACCTAATAATATTCGCCATTTTCTATGAAACAAGTGTTGATAATTGGACAGTGGTTAAAAATAATCGAATACTGATTTCGGAAATGTCTCAATTTGTAACGCTACATCATTTCGAAAATTAAATTAACATGTCTGTTATTATTATTAACGTATAGAAATCTGTTAATAGCAACGACGAAAGACAAATTATAGAAAAAAATTACAACAGTAGACTTCGTCATCATCAGTTGGTCATAGGCCTCCCTTAAGCATTGCTACATCAACCAATCCTGTGCTTCTTGCATTCAGAAGACCTACTTTTTAACCGACTTGCCAAAAAGGAGGAGGTTCTATGTTCGCCTTTATGTTTGTTTTTTTTGTGTTTTTTCACCGATATCTCCGTCAATTGTGGACCGATTATAAATATTATTTTTTTGTTTGCAAGAGTTTGTTTCGAAATTGGTCCCATTTTAATTTAGTGAAGATCTGATGAAAAACTTCGGAGATATACGATACTTCAATAAATAACGGCATATCTCTCGGGATTGCTGCAATCGCATGTCTGTTTATTGTTTATACTATTTCAAAACATAACAACACGCCAGTACGCTCTAAAGGGTTCCCCCTTTAGAAATGAGATTTCACCGGTTATGTTCAAGTTTCATGTTATTCGGGTAATCTTTTCTTTTATCGGGCGTTATAGGGACCTTACTCGTATTAAACAACAAGCTTATTAGGTAGGTTAAACTAAAAATAAAAAATACAAAAAACTTTTTTGGAAAAAAATACTACCGACTTCCAAATAAAAATCTACAAAGTGAAAAATAACTTTATCATGGATGTCAGCGTCCATATTGCAAAAAAATTGTTCCTACGAAAGACACCGACTTCCAAAAATAAAGTTATTTTCACTTTGTAGTTTTTTATTTGGAAGTCGGTAGTATTTTTTTGCAAAAAGGTTTTTTTAGGCAATTATAGTATCTACCCATGTGAGCTTTTTGAGAAAATTGGTCCTTTTGGCTTACTATCTCTGACATAAAGCAATTGCTGTTTTAATGTCGTTGGAGGGACTCGAGTATATCCGAAGGTTATTATTATCGTATCGTACGTTAATGCAGAGTTATGAGAATTTTGTGACAAGAAAAGAATGTATGAATTTTGGTAAGAAAAGAACCGGGTTTAATCTGGATGGATTGTGTGACGGAAGATATAATGTAGACAGATATATGTCGTGTATTGCTAGGAAGAAAGAGAACTCTGGGGTAATGGCTAATAGAAGGAAACGGAAGGAGAAGACTCCTGTGACGACTCCAAACAAAATTTGTGAGGTGGTGAAACAACTACGCTCTAGTCCAGTTTGAAAGGAAGGGTGACATTACAATTTCATCTGTTTCTTTTTGCAATGTAAAAAGTCGGTAATAGAGTGTCATGAAACCGGTTGGTCCATAGCTCGACTGGACATAGACGTCATCGAAGTTAGTTTTACACTACTCCGTTGGTCTCGCAGTCACAAGCGCGACTGTTGAGTCCTGGGTTCGAGGTTTGAAGTCCTTGGTTCTTAGGTCGGACAAAAAGTCTTATTCGATTTTGCGATTAGGAATTTCTCTGAGAAAGCCCGGAGTTTGGAAGTTGGCGTTGTGACACCCCCTTGCCTCAGAACCACCCTGCCTTGAATTTACCGAGACCTACCGAAAAAAACTTGGCTCTAAAGAATGACGTGTGACAGCGCGCAGCCATAGAAGTGGTCTGTGATTGATGAAAATAGTAGTTTATGCAATGGTCATATAATAGGGGTTATTAAAACACGAGCGTGGGTGATAATATTAACACGCGAGTGTTTTAATACCTAATTTTATGACGTTGCATACACTATTTTATCTTCACTCATACAGTTGAAATAAAATAAAAGTGGAAAAGGAAAAGCACGGCACGCCAGCATTAATGACATCATACATCGGGCTCTTGTCACCGCCGGGGTGCCAGCTGTTTTAGAACCCAATGGCTTGGCACGCGACGACGGGAAGAGACCAGACGGGATGACCATAATGCCTTGGAAGGTGGGTAGGCCTTTGGTGTGGGATGCAACATGTGTCGACACCCTTGCGCCATCCCATCTTCTTAGCACGGTGGGCTGTGCTGGGGCGGCTGCTGCCGGTGCAGAAAACCTCAAACGGCGCAAATATTTTATTATTTGCTGAGTCACCCGCGTCCGTAGGTGAGTACCCCTTTTGTTACCCTACACGTGGTCCCCGGGTGGAGCTAATCAGGTGACACTTACTGGTGGTAGGTTTCGGCCGAAGGCTTGCGACCACCCACCGAGCAAAGACGTACCGCCAAGCGGCCTAGCCGTGTTCCGGTACGATGCTCGGTGTAGCCACAAGAGGAGTTGGGTCGAGGTAGTTGTTCCACTGCAGGCAGACCAGCCTGACTCGCGTTGTTATAGGCCTATCGGGAGTCTAGTCGCGGAGGGTAGCGGGTTCCGAGGCACGGTGCGCCGCTGGCCGACCGCAGGTAGTTGGGGGCCCAAGAAGTGTGCCAGCCACACACGAAAGGCTGCCCCGCCAACTGTCGAAAAATCCCGGGATGCGCCATCGTGCTGGTTGGCGACCAGACGAGAGTGCCCGATGGACATTCCCGGGGGGGCTCGGGCGTCCCCGCAGTCTCCAGACTAGTCCCCCAACGATGGCGTCCTGTCTGCGTGTGTCTGAAGGTTGCCAGCGTGGAACCTCATCTCACTTCCTTCTCCTCACCTTCCTTCACTCACAGCAATAATGCCAAGGAACAAAAAGAGAAAAGCTGAACAGCGGCAGCACTCACTCTCACATAAGGTGCACCTCAGCAACATCCGAGGTCTGCACTCGAACCTTGTCGCAGTCCATCACCACCTTGAGACTGAGAAACCAGCACTTTTGTTCCTTACGGAGACGCAGATCGGATGTCCGTCGGACGTGGCGTACCTTTCTTACCCAGGATTTACCCTGGAGCACAAATTCAAGCCACGTGCGGGTGTATGCATGTACGCCCGTGACGACATCTGCTATCGGCGTCTCCGTGACCTTGAAGACTCTAACTACTCAGTGCTATGGGCCCTGGTGGACACAGGTCTGGATAAGATCATCTATGCTTGTGTCTACCGATCGCATAGCGGTGATCTGGAGACAACCAGGCTCACACAGTACCTGAGTGAGGCGGCAGATGTGGCTCAGCTACGGTACCCCTCTGCCCAACTAGTGTTACTGGGGGACTTTAATGCCCACCACCAGGAGTGGCTCTTCCCATACCAGTGCACTGACCATGCTGGACGAGAGATACGAAATCTTTCGATTGCGCTTAATCTCACCCAGCTGGTGCAGGGGGCTACGAGGGTGCCGGATGTTGATTCGCATACGGCCAATTGCTTGGACCTTCTGCTGACAACAGATCCAGACCGATACTCAGTGTCGATATCATCACCTTTGGGTAGTTCCGACCACTGTCTGGTGAAGTCTGTATCCGTCTACTCACCGCCCGATCCTAGCCCGAGAGGCACCCGGCGGGTTTGGCGGTACAGGTCAGCAGATTGGGATGGGATGCGATCTTTCTTCGCATGCTATCCTTGGCGGCCCACTTGCTTCTCTTCGGAAGATCCATCGTCATGCGCTGACGCCGTCACTGATGTGTTGCGGCAGGGGATGGAGTACTACATTCCATTCTCTGACGTAGCGCTGTCCGGTGTTGAACGACCATGGTTTGGTGCCGAGTGCAACCGCGCAAATGCAGTTAAACACAAGGCTTACCTGGCATGGGTCGACGCTCGTGTGCACAAAGCAAGTGACGTTACTCAGAAGAAGAGAGCCTTCAATAGGGCTGCCAAGTCTTGCAAAAAGGCGATGCGAAGGGCACGTTTTGACCATATTAGCAGAATCGGGAACAAACTAGCTTCATACCCTGCTGGTAACAAAGCGTTTTGGTCCCTGGCTAAGTCGGTTGAATCAAACTTCTGTCGCCCCTCACTACCACCACTGCTGAGACCGGATGGGTCACTGGCCCACTCCGCCGAGGACAAGGCAAACTTGTTTGCCTCCCTTTTTGCGGAATCTTCACGTCTGAACTCTGATGGCGCGCGGCCCCCTCCGTCTCCTGTTGGATGTGGGACGAGTATGTCGGATATTCGCATCCATCAGAGAGAAGTCTTTAGGGTGTTGCGTAACCTTGACGTGAACAAAGCTAGTGGCCCCGATGGGATACCGGCAATTGTACTAAAAACTTGTGCGCCTGAATTGTCTCCAATCCTGACACGCCTATATCGCCTTTCGATAGTGACTGGAAAGGTGCCGAAGGATTGGAAGCAAGCTAAGCTATCCTCTGTAAGAGTATGGAACGTGTGCTGAACAATAAGCTCCTGGCATACCTAGAAGACAACGATATCCTCAGTGACCGCCAATACGGCTTCCGCCGAAATCGGTCAACTGGGGATCTTCTAGCGTATGCCATTCACATCTGGAGTGAGGCCATCGAGGGGCATGGGGAAGCCCTTGCTGTCTCCCTTGACATCTCGAAGGCTTTCGACAGGGTCTGGCATGAGAGCCTTATTGGTAAGCTTCCTTCCTTCGGTCTGCCTAGTGGTCTGTGTGATTGGATTGCTGACTTCCTGAGGGATCGGTCAATTCGAGTGGTTATCGATGGCTGCTCGTCCGGTCAGTTAGGTATTAACGCCGGAGTCCCTCAGGGGTCGGTGCTCTCGGCTACACTGTTTTTGCTGCACATAAATGACCTGCTAAAACCCGGAACCTTTGGGTACGCAGACGACAGCACGGTTGCTGAGAGATACGTGTCCGGCGCACGGGCTACTGGGCCTGAGATCCGGTCTCTCCGGGAGGCCATGGTTGGGCGCTTGAACCTGTCTTTGGAGGCTGTCTCCGAATGGGGCGATGCCAATCTAGTCAGTTTCAATGCTGCTAAGACCCAGGCGTGTCTTTTTTCCGCAAAAAAGAGCTTATTCCACCCGGCTCCATCTTTCCGTGGTGTAACCGTGCCGATAACGGACCATCTCGACCTTCTTGGTGTTACGTTAACATCGACCCTCAATTTTGGTCCTTTCATTGAGGCAAAGGCTCAGTTGGCTGCAAAAAAGTTGGGGATCCTTGCAAAGGTGAGACGGTACTTCACGCCTGAACAGCTGCTCAAATTGTATAAAGCGCAAGTTCGGTCATGCATGGAGTACTGCTCTCACCTCTGGGACGGATCTGCCAAATATCAGCTTGATGCACTTGAGTCGATTGACAAACGGGCCAAGAGGCTTATCGGTAACGATGCACTGGTCGCCTCAAAGCTCCAGAGCCTTGAACATCGACGCCGGGTGGCCAGTCTGTCGGTTTTTTATCGCTTACATTTCGGGGAGTGTGCGATGGAACTGCACAATTTGATTCCACCTAGCCCTTTCCATCACCGGACAACAAGACGTACGGCAATGCGCCACCGGTACATGGTGGACATCCCACCCATACGTACAAAGCGTTTTGCGAATACTTTCATTGTACGCACAGCTAAGGAGTGGAATTCCCTGCCGGAGTCTTTGTTTCCTGATAGCTACAACCTTGGGGTCTTTAAGTCAAGAGTGAATAGGTTACTTCTAGGCAAGCGTGCTTCACCGTCGACCACATCATCACTTACCATCAGGCGAGATAGTGGTCAAACGCGAGCCTATAGATAAATAAAAAAAAAAAAAATATATATAACAACCTTATTGGGAGTTATATGTTTGAGCCGTTTGGGGTTGAAACATTAGGTCCATGGGGTCCGAGTGCGCATCGAGTTTTTCGAGAAATTAGTACAAAGCTCGTCGACTCTTCACGTGACCAGAGGGCTGGCCTTTTCTTCGGCCAGAGAATCAGCATTGCCATCCAACGTGGCAATGCTGCCAGCGTTCTGGGCACGTTTCCCATTGACATCGATGTGGACAAATTTTTTGATGCACAATGAGGTCTTTTCCGTCTCCCTTTTGTATTTGTTTCAAACCTGTATCAATTGTATATATGTTAATGAAAAGGAAAAAATATGCAGTATGGCGGGCAATTTAGATTCTCTTTGCACCATGATGTGCATCATGTCAATGTCAATGAGCCCATAAGCGTCAATAAATTAAAAAGTAAAAGTGTGTTATAAAAATTAAAAAGTTATTTTACAATGCATGTCCTCGAAAAGAGCGTTTTCCAAGCAGCCAAACTGTGCGGAAAGTGTTACTTTTTTCAATAGTGCTTTTCACTTTCCTGTATTTTTTTTATTTTTAACTTCAACGTCAGCCCGACGATAGAGTTTTATTATTTTAGAAAAGTTTTACAAATTAGTTAAGCACAGATTATCATTCATATAAAAGGTAAAATAAAACTAATACTTCATTATAGGCGTTTTTAATTAATCTAGATTTAGATTTTGATCAAAAAAATAATTTTAAATATTCATTAAATATGTTCGGCAGAACGTATATTTTGCTCGTGCCTTTTTGCGTTGCGATGTGACAGCTATTTGCACATGCGCAGTAGATATGCCCGAGGAACTATTAGTTAATCTGTGGATGTGCTGAGCGCAAAGACCTTATACGTATTTCTTACTACTAGACTGTGCACCAAAAATTTTTGTTTAGCTAAAATGAAATCTATTATCATACGCCTAGGTTAGCTATTTCCTTATAAGCGGTAGCTAACCAAAAGCGGTCCTGAGCGAGAGGGTGCCCGCTGGTAGTGTGTCCTTGTCTGACATCTTGCCAGCTCAACTAATCATTGGGTTTGGTAGAAATGGTAGAAAATTTTATATTTTTTATGTAATACCAAAACGAACGAATAATAAATATATATATATACGTTTCAAAGTCTATGAAACTTTGAAGCGTATTTAAATATTTTTACAGTTCCTTTAATTCATCAATTCATTGTATTTAAAAATAATTCATTAATACTGAGTAAGAGTAGTACTTTTAAATGTTTGGGCCTGCTAATACTAAATGTAAGACCACCAGGTTGGAGTTTTTAGCGGGCTTTTTTCGAGTTAAGTTCTGCGGCTGTTAATATTATTTGCAAATTGATTCCTAATGGATATTGTGATATAAAATTGGTGTAGTTTTGTGTCTCAACTGTCTACGCAACTGGACAAAATGTGAAATCATTGACAGAAGCGATCTCAGGATAGTGGAGCGGAGAATTTTATTGTAGTATTGACTATCTCCGCAAAGCTTACTGGGAAGGCTGACTCGATAAAATTTGCTGCCAAATACTCCAAAAAACCATTACAATCTGTTACACCCGTATTCTAATGCATACTAAAGAATGTTAAAATTGCACTGAAGACGAGGCGGTATGGTCCAAGACCTAAGCCTGCCCGAAAAGGGCGAACAAAAAAAACAAAAAAAAAAAGACCACCAGGTTTGTGGCGTTTTTGGCGGGTTTTGTTCGAGTAAAATTCAGCGGCTGTTAATATTATTCGCAAATTGATTCCTAGTGGAATAAAATTGGTGTAGTTTTGTTTCTCAACTGTCTACTCAACTGGACAATATGTGAAATTATTGAGATCCTTTGGGGTATTTCAAAGCATCGTCTGAAGACTGCAGGATCATCTAACGCCTCTCCTTCATGAGCTTGAGAGTAAGATCAGAGAGTTTTTTTCCTATCTATACGATGGGTCTTGAAGAATAAGACTTATGCAGACTTGGGATTTGAGGACTATCGAGTCCTCCCCGTATACACCATCGTAAACTGCTCACTTCCTCTTCGGTCATCTTATCGTCAGTCCGGAGTCCGGAGTGTGCGCGTGTTGTACGTTGCCATGTCCTGTCGTCGGTATTTGTTGGGGTAGCCGGATCTCGTCCGGGATTCTTTGCACCCCTTGCCATACCGTAACCTAGACCGCTATCGTAGTCGAGGTTAGGCAGGCTGCCGGGCACTATGGGGCTATGTTTTATTTGTGCTATTCATGGGGAGTGCTTTGCAGGCGGGTTGGCGATCCCAGTATGGTTGTTACAAATGCACAGAGAACGCTGCTGATCATTCTCTGGTTTGTCCCTTAGTCGCCTCTTACGACACCAATGGAAAAACATGGGATGTCGAAATTCTGTACGCTCGACACCGACTCAGTAAGTGACGTAGATTCCAAAAAATATACACTATTTTTTTTTTTTTCTATAAATTTGTTAGGTTTAGATAGCGTAGTTAGTTAGCATAAATACATATATTGGGCTATTATTGTTTTTACAATCAATTTGTCCCGTATTATGTTTGGTCATGGTCACCTCATTAGAAAGAGACACACTACCAACGGGAGCCCTCTCGCTCGGACCGGGTTTTGCGCCATAGTGCACAGTCTAGTAGTAAGTAGTATAAGGTCTTTGGCTGAGCGCGCTTGAATACGCCCGCCATTTTATTAATTTATATATTTTTTTTATTTCCTTGCACAATGCATAGTAAAATGTTGTATGATACACGTACGTAAGATGATTACCGACTCGTGTCGATTTATCCACTTGCTCGCTTCGCTCGCTCGTGAATAAAATTGCCACTCATCGGAAATCACCTACCTTCCGCAATTTTTTTTTTTTTTTTTTTTAAAAAAAAACGTTGCCCCACACTAGGAATTTCTTCCTGTATCGTGGGTGCGTTTACAAACATATAAACTCACATACACAAATACCCAGAGCCGGAACAACTTATCTGTAGGTCATACAAATATTTGTTCCGTGCGGGAATCGAACCCGCAACACGCAGCGCAGCAGTCAATCGCTCAACCACTGCGCCAACCGTGCGCCCACTTGTAGCATAAATAACTATTATGATGCAGTTGTTTGAAAATCGAACGAAAATGTTGCACTGTAATGGTATTTATCTACACTCACAACGTAATGTTCTAAATATGAATTTAAAAAATATTGTATAAACACATACTTTATATTCCTGGATAGGTAAAAAATAAAAAAAATACTATTTTCATCCCACCATCTCGGAAAGAGTATTTTTAATCTTCAATATCTGAGTGGAAAAGCCGTTTTTATTCACTAGAGGATAAAGTAAATTGAATTTAGAACATCGTGTGCACTAAGTTTGTGAATTAAAAAAAACATTAAACCTATTTACTGCTACCTCTATGGTGCCGAATATATCATACAACTTTTTTTTAATTTGTTAAAAACTCAGACTCGGAACCTTCTTGGTGTTCTTTTTTCAATTTGCTTTGTACGCGGTTCTTTACGCGGCATTTTTTCACGTCATTGTTAAACCTTATATTAAAAACAAGAAACTTAAAAACAAGTGAAAAAACTAAAATGAGTGATTCTAGCGACGAGGAAGTTTGTTTGACGCCAACAGAATTGACTGAAACTGTTATTAATGCGCAAATGAGCTTTCTCCCTCAACAATAACTGTAGCAACGTTACTTTAAAATTTTCTTAATTATACCTTAGTATTATTTTGTTATAATTTAAAGATTATTCTGTAATACTTACCTGTCATAATGTAGTAATTAATACCTAAACTGAAATAAAAGTGTACCTATCTTGTGATTGTAAACGTTTTTTTTTTGCATTTAGTCATTTCCTCGCTGAGGTGGAATGAAAAGTTACGTGTTGCACTCGAGTGCAAAGATTTTTCACCTCGTGCTCTTTTGATTCCCTCGCTAACGCTCAGGATTCTAATTTTGAATAATTAGAATCCTTCGCTTGCTCGGTCATCAAAATTGAACACGCGGTTAAAAAGCAACTTTGCACTCTTGTATAACAAATAACTATTATACCATTCCCCCTCTAAAAAGCTTATTTTATTCACTGAAAACAGTGAATAAAAAGCACTTTTACTCACTGTTTTGGTGTTTGAATTAGGAACACACCTATGTATTCGAACTCCATCTCAATGCTACATAACCTCCGTGTACAATTTTTTTTCGATACAAACTTCTTGTGCAGAGAGTACTTGACTTTCAAACTACTTCCTTGATTTTAATTTTGAGTTTTTTTTATATTTAGGATTTTAATAATGATTGTTATTTATTGAATACTTATTTGGATTGTAATTCTAATATTAATTGCAATGGTGTTTAATTAATTATAATTATGTTACGTAACGGAGGTGATCACTGGAATCTGAAATAAAGGTGCTGTTACCTAGCTCAGGGGTCAGGGTTTCACATTATTTGCGAATTTTGAAAGTTATAAACTATTTATTTATTTATTACTCGTAATATTCCTTGCGCTTTTCGCTTATATCTTTCTTTTTCTCGTAGTCATGGTATAAAATATAGTATGCAACTCTTGAATAAAACGGATTTATATCCCTCGCTAACGCTCAGGATTCTAATTTTGAATAATTAGAATCCTTCGCTTGCTCGGTCATCAAAATTGAACACGCGGTTAAAAAGCAACTTTGCACTCTTGTATAACAAATAACTATTACACCATTCCCCCTCTAAAAAGCTTATTTTATTCACTGAAAACAGTGAATAAAAAGCACTTTTACTCACTGTTTTGGTGTTTGAATTAGGAACACACCTATGTATTCGAACTCCATCTCAATGCTACATAACCTCCGTGTACAAATTTTTTTCGATACAAACTTCTTGTGCAGAGAGTACTTGACTTTCAAACTACTTCCTTGATTTTAATTTTGAGTTTTTTTATATTTAGGATTTTAATAATGATTGATATTTATTGAATACTTATTTGGATTGTAATTCTAATATTAATTGCAATGGTGTTTAATTAATTATAATTATGTTACGTAACGGAGGTGATCACTGGAATCTGAAATAAAGGTGCTGTTACCTAGCTCAGGGGTCAGGGTTTCACATTTTTTGCGAATTTTGAAAGTTATAAACTATTTATTTATTTATTACTCGTAATATTCCTTGCGCTTTTCGCTTATATCTTTCTTTTTCTCGTAGTCATGGTATAAAATATAGTATGCAACTCTTGAATAAAACGGATTTATATCGAGGGCCATGAATCACTCGCGTCGCTCATGATTCTAACACTTGAATCACGAGCATAGCGAGTGATTCAATCATCATGAATCACTCCCTATGGTCGTGATTCAGTCGTTAGAATCATTCACTTGCTCGTGATTCATCTATGGCCCTCGCTTTAAATCCGTCCTTTATTCACTAGTTGCATAATATACTATTTATTACTATTCGATGAGCTATTTCATATAGAGTGGTGTTTGTTTTGACAAATACCTTTACTTCATAAATATACAGAGAAGGCAAGGTTAGGATTTTGAGGCTTTTAAAAAGAGGTTGACAACTGTCAGTACTCTGTAAACCACACATAGCTCTGATGCATCTTGTTTGGGCTTAGAAAACATACTCTTTATTTACTGAATTGGCCCAATATATTATGCCATATCTTAGTGGTGATGCAACATAGCCATGGTAGGCCATTAAAATAGATTCTAAGTTTACAATTTTAGCCAATATACAGAGGCATATGCAAATTTATTAAGTTTTTTACAAATATTGACTGTTTGCGGTTTCCAGGACAAGTTATTATCTATAATAACACCAAGGCATCTAGTCACAGTTGCCGACTCTATTTTGGTCCCCAAATTGTTAATGTCAACGTTTATATTAGGAATTATTTGATAAAAATGCATTATTTTAGTCTTTTCTAGATTTATGACTAGATTATTATTATTTAGCCATGTAAATATTTTGTTTAATGTCATATTTATTTCTGCTTCGTATGTATTAAGATCGTCACATTTTATTACTACCGTGCTGTCGTCAGCAAATAGTACCATAGGATGCTTTATTTCCCCAGGTAGATCATTTATATAAATTAAAAATAGTGGAGGTCCTAACACACGCCTTGTGTGACTCCGTATTTAACTATGCTACTACTAGATCGGTATCTTCTTTCATTTCCAGTGCGTTTCATATTCGTGTTAATTCTAAAATCTGCTTTCTATTGTGTAAGTAAGATTCAATAAGATTTAAAATATTGCCTCCTATACCATACTTCTCTAATTTGTTTAAAAGTATCTTATAGTCTACATAGTCAAATGGCTTTATAAGGTCCATATATATAGCACATACGGGATTTCTTTTATCTACATTCGATAGGATAGGGCGTATCAGATCATGTATAGCCATGTTAATTGTCCTGTTCTTACGAAATCCTTTCTGTTCATTAACTAGAATGTTTGATTTCTCTAGGTACGTATAAAGTACTTCATATATGTCCCTTTTAAATATTTGCGCAAATATAAGTATTAAAGCAATAGGTCTATAATTTTTCATGAGACATTTGTCTTGCTTTTTGTATAGTGGAGTAACTATGGAGATTTTGAGCTGCTCCGGGAAGATGCCTTTCTCAATACACAAATTAATTATGTAACTTATATGTGGGGCTATGTATTGAGAGACTGCTTTTATAACTTTAGTGCATATTCCATCACTACCTACACTATTTTTATCTCTAAGAGACCTAATTTGATTCATGATGTCATTCGGTATAGTTGGTTCCATGAATAAAGAGTTCGAAGAATTTGAATGAATGGGGATTTCTGTGTTATGCTATGATTTGAATTCGATACTTTGTTAATATAATATTCATTGAAAGAGTTTGCTTTTTCTATAGGGTTCGTAATTATCTTTGTGTCAGTTTTTATTTCAATTATAGCGGTTCTTTAGGAAAGTAGGCTTTATTCTTGTTAATTACATTCCTTGCGGCTTTGGATTTATTTTGTGATGTTTTGATAAAATAGTTATTTTGAGATTTTGTGTCAAAGATATGATTCTCTTAAGTCTATGTGAATATACTTTGTACGCATTTTTGTTCTTGAGGGTGGGCTTTGTTCTGTATTGCCAGAGAAGCACACGTTTCCTTTCACTGCATTACATATATACATACTGTATATTTTATAGATAATTGAATTTTTTATAATAAGAAAGGTATGAGACCGATATTACAATGGTTATCACGTCACTGCATCGTGTTACCTAACGTGTATTGCGGACTTTGATCATTATTAAGACTTTGGTATGTTGGATTTGGTTGTGGGTGAGACTTATATGAACGGAAGTAGCAGTTTTTTTTTATTTTACTTATTAATTTATTTTTCACTCACTCCCACGTTCGCAGAACAGAAGCTCTGGGGCTAAAAGAGGAAGTGTAGTTCTCTCAGCGATGGCGATTCTCGAAATGCCAATATGATCACGTGACACTTTGATAGCACTTCACAATCCCATACATTTTCAAAAAAAAATTAATTACTATTTTGACGTTGTCGTCGATAGAATGGGCTGTAGAAATGAGAAGAAATGTCACGTTATCAAACGTGACAAACTAGAATAATTAGATTGCGCGCAAGATAAGTCTGCGCGCGACGGGTGGCGTGCTTAATGTTGCCAGCATAACTGATCATTTATCCTTCATTTAATAAATAGTCATTTTTCATTACTAGAAACTTAAAGTAATTTAAGTTAAGCATAATTAATGACTAGCTTTTTCTACTTGCATAGAATATGATGTAAAAAGCTACATGAAATTATTGTAAATCTTTTATTGAATTCTTAGTAGTACCTCCTGTTAAATTTGGTCTAACAATGGTCCTGCAGTGGCTAATGCCGTGCATTTTAATTCTTTTTTAATTCCTTCTTCAACAATTTTTAAAGAATCTGCTGTCACATAACCTTCTTGAGTTATTTGGGTGAATGACGGTGCGTTCAGAAAAGCTTAAAACAAAACAACAATGATGCATTATATTACATGATGCCGGTCCTATCCTGCTGGTATATTTATGTACCACCCAAAAACCAATACTAACAGGCACCAGTAGTACAAAAATTTAGGGAAATTTTAGTACAGGGTGTCTCAAAAGAAAGTTCACATTTAAATCTTTTTTTAAAAGAAAAGTCTTAGCTTTATTGCAAAAATGTTTATTTTATATTGAAGTACACTGTTTGGGAATTTATTTTTTAAAAATAACATCGTCCAAATGTAAACCGTTGCGCTCTCGGCATTCATTTAGTCGGGCACAAATTGCCTATGACAGCGTAGAAAATTCTGCAGTATTCGACATATTCGTCACTTAAATGATGCGCCTAGCACTCGTCTCATTGCAAAATGGGTTGAGAAGTTTGAAGAGACTGGGTCAACTCTGGAGAAACCAAAATCTGGGCGACCAAGAACATCAAGCGATGTCGGCGCGAGGAATTATCGGCCCTTACTTTTTTGACTAAATGAATGCCGAGAGCGCAACGGTTTACATTTGGACGATGTTATTTTTAAAAAATAAATTCCCAAACAGTGTACTTCAATATAAAATAAACATTTTTTCAATAAAGCTAAGACTTTTCTTTTAAAAAAAGATTTAAATGTGAACTTTCTTTTGAGACACCCTGTATAATGGTATCCCTAAAAGTTACGGTTAAGTTAGTTTTGTGTTTGTTTAAGTTAAGTGTCAAATAAGCAAGGGATTCTTGGCGGGAATTTCAACCAAGGCGCGCTTTTTCAATTTTTGTCCAAGTTTTTTCATTGAATTTAAATAATGTAAATTGTATATATTTGCTGTAAATAGTTTGTTTCCGTCCTGAATATGGACGGGAATGAGAGGAGTGAGGCTGATCCCCCGAATCCCAAGATTCGAAAGCGGACTTTTGGCGCTGATGCTGAGGACCATGTCGGCGGCGGTGACGAAAGTGACTCTATTAATTACGCGCCCTACTTTAAACCTAATTACAAAAGACTGTATCCAGAACATTCGGGTAGCACGGCGTTTAAAGTGTTTGTAGAAAGCCAGGATAAAGAGCGATTAGGAAATAAAAGTCCCATATACTTGAATCACATTTTCGCAGCGGACGTCAAAGGTCGAAGGCGATACGCCGTGTCAATGCGAACAAAATAGTAGTCGTGTTCAAGCAATACAACACGGCCAATAATTTCATCAACAACGTAACATTCCTAGAAAAACATAAGATGAGGGCATATATCCCCGCAGCCCAGATAGAACGAGTTGGCATCATCAGGTTCGTGCCCACAAATATTTCCAATAAAGAATTGTACACAAAGCATTCTTCTGTCTACGAAATTGTGGCAATCAGAAGATTTACAAAGAAAGTGGGACAGAATTCGATATGACCTTTTTTCATACAGAGTTTTTGATTACATTCAACCTCTGTTGCAGTGCTATCGCTGCTTCAAATTCAACCATTCTGCTAATATATGTAATTGTAAACAGCGCTGCAGCTGCTGTGCTGGAGAACACTCTTACAAAGAGTGTGACAAGCCCAATGAGCTCTGCTGCATGAACTCCATTGGACCTTATTTGGCTATTTCAAGGACCTGTCCGGTTAAGTTAAGGAAAATGTTAGAAAAAAAAGAAAAAGTAACTTATGCCAACATAGCTAATACAAACAATACAAAGAAGGAAACTGACTTCCCTGCTTTGCCGGACCGCTTCAAGACTGCTCTAAATAAAAAGGAAAACGTAAATAATGTAAATAAAGAACTTGTTCTAAATAAGAACAAAATTAAATTGTACAATGTGGATACATAACACACCTAAAATTAAAGAAACCATGCCTGAGAAAAAAACTACACCCAAACCAAATATCAAAGCCCAAATAATTGCCAATAATGATGTCTTAATGGCTTTAGTTCATACTTTACTACAACTAAGCAACAAATCGGACGATGTACCCATAACCACGTCGTCTATCAAAGACATGCTCATCAAAAATCTGTTAACTTAATGGATTTGTTTTCCAACATAATAACTTCCTTAAGTATTGCACAGTATAATGCTCAAAGTTTAAGTAATAAAAAACCTTTATTAATTAATTTTCTATGAAATCAAAATATAGATATTTGTCTAATAAATGAAACTTGGTTAAAAGACCAACAGAGTTTTAAAATACCTGACTATAACTTCCACCACAAAAATTCAGCTAACAGTCATAATGGAGTAGCTATCTTAATAAAGCCATATTTAAAGTATAAGGTTTTAGGCACCCGTTTCTATGAAGATATTCAGACTATTGCAATTTCTGTATTTACAGAAATAGGCGACGTAACAGTTTTATGTGTATATTGTCCACCTAAATCTAGGCATATAAGAATAAATCGATTGCAGAATATTATCAGGAACCTCCCTAAACCTACATTCGTAAGTGGTGATTTTAATTCCCACCATATTGCCTTCGGATGCGTGTCCACAAAAGGCAGGGGGCAAGATTTATATAATTTAATTGATGATAATGACTTATGTATAATTAATAACGGTGACGGTGTTTACTACAGTCAATCGCCCTCATAGTAATCCATCGGCAATTGATGTCACTTTCGTTAGTCCAAATCTTGCGCCGCTTTGTGAGTGGTCTGTTCATGATGACACAATGGGATGTTATCATTACCCAACTATTACAAAACTTGCAATTTGTGCTGACAAATATCAAGTTAATCCACCTGTTGACAGATTTTTGTACAATCAAACTGATTGGAGTAAGTTTTTTGAAATATCCAAAAATGTTTTCCATGACTTGAAGGTGGATGAAGAGGATCCAATGTCCACTTACCTCGAATTTTGTACTCGCCTTGATGCCTTGAAGGAAATGGTGATTCCAAAGTTGGTTAAAACTAGTGATTTTAGAAGTAGAATTCCAGCTCCTTGGTGGAATTTTATTTGTGAGCAAAGTGTAATTGCATCTTATACTGCTCTGAAACTGTACAGAAGTGACCCAACTATAGATAATTACATTAATTATAAGAGATTAGATGCATTAAAAAAACGTACAATTTCAGAACAGAATAAGATCGGTTGGAACAACTTTTGTAACACTTAATAAAACTAATCCACTTAGTAAAGTTTGGAACCTTATTAAGAGATTTAAAGGCATCAGATCTGGTACCAAATCATACAGGGATGAATTTATTCAACCGTTTTTGACAAAAATATCTGATAATAGTAACCTTATAGATAGTAGTGAATATAAGCATTATTTTGATCTCAATAATGACAACCCAAACACCAAATTTTTATTGGATCCTTTTACATGGACTGAATTCTTAATGAGTCTGCAATCTAGAAAAAATACAACCCCAGGTTTAGATGATTAATAATTAAACAAACTTACCTTAAGTGAAGTTCTATCATAATTATACGAAGCGCCTCGTCCGAATAGATATAAATATTAAACACATGTAGTAACACATAAGTGACACCACTCTTCACTGTAGTTGAGATTTTTTAATTTTTTTTGAGGGTATATTTGAACCCGGACTGATATTATAACTAGCCGTGTACCTCGCTCACCTCATTTAGTTTAGAGTCTCATTCTTAGAAAATTTCTTGATATGTCCTGAAATATTTAAATCCTAAAATGGGGTTTTTGGGTGGGCGGGTTGCTTATCTATTCGGACGAGGCGCTTCGTATAATTATGATAGAACTTCACTTAAGGTAAGTTCGTTTAATCATCAATTATACTTGCGCCTCGTCCTCTTAGATATAAGTATTAAACACATGTAGACCTTGAGAGTTATTTCAGGAATTATCAATGAAATAGTTTTATTTACTTAACAAATCATGTTTTTACTCAATATCATAATTATGTTTTCTAACCGAAAATGTAATATAAATCTTGATGTTACCGAGTACAATTATTCTATATTATATGTATAATATAATCATATTATTAACTGTAACAGTTGCATAGCTAATGTGTTAATCATCATTATCAATTATCGACCCAGCTAATGAACAATCGTTATTATCGACAACAATTCTGTTGTAAAATCTAGCAAATGTATTGGAATGACCGCTCCAACCCGCGGTGTTCCTTATAGGTGAACGCGCACCTAGACGCACCGCACTCGCCGCACGCGCCGCAGTTATCGCATTTTCTCTTGGCCCCGCGCTATCCGCGCCGAACGCGCCGAACGCGCCGTACGCGCCGCACGCGCTGAACGCGCCGCACGCTCAGTGTTGTCGGAATCATATTCACTTTTGTCCATCTATCTTATTTTAAGAATATTTTTTGTACATTACGAACGTACGTAGTATACTATGGCACTTGATCCTATTATCGTCGGTTGCCTATTGTAAGAAGAAGAAAATGCAAGAAAAAAAAAGAAATGGGTTCATGACATAAACTTCAATAGAGAACAGTTTGGAGAGTATCATACGTTATTTCCTGATTTGCTAAAGGATGATAAAGGGTTTTTTAAATATTTTAATATGACTCCGCTCAAGTTCAGGCAGCTGTTGGATATACTGGGAATGCATCTAACTAGACAAAATACAAAATTTAGAAAGGCAATTGGACCAGAAGAAAGACTCGTTGTTTGTTTAAGGTGAGTACGCATTTTTTCATTCTTTAAAGTATTTAATAATACAGGTAAAAATACTTAAGTTTTTAATAAGCTTAGAAATTACAAACAAAAGTTATAGTATGGCTACTTATTTCCTAAACAATAAGTATTCGTTTATGAAACCTTTGGATTCAGAGGCAGTCACCTCAATGATCTGGCTTAATTCAGAGTCATTGTTGGAATCGATCAGCTGAGGGGCTTCTGAAATATTCTGGTATGATTCGTTTTCGGTTCGATTATTGTAATGGTGTGGCAACCGGGTTTCAGCTGAAGACGATGAGCCAATGTTGGAATCGACTGGCTGAGGGGCGCCTGGAATAATCTGGTAGGAATCGTTTTCGCTTCGATTATTGTAATGGCGTGGCAACCGGGTTTCAGCTGAAGACGATGAGCCAATGTTGGAATCGACTGGCTGAGGGGCGCCTGGAATAATCTGGTAGGAATCGTTTTCGCTTCGATTATTGTAATGGCGTAGCAACCGGGTTTCAGCTGAAGACGATGAGCCAATGTTGGAATCGACTGGCTGAGGGGCGCCTGTAATAATCTGGTAGGAATCGTTTTCGGTTCGATTATTGTAATGGCGGTGGCGTGGCAGCCGCGATTCAGCTGAAGACAATGAAGCAATGTTGGTATCGATCGGCTGGGGGGATCCTGGAATAATTTGGTAGGATTCATTTTCGCTTCGATTACTATAATGGCGGTGGCGTGGCAGCCGCGATTCAGCTGAAGACAATCAACCAATGTTGGTATCGATCGGCTGAGGGGATCCTGGTATAATTTGGTAGGATTCATTTTCGCTTCGATTACTATAATGGCGTGGCAGCCAAGATTCAGCTAAAGACGATGAGGGAGTAGTAGTAATTTCTGGCAGTATCAATCTCAAGGAAGTCTCTTCGTTACTCTTTTCTATTTCTACATTATGTACCATTTGGAATAAAACCGACTTGATTCCTAGTTGTTTCTTTAGGGGGAACCGTTTCACAGTTTTTGCCATTGTAATAAAAAAATCCACCAAAGGATCGGAGTTCGGGGTAGAATTTGCTGTTGTTTTTGATACATATTCTTTAAAAACTGATGCCACAGTGGGCACTTGGAGAGATGTTGACGTTTTTGGTGAATATGGAGTATATCTGGGATTTTGAGTTGGCGTACGAGTTGGCCTTGACATATTAGACAAAGATGAATCCGAATGCTGAGAATCGCCTCCGGGAGAATCCATAGCAGAATGTGGACTTGGGGACAATCGAGTCCTAGTTCTTGAAATGTTACTTGCTCTAATTTCATCATCTGTCAAGTATGGTGTCAGAAAGCTTAACTCTTGATAGTACTTAGGAGGTTTCAGTCTGTCGGCTGACTGACCACTTTTTGTTTTTCGCAGATTCATTGCTTTTCGACAATTTTCTCTGATTCTTTTCCATCTCTCTTTGCATTTTATACCTGTATAAAAATGAAACATGTTTTAACCAAATTATTCACCAGAATTCACAAGATATATGTAGCCACTTAAAACTATCGATTAGTTTAACAAAAAACAGAGTTTGGATATTTGAAATCAGATTAAAAGCACAGTATAAATATGGACGAACAGTACGGAAACTACCTATAAATGCTCGAAACGGCAAACTCACACAAGCATGCGCATTAACGAGACCCCTAAGCGGCTCGCACTACTGTCAGATCGCAAAAACTGTTTAGAGATCTCGTCGATGCGCATTTTTGTGTGACTGTGCCGTTTCGAGCGTTTGTATTTAGTTTCCATACTGTTTGTCCATATTTATACTGTGTTATGAGCTACCCTCTAGTGAAAATTGCATTTTTTATCCTTCATAAGCTCACGTTTGACCACTATCTCACCTGATGGTAAGCAATGATGAGGTCGACGATGAAGCATGCTTGCCTAGTAGTTCCTAACCTATTCACCCTTGAGTAACTTATATTAACGTTGATTAATTAGATAACCATAAGATTATGAAAACCCTTAAAGTTATTTTATCGTCGCAAACGTCCTATGGCGTATTACGTCCTAGGTATAAGATCTAACGCTCAATGCGTTCAAAATACCTAACGGTCCGACCGCGCGCGTTTCACATTGATCAAAAAATGCCGTCGTTCCTAGCCCCGTCGCCCCTCCACCAAAACGCCAAGAAATATATCATATTTTTAAGTACAGAGCGTTTATTCCATGCGGGCTGGCAAAGTCGTATTTCTTCAGGTCAAGGTTCCAGAGGTGATTATTTTAATAAATTTCAAAAACAAATTCAAATTACATTTTTTTAAATAGAGTTAAGGCACAAAATAGTAAGTATACAGAAAGGCCACTCCCGCCGTTTAGAAAATTGACAGCTAAACTTGACAGATTCACTAGGGTTGCTACTATATTGATTCCAAATTTAAAAAAAAAGAGTAGGTTGCCCAAGTTACAAACATAAATACATAGATTCGTCTAAACATACATCATATCATGCTTACTTGCCTAAGAGGGTAGACAGGGCATCAAATATCCATTTAATATCACGAAACATTTAATATTACGCCACATACGATGAATATTGGAGAGTAAAAAGACGTAGTAATAATGTAATAATGATCCCACTTAAAAAATTAAATTGTAAAAAGCTCCAAGATCGACAAAAATATAAATGTGAAAAACAGGTAGGTACCTAATAAAATCAAAAAACCAAAGATGATCTTAAACAAGAAGAAAATTATGCTGTGCAGTTGGAGGAAACATATTTGTAAGCTGTATGACTTGAACCTTATCATTATGACAAATTCCCAATTTCATCTATGGGCTTAAAATAATTTATTATAATCCTAGATAATGAATTTCTAATTTGTCATCTTAAAGGTTAATGACCTTTATAACTTAAAAATAATTGAAAGAAATAATTAAAAACAAAAAGTAAATTCGGACTGTAACAAATAATTAAGGTAACCCATCCAATGCAACTAACCTCGTTACAGTACTTAATGTATGAATGACAATATAACGCCTGCACAAAGCAATCATGACAGCCGCGACTGAGCTCGGTCCAATATTGCCCAATATTCCCTGTGAAACCGGAATGTCAAAGTGAGAGTGCCCCCTCTGTCTGCGGCACGCCGCCGCTTACGTACTTTGTGGTTAAGGCCTATTTCAGCGTGTCCGATCAGCCTCTACTCACCGAATAAATTAAAAATGGAACAGAATCAAATATGAAATTATCTGTCATGTAAGTTATAGGAAACTTAATCATAGGTGGAGAATTTTTTGGTAGGTTTTTATAAGTAAGTATATATTTTACTTACATAATATAATAATCACACCAATAATACATACATTAAAATTAGATGTCAAAGTCACAACGACACGTCAAAAATCTGTCTTATAACTAGTCAAATAACCCGCCCCTAACTGTTCCCGGGGCAAAGGTGCCCATAACGCTTGCTGCATTGCCACGTATATATTTTAATTATAGTATTTTTTTTACGAAATGGAAGATGTGTGATGTCCTTTGAGCTAAAACGGATATACGATCTTAATGGTGTAAAGAAAAATATAAAATTACTTACTGTTCTCGGATAGTTGCTCCCCGATTTCTTCCCAAATATTATCACGTCTCTGCTGATTGCTATATTCAGAATGTTGAAGGTTGTACAACTCTTCATATTGTTGCACTATTGAAATTAAAGCCGAATCGCTCATGTTCTACGAGATGTAGGTAGGTGCAAAAACCTCGAGATAGGCACATGCGCAGCGTACGTGTGCCGATCTTGGAAGAAATACTATTTTTTTAAATGGTTATTCATGACCATAGATACAAGGCTTTCAATCGAATATATAGATGAGTTTTAAAATTCTTAAGTATGCATTAGAATGCGGGTGTAACAGATTCTAATGTTTTTTGGAGTATTTGGCAGCAAATTGTATCGAGTCAGCCTGCCCAATATTATAGTCAAATACTACAAAAAAATTCTCCGCTCCACTATCTCGAGATCGCTTTTGTACTGATTTCGCATATTGTCCAGATGCGTAGACAGTTGAGACACAAACGTACACCAATTTTATATCACAATATCCACTAGGAATCATTTTTCATATAATATTAACAGACGCTGAACTTCACTCGAAACACACTAAAACATCGTGAGGAAACCGGCATCTCCTAGAACCAAAAAATCGAAGAAATGTGACATCCACCAACCCGCACTGGGCCCGCGTGGTGGATTACGGCCCATTCCCTCTCATAGAGAGAAGGCCTGTGTCCCAGCAGTGGGAACATTAATAGGCTGATGATGATGATGATGAGACGCTGAACTTCACTCAAAAAAATTCAGCCAAAAACTCTACGGAATACGATACGGATGCAGTTTTTTGTATTTGAGAGATTTGAATCAAGCCTTACAATAGAGCCACGTTTATTTTATTTTTTAAGATCCGGTGCCTCTCTAGAGACTCTCGAAAGTTTCATGTCATATAAAAAATTGTTAGAAATTATAGCTAAAAATTTAGCTACAAGTTTTATTAAATAGTAGCCGAAAAATAGCTTGATATAGCTATAAATTAGCTAAGTTGGCATCACTGTACGCATGATGTCTCCGCGCCGCCCGCACCGCACTCGCCGCAAGCATCGAACGCGCCGAATCTGATAACGTCATCAGCACGCGCTGGTGGAATCTGTATACCTACAGCATTTTGCTGAAATGCGGCGCGTGCGGCGCGGCTAGGTGCGCGAGGCTGCATACGATTTGATGTAAAGATTTCGAAAATTCGATGACTGCGGCGCGTGCGGCGAGTGCGATGCGTCTAAGTGCGCGTTCACCTTATGATGTCGATGTTCAACCCCGAACTGTGCGCGGTGAATACCGACACGTCCACGCCGCTATCGATGAGCGTGGACTTAATCCATCGACTGACGGTCGCCGTGTATACCGGGTTATGGGGATTCTTAGACCCGATAAATAATTAATCCGATTTACGTAGCGAAGCAGACATGTTAATATAAGACAATAAGGGGTTTGCTGGGCATATTTCGGCCTTTTGGCTAAAAAATGGTAACACCAAAATTGCTTGCTTGGAACCCCAGCGGGAAGTTTTTATGATATCGGAAATTTAAATTAATATTGTATCGTTAAGGTTCTCTACATTTTTAGGGTTCCGTAGCCAAATGGCAAAAAACGGAACCCTTATAGATTCGTCATGTCTGTCTGTCTGTCTGTCTGTCTGTCCGTCCGTATGTCACAGCCACTTTTTTCCGAAACTATAAGCACTATGCTGTTGAAACTTGGTAGGTAGATGTATTCTGTGAACCGCATTAAGATTTTCACACAAAAATAAAAATAAAACAATAAATTTTGGGGGTTCCCATACTTGAAACTAAAACTAAAAATATTTTTTTTCATCAAACCCATACGTTTGAGGTATCTATGGATAGGTCTTCAAAAATGATGTAGAGGTTTCTAATAACATTTTTTTCTAAACTGAATAGTTTGCGCGAGAGACTCTTCCAAAGTGGTAAAATGTGTGTCCCCCCCCCTGTAACTTCTAAAATAAGAGAATGATAAAACTGAAAAAAATATATGATGTACATTACTATGTAAACTGCCAGCGAAAATTGGTTTGAACGATATCTAGTCAGTAGTTTTTTTTTAATACGTCATAAATCGTAAACCGCAATTTACCAACGGAACCCTTCGTGCGCGAGTCCGACTCGCACTTGGCCGGTTTTTTATATTTATTTTAGAAAAAGTTACAGCACGCTCTGTGTGCCATCGTAAGAGCCAATAACTTGATTCACTTTTTCGAAAGTTCTTCTAAAGAAAGGTTTCCGTTTGGGTAACGGGTACTTAAAAAATGTAGGACGCAGTCAGGATTCCAAGTGCAGTTATATTTTGGCAAGGGTGGCCGGAGTCGAAATACGCCCTTAAAACCCGAGTTATTCTATTATCTTTTGATAAATCATTTCCTATTATCAGACCTAAAGCCGATTTGTACGAGTTCAGCGTTCCATATTGTGCACCGCTATGGAAATTTGAGTAATAAAATCTATGACAGTTAGGACTGAGGCCTCAGATATTTCGATAGATTTTTCTTTACAAAACAACCACCACTTTTTAATCGCACTGTCGTATTGTTTGAGGGAACTTTCTTACAGAGACGCGCAGGCGATATCGAAGCCTCTACGAGTATGCAGGAATTACTCCCGGATAAGATGACTGCCATCAGTGTAAATTTCGAGCGGATTCGACTGGTGCTGGAATGAGAAATCAGTACGACTTTTTCTGGTTGGAATGTAATCGTGTCTGTAATAAGAAGTGAACCAAATACGAGAAACCATGGCTGGCTGGGCCACAAGGGTACGACCATAATTCCTCGTGCGTAATCCGAAATGACTTTCAAGATGACAGGAAAAGGTGAATCAGAATCAGAATCAGAATTTTATTTGTAAAACATAGGTTACACAGCAGTGTGTGGGGTGTTACAACATTAAAGATACTCTCTATGTTTTGCCATGGGGGGTGGAAATGCATAAATAAAATATTTCGACTAGCTTAAAGAAAATGCATTTACGACGTATGCATCAGACTCCCTGTGCCATGAGACGTACTTAGAGCATTACGTATAGACGTACTTACTGACAAACAAATCTATATCCGGTTTGCCGAAGGCTTCTGTCAGAGAATGAAAGGCCCAGTCCTTAAGTTAGAATTCCATATCCGGATGAGAACGTCGTGATTCCGCATCTGCTATGGAATTATTTCATGACCTGATATACGATGCGAACACAAAGATCAGATCTCCTTGTCGATCTTGGTTAGGTAGCAAAATTGTATTCCCCCATACAATTAATGTAAGATATCACCGTCGAATTATCAACACGAAGGGGTATTTGAAAGTTACAAATATCTTTTGCGAAAATCTTCAAGGCAATATAAGAGGCTAAGAGTTCAAGATAGTTAATATGCATTTGCTTTTCATTCTCTGACCATTGGCTACTAGCCGTATTGTCATTACAAACCATTGCCCATCCCGTAGACGAGGCGTCCATAAATATTTCCCTGCAGAATTCGTCTTTTCTTATAGGATGGACAGAATATCCAATATTATGTAACCACCATTGTAAATCTGGAATCTGGCAAGGTCATAAACTTGTCATAGTTATCATCACCGTTAAGACTTAAACATTTGCAGCGTTCAAGCTCCTTTGTATATAGCCAGCCGTATTCCACGGCTGGACAAGCGGACACAAGTAAACCAACCAATTGTGCAAAAGTTTTTATCTTACAACGCTTAAGTCCTATACATTTTATTAGCTGATCCTTAATTCGTAATCTTTTTTCCATAGGTAAGCTAACTTGAAGACGTTTAGAGTCTAAGATCACCCCGAGGAACTTACAGGATAAAGATGGCTGTAGGATGGTTTTATCTTCATTAATGATAAATCCTAAAGCGATTGAAAGATTCAAAATTGTTTTGATTATGCAAACATTGTTCGTATGTTTGTCCTACTAGGAATCAGTGAAAATGAATCCGATGGTACGTAACAGTGTAACGACAGGTTTCATTAATTTAGTAAAAGCCAATGGAGCAGTACTGAAACAAAATGTAGGAACCTACATTGAATTCGTATAAATATTGCTGAAAATAAACCTTAGGTATTTTCTTGAGTCTTCGTGCATTTTAAGCAAGAAGTAAGCATCTTTTAGGTCCAATGTGGCCATAAAACAATTGCGAGTAATTAATTTAGTGGCAGTTCCCAAATGTTCAAATTTGAAGTGTTCCGCGTAAATAAACTTCAATTTTTTTTAAGCTATTGCATAGCTTCTATCGCGGGCCTTGAGCGCGGGGACCGAATCCAGAAATTCCGTAACGAAAAACCTCACGCTCCCCACTCCGACGGGCAAGGAGGTGTGGCTTGAAGGCCGTGCATCGTCTAATGTCGTTTCAGTTCGGCATTCTTCGACACGGCGTTGTGTGCGATTAGACGTATTGTACGACTCTACGAAACTCGCACGAATCGTGACGAGCTGCTCCGAAATCGGATGAATACATAAGCAGCTGTTTTTAAGCTATTAGTCTAAGATCCCGTTATAAAACGACCTTCACCGAGATGCTTATTTAATGAAACGTATTTTATATTTAATTTAATATGTCAATAAATATAATCCATATGGGTTGCCTAGCAAATTTCAGTCCAGAGTATGTTTAATTAATAATTAAAAATTTTTTTTTTTTTAAACATTTCACCGGTATGATTATTAGATAAATTCTATACCAATCGAAAGTATGAAGCCCATAGAATATGCAAACGTTAGGTTGCCTATTCTTTTCCGGTCACAACTATCGGGTTGCCAGGTATAATCAGGTAAATCTGTACTAGCATTTTGCAACGGTCTGTTTATTGAATGAAATTTAAATGAAATTAAAGATTATTTTATTCTGAACACGGTGGTATAGGGTTGCCTGCGAAAAATCAGTCCAGAATTGCGGTTGTCGAATTTTAAAAAGTAAAATATTGCTCCGAGTGAATGTGTGCGACTACGACGACGAAGAGGACACAGCATAGCAGCTGTTTAAAGTCCGCTCACTTAAAGAAAGAGAGTGCACATGCTTTTTGGGCTTGGAAAAGAAAAGGATAGCGATAGACTCGTATATACTATGCATCATTTTGGAGTAGTTTATTATTTAAATAGAGAAATAGTTTTTTTTTTATATAGAAATAAATAAATATAAATCTATAAATGTAAACAGAGAAATTGAAATCAATTGAAACTATTGGAAAAAATTCAAAACCCATAAAAGTGATTTTTTTTAATCAACCCAGTCTTGCAAATTTTATTTTTATTGTAAGACAAAATAAAAAAACAACAATAAAAAAATTACTTCTATTTATTGTAAAAAAATAAAAATACAAAAAAAAAATCAGAATCCGAGTCATCGGACATAAAACTACGATCTTCAACTTCTGAATCTTCTTCGTCATCACTCTCTGTTTCACTTTTTTCATCTAGCATGTCATCATGTCTTCTATCTTTAAAGGTGTATGATCCCCAATGAATCCTACTGGTTTTAAATATTCATCTAAGAACCATCCGCAGTTCTCAGGCTCAAGTTTCACGCATATTGGATCCGTGGCATTAAGCCACAAAGAATTTACGAAAATAGTTCGTAAAATTTTCTGAGTTAATGATATCCAGCATGGTGGTATGGAGTTGGAGTCGAAGCCTCTTGATAAGAATAGTTGATTGAAAACATCCTCATTAATTGTTACAAAAAAAAGGAAATCAGATCATTTTCTTGTTTAATTTATAAATTACCGTTTTTAAGTAAATTACAAAAAAAATATGTGTGTCGAAAATTAACATAACCATAGGTGAATTTTAATAACAATTATTTAAACATGAAAAAAATATAGAAGATGTATTAGCTAAGATAATTTTAAAGATTCAATTATTATGTACTTACTGTATATTCAGCACTAAAATTAAGAAATTATTCGTTATATTTTTTATTCAAAACGGTCACTTTTTTGTAGCACGTGGTATGATAACCTACAAATTGAAGAGACGCACTGGGTAGCTCAACAAAATTGTATTTAAAGTGTTTTTTTTTTACGAAAAGCTAACTTTAATACACAGTTTTTAAAAGTTTCATCATTAAAATCAATTATTTCATCATCCGATCCACACAAAAAACACTTTTTTGCCATTTTTTCCAACAATAAATAGTAGCACGTTTTTTCAATTGTATTTATAGCGACACTCTACTCCAAAATGATGAAGTATATACGAGTCTATCGCTATCCTTTTCTTTTCCAAGCCCAAATAGCATGCGCACTCTCTTTCTTTAAATGGGCGGACTTTAAACAGCTGCTATGCTGTGTCCTCTTCTATCGCATGGGATGGTCGGTTGGGACCTCTCAGTCGCACACATTCACTCGGAGCAATATTTTACTTTTTAAAATTCGACAACCGCAATTCTGGACTGATTTTTCGCAGGCAACCCTATACCACCGTGTTCAGAATAAAATAATCTTTAATTTCATTTAAATTTCATTCAATAAACAGACCGTTGCAAAATGCTAGTACAGATTTACCTGTTTATACCTGGCAACCCGATAGTTGTGACCGGAAAAGAATGGGCAACCTAACGTTTGCATATTCTATGGGCTTCATACTTTCGATTGGTATAGAATTTATCTAATAATCATACCGGTGAAATGTTTAAAAAAATATTTTCTTTTAATTATTAATTAAACATACTCTGGACTGAAATTTGCTAGGCAACCCATATGGATTATATTTATTGACATATTAAATTAAATATAAAATACGTTTCATTAAATAAGCATCTCGGTGAAGGTCGTTTTATAACGGATCTTATACTATATTGCATAGCTTCTATCGCGGGATTTTGAAATATCACGCTTGTCTCTTTAGTTCAGCAACTCGCCTCTAGGTGGCATTGATTTGAAATTTCTTTATTTTCACATAAATAAAAAGAAATTAATGACAGTTAGACCTTATTCTAAAAGCATTTAAACATAAGAAATGCGTGTTTTTTGCAGACTATAGCGCCTATATAAAACATTTACGTATACTAAAAGTAATGAGCAAAACACAACAACTTGTTATGAAACATGGATATCATATTACTTACGTTAGACAGTTTTTGATGTACTTACAGCGCAATGGTAAGACACAAACGCACTTTTTAACACAAACTATTTATAAGACATTGTAACAAAGTACACTAATACTTAACAATTAATTTTACTTAAGAAACTAAGTACGAATAATAAAAAATGCAAATGAACTTCTTGTACTGAGGGTGATTTTTTGTAAATCTACCTGCATTTGTGTCGAACTTAAGAAAAAGTCCAGTCATCGAGTAGTTTCGTCTTTGTTACTCATACAGCAGTAAGTGATGTGGGAGACGGTATCGATGATATGTGTCGATGTATTTTAAACTTTTAAATCGTGTTTGACCAATGTTAGAAATAAGTGGATTTTGATGTTTAGGGTTAGTTGTAAGATAAAACTTATAAGTGAGTTTTGTAATGAACTGTTTTAATGTTGGGAAATTTAATTGACTATGTAAGTTTTTAAGATTAGTCCGAAATGGTGTATTAAAAGCAGTTTTATAGCCTTGTTTTGGACTACTTGTAGTTTGCTGTTGTTGCTTTCACACGTACTACTCCAGACCGGTGCCGCGTAGGTAATGCATGGTCTGACAAGGGTTGTGTAGATTTTTAGTTTGGTATTTGAACTGACTTTAGACCGCCGTTTTAAAATTGGATGTAGGCAGTTTTGGGCTTTTATTCCTTTAACGCGGAGGTAATCGAAATTTTTTGTCCAGCTCATTTTATTGTCTAGTATAACCCCAAGGTACTTGATGTTTACACTCCATGGTAAAACCGTATCGCCTATGAGTATGTTCCTTTTTGGTAATGACCTCTTTTTTGTGAACATTATGACTTCAGTTTTTGTGGCAATAAATTTTAATTTCCATTTAGTGAAATATGAAACTAGAAGTTGTAATGATAACTGGAGCCGTGCAACTATTAAATCGGTGTCTTAACTTGACGTAAAAGAGACTGTGTCATCAGCAAAACAATCAAGATGAGTATGAGCTTGCTTGGGCATGTAATTTATGAATAGTATGAATAACTGAGGACCCAGCAAAGAGCCCTGTGGCACCCCTGCAGGTATAGGTCTAGGTTGGGATACAGTATCGCCGATATGTACACAGAATGATCTGTCAGTCAAATACGCCTGGATAACCTTAACAAGTCCAATAGGTACATCACACATTAAGAGCTTGTGTAAAAGGCCTGCATGCCAAACAGCATCAAAAGCTTTTTCTACATCAAGCAACATCATACCCGTAGATTAACCCATGTTAAGGTTGTGCGTGACGTGCTCCGCGACCCTGGCTAATTGCTGCGCTGTAGAATGACCCTTTCTGAAACCGAACTGCTCAGGCAGTAGCAGGTGGTTGTGGCTTTAGCTAAGCGCGCCGATATTATTCCTTCAAATAATTTTCCCAGAGATGGGAGTAGACTTATAGGTCGATAGCTAGTTGGTGTAGCTTCATCTTTACCTGGTTTCTTAAATGTTATTATTTTGGCTCTTTTCCAAGCAGAAAGAAAGTAGCCAGTTGCCATACAACCATTAAAGACTTTTGTTATAAATACTAAGCATTTACGTGAAAGATTTTTTTTAATAAGCAGTTGTGTATAATATCGACTCCCGGAGACTTACGACTTTTGAGCTTCCTAAATGATTTGATTACCTCTCTTGGACGTACGAGATTTGGTGGAGTAAAATCTTTAACGTTATCAAGTTTATTTGATGACTTGTTGACGGCGGCCTCCGTAATGTTATCACTAGGCCAGTTCATAGTCAGACTCATATTATTATGAAAAGTGTCAGCAAGTAACTTGCACTGTTCAGCTGGGGATGCAGTAAACTGGCCACTTTCGTACTTTAAAGGAGGAATCACTGACGGCTTATAGGTCAAAGATTTAACAATCCGCCAGATATCGGTAGATGGATTATCAATTTGGGCAAGTTTGTCATTCCATATTTTGTCATTATATATGTGGATTTGGAATTTTATTTTTGTTTTAATAATGTTTTAAATATCTTTGTTTATTTGCATCTTAGTTATAGGATTCATTTCTTTTGCAGCCATTTTTCTAAGTTTGTTTTTAGTAGAAATTACGACTTTGACGCGTCTTGGCAAGGTGTAGCGCTTAACAGATGAAGGGCCCGATGGAACGTTTATTTCATGACTCATTAGAATGGCAAATTGAAGTTGGTCAACTGCTTTATCAATACTATTTATAGAAATATAAGTAGTAGATGTTAATGAGATATTTTTATCCAAGTAAGACCAGGGGGGTGACCACAAGCTCTTAGAGTAAGGTTATTTTGAGATCGAGTAAGGGACAGATGTATCTGACTTGTATACATCTGTCACTTACTCGATCTCAAAATAACCTTACTCTAAGAGCTTGTGGTTACCCCCCTGTACTCAACCCAATTTGCTTCAGAATATCTATATTGTTTAAAACTATGTCGGGTAAAGTCACCACCCACTGAAAAAAACACTGGAAGGTGATTGGATGATAATGCTGACAGAGTGCGAAGTTCAGACACAGACGTGACATTTTGGCTGAGAAGTAAATCCGGTGTAGAAGGAGTATGTGCGTGATTGTAATGTACCAATTTTGGAGATGAAGGTCCATACATTTGATAATCATGGAGTACCATATGATCAAACAGTACCGTACCGCGGGAGTTGTTTTGATCACATCGCCAGTACTCATGTTTGGCGTTTAGGTCACCCATGATTAACACTTTTGTCCCTAAATCGAATAATATATCCAAATCAATGGAAGGCAAAGGAAGATTTCGTGAATTATAAGCGGACACGATAATTATATTGCTCTCAGGTGAAGTTAAGCGGATTCCTACACATTCAAGGTTATACATGGGAGGAATAAATATTGACGTATTAGGAATATCATTCTTTACTAAGATAGCGACCCCCTGACCAGTACCATTCGATCCCTTATCACTTCGGTAACAAATGTATCCAGGCGTATCTAACGTACAGTTTTCACTCAGTCTTGTTTCACATATTGAGATAATGTCGACACAATATTCGCTGGTTAAATTTAATAATTCAGAAAGATTAGAACTCTAGGTGGCATTGGTTGTTCCGTTATCAGAGCGGTTGACAACTTTTCTTTCGAAAATATTGAATTTGAAAATGAATAATGATCCACAAGAATTCACAACAAAATATGGGACCACCATTGACGTGGTATTTTCCAGATATTTTGAAGATAAAGTCGAGCCATCTATCGATGAATAGCAGAACTTTTAATGACTTTTTGAAATATCATGCTTGTCTCTTTAGTTCAGCAACTCGCCTCTAGGTGGCAATGGTTGTTTCGTTATCAGAGCGGTTGACTACTTTTCTTTCGAAATATTGAATTTGAAAATGAATAATGATCCACAAGAATCCACAACAAAATATGGGTCTGTCCCAATAGTCCCATTGGCCCAGTCCCATGATGGGACTAGTGGGATGATTTATCCCACTAGTCCCATGGGACTACTGATACTAACATAATTTTAAAATTATGTCCCAATAGTCCCATGGGACAACTGATACTAATATATTTTTTAAATTATGTCCCATTAGTTCCATAGGACAGCAAGTACTGATTAAACGAGTATTATTGCGACGTCGTCAATCGTCGTCATCGTATACTAATACTTCATGGCAATATTAAAAAAAAAAAAACTTCTGCCTTTGTAAATTTCTTATTTATTTTGCTGTGTCAACGTTCAATAGAGTTGCAGCTATTCCCATTACCTTAGGGGGTATCATGATTAATATGTCTAGGTTCATAGTTTATATGATAATATAATATAGACATACTAGCACTCCGCCCGGGGCTTTGTTCGCGTGATTTCGTATTTTTTCCTACAGATAATTTTCTTATTTACGTGTACTTTAGTAAAGGCGACTAAAAATAAGCTATTATTAAATGAATAAAAAGTTAATTCAAAAAAACAAAAAAGCCGCCTGCTTAAGCGAACTAAAAAAGGTAAACAAGAAGAAAATTCATCAATTTTATAACTAATTGTCTTCGGTGTTCGTATCATCTTTATGCCGATAACCTTCAAAAGCAGCTGCGCGGATAGAGAGTTTGTCAGACGCTATTGACGATGTGAACTGGGACTTGGACGCTAACAAGGACTGGTCTGATAATTTGGGCTGTCTGTAAACCCCTCAAAATGTCAGGCCACTGTGATTGGAAATATCGCGCATGATGGGTCCATTGGGGATTAGCTCTCTTCCACCTATTATTTTTAATGGAACTGTCATCCCCATCAGCCCTAGTGTAAGAGATCTCGGTCTACATCTTGATTCGACGCTAAGCTGGCAAAGTCAGGTTTCTAGTGTCAGTCAAAGGGTCAATGGGACTTTGCGATGCCTGTATCGTCTGAGACCTAAACGCGGTATCCAGTAAGGATAAGCTGGATAGACTCTTAAACAACTGCATCCGGCGGTTCATATTCAACCTCTGGAAATATGACCATATTTAGAACTGCAGAACAGAACTCAAATGGATGCCCATTCGGCAGCGAAAAAAATGCGCGCCTTGACTGCGCTTTTCTCTCTACTCAACTCTCCCAAACCTTTTTCTTATCTCATACCTCACTTTCAATACCTATGTTCTTCACACGCTAAGAATCAGCGTTCATCTAACAATCTTCTCTTGCTCTGTCCTTCTCATACTTCTGATTTTGTTCATTCTTCCTTTAATATTCAATCAATTCTTCTCTGGAATGCGCTTCTTCTCGATATCAGGACGGCCACCAGTCAGTATGCATTTAAGCATAAGTTGCGGCATTATTTTCTAAACGAATAGCAGACTCGTCTCAATATGCACCTTTCTATTAATTAATTAATATATATTATTTTATGTATAGTATTTTTAGCGACCAGAATGGAAAAACAAATAAAAAAAACAATTCAAACAACCTAAAATGAATTTATTTCAGAATAGACCTAATTTTAACAATAGTTCAACTTATCATTAAAATTCGAGCAATCACAAACAACCGTTAATATTCAAAACACGAAACAATAAAACAATAGCCAAAATAACAAAGTATGGAACGAACTTACTGCAAGTAGCGTAGGTACCGACAACCTTACCGTGCGACGACTCAGGAGCAAATGACCGATACTCGCTCGAGCGCACGCTTTTATATTAATCGGTAGGTACCACCACTACCAACAACAAGTTCCGCTAATACGGCCTCTCCTGATCTTGCGCCGCCCTCGGCTGCACCTTGAGACTTCTTCTTCAGGCACTGGCAGGCACGGCGGGTGTTTGATCGCCGTGTTCGTCCGACTTGGTCCCGTCCGTTGTCCAAGCACCAGTAGGACCAGCAGATGCACCTGAAGGCTCGCCCACATCGTCAGAGTCGTCGTCATTGCAATCTGTATGAGAAACAAGTGGTTAATTATACGTGACAAAATGTACACCTTTTGACCGGTTGACAACTTTTCTTTCGAAAATATTGAATTTGAAAATGAATAATGATCCACAAGAATTCACAACAAAATATGGGACCACCATTGACGTGGTATTTTCCAGATATTTTGAAGATAAAGTCGAGCCATCTATCGATGAATAGCAGAACTTTTAATGACTTTTTGAAATATCATGCTTGTCTCTTTAGTTCAGCAACTCGCCTCTAGGTGGCAATGGTTGTTTCGTTATCAGAGCGGTTGACTACTTTTCTTTCGAAAATATTGAATTTGAAAATGAATAATGATCCACAAGAATCCACAACAAAATATGGGACCACCATTGACGCGGTATTTTCCAGACATTTAGAAGATATCAAGTCTCAAACTTATAATTCTTATTTCAGTTACCATAAACCTATAGTTTCAATGATAAATATTCCTGAATAACCTTTATGTATTGTAAGATAATAAAAATATTTTGAACAATATTAACTTCTCATTTATCTAATAAAAGAAAAAAAATTGTTTTCTTATCGGTCACCACGCTCAAAAAGTGTAACTTGAATTAATATAACAGAAAAAAACAAAGGAAAAAAATACTGCTTATATAAAATAAATAAATAAGTCGTTATAATTGCATAAGTTGATATAAAAATGCTATGCAATAGCTTTACCGCGGCAGTCCCCGAGTGCCACACGTCTATTTTTTTTTTTTTTTTTTTTTTCGTATACACCCCATCGATTCATTTGGTTTAGGCACAAAAAAGACGCTAGAGATGAATTGCTCCTCACACGTGTTAGCTTTCTGAAAATTCATGTTCTAATTTAAAATAAATATTGCACATATGTTTAGTTATTTTGCGCTGTTTAAATAAAATAAGTCTTGAATTCTATTGAAATGTTTTGGTTGTTTCGGAAGTTTGTATTAAAACTAATATTAATTACTGTTAAATTAATACCATAAAACATGTTGATTTTATGTGGATTTTCTGAATAATATGTTTACATTTTTAGTTTGTTATAATTTTTGATATTTTTCATTGTAAGTAGCTCAATGCTGACTTCCGGACAAAATGTCGTGTTTATTTTCCATTGGCTGATGCTGGTCTTTTACCTCGGTGTCAACGAGGAAAGGACAGCCAATCACAACCAATCACCATTGAGCTATAAAAGATTGTGATCATGAGAGTCAGAAAAATTGGAGATGTTCTGTAAAGCCGATAACAAAGAATTACAATTATTTGATGAAGTACAGTCTTTGAATTCAGTCAGTTTTTTTAAAAAAAATAAAAAATAAAAATAAATAAATAAATTCTTATATCTGGAAGTTTTTAACAAATCAGAAACCGGAATAGCACCAAGGAATTCTGGTGTATCGCTACCACCTTGGTGTGATCATACGCCCACAATAAGGTATATTAAAAGTCAATTTGATTATTTAATGTGAATTTTATTTGTGTCTATTTTATTTTTCTGTATAGAATATCTATCTGTATAATATATGGCATGTACGGGTATCCATTTGTGCACGCATGTACATAATGTGTGCATGGGTGGCTTCCCGTCAATATGGACACACGACACATACTGAGACAGTTCGACTTCAATAAAATGCCGTTAAATAGGTACGTTGTTTAGGTTTCTTATATTTTGAATAGTCATGGTATTAGGAAAATACCAAATAACTAGACTAGATGCAGATATGATCAATGAAGCAAAAGCAGTATGTAAGGACTGTAGCAGGCTGCGTTCTGTTGATTTTGCCTAACGCCAAGGTGAAAGATGTGTTTATGTACGTGTACCAAACAACAGTTATTCATTTTGAATTATTGTATACTTGTAAATTGAATTGAGATAGCTTGAACTTTATGCCGCGTATAGACAATTTTGAAACAAAGAAGTAGGCACACAAAAGAAACCAGATACTCGTTGTTCAAATTATTCCAGATCATTGGACGCATGAAGATGCGTAACGATCAGTCTGAGAGAAGACGGAGGTCGGCAGGGAAGCATTCCAGTGTAGTGCTGGGACAATCTTCGAGACGCAGCCGATCCCGGCCTCGTGGTCGAGGCTCGAGGCAAAGTTGGCGCTCGTCAGCAGCCCCCTCGCAGCGGTGGTCGAGGCTCGAAGCGAAGTCGGCGTTCGTCAGCAGCCCCTCCGCAGCAGTGGTCGTGACTCCGAGCGGTGCAGATCCAGAAGATCACCTTCAAGGGTGGTGTTGCAGGCAAGAAGGAGGAGGGAGGACGGTCATGAGGGGTCATTAGAGGGCAACGGATAAACAGGTTACAGATACCTCGCGTAGAAAACATTAGACTAGAGATTTGCGAGTTTTATTTTTAGATCGCATAGTCCAGTTCGTTCTTAGAATAGAATAGAATAGTTCTTTATTTGCACAGAAAGTAGGTACAAGTTTATCATGTCAAGATGAAATTCAGTTAATAATTTGAAATAGGCGATACAATAAACAATGTAGATTTTAATAAAATGGTATTACAAATTCGTCATGTTTTAGGTCAATACAGTGAAACAATAAATAAATAAAAAAATATAAAGTCTAAGTCAGGAAATCTGTCAATCTTGTACTAATGAAAGATTTCTGTCTGTGAGCCCACTGCATTCATCTGCCGATATAGTTAATGATTAAACGAACTTACCTGTAAGTGAAGTTCTATCCTAATTATACTCGAGCTTTGTCCTCGAGATTAGCATTAGGTATACATGTAGTAACACATACGGTGTCGCCTATTCGCACTGATTTTTGAGGTAGATTAAAAAAATAAACTAGTTTCGTTATTTTTTTTTTTTTTTTGTGGGTAGTTTTCTAACTTACTACCTAGCCTTGCCGGGGCGCGGTACTCGTCATTTAGTTCGGAGCATCATCCATATTGATCATAGACATTACACTTAACACTAATGTTGATATTTGCATGACCAGGGGATAGGCCCTATGTCCCGGGAGGGTGGGATGTATGCTAATCTCTTCGGACAAAGCTCTTCGTATAATTAGGATAGAACTTCACTTACAGGTAAGTTCGTTTAATCATTAATTATACTCGAGCTTTGTCCTCGAGATTAGCATTAGGTATACATGTAGATGTTGAGACTTAAGGCGCAAGTATGCCCCAATGGCCTTGAGCATCCCGGCGAAGCTAAACTCACACACCGGCACGGCTCACGCATACATAGCGAGCGCGAACTGCGATTCAAAGAATATGTGTGGACGCAGAGATGCGACTAACAGTTTGCATTCTTGCCTACGATTCCCGGTCTTCTACGCGTACGGTCCCTCGACCAGCAAGCGACCATTGATGGCGCCCGTTTTATTGTTTTTCTAGTGTGTCTGTAATTATGCCGGCTGAGTTAGCACAGTCAAAATAAACTTGCTCTGAGCTTACGATCGGCTCCTGATGTTTAAAGTTATTATATTCGTTTAAAAATACTAAGTAGGTAATTTAAAATAATTACGTTAAATAAACTCAATCTGGAATGTTATATAATTATCTATACTTATAAATATTATAAAGCAGAAGAGTTTGTTTGTTTGTTTGAACGCGCTAATCTCAGGAACTACTGGTTGGAATTGAAAAATTCTTTTTGTGCTGGATAGTTCATTTATCGAGGAAGGTTATAGGCTATATAACATCGCGCTACGACCAATAGGAGCCGAGCATAAATGAAAAATATTGCAAAAACGGGCAAAGATATTCCTTTTTGATAGCTTCCATTGCGTGCGCTGCGTAAACGGTTTAAGTTACGCAAATATCATGTATGATGGAAATGTTCCTCTTTAAAAGTTCTACAATAAAGTCCGCGACAGCATATGTCTATCTTTTAAGATTGACTCACAATAGCAAGTTTTATGTTCTAAATTTTAATTAGATCGCCGCTGCCGGTAGAAACAAAAGTTGGTTACATTCGTATAGTAGAATTTTATTTCTTATTCAAATAAATAGTTCAACGAGTTGGTAGGTAGGTAGGGTAGGTTAGGGTAGGGTAGGGTAGGGTAGGGTAGTGTAGGGTAGGGTAGTGTAGGGTAGTGTAGGGTCGGGTAGGGTAGAGTAGGGTAGGGAAGGGTAGGGTAGGGTAGTGTAGGGTAGCGTAGGGTCGGGTAGGGTAGGGTAGGGTAGGGTAGGGTAGGTAGTGTAAGGTAGGGTAGGGTAGGGTAGATAAATGTTTGGTCTTTTTATGGCAAAACAAAGTTTGCTGGGTCAGCTAGTAAATAATATATGAAATAAAATGGTTGAGATGTCTAACTATTTTGATATACAATAAATTCTACATCAGATAATAAAAGCTAAAGAAGTACTTATACCCTATTTGCCGAGGGAAAAAACTTGTTGTACACAACCAAACGTTACACGGTTATAATCCGACTTTTTAAAATTTGTATGGATGTTTGGATTACATCGCAAAATGGTTACTTTTGTAGCACTCTTTAATTTGTTATACTTGCGAACTGCAGGCTTTCGAGATAATGCTTTTTAGAGTTCCGTACCCAAAGAGTAAAAACGGGACCCTATTACTAAGAATCCGCGGTCCGTCTGTCTGTCTGTCTGTCTGTCACCAGGCTGTATCTCATGAACCGTGATAGCTAGACAGGTGAAATTTTCACAGATGATGTATTTATGTTGAAGCAAAAACAACAAATACTAAAAACATAATAAAATAAATATTTAAGTGAGGCTCCCATACAACAAACGTGATTTTTTTGCCGTTTTTTGCGATAATGGTACGGAACCCTTCGTGCGCGAGTCCGACTCGCACTTGGCCGGTTTTTTATGTCGTTTATGTTACGTATGTCATATACGTTATGTTTAAACATTAAAAATAGATAATGTTGTAAAATACAGCTATACTCCATTTGAGATAACATTAGACAAATAAATAAGCCCATTTTACAGCTCGTTCAGTCGAATTTGTATTCTATTGCGTTGGTGATACAAATGGCAGCCGTAGTAAACAGTTAGTTTTGGTAACAGGTTTATGCTTTTTATTCTATCCTTATACTTACGGGATAGAACTCAAAATTGGTTGAACGGACTGTAAAAGGGTTGTAGAAATTTCTAATGTTATTTCAAATGGAGCTATAAATAAAAAAATATAGTTTAACTGTTTGAAAAGTGTGCACGTAGGTATTTGGTTGTTTAATGAAATAAAAATCTCCGCATGATATTTATTTTACTTTAGATTTTAGTGACAGCAAAGGAGACACTGTAAAATCTTTTTATGGTTTGTTTACTTTTTCTCCCAGCGAATAGAGTATAAATAAGATATAATAATTTTGGCGCACGGTTGGCGCAGTGGTTGAGCGATTGACTGCTGCGCTGCGTGTCGCGGGTTCGATTCCCGCACGGAACAAATATTTGTATGACCTACAGATAGTTGTTCCGGCTCTGGGTGTTGTGTATGTGAGTTTATATGTTTGTAAACGCACCCACGATACAGGAAGAAATTCCTAGTGTGGGGCAACTTTAAAAAAAAAAAAACAATAAGTAGGTATGTTAAGTACATACCTACTTATTTTTTTTTACTTATTTAACCAGATGCATTTTCTTAGCCTTTAGAATTCCAAGTGTTCTTGTATTAGTTGATCTTGGCATTATGATTTATTTACGCAATGCACAATATAAATAAAAAGTATTTACAAATTCACATAAAAAAAGTAGTCCACAAATAAATAAAAATAAAGCGTCCACGCGCACGATTACGAAGGTTCCTCTGCGCTGCGGCGAGCGAGCTAGTCTGTGAACGCACACTAATACACAAACTAAGTAAATATTTGCACCAACACATGCGAATACGCTTAGTCGGACGTAAGCGCGACGGAGCAGCGAGCGACACAACCCTCCCGTACCAATGCTAACGCGCGACTGGCTTCGCCCCCGTAGAGAGCCAGAATATATACATTGGACCTTACTTTGCAGGACTTTCTTTGCAAAATATTGATCGATTGAAAAAAGCGTAGTACCATCTAAAGAACCTCTAAACACCAATCTGTCTATCTAAAAATATTTTTAAACATCCAAGTCGTTTTGGAGGAGTTTCCAAAAGTTGCGAAAAAATGTCGTGCTGTTAATTATTTTTTTAAAGCAAAACTATTAGTTACACGAAAAAACCTTGAGTTCCAAATTATGTACATGAATCAATAATAAATACATATTTTTTTCAAACCTTTTAACCTAGCCTTTACTAAGGAGTATGCTTTAGAAAGTAACCGTTTTACGGCACTAAAGCGCATGTAGGTCCTTAATGAAAATATCAACACCTTAGGAATTAATGCCAATTTATTTAAATACTTATTTAAGTACTTAGAAATAAGCATACATAAGTAATATTAACGAAAACATTATGTTAAATGAACAAAAAGGTACCATACTTTTGGTAAAAATAAAATTATAAAGTAATTTGGGTAATTAATTTTACAAACTTATTAATTAAATAATAATGATTGACTCTTAATCAGATAAAATGCTATTAGCAAAAGAGTTTTGATTCTCCTGTGGCTCACTAACTACCATATATATCTATTATAGAAACGTCCGAAAGTATTGGAGCTACCGCTCCAACCAGCTGTCTTCCTAATTAAGTCCAAATTGATACCCATTTTATGAGCTCTAGAGGTGGCTGCGTGTCTGGTACTGTGCGCGGTAAACACAGAAATATCTATACCACAACTGCAAAGAACACTCTTTATCCACCTACTCAGAGTTTGTGACGTAACAGCCTTATGAGGCTTTTTAAGGCCAATAAATAAGTGAATTTCATTGCCACGTAGTGGATTCGTCATCAACAGGTAAGAATTTAATGTGGAAGCTGGACATATGGCTGGTTGATTTCTAAAAAACGGGAGGATGAGAGTAGGCTGAGTAGCGCCGATACGGGACATTTTTATTAAATCGGGAATTTTTATTTGAATTTCATTTGGAAGAACTTCTATGTTATTAATATTTATTTTTGAAATGGTTTGGACTCTGTGTGCAGTAGTCAAGGCTAGGAGGGTTGCAAGTTTTTTAGAGACTTTTTCTAAGTTAAAATGTTCATTAGGATACCAGGATGTTAAATAATTAAGAACCAGGGAGGTATCCCAAGTAGTATTGTACTTGGGCAGAGGAGGTCTTAATCGGTAAATTCCTTTGAAGAATCGTTTTATCCGGCCGTCGTTCCCTAGGTCTAGATCGAAAATTAAAGAGAGAGCGGACCTAGAGCTATTTAGAGTTCCATATTGAGCACCAGATTCGTATTGCTGAGTAAGAAAATGTATGACAGTCGGAACAGAAGTTACGTATACGTCAGTATGATTTGTTTGGTTTTACAGAACAAAAACCATTTTTTAAGACAGGTGTCATACTGTTTTATGGAATTGACTGACAGGGAGGCCATCATAATGGGAATTGAGTTTGGAGGTACACTTCTTCTCAGGAGCGACGTCCGGATAATATCCCGGCAACCAGGGTAAACTTCTGGGGAACATCTCAGTTGCTGGAATGGGAAATTATTAAGTTTTCATTGGGTTTAAACATTAAAGTGTCAGACACAAGTAATTTTTGAAACAAGGGAAACCATGGTTGTGTAGGCCAGTGGGGAACTACAATAATGCCCTCTGCGTGGTCATTCTCAATTTTCCTTAGTGTTTTTAATATTATGGAAAAAGGTGGAAATCCGTAAAAATATTTTTTTTTCCAAGAGATAGTAAATGCATCTACTTCATAGGCGTCTCGATGCCAGGATATGTATTTTTTACATTTTTTGTTTAACCTGCTGGCGAAAATATCTATCTCGGGGATACCGAATTGTCTTGTTATGCGTTTAAAGGCGTGATCCGACAGCTCCCACTCGATGTCAGGGTGAACGCGACGAGATTCGGTATCCGCGATACTATTATCCGTGGAGCTTATGTATGAAGCAAAAAGTATTATTTTTCTTCTTTCGCACCACTGCCAAATTTGTTTTGCAACGTCAGTTAGGTGAGGAAACTGAATACCACCCATACGGTTTATATACGATATGGCAGTGGTATTATCAATTCGTAATAAAATTTGGCAGTCATAACAAGATTTAGCAAAAACTTTTAGACCAAAAAAGGCAGCGAGGAGTTCTAAATAATTGATATGTCGCGAGCGTTCGCTGTCAGACCACATACCACTAGCCCGTTTCTCCCCGCAGGCCGCCCCCCACCCCGTTGTTGAGGCGTCGCTGTAAATAACCAAACAAAACACGTTTTGTTTGATTTTGTTTACAGAGTTATTAATTACTCGTGACCACCAATCTAGATCTGGCAATATCGACGGGGGTATAGTCATATACTTATCATAATTATCATCTTCTTTTATGTTAAGATATTTACAGCGTTCGAGTTCTTTAGTGTAAAGCCAGCCGTATTCGACGGCAGGGCAGGCCGAGGTAAGTAAACCTACGAGGCCAGCAAATTCTCTGACTTTACAACGTGTAAGTATTTTAAATTTTTCTACTTCTTTTTTAATTTTTTGTATTTTTTCGTCAGGCAATGAAACGTGTAATTTCTCAGCGTCAATTATAAAACCCAGGAATTTACATTTTGTTTTAGGATATCGTGTGCTTTTTTCTTTATCTATAATATAAAAATGAATCGCAAAATGTGTTGGTAAGCGCATAACTCAACAACGCATGGACCAATTTGGCCAATTCTTTTTTTTAAATGGTCGTTGAAGTTCAAAGATGGTTTTTACGGGGAGAAAAATTCTAATAATTGCGGAAAAAAAAAAATAGCCCTTTTCTTTTTCCCATACAAAAGTTTTCTAACTAAAACGTAGAGTCAATTTGAGCTTTATTGCTATTGTATAAGCTATTTTTGCTTTGTGTGGGGTAGGGTAGTGTCGGGTAGGGTAGGGTGGGGTAGGATAGTGTAGTGTAGGGTAGGGTAGGGTAGTGTAGCGTAGGGTAGGGTAGTGTAGGGTAGGGTATTGTAGTGTAGGGTAGTGTAGGGTAGTGTAGGGTAGTGTAGGGTAGTGTAGGGTAGTGTAGGGTAGTGTAGGGTAGTGTAGGGTAGTGTAGGGTAGTGTAGGGTAGTGTAGGGTAGTGTAGGGTAGTGTAGGGTAGTGTAGGGTAGTGTAGGGTAGTGTAGGGTAGTGTAGGGTAGTGTAGGGTAGTGTAGGGTAGTGTAGGGTAGTGTAGGGTAGTGTAGGGTAGTGTAGGGTAGTGTAGGGTAGTGTAGGGTAGTGTAGGGTAGTGTAGGGTAGTGTAGGGTAGTGTAGGGTAGTGTAGGGTAGTGTAGGGTAGTGTAGGGTAGTGTAGGGTAGTGTAGGGTAGTGTAGTGTAGGATAGTGTAGGGTAGTGTAGGGTAGTGTAGGGTAGTGTAGGGTAGTGTAGGGTAGTGTAGGGTAGTGTAGGGTAGTGTAGGGTAGTGTAGGGTAGTGTAGGGTAGTGTAGGGTAGTGTAGGGTAGTGTAGTGTAGGATAGTGTAGGGTAGTGTAGGGTAGTGTAGGGTAGTGTAGGGTAGTGTAGGGTAGTGTAGGGTAGTGTAGGGTAGTGTAGGGTAGTGTAGGGTAGTGCAGGGTAGGGTAGTGTAGGGTAGGGTAGTGTAGGGTAGGGTAGTGTAGGATAGGGTAGGGTAGTGTAGTGTAGGGTAGGGTAGTGTAGCGTAGGGTAGGGTAGTGTAGCGTAGGGTAGGGAAGGTAGTGTAGGGTAGGGTAGTGTATGGTAGGGTAGGGTAGTATAGGGTAGGGTAGGGTAGTGTAGGGTAGGTAGTGTAAGGTAAGGTAGATAAATGTTTGGTATTTTTATGGCAAAACAAAGTTTGCCGGGTCAGCTAGTTGATAATAAAACCTAGAGATTGTAATAGGTTTATTGTGTAAGAGACTTCTCTCGCGCATGACTCATATGTATTTGATATTAGCCAAATGTCATCTAAATAAATAGTAGATAGGAAGCCACACGACCGGAGTAAACTAATAGCCGGTTTCATTATTTTAGTGAACACAAACGGAGCAGTATTGAGGCCGAACGGCAAGACATTAAATTGAAACAGTTTTCCTTCGAATTCAAATCTTAGGTATTTTTTATGATCGCTATGTATAGGGATCAGAAAATAGGCATCCTTGAGGTCTATAGTGCTCATAAAACAACCCTTGTTTACAAGATTTATAGCTGTGCGTAGATCTTCAAGCTTAAAATGTTTTGTTGAAATGAATTTATTTAAGGATTTCAGATTTAGAATAAATCTAGTCCTGCCGTTCGGTTTTGGTACTAGAAACGTAGGTGATATGAATTGACCATCACAGGGATCGCATTCTTCAACCGCACCGATCAATAAAAGATCTTTTATTGATTGATTAATTTGTACTTTCTCTGCAGGAGTAAGTGTTTTTGCTATGGGCGGTGAATGTTGTATTACAGCTTGCGAGAAGGGAATGCGATAGCCTGTGACCCAAGACAGTATTGTCTTATCATTAGTGATAAGAGACCACTGGTCAAAAAAATTGGGTGGTATTTAATACTTTAACTGTAATTCCCCTTTTTTCAATCAAAATATTCGAAATTACTACCAAAAATACTGAATTGCACACTAAATTTGCTCATCAAATAAATGAATTATACTATACTGCTAGATCTTTAAAGCTTAACTGTTTTACTGAATAACTATCTGTTAACTAAAAGTAAATCTAATAATTCTTCGAGTGCAACAAAATATTTAAGTTTTAAGGGAGGGGGGGAAACGAAACAAAGTCGACGGAGCCCCGCTGCGCAGGGCTCCTATTTCTGTCTGCAGGGTCTAAAGTAACCTAACATGAAGGAGATGACGGGAGCTGAGTTCGCTCGCTTTGCTCGCTCACTTCAGCTCCCGTCATCTCCTTCGAACCTAACCTATCCGTGTCGGGGTGCCCTAAGCTCCCGAGCTCGCTTTGCTCGCTCTTGGACTAATTCACATTTATTTTATATTTAATTGAATAATTTGTGTGCAAATCAGTATTTTTGTTTTACGGTGAGTAATATTGTTTTGCAGTAGGTTATTAGTGGAGATATTTTGTTTGCTTAAATTTCTAAATAGAGGTGCAGTTAAAAATTCCCCAAAAAAATTAGATAGCCGACCGGCGTACATTACCGTGTCTAGCGGCGGCCGCGGCTCGCTGCTGGACGCGATGACTGTCTCGAGGAGGTCTCGTGCCGATTTCTGGGTGCAGGTTCTTTTCTCCTCTGGGTTCCCTTCGACCTGTAGCTCTGGGGAGGGGCTCGCTAGTTTAAAGGATTTTTCTGTACTTTGGGGTTAGTCACTTTTTTAGCAGGCTGTTTGGGAGGCGTTGGTTTCATGTCGTCTCCCGTTTTAGTTATAGCTTTTGCAGCTTTGAGCATTTCTGCTAGCTCTGTACTAAAAAGAAATTTATCAATTTTTGTCGCCTGAAGCTGATCTTTAAATTCTTTTTTCATATTGAAAAGTATGAAGTTCCTTCTCACAATCGAGTCAGAGTTTTGGCTATCACATAATATTTTTTGTGCATCCATTAAGAGCTTAATAAGCTCTGTGGACGAGGCGGTCTGCTCAGGTGATATAAGCAAGGTGAGAACTTCGGCAATACAGGTTATAGCGGACGCGATTTGCTTCTGCTTTTGTTTAATACCCTTGTCCCTTTTGTGGACAGCTTCGGAGACGGCAACCTTTACCTCTGGATTCAGTGAGGGTGCGTCGATCAAGGTGCAGTTGGCGGGAACCAGGTATTTATCCAATAGTTCCTTCCGGGTTTCCTTGGACAGACCCGAAGTAGCCACATGCTGGAGACGTACGGCCAAGTCAGGCTGGATGTCATTACCATAGACTCTTTTTTGGGAAGGGTCCTCACCAAGCAGTTGCATAATCTCATCATTGATTTGCGGTGTCACCTGCGAATCTGGGGACGCAGGCCCTGTCCCTGCGACGTCGACTGTCGACGGCGCTGGCGGCAATTCCGTAGCATTAGCGGCGGCGGGACCCGGCGGAGACGGCGGCGGCGGCACGGTGGGTGGCGGCGGCTCGGCCCGCTGAGGCGGCGGAGGTGGTGGAGCGACGTGAGGAGCGGCACTCGTCGACGGTTCAGGTATGTATTCAATCGTAGGCACACCTGCGATCGACGTGATTCGTGATACAATTTCCGCCTACACATTACGTCATATGGGTAAAGTGACAGTCCCTAAGACTGCCCGCAAAACCCTGACAAGTTATGTATTTAGATGTCATCAGTATAGTGACAGTCTAAAGTGTAAAGTGACAGTCCCAAAAACTGACCTCAATAGGGAACTATCCGCAAAGCTGAGCTCAGATGGCGCCACTGAAAATAAAGGATAACCACAGAACATATATACCCTAAGCCGGGAGGTTAACAAACTATACCAAAGAGTATGTAACACTACTTTTTTTTTTTATACTGTCAAAGTCGAGCGGCAATATTTCGCAGTTTAAGCATACAAAACATAAAACTAATAGCATGTGCTAATAGTGAAAGAAAAATGGAGCTAACTAATAATTGAGGAAATCAGACCATACTGTACCTAAAAACCCGGCTTCAAGAGCGCGGTGCATCAGTAAAAGGAAAAAGAAAACGGATTTAGTTGAAAGGTACGAATATGAATGCGAACATTGGAAATCTTGTGTAACTTGCAGATATTATATCAATTTAATATGTAATGAGATCAATGTACTTCCAATTAATATTCAAAACAATACTTCCAGGTTGATTTTATATGACTTACATAATTACTTTGCAGTGGAACCGTTTTGCACACGGTTACATTTTGATGGTGGACAGCAGTCCAATGCACTATTAATTGCCAAAAGCCTTACCAAAGACCTAAACGCTGACTTCCTTACCACCCTTAATCATTTCGAATAAATATATATATTCTTTTAAGAAGGTGATTTGTAAAAGCAGATATTAAATACCTATCTTTGTTTTAATAGTTCTTACTCTAAAATTAGAAATCTTGTCATTGAATCATAAATAAGTTTATTGGCACTTGATATTATTACATTTCATTTACATCTACTGTCTTCATTCTTTCAGGTTTGATCTAAACATAGAAAAAGGACTGAAAATGTATCTGCGTATCTGCTGCACGTTAGAATGGCATTTGCAGCTAATGCTTGTTATTATGTTTTATTGCACCACCCGGTCTAAGGCCTCCATGGAAATATCAGTACCTATTTTTACAACAACAAAATAGATATTATTATTTTTATGTCACCTGGATGAAAACTGAAATTAACATCTAGAATACACACAAAATTTGTTTTGAGTGGTGTTATTTTCCATTGTTAATATTGTCATAACATAGGATCACACCTATTTTCAAGAAGGGTCAAGGGCTAGATAGTTGTGTATAAAATAAGTACCTACATTTACCTAAATTTCAGTGCTGTGCTATTAAAATGTACCTACTGTGTGTTACTTAATTATGAAAAGAAATAAATGAAAATTATTTGTACTTGTATGTTATTTATTTTTCTTAGGATTGATTACTAATACAATTCATATACAATGTTGTCTGCCAATATAATCGGAGAAATCCTGGTCAACCTGAGTAATGTGTCAAAACCGTTAAAAATAGACCAACTGTTAAAGTAAGTAACCGGTGAAACTTATTATTTCTGAGAGTAGGTACTGAATCTATATTATTGTCCAAGTATCAAATTAAGTTAAAAAGAAATATATTTCTTTATTTACAATATTTCACATCAATTAACAAGAGTTTTAGAAGGGTTATTGTCATGAAACTTAAGTCCAGAGTTGAGTCTAAATCTAGGCTATCTGGGTATATCCATGATATCAAAGTTACATTCTTAAGGGCCAAGTTATTCTACTTACAAAAGGTGTTTTCTTATTGTTTTACCACAAATGAAATTTAGCTTTTTGAAACACTATTTTTAAGACATTATTGTGAAACTTATTCCAACAGCACCGGAAATTTAAAGTGCTGATTGTTACTCCTCAATTTGTTCAAAGTTTCCTTCTCTGTTTATCTTTCATCGACTCTTTTTTCTCCAAACAATGGTAGTTAACCCCCTTATTTAATATTTTTCTATTTAGTTTCAGTCCTGTAAGTATAAATTAGGTTTTATTAACACCATATGGTTAAACATGCGTATTTATGTAGACATAAAAACCATTTTGTAGTTGTGTTTAATTAGTACACAATGTTATGTACCTTCTTTTTAATGTCTATAGCATTAAACATAATAATTACTGTTATTATTTGAATAAAGGTTGCCTTAGGATAATACACTGACCTGTAAAATACCTTCTTTATTAAATATTCTGCTTTAGAACGGTCAGGACACAGCCTTGACTTTTTTGTAAAATTCCTGCGACGAATAGTAATTTCCCATTGCTTGCGAATATTGGCGTTTTCTGACATCATATGGCCGGTTTTATTTCTGCATCCATAAACACAACACTGATGCATTCTTGACCAACAGCTAGCAATATTATTATTTAGTTTTTGAACACAAGTTATACTTAAAACAGTAAAAATAGTTCGGTAACCACTAACACAAACTGTAGTAGACGCCATGTTGTTATGTTTTTGTTTACTTTTATCATTCAAGCGCCATCTGGCGGGAGCAATTGGCAGTAATGTTCCCTATACTTGTGCTACGTATGTAGTAAAGTGACATTCCCATAAAATGCCCGCAACACCACATTTATATAGCATATTAATAAGAGGTAATTTTGTGAAGTGACAGTCCCAAAGACTGCCCGCAACACTTATTTTTTACGCATGAAATGAACTATGTATTCGGTAAAGTGATAACCCCACAAGTTAACCGCAGTACCAAACAAAATGAACACGCGTTAGATATACCTACTAACCTTCAATACAAAACAAGTGTTCCTGGTAGGGCTGCGAGTGCGCGGCGGGGCTGCGGGCCACGACGACGACGACGACGACGTGGAGGACAGGCGGCGGCGCGGCGCGTGTTGTCGTTCTTGCCGGCGGGCGCGCAACAATTTTTCTTCTAACTTTTTAAACTTTTTAGCTAACGACTCATAGTCGCTAGGCTCGGTACGAGAGCGTTTTCCCATTTTGGCGCACGAATTGATTTCACATGCGAAGCGGCGGAGCACTGAACTGTGAATGACGAGTACCGCGCCCCGGCAAGGCTAGGTAGTAAGTTAGAAAACTACCCACAAAAAAAAAAAAAAAAACGAAACTAGTTTATTTTTTTAATCTACCTCAAAAATCAGTGCGAATAGGCGACACCGTATGTGTTACTACATGTATACCTAATGCTAATCTCGAGGACAAAGCTCGAGTATAATAATAATTATTATTTACTCAAATGAATCAAAGAGTCCTTACAATCGATATAAGCTGTAAATTCACATACTTAAGGATGATTTGCGCATAATAATGTAGATCGATAGTTTGATCCTCAATTGAAAACTACACAATGGATACTTGGTTGAATAAAGTTAAAGAATGCTCAGAGATCTATGGGTGGGACAGTAAACAGATTGCCCACTACGCTCTACCTAAGCTAGTCGGTACTGTGAAAAAGTGGTAAAAAGAGCAGCTAGCTTGGGACGAATGGGTTGAAACATAAATCTGCTTTTCCGTCTTACGAAATCTATGACCATTTACTAACGTACATTTAATGTTTGTTAAATAGCTAAGTTTGGCGATGGTATAGAAGAGTATTATTAGGATAAGATAATAGCTTTGTATCGGGGTGGTATAGTAGGTGGGAACGCTATTGATTGCATTGTTAATGGAGTAGAGGATAGATTAGTTCGGCACGGGGCACAGGCTATTTTGAGGAAGCTGAAAAATTGTTTGGTTATCTGAGGGATGTCAAATGTGACAGATTAGATAAGTTTTCGTCGTTAGAACGTTCAGTAATTGAAATGCGTAAACTTGTAAAATTTATTTTGATAGACTCTTGAGGTGTTGTAACTGTCGCGAAACGAGTCATGTAGTATTAGCATGTAAAAAGCCTATCGTTAAGTGTAAACGCATTGGTCATGAAGATCCTAAATGCAGTAAGAGTGTTTGGGTAAGTGTGCCGAAGTTAAGACTTTGATTAACAGCGCGGGCTAGAGACAAGACGACAAATTTATCAAGAGTATGCATGTTAATAATGAACTTTTGATAGGATGCGTAGATTTTGGTAGTCAGTGTACCTTGGTAAAATAATCTGCTATGAAAGGAGTTGTTCCACGCAAAATGGATAGTAAATAATTTGCCTACTCTCAAAAGCTTTGGTAGTACAATCGTGAGCGTTTGAGGTAAAACTAAGATTTCGTTAGTGATTGATAACATTAAGATCGGCGTTGAGATCAATGTCACTGAAATTTGTTCTAAGTTATGATTTATCTGTTGGATAGACTGCTACTGAGCAACCTTACATATGGATGTTTAAATATTATACAAAATTTGATGACTTATGAGAGATACATAAGAGTGAAGTCATTAACCTCTTGTATGCCGGAACGCAGATCTAAGCGAGACACAATGGCTTTTTCATTGTGTCTCGGCATACGAGCGGTTAAGCGCGAGAAGGTTTATAAAGTAAATGAGGACGGACTAAGATACGTGGTGTTAAAGGGCTGTAGGTGGCAGGTTCTCCAGAAAAGTTGCGACGAAATAGGCCACGTTTGATAAAACATTAGTTAAAATTAAACAACATTATTGGCTGCCTCGCATGCGAAAGTTTACCAGGAATTATATACATTCGTGTTTGGATTTAGAATGTGCTCTCAATAAATTATCAGCGTGAAAGAAGTAAGGGCTCTGCAATCTATTCCTAAGAAAATTGCACTCTTTCACATCATACATATAAACGATGTCTGTACATTTGTAAAATCGAAAAGAAATAATTCTTACATTTAGGTGATTGTAGAGTATTTTTATTTAAGGCGGTTAAAAGTCACTTGCGCGTTACTGGTTTATCCTAAAAACCCCTTGTTAAGAACTAGTTCAGGGTTAATCAGATAAATCGTCTTGTTCCACCAAGACTTAGAAGTAAATCTAGAGTTAAACTTATAAATGTACTTAAATATTTAACCCGCCGTTGTAGGAGACTTAAGTCGCTAAGTCCTGGGTGTGTAAGAATTATCAGAATAGAACAAGTAACTTGAAAACATGATTTTTTTTGTTTATATTTTAATGTGTTTGGTTTCAAATGAGAGGTAAGTATTAATGTAGAACTGTTTTGACCGTTTAAATATTGTAATTTTTTATGCGGTGTACAATAAAGTTTATAATAAACTAGCTGACCCCGCGGCTTCGCTCCCTTCAAAATTATCACTCGGGAATAATGTAGCTTTCCATAGGTGAAAGAATTTTTAAAATCGGTCCAGTAGTTTCGGAGCCTATTCGGTACAAACATACAAACAAACAAAAAAATCTTTCCTCTTTTGAATATTGGTATAGATAAATCGGTCCACGCGTTAACGAGATATTCGTTAATCAGTGTAAGGGAAATGTTGTTTTCTGATGACAAAGAAAATGTTCTATGACATTTCTATATTTTGTGACTTTGCCACATAGAATTAAAATATCACCAGATGTGAAATTAGGGGCACGAAAACGCGATTGCTTCAGATTTCTTTCCTATTGAATAAAAAAAAACTTATTTTGCCGAAAACAAATAAATTGTGATGACTAATGGCGTCGGTGAACGAATGATGCAAATTTTTATAACATACGATTAAAATGAAATATCATCTTAAAATTCAAAGACCAGAAAGTATTACGTATCGTAGTGTAGTAAAATAAAAGGGACACACATACAGTTTCGTTCATAGATTTATGCATTTGTTTTTGGTCAGATTATATTTCAGGGCCGTACAGAGTAACTAAAGTTTTGAACCACGATAGGTATTATGGTGGGTTGTAGATATTTACTAGAAAAGGGACGTGAAAGTATATAGGTGTATTTTCTGTTGATAAAATACATCCTTGCCTTTGTTTCAATAACAAAGACAGCGAATAGTCTACTAGCGAAACCGATGATGATTTAAATAATGATTTAGATAATTTACTTTGCCAATAATATTTATTTGTGTGTCTAGAAATTAATGAAGTACATATTTTATCATGCAGATTACTTTTTTTTTAAATATTACATAACCATTTATGTAAAATAAATGGAAGCTGGAAGGCAGGCTTATGTACCACAAGAAATCAAAGAAATGTTTCTGGAGAAAAGGAGACTACGCAGAGTCTGGCACTCAAGCCGGCATCCCCATGATAAAAGGGTGTTAAACAATTACAGTAAAGTGCTGAAACAAACTATAAAAGAAGCAGAAAATGCCACAGTTGAGGCAAAACTATTATCGCTTACTGCTACTGCAAACTCTGACTACTCCCTCTGGAAGGCATGTAAACGTATGAACCAGCCAATAAACCCAAAGCCACCTCTTCGACTAGAAAGAAACAAATGGGCCAGAACAAAACAGGACAAGTTGAATGCTTTCGCTGATCACCTTGCAAAAGTATTTGTTCCCAACGAGGCCAGTCCTGGCTCTAATGAAGCTGACATAGATGACGTTCTCCAACAAGACCACCAACTTGATTTGCCTCTAAAAGTAGTGACACGAAAAGCAATAGTATATCTGACTACGTTATTTAATTGTATCTTAAGAACATCTTATTTTCCTGCTCTATGGAAGGTCTCACAAGTGATCATGGTCTATAAACCTGGCAAGCCAGCACATGAATTATCATCTTACAGGCCAATTAGTTTATTGCCTATAATATCTAAGGTTCTAGAGAAGATACTACTACGACGACTCTCATGTGCCATGTACGAAAACTCCGTAACTCCAGACCACCAATTTGGGTTCAGGCCAGAGCACAGCACCATTGAACAAGTACACAGAGTGTGCAGACATATCAGTGACAGTCTTGAGAAGAAGGAATATTGCTCTTCGGCCTTCCTTGACGTTCAGCAGGCCTTTGACCGGGTATGGCATAAGGGATTGCTCTATAAAATTAAGTTACTGCTGCCTCACAGTTTCTATCATATACTAGAATCATATCTCAACAATAGAATATTCCAAGTAAAAGAAGATGACTGCTCGTCGGGTTTTCACGAGATACTTGCTGGTGTGCCACAAGGTTCCGTTCTCGGCCCGGTTTTGTACACCATATATACATCAGATCTTCCACTAACACCTGGAGTTACTTTTGCTACTTATGCAGATGATACAGCAATATTAGCTTCTAGTAAAGACCCCGCAGAAGCCACTGCGAAACTTCAACAAAGCCTTGATGAAATGAGCAACTGGTTTGATAGATGGCGTATAAAAGTGAGTGCTAATAAGTCAGTGCAGGTCACCTTCACACTGCGAAGAAAAACTTGTCCCCCTGTTAACCTTAGTAGGAAGGAGTTGACTCAGAGTGACACAGCTAAGTACCTCGGACTACACCTGGACCGCAGGTTGACATGGCGGAAACACATTGAAACAAAACGTAAACAGGTCAATCTCAAATACAAAGGTCTCTACTGGCTCCTGGGTAGAAACTCAAAACTGTCACTGGACAACAAGCTCCTAATTTACAAGACTGTCATTGAACCAGTCTGGACATACGGGATTCAGTTATGGGGAGCCTGCTGTGATTCCAACATAAGTATTATTCAAAGAGCTCAGAACTACATCCTTAAACAAATTAGCAATGCACCCTGGTTCATTAGAAACAGTGAAGTACACAAATACCTGAACATGCCAACAGTGAAGGATGAGATAAAGACATTCGCAGGCAAATACAAAACAAGACTGGACAACCATCCTAACCAGCTCGCTGTCCAGCTTACATTACCTGACTGTCTAAATCGCCTCAAACGGCGCAGAACCTTGGATCTCGGCGGCATTGACTAAGCCATTATACTAATATGGAGGATGTTCCCAGTGGGGTACATCTCCTCATGAATAATAGCGGTTCAACACTTCCAAGTCCAAGTTTTTATGGTTAACCTACACTGCTATGAGCGTGTAGTTAACTACTATTTCGCTATGAGCGACCCTATTTTTATGGTTATTCTACACTACTGCTATGAGCGTAAGGTGTAGATAACTATTATTCGCTATGAGCGACCAAGTTTTTATGGTTAACCTACACTGCTATGAGCGTGTAGTTAACTACTATTTCGTTATGAGGGACCCTATTTTTATGGTTATTCTACACTGCTATGAGCATAAGGTGTTGATAACTACTATTCGCTATGAGCGACCATGTTTTTTTTAGTTCATCTATGATTCTTTAAGTGTTGGTGTAGTTTTTTTTTTTTTTTTTAATTAAACTGCTATGAGAGTGAAGGTAGATAACTACCTTTTAGTGCAATGTACAATTAAGTAGCTATGAGCGAACATAAGTTTTGATGTGCAAAGTGCACAATCATTGAAATAAGTCTTATATTTTACGATTCTTTAAATTGAAGTTTTTGAAATACTCTATATACACAATTCATGTAAACAATACTTGATTTGTGTGTAGTTTCTATTAACGAAATTTATATTTTATAAAATACATTTTTGATTTCAATCACTCAGTTAAAATTGTTGTCTTGTGTTTATTTTGAATAAAATCAGAATTTACTTTTAATAAAATGTCATTCGCGGGGACGCGAAATTTATCAGGATGGACGAATGTTAGCTTCCTGAAAATTCATGTTCTAATTTAAAATAAATATTGTACATATGTTTAGTTATTTTGCGCTGTTTAAATAAAATAAGTCTTGAATTCTATTGAAATGTTTTGGTTGTTTCGGAAGTTTGTATTAAAACTAATATTAATTACTGTTAAATTAATACCATAAAACATGTTGATTTTATGTGGATTTTCTGAATATGTTTACATTTTTAGTTTGTTATAATTTTTGATATTTTTCACAGCTCAATGCTGACTTCCGGACAAAATGTCGTGTTTATTTTCCATTGGCTGATGCTGGTCTTTTACCTCGGTGTCAACGAGGAAAGGACAGCCAATGACAATCAATCATCATTGAGCAATAAAAGATTGTGATCATGAGAGTCAGAAAAATTGGAGATGTTCTGTAAAGCCGATAACAAAGAATTACAATTATTTGATGAAGTACAGTCTTTGAATTCTTATATCTGGCAGTTTTTAACACACGGTTCGCATTTTGAGACTGCACCGATTTCTTTTAGTTTATCAATAGCCTCCTGAAATTGTTACTTTTCAGTTTTCGTGTAATTAGGTGGTATCGGTACGGAGTGTTTTATAACAGGGTACGCGAATTGAATTTTATAACCCTTAATTCAGGTAAGAATTGTGCGGTCGTCAGTAATGCGCGCCCATTGTTTATAGAAATCGGACAATCTACCCGCGTATTTAACCGTATTTAGCGGCGCCAAATGCCGGTCGGCGGCGGTTGATGATGCGACGACGTCCTCGAGTAGTGCGACGCGGCAGGCTCGCGGCTCCTTGGTGGCGGCCCGGCGCGGCGGCCTGCGCGCGGTGGCGCGTTCTCGGCGGTTTAAAAGCTTCAGCGTAGCAGCCTTAGGAGCCTTCTTTTGGCCCGGCTTCAGCTCAGTACCCGATTAAGATACTGCTTTTGCAGTGTATCAGGTAAACTTTCGCTAAATAAGTATTTAGCAATTTTTGTATTGGATAAGTGTTCCTTCATTTCTATTTTCAAATTAAAGAAAATGAAATTTCCTCGGGTTATGGAATCCCCGTGCTGTATATCGCATAGTAGGCGCCCCATGTCCATTAGTTTGGCGAGCATATCGTTGTTATTTGTTTTGCTGTTTAGCTGAGACGATAAGACTTCGGATAAGCAAGAAACTAAGGAATAGCGCTTGCCAATTAGGACTGTTCAGTCTCAATGCCTTTGTCTCGCTTTACGAAAACCTCGGCTAGTGCGGCTTTTATCTCCGGGTTTAATCCGGGTGCAGCAATATGACAACAGTTCTCTAGCGTTAAATATTTGGACAGTCATTCCTCACGCATTTCCTTGCTAAGGCCATTGGTAGAAATATGCTGGAAGCGTGTTGCAATTTCAATTTGTACGTCAGGGGCATACTTTTTAGTAGCGGACGGATCATCACCCATTTTCAAGCACATCGCTTTATAATGAAATTGTAACACTTTCTTCTTGAGTACTAGGCCCGGCAGCTGAAGATGAACTTGGTTCGATTGGTTCACGACTGTATTTGTTACGGCTTCGGGAGCCAGTTCCAGAACTACTTCGGGGGTCGTTTCAAGTAAAACATTGCCGTTACTATCGAACTCCACGTTATCGTGTATCGTTAGCCAATCTTGTGGGCCCAAAGCCGCCAAAGCCGCCAAAGCTTTAATCGGCAATAAACACAAATGCTATAATGGCAAGTTTTATTTCTAGGCACCGCACAATATAATTGTGTATAAAACAGGTCAATACTTGGTAAAGCACAATTATAAAAGTTAACATTAATTGACTTTACGGTGTACCAAGCGGGTAAACATGTAAATACAAGACCCTTTTGTGCATACATAGTGTGTGTCGAGTCAGCCCCAGTGACAGCTCAGGTTACACGCTATGATATTAAACGTAAATACGTTTTGCACCATGGTTTCACAAGAAAGTATTTTTGTTCACCTTGAACATAGCCCACAATTTTATTTGGCGAGTGGGTACATATAAAATACCGCGATATATTTGTAAGGAGACAAAAACACTATACGAAATAATGATTAAAATTACGTAACTTTTTACGTTGTTTAGGTATAAACTATACCAATATAATAGTTATGAAAAACCCGCAAAGGGTGCAATTGTCTATAACGATGAGGTTCGTTATTGTATATGAACATCGTTACGTAACCTATTTATTGAAAATAAAAATCCATAAAATCATTTACCCGAGTTCGGGTAAATTTTTCCCTTTCAGACGAATGGTGTGATGAATCATCCTCTGAGTCTTCTGACGTCGACGATGATATTATTCGTTTTTCAACTGACTTTCCGTTCAAACTTTTTTATTTTACTTACCTAATAGGTGTTTATAATCGTCCTATTGCTTCGTTTTTGACATGATGACGTAATGACGTAAATAAAGGTACACTTTATAACTGAAAATACTGGAGAATACTACACGTCTTGAGTGCTTGAGCACTAAAATGTGAATGAGATGTGCGAGGTACACGGCTAGTTATAATATCAGTCAGGGTTCAAATATACCCTCAAAAAAAAAAAAAAAAACTCAACTACAGTGAAGAGTGGTGTCACTTATGTGTTACTACATGTGTTTATTACTTATATCTAAGAGGACGAGGCGCAAGTATAATTTCCCTTACATACTGATTAAAAATCTTAATGATGATGTAAAACATTTATTCTTAAAAATTCTTAACAGTCTTTGGTGTAAGCAAATAATACCAGAATCATGGAAAACACAGTGTGTGATTCCCATATTAAAACCTGACAAACCACCAAATTTAGCTAGCAGAGCCAGAGCAAGTGATCCAGAACCCCCAATTATACACTGCTAACATAACACTAAATTACTAGGTCATAATATTACTTAATATTTTATTAAATAATTGAAATGTTGAAAATCTAAAATGTTTAGATTTTAAACATTTCAATTATTCTCATACCTAATTATCAGTTAACTATATAGTATTTTTATGTTTATACATTTATAATTTCATCAAAATGCCTCATTGCTCAGTTTGCGATATTTATGTAGGTAGTCGTGGCTGGACCAGTCACTTACGAACTAATAAACACAAAAAATATAGTACTGTGTCTATTCTTGAAAACGTTTAACTCTTACGATCTTCGATTAAAGGACGTATTATTAGTTAAAGATAAAGATAAATTTATTTGTTAAAACATGTGTAACATGATACATGAATATGCACATATAGATGGAAACATAATTTTACCGGACCAACATGTTTTGCCTCACTCGGCATACAAAATGAAAATATTGGTTATAGTTATTAATTAAAATTAAATTGGTAATTATAAATTAAATACATCAATGTCAGTTTCATATATAAAAAATAAAGTCAGTACAAAATGTTATCAATAATTCAACATACAATCAGAGTCAGTACAAAATGTAGTCAATATCAATTACATACAAAATATGTCAGTATAGAATATAAAAAACTTTTTTGCAAAAAAATACTACCGACTTCCAAATGAAAAACTCTTGGAAGTCGGTGTCTTACGTAGGTACTATTTTTTTTCGATATTGACACCGACTTCCAAGAGTTAAGTTATTTTTCACTTTGTAGTTTTTCATTTGGAAGTCGGTAGTTTTTTTTTACAAAAAAGTTTTTTATTTTTCCCTTTTTAGTTTTGCCTACCTAATAGATACGCAAGTTGTTTCCTAAGGTCCCTATAACGCCGAATAGATTACCCGAATAACATGAAACTAGAATATAACCGGTGAAATGAGAGATCTGCGTACCCCTTTAGAGCGTACTGGCGTGATGTTATATTATGAAATGGTATACAATAAACAGACATGCGATTGCAGCAATCCCGAGAGTGTTGCCGTTATTTATTGAAGAGTTCTGTTGTATATCTCCGAAGTTCTTGATCAGACCTTCACCAAATTAAAATGGGACCAATTTCAAAACATACTCTTCCAAACAAAAAAAGAATTTTCAAAATCGGTCCACAATTGACGGAGATATCGGTGAACAAACACAAAAAAAAAAAAAAAAACATAAAGTCGAACATAGAACCTCCTCCTTTTTGGAAAGTCGGTTAAAAATGCATAATAAAATTCAAAATGTATCGTTTAAAAATCAACAATGTTATAGTAGCACTTATCAGTAAGTAGCTTTTTAAGTGTTTTTTTAAATAAATTAAAATTTAATTGCTTTATGTCATTCGGAATTTTATTGTATATTACTGGGGCCATGCATACAACACTTTTGCTCAGAAGTGCTGTTTTGGCCGAGTGTGACTGAACCCAAAGTCTATACTGCTCACGTCTATTTCTATTATTTGACAAAAGAGGAAACAATTGAGGATTATTTTTTACAAACACAGCCATTTCCAATATGTAGAGTGAAGGTAGTGTTAAAATTCTGTGCTTTATGAACATTGGTCTGCAACTGTCCATAGTTTGCAACCGAAACATAGCCCGTACACAACGCTTTTGTACTTTGAACACAGAGTCTTTGTTCGTTGAATTGCCCCAGAAAATTATCCCAAATCTCAACAAAGATTCCACAAGTCCGTAATAGGCTGTTAGTAAAGTGTTTGTATTGACAGTAGGAGCAAGTTTATAGAGGGCAAACGACGAGCTGCTGATTTTTTTACAAAGTACATTAATCTGTGCTTTCCAATTTAATTGTGGATCAATGATTAAGCCCAGAAATCGGGCTGTATCTGCTTCTTGTATAATATTTAAGCTTATTTAAGATAAATTGATTTTTGTTAAATTTTATAAATTTTCCCGTTGTCTAAAATGCATTATGTGAGTTTTATGAAGATTAATTTTCAAATTATTGTTACTAAGCCAGGTAATTATAGATTTTAATGAATTATTTGCGTCTAAATTATAGTCAGATAAATTATTGGATGCTATTGTTACAGTACTGTCATCAGCGAATAGTGTCATGGGTTCTTTAGTTGCATTTGGCAGGTCATTAATATATAATAAGAACAGGGGAGGGCCCAATACACTTCCCTGGGGCACACCATGCGTAATGAGGCGCTTTTGAGAGGAGAAGATATGTACCTTTTTCGCTTTAATATTGAATTTAGATATTTGAGTTATTTGTTGCCGGCCTGTTAGATATGATTTTAACAATTCTAAGACATTACCTCTTATACCGTAGGCTTCAAGTTTATCTAGCAGGATATTGTGGTCTACATAATCGAAGGCTTGGGACATGTCACAGTAAATATCACAGATAGGTAAAGATTTGTCAACATGTGATGAGACAGTGTATATAAAGTTGTATACCGCCATATTAATGTTTCTATTTTTTCTAAAACCTTTCTGTTCATCACATAGGATTTTATGTTGTTCTAAATATCTATTGAGTTCGTTATATATATATATTTCTCAAAAATTTTAGAGAATACGGAAATTAATGCTATCGGTCTATAGTTCTCCCATTAAATATTTATCTTCTTTTTTAAATAAAGGTTTAATTATTGTTAATTTGAGATCTTTTGGAAATGTCCCACTTATTATACAATGGTTCATAATGTGGCTTAAGTGTTGAGAAATATCTTTATTCACTGCTTTGATAACGTTCGTTGCAATACCGTCACACCCTACACTACTCGTGTTGCTAAGACTTGATATAATCCTCTGCATATGATATGGCAGACTTGGTGATAAAAACATTGAGTTGGGTTGGTGATTGATTAGAGCTGTGGTATCCTTACCAGCACCTGGGAGAGGTTTTACTTTTTCAATAAAATAGTTATTAAATGCGTTAGCTATTTTATTAGGATTTTTTGTCAAAGTGTCATTAATATTTAATTCGACTGTGGATTCCTTAGGTATATTTAATTTATTATTATTTATAATTTGCCATGCCGTTCTACTTTTAGTAGTCGATGTATTTATTTTGTAATTGTTTAGTGCACGCTTAGTAAGATTTATAATCCGTTTCAACAGTTTAGAATAGCTAGTATATTTTTGTTTATTAGTTAATGTTGGTTTTCTTCTGAACTTCCAGAGTAATTCTATTTTATTTTTACTGCATACTTTAATCCCGCGCGATATCCATTTTTGCTTGGCATTTACTTGCACAGTTATTGTAGTTAGCAGAAAGCATAAGTCGTAAAGTAATTTAAATATTTCTATACAATGATGATACGCTTCTGATGGATCATCGGTTTTATATATTTCATCAAAAGAAAGGTTTTCAATATGTTTTTTAAATTTTTGTATGTTTTCTAAACTGTAATCCCGTTTCATTTTACGCCAATACTTTAATTTAAATATTTTCTTTACTGGTAGTTTAATTAATTGGGCAGTATGGTCAGACAAGCTAAATTCCAACACATCCGTCTTACGCTTTTTATTAAAGTTATGGGCAAAGTTATCTAGGCAAGTATTACTGGATAATCTTGTGGGCTGTTTCAGTGCTAATGTAAGATTATATTTTAACAGTAAACACTCGAAATCTAAGGTAACATTGTTACACTTCATGACATCTATGTTGAAGTCACCAGCTATAACAGTATTATGATTTTTTAGTTTAGAAATACATTTTAATATCTTGTCAAGCCTAGCAAAAAACAAATTGAGGTTACTTGGTACCGGTACTCGGTATACATAAATTATTATAATTTTGGAGTCAAGTAATTCTATTGCACAACATTCGATTACATTAGTTATGGACAATTGACTAATTAGAGAAATTTCTTTAAACTTATGCACCTTATTAACCAGAATACAGGCACCACCTCTTTTACTGCAGGTACGACTATAACATGCCGCAAGTTCATAATTATTAAGTTTCAGGTGCTGTTCATAACCTGCTAACATAAAGTGTTCCGTGACACATACCACATCAACGTCAATATCTTTGTCTTTAAGCTATTCTATACTTACTAATAGTGTGTCAGATTTGTTTAGCAGTCCTGCAATATTTTGATGCAGAACGTTAAGATATTTAAAATCGAAAAAACATTGAACTCGCTTCTTCTGCAGCATTTTCAATGCCTTCATTAGTCATGCAACTTACAGTAATGTCATTAATTAAATGTGACAAATTTTCAAAAATATTGCGTAATCCATGGTTATTAATACGGCCCTTCAACAAATCAAACATTGTATAGTCATAATTTAAATTACAATTACAATCTAAGAAATAAGCATGTTCATGAGATAATATATCCAAGTATAATAAATTATTAAACGTCTCAATTCTCCAGTTATAAATGTTGTTGTACTTTCGTAGTTTGTAGGTTGGGGTACAGATAATAACATTTGTATGAGAAATTTGTTTCAGTGTGTCTCGCATGTATACAATAGTATTATAATAGTTGTAAGTAATTTTAAAGTCCTCCTCTCCAATTAATAATACACAAAAGTCGCTCATATTATAATCACTCAATTTTGACTGGATTCCGCTGAGTAGATGCTCTAATGTTCCGTTTGGTGTAATATATGACTTAAGGACGCTATTACATTTTTCTACAAATAACAGTACTTTTGAGGTACAATTTTAATGTATAAACAATCACCGAGGTGAAGATATCATGATCTTAATTTAAAGATAATATATTCAGCTCCAGATTGGCATCAGAAAAATTGTATGACATCATACAAGATTTTCGAACAAATACGTTTTGCCCATCACAATAATCGCAAAAAAATAAAAAAGTAGGGTCCGAATAGGTTCCAGTTTAAGTAAATTTACAGCATATTTTATCTTAAAAATTAAAAAAAATTGCGGTATATATAGTCCTATATAGGTTCAGCTAATTATTTTTCACCATAATAATTATATTTTTTAATTATTAGCTAAAATAAAATCACTTGCCGACGTCTTCATACATTTTGTACTCGCGGCTCATAATTCCGCGCTCAGAAGCGCTCGTGGAAGGACGGGCGTATCGCTTTCTCGCAGGAAATAAATACGATAATAGTAATAGAAAAGATTGTAGTGTGCATGCGTGTGAGTACCGTCCTCGTCGTGATCGAAAGGAGTTGATATTTTATCGGACGTATGCCGTATTTTTGAGTTTCCTATTTTTTTTTTTTTTTTTTTATATATTATAGGCTCGCGCTTGACCACTATCTCACCTGATGGTAAGCGATGATGTGGTCGACGGTGAAGCACGCTTGCCTAGAAGTAACCTATTCACTCTTGACTTAAAGACTCCTAGATTGTAGCTATCGGGAAACACAGACTCCGGCAAGAATGAATGTGATTTAGAAATTATTTTGGGTAAGATCGGGATTTGAATAGTTGGTGTTAAGCAGTTGTTGACAAGGTTGAGAAATGGATGGGTGGGTTTAAGCAGCTCTGAGTAAGGTTAGGATTTGGATGGGTAAGGTTAAGCATTCATCTGTATGTCCACGAAGGCAATCCATATTGAATTAGTAAGTGATCTTACATCGGAAGCGTTCATTGGCGCTTTTAGACGTTTTGTTGCCAGGAGAGGCAAATGTAATCACCTGTGGAGTGATCAAGGGCGTAACTTCATAGGAGCTGATAAAGCGCTCCGAGATGCCTGGAACGAAACAAGCTTACAATTTACTGTAGTGATTGCAGAAACACTAGCCACAGATGGTACTCAATGGCATTTCATTCCCGCTTACAGTCCCTCTTTTGGTGGATTATGGGAGGCAGGTGTGAAATCGATAAAATATCACCTGAAAAGAATTGTAACAACTCACCTGACATACGAAGAGATGACGACGATACTCTGTCAAGTTGAAGCCTGCTTGAATTCCCGTCCGTTATGTCCTATGAACGATACTGATCCAGACAACATGAACCCACTCACGCCAGGACATTTCTTAATTGGAGAGGGACCCCTCTGCTTAGTTGTTGTCCCATCACCCGATATGAAAGACATAAGGCTGTCCAGCTTGTCCCGCTGGCAACACATACAGAAACTTGTTCACGACTTCTGGCGGCGATGGCAGGATGAGTATCTATCCAGATTGCAACAACGTCCTAAGAGCAATAGAAAGAAGAAGAATTTAAGATCGGAGATGTCATCTTGATAAAAACTGATAACTTTCCACCTGGAAAATGGTCCTTGGGACGAATTGTCAATAAGCACCCTGGTCCGGATGGTCTTACGAGGGTGTATAGCGTCAAAAGTGGTAATTCCATAACAAAAAGAACTGTAACAAAAATATGTCCATTGCCTCTAAATGGCACCTAATTATCTAAGAATGTTCTAGAACACTAGTTAACATTATTGTTTGCTGATTTACTTTAAACTGTTTAAAATATGCTCTTTAGAAATGTACTAATCATTTTGATAGTAGGTAATTGTTTTATGCATGTTAAAGATTAATATCATATACCCCCACCTATAGATTTATATAACGTAGTTTTGTATTAATCACATACATTTATGTAATATTTTAAAATCACTGTTTCTTAAAAGACCTACAGGCCTTTTGGTGGGCGGTATGTTGTGACGTATAGCGTTCAACGTAGTAGGTGTGAGCCTACTTAGTTATATATCTAGGTATATAAGTCATAAAGATATATCATAGATACTATGTATATAAAAAGCTAGTTGCTCAATACACTTGTAGTCGAACACACGTCTTTTCAATCCAAAAGTCCCATACAAAGTAAAGTGAACCTTACTACATTCAACAGAATGGCTTAAACACATTGTATAGAACAGTGACAAGACCCTCGGCATGTGCTCTCCTGCATATTACAAGTGCTCAATATTTTGCCGACTAAGCCGAAGACGTAGCAGACAACAAGTAGGTTGCGGTGCCGCTTGGTAACAGAGGCGACATCGCAACTGAGGCGGGCCGCGATGTCATATGAAGCGTTCCAGATCCCATAAGATATTGCGGCTGAGGATTGGAGGTCGCAGCGGGAGAGGAGTGTTGGTATTACGTTGCACCTTTCTCCGTACCTTCCGCGGCCTGGACGGGGTCGCTACCATCTGATGGCGGACGCGGTGGGCCGCAGGGGAGGTCCCTATTCCCTGAGACCGACTGGTAGGTGGTGGGGCCACTGACCTGACCCGTCACAGGGGGACCACGGGTGCCATACACGGAGTCATCTGGCACCCATGTGCTCGTTAGGTCCCTGGGGCGGTCACGGCGTGCAATGTGTTTTGGTGCGCCGGTGATGGAGGGTACTCCCCAGACGAGAGTTCGGTGACGGACAGCTACGGTGAGTGCTAACGCGTGCCCGTTTTCCCGCCATAAGCTGCACAAGAGGACACCGTGGAGTTTTCCACGTGGTAGCGCAGTATACATGAGCATTTCACCAAGTTAATAAAAAGTCGTTTATTTACTTAAATGCTCTGGATTTTACAAATTATATATACGAAATTCAAAATTTATTTATTTTTAACATAGGTAGGGTAAATGTAAATGTCAGAATTAGATATTGAATTGTCGATAAAAGAAATATGGCTGAGGTGAATAATAATTGTGAGTTTCGCATGTCATTTCAATTGTCATTAATATTATTTCCCTTTTAGATAGCTTCCACTTAAATATGTGCAAGACAGCAGCTCCATGTAAAATTATGGTATCCAGCTGCATCCGGTTTGTTTCTAAGACGAGACCGCTCATCGTACCCTGGACCTCAAGCCCAGTAGCTTGACTTAAATCACTGTGTTAATTTAAAAAGTTGTCTTTTTAAATTAACACATTTGTAATAGTTGTAATCAATTATTAATAAACATATTTCAATTAGAAAGGAATTGAAACACATTATTAGGCGAAGCCAATATAATTATATTTGAGTTAAACTAATCGAACCCAATTATTTCACGTGTTACAATAAGTAATAAGAAAATCTAACGGTTTTCTGAGCGATTCGCTTATATTTTTTATACATAAATAGTTAACATATAAATACATAGATGGATGGATAGTAGAGTGTAGCCATTCAGCCATTATCGCAAAGAAAAAGATGAGTCACCGACCGTGGTTCATCATCATCAGCATTTTAATGTTCCCACTGCTGGGACACAGGCCTCCTCTCAGTGAGAGGGAATGGGCCGTAATCCACCATGCGGGCCCGGTACGGGTTTGTGGATGTCACATGTCTTCGAATTTTTGGTTCTAGAACATGCTGGTTTCCTTATGATGCTTTCCTCCATCATTTTAAGAGCTTTGGTGATGATATAATCTACATAAAATAAAGCGCCTGCCTGGGTTCTTTTACCCATGACTTAATTCGCGGCTGTTAAAAATAAGCCACCACTGCTGACTGGCTGACTCCATCAATATCTGTTGAATTATTTAGCAACATCACGATAAACAGAAAACTCAGGACTACTATAAATCCTCATGAGGCAGCAGAGCGTATGATCAATTTAATTACACAGGCAATTGAGCTGTGCACTAAAACCATCAAAATACCTAACCGGAAAAAAAAAAAACCATGGCTCACTCCGGGCCTGCTACGATGTGTCCGACACAGAGATAATCTACATAAAAAAAATTAAAAGTCACCTGATAATGACATTTTAAAAATATCCTTTATTAGATATAGAAACTACTGCAACAAGCTTTTGAAAAAGATCAAAAAAGACTACGAGAGGAACGAAATAAGCGATGCTGGTAATAAAACCAAAAAACTCTGGGCAGCAATAAACACAATTACAAACAGAATCAAAAGGAGGGACAACACATCAGATTTATTAAAGTCATGTGCTACTCCTCAAGAGTCGGTTAACATAGCCAATAAATTCTTCGCAGAAATCAGTAAAAATCTCGCGGAAAAGATATCCAATAGATCACCTTATAACTCGCATAGTACCGTCAATCAGGGGACAGCACAATCTTGTTCTTTCACCCACTGGTGATGATGAAGTTACCAAACTGATAATGTCCCTACGTAGCGACACTGCAGTAGGGTGGGACAGAATATCAAGCTGTCTCCTAAAAAAACATATAGACATTGTTGTACCACCCCTCACGTATATCTGCAACCTTGCGGTTTCATCTGGGCAATTTCCCAAATCTTTTAAAAAAGCCATAATACACCCAATCTTTAAGGGAGGGGACAGAGGCCGTGTCAGCAACTATAGACCTATAGCAGTACTTCCTACTCTATCCAAAATACTGAAGCGGATCATGAACAATAGGCTCGTGGATTACTTGGACAAGTTTAACATCCTCTCACCCACACAATACGGATTCAGGGCGGGCAAATCCACGGCCGATGCAGTTCATGAGCTGACCAATTATGTCATCACTAACCTGGATGATGGACAGAAAGTTTTGGGCATTTTCCTAGACCTTGCCAAAGCTTTTGACACGGTGTCTGTCCCTACTAAGATTCATAAGATGGAAAACATAGGAATCAGGGATGTTCAGCTCAAACTCTTTGAGGACTACCTGAGTGAGCGTACCCAGTGCGTTAAAATAGTCGATACAATCAGTGACGAACGCACTGTCTCCTACGGCGTGCCACAAGGCAGCGTAATCGCCCCGACACTCTTCCTTATATACATTAACGAGCTGGGTATGCTCACTCTCCCCAAGGGTAAAATTATAACCTTCGCAGACGATACTGCCCTTCTCTTCAGCGCTAGTACATGGCACGATGTATACATGCAAGCACAGTCGGGTTTCGAAGTCGTGACGGAGTGGTTGCGTAATAATGTTCTCACTCTAAACGCGGAAAAAACCGTATACATGTCCTTCTTTTTGAAAAACAATGCGTCAACCACACAGATGAACTCGTTGTATTCTATAGTAGCTCACACATGTTCCAAACAAAATACAAATAATTGTACCTGCACCACCCGCATTCAGAAAACAGACAGTGCAAAGTATCTAGGGGTAATAATAGATAGCACCCTAAGCTTCAAAAAACATATCAGTACCCTCAGTAATAGGTTACGTAAACTTATATACGTCTTCAAGACCCTGAGACATGTGGCGGACGAGAAGCTAAGGAAATCGGTTTACTTGGCTCTCGCCCCTCCCTTCTAACCTACTGCATAACATCCTGGGGTGGTGCTACAAAAAGTACTATGTTGGAGCTTGAACGAGCGCAGAGAGCCATTCTGAAAGTATCCTTATTCCGACCCTTTCGTTATCTTTATAATAAAATAAATAGGATACCCCCTGCCATTTTCCTTTTCTGTTTTATTTGTGTTTTTGTATTTTAAATTTGAAAGCCTATGCTTTTAGAATTTCTTGCCGCACTTATTATTGTACTAAACAAAATAAAATGTAAGCACTACCCAAGGGGTGGAGACCTGGTGTCCTGAAATACAGACCTCACGTCTAGTTTAGGTACCAGTCTCCCAAAGTATAATTATTGCTGTTACGTACTTATTTTGTATTGATGTCTCTCTAAATGTACCTATATTGTGGTGAGAAATAAATCATTATCTTATCTTATCTTATCTTACTATTTATCATTCAGATAATAATCGTAATAGTAGGGATCGCACAGGCGAAGCAGTGAGTAAAACTCATGAAATTAATTAAAAAACTGACACTAAAAAAATGAAACAATTTTTTCATTTTTAGATAAGTTTAACATTCTGAGCAATGAGCAAAAGGGATTCAGAAAGAATAAAAACATTAACATGGCGATATATTATGACTTAATACATAATATAATGACAAATCTTGACAAAAAAACACCAGTTTGTGCTATTTTCACTGACATGACCAAAGCCTTTGACTACGTTAATCATAATATCCTGCTACAAAAACTTGACAGCTACGGCATTAGAGGAAATGTGTTAAGCCTTATAAAATCGTACCTTAGTAATCGGAAACAACATACAGAAATCTCAAGAATATGTGCTAGACGTAAATTGGAATTTAAGTACCTATCTGATAGTAGAGAAGTCAAATTCGGAGTTCCACAGGGGAGTGTCATCGCAGCTCCATTATTTCTTATGTACATCAATGATCTTCCGAGAAATGTGCAACAGCCGATGGTGTTATTCGCTGATGATAGCACAGCGTTAGTAAAATGCGTGGAAAAAGTAAATTATGAAATAGACATTAATGACACATTAAAATCAATAATTAACTGGCTAAACTCTAATAATCTAATTATTAACTTAAAAAAGACAAAGATTATGCATTTCTTTCAACGTTTGCACCCAGATCCTTTAAAAATTTAATACAATGGACAAAATATTGACAAGACTAATTTTGCTAAATTCTTAGGTATAGTTATTGACAGCCAATTATCTTGGAAACAGCAGGCAGAAGAAGTCTGCAAAAAGTTAAGTAGAGGAGCTTATATTCTCTATAATTTGTCGAAAAAAGTTAATATTGACACCATCATTATAGCTTACCATGGTCTGGTTGCCTCTATATTAAGATACGGTGTAGTATTTTGGGGGAATTGCAGTGAACGAGAAAGGGTATTCAGAGCCCAAAAATATTGTTTGAGATCAATGACCGGCATACATTCAACAGACAGCTGTATCCCTGTGTTTAAATCCCTAAAATTATTAACCTTTCCATCACTCTATATTCTGGAGGTAGCATTATTTGTTAAAAAGAACCTAAATCTTTTTGAAACAATGATAAATCATTCTTCAAGACCGGCATTACTGAGATCCCAATACAAAGGCCTACTTCATACAGATAGTTTCAAAACAGCTTTATTAAGAAAGAATATTATACATATGGGACCAGTTATTTACAATAAAATACCTAATAACATTAAAAATGATACATCTCATTTTTTCAAAAAGAAATTAACGAAACTTCTAGTTGAAAAATGCTATTACACTGTTAGCGAGTTTTTAAATGATAACACCATATGAAATTGTTCAATAATATTTCAATTTATTACGTTTGTTATATTCTAATTTTATATACTAAGACTATTATTTTTCCAGTGAATTTGACTTTTAAGAATATGACATTAGAAACTGAGTACCTTACAATTTTTGATTAATGGAATTTGACTTTTAAGAATATTATTATATTAGAAACTGATTACCTGACAATTTAGATTAATATAGATTTGCAATGCTTATGATTGTTAGAGTGCTTAATGTTGCATGCCATACGGTAGAATGTACTGGATCCAATTGTTTTTCTTTTTTACACCATCAAAACTATGTTTTGTTACCTACATTCTTTGCAAATATAGTTATTTATGCTACAAGTGCGGAAGGTAGGTGATTTCCGATGAGTGGCATTTTTATTCACGAGCGAGCGAAGCGAGTGAGTGGATAAATCGACACGAGTCGGAAATCATCTTACGTACGTGTATCATACAATATTTTACTATGCATTGTGCGAGGAAATAATAAAAATAATAAAATGAAATTACTAAAATGGCGGGCTTATTCAAGCGCGTTCAGCATATCCACAGATTAACTAATAGTTCCTCGGGCATATCTACTGCGCATATGCGAATAGCTGTCACATCGTAACGCAATAAGGCACGAGCAAAATATGCGTTCTGCCAAACATATTTAATTAATATTTAAAATTAATTTATTGATCAAAATCTAAATCTAGAATAATTAAAAACGCCTAAAATAAAATATTAGTTTTATTTTACCTTTTATATGAATGATAATATGTACATAACTAATTTTTAAAACTTTCCTCAAATAATAAAAACTCTATGCGTCGGGCTGACGTTGGAGTTAAAAATTAAAAAAGTACAGGAAAGTAAAAAGCACTAGTGAAAAAAAGTGACACTTTCCGCACAGTTTGGCTGCTTGGAAAACCGCTCTTTTCGAGGACATGCATTGTAAAATGATTTCTGATTCTGATTCTGACTATACTAATTGCTCTTATCATATAGATGTATTAGTTAGTAATTTGCTTGAAACACCGTGACAAATGACGATTTACAAACTACCGTTGCTAGTTGTTTTATTGTTACCTTATTAATTAAAGATTGCCACACCATAGCTAGCGCGGCACTGGCAAACTCGTATATTGGAAGAATGAAAAACATACTTCAGTTATGGCTGTGTCCGACTCTGGTAAGTCATTTTCACTTAAATTCTTGATAGGCTTGAGTTTGTCCACCCATAAGCACTAAATGTTATGAGAATATGTGCATGTGCAGCTAAGGAGTGGAATTCCCTGCCGGAGTCCGTGTTTTCTGATACCTACAGCCTGGGCTCTTTAAGTCGTGTGGTATTATTTAAGATCTACTTACGTTTCATAACACTCCACAATCCATCTTCACATCTTTTGATATCGCATCAATTTGTGTAACTCATTTTTATATATATTCTTTGTATTATTACATCTGGAAAGCATATTTAGTTATTTCTGACTGTTTTAATTATCTAAACTTAAATTATATTCGTAATTTATAATTCTTCTTGTAATATTTTTCTACTGTGACGTTTTATCTGACATGACAGCTGTCTGTCTATTTTATTTTCTTAAAGCCATAGACATACCATAGGTACCATGGACTATAATACCTAGACCTTTCATTAAGCTAGTTGTACATTATTGTAAGGTCAGAGCAGACTGACCCGCCTTTGTAAAGCCGTTTTTTATTTCTCTGGTCTTTTTGAGATTTGAATTTGAAATTTAGAAGAAATGGAGATCGAATGAAAAACGGGCTTCATATTTTTTAGTCTTGGAACTGGTCTGAACGCGGACAGTGGTGGATATACTGTGTACTAGAATACGAAGTGTATTTTTCTACTCTTGAACTCTTAAAAACGGTGAATTATCCGCTTATGTAAAAAACTATTATTATTTGAAGTGCATCAGTTAATATATATATATTTTGTGTGGTTCCCGAGAGCATTATTTCCTGAGACTTACCCTCAACGGCCATCTCGTGACATCGAAGGCCTCGCTGTTTGACGTATTGAGCCATAGCCGGCCTCCACACACCTCTGAGCCTACGTATTTACCCGTTTGCCTGATTATCCGTCCTGCTATCTACTCTACTGCCTACCTGACTGATTTCCTGGCTTGACCACCTACCCGTGGTGTCTGCTGACCTGCCTACCTGCCCGATTGCCTGCATGTCCGTCGTAGCTGCCTGATCACCTACCTACCTCGGGCATTCCACGACTTCTTGCCCGAGCTGCTGCCTGGATAGCTGCCCACGTCGTGCGAAGCTGACCATAGTTCTGCTCTCTATATCCTTTTTATTTTCATAATTTAATTTAATTTTAACCTTTTATCTTAATTTTAATAACGTGGCTTACGTATAGCTCCACTGAGCTATACGTAACGCTACAGTTTGGCGCCCAACTTTTAAATAATTGGGCGCAACGTTGTTTGTGCGCCCAATTATCTGAATCCACCCCATCACCCACACTATACCTACTTTTCACTCTATCTTTTTTAACGTGGGCTCGACCTTTCATCATCCTTCTCTAAATTCTAAAAAACATACTTACACAAGTATATACAAAGGCTAACTTTTGGTTTCTCTTACAGGCCCCATTTCATCATCATTTTCTCTCTTTACACTTTTGATAGAACTTAAACCTATTAGGCAACTTCTTTTTCCCACCTTATGTTTTCTCTTTGTTTTATTTTTAGAGCGGTATTCCTCTAGAGCGGTCTGCACAACTCAGAAAGCCTTATGTGCAAAGAGCGGTCCCGTAACTCTTTAAAAATAAGCCAAATGCGTGGAGTCTTCTTAAAACCTCTTAATTCCCTTGAATCTTATTCTTAAAGAATGAGGTGTTATTTTAGAGCGGTTTGCATAACTCGGAAAGCCTTATATGCAAAGAGCGGTCCCGTAACTCTTTAAAAATAAGCCAAATGCGTGGAGTCTTCTTTATTTTTATTTTTTTTTTCCCTCTTGTATCCTTCCCTCTCAACCTAGTTCCCTCTCAACCTACTTCCCTCTCAAACCTAGTTCCCTCTCAACCTAGTTCCCTCTCAAACCTAGTTCCCTCTCAAACCTAGTTCCCTCTCAACCTAGTTCCCTCTGAACCTAGTTCCCTCTTATAGACTTGAGACTTCCCTCTTATAGACTTGAGTCCTCCTCCTCTTATAGACTTGGGTCCTCCTCCTCTTATAGACTTGAGTCCTCCTCCTCTTATAGACTTGAGTCCTCCTCCTCTTATGGACTTGAGTCCTCCTCCTCTTATAGACTTGAGTCCTCCTCCTCTTATAGACTTGAGTCCTCCTCCTCTTTGAGTTCCTCTTGTTTAAATAAATAGTTTCTTAAAGGGTTTTCAAACAGGTGCGGGTAACGACACCTATTAAAAATAAATAAGCCTTCGTTATATCTTAATAAATATTTCCTTGTGGAGTATACGTCATTGAATGTGAACTATATCCCCTAACGTGTGATTGAATGAGAGTGTTTGACGAAAGTATGAAAGATGTTGTGTGATAGAGCAAGGATTATATTTAAACCTCAAAATTTTCTTCTAGTTGAAAATTTTTCTGGGGTCATCGGGGAAATGTGGTATTATTTAAGATCTACTTACGTTTCATAACACTCCACAATCCATCTTCACATCTTTTGATATCGCATCAATTTGTGTAACTCATTTTTATATATATTCTTTGTATTATTACATCTGGAAAGCATATTTAGTTATTTCTGACTGTTTTAATTATCTAAACTTAAATTATATTCGTAATTTATAATTCTTCTTGTAATATTTTTCTACTGTGACGTTTTATCTGACATGACAGCTGTCTGTCTATTTTATTTTCTTAAAGCCATAGACATACCATAGGTACCATGGACTATAATACCTAGACCTTTCATTAAGCTAGTTGTACATTATTGTAAGGTCAGAGCAGACTGACCCGCCTTTGTAAAGCCGTTTTTTATTTCTCTGGTCTTTTTGAGATTTGAATTTGAAATTTAGAAGAAATGGAGATCGAATGAAAAACGGGCTTCATATTTTTTAGTCTTGGAACTGGTCTGAACGCGGACAGTGGTGGATATACTGTGTACTAGAATACGAAGTGTATTTTTCTACTCTTGAACTCTTAAAAACGGTGAATTATCCGCTTATGTAAAAAACTATTATTATTTGAAGTGCATCAGTTAATATATATATATTTTGTGTGGTTCCCGAGAGCATTATTTCCTGAGACTTACCCTCAACGGCCATCTCGTGACATCAAAGGCCTCGCTGTTTGACGTATTGAGCCATAGCCGGCCTCCACACACCTCTGAGCCTACGTATTTACCCGTTTGCCTGATTATCCGTCCTGCTATCTACTCTACTGCCTACCTGACTGATTTCCTGGCTTGACCACCTACCCGTGGTGTCTGCTGACCTGCCTACCTGCCCGATTGCCTGCATGTCCGTCGTAGCTGCCTGATCACCTACCTACCTCGGGCATTCCACGACTTCTTGCCCGAGCTGCTGCCTGGATAGCTGCCCACGTCGTGCGAAGCTGACCATAGTTCTGCTCTCTATATCCTTTTTATTTTCATAATTTAATTTAATTTTAACCTTTTATCTTAATTTTAATAACGTGGCTTACGTATAGCTCCACTGAGCTATACGTAACGCTACAGTCGAGAGTGAATAGATTACTTCTAGGCAAGCGTCCTACACCGTTGACGTTCGTTGACATCGCTTGTCATCAGGTGAGATAGTGGTACACCAGAAAATCAACAAAAAAAAAACACCTAGAGTAAGCGATGATATGGCCGACGATGGAGCAATTATATCCTACTACGGCGAAGCAAAAGGGAAGGTTATGTTTTGACCGGTATGTGTGTATATAAGTATGTATGTTCATCTGTTTCTTGTATGTACTTTTTTATACTATTCTTCTCTGTTACTTTGTGATTGTTGTTGTTGTGTTGTGTCTATGTCGAATACATGTTTTCTATTCTTGTTCCCTCATAACTTCCAAACTACTTATCGTAATTTGACAAATGAAGTGTCGATGGAATCGTCTTGTTTGTCCGCTGGTTATAGGCTATGTGACCTCACATTAAATTGAATGTGGATTCCAGTAAATTTACCGTGGTCGTATACTACTTGGCCAGATGTATTGCTTTGTTACGGTAGGTGGCGTTCGACCACGGTAAATTTACGGGAATATTTTCCTGTTTCTAACTTTTTAGTGTAGTGTGATTTTTTAGCAGTCGTGTTTTATTAACAGTTGGGAACAGGCCTGTTTCAAGTATTGTCTCAATACCATTTAGCTGATTCCTGCGACATTCGCTTTAAAAGTTATAGAATACAATATATTTTATTGTACATCTAAAAGTTACACATCACCCCAACCCCCCAACTTAGGTTAACATTACTTTGTGGCAAACTGTTGTTGTTCTTCTAGCAGTTTTTTTTTCTTTACTTAAGTACACTGTCTTACTTAGATTTTTAATGTTTGTTAATTATTTTGTATTATTGATGATATTATATTTATCTTCAGCTTCATCCTCTTCAGCAATGCCACAAAGACAAGTTACACTACACTGAGTTATTTAATTCAATTCTATATGCTTACTTGATACCTTTGGTTGCATTCAATTATATTGTATATAAATCAATACATTTCAATTATATAATTGAATTTAATTAGAAATAAGAAATAATACTAGAGTAAAACAATGTGCTGAATATTATTAATAGATGATAATGTATCATTAAAATAAATCTCCAACAGCAAATTCAGAAGTTTAAAGTTTTTGATCTGTTCGATCATTAAAATCTTACATGATCTAGTTTATTTATTAATGCGATTTAATATTTTATTAATTGATATTTTTTTATTGGTATTTTGATGGTGATGTTTATTTGTTTTTCACAGGTAATTCTCGTTCTCAAACACATAACAATATGTCATGCTGTTGACCCCAGTGAATCAAACAACCTGGCCAGACGTTATTACGAGAAATCGAACAGCAATGACCGAAGAGGATTTGGAGACCCAGATGATTTTAATAGAGCAAATCAATACTATGAAACAGCTTACGCTGACGGTGCAAGACGTACAAGTCAACAAGAGCAAATAAGCAGGGCAGGCATCGAAACCAAATTTACGAAACCAGAACAGCTGCGTAAACTTTCATATCCAGACATGCGCGATGCCTACAATGCAGCCCGTGGTTATATTAACACAAGAAATGGTGCCAGCAATGAAATTGATTTCGCTGCGGCTGGCACTGGCAGTACTGAAAAAGATGATTCTGATGTTAGCGCTATACAAAAAATTGGAATTGCTAACAATACAGCGTTTAGTGTTGCAACAGTAAGCTCATTCAAGTCTAATTCTAATGCGAAAGCGAATGCAGATACCTGCGCCTGTGAAGGTTCTGGGGTCAATGAGGAAATCAGTTTCATCTGTTTTAGCAGTAAAGATGGTAGCAATAACTTTAGTATTAAATACAAAGGTACGACAATGTTCAACCTTGAAGATATCATAAAGGCTTATAAGTTCTACTTTGACCAAATAAAAATAAACATTTTAAATGGTGAGAACCATTTCAAAGAAGTATTGGAAGGACAGAAAATGTTTAATTTTAATCATACTAAATTTAAAAATACATTTAATGAAGGATTATTCAATTTCAATGCTGAAAATAATTTTAAACACGATTTCGAAGGAGAGAAAAAGTTTAAATTCGATCTAAGTAAAATTGAAAACACATTTAATGAGGGTAATTTCAATTTCGATACTGAAAGTAAGTTTGATTTAAATGAAATGAAGAAAAATAGCAATAAATTCAAAGTTAATACTTTTGATAAGTTTGATATGAACACGAACAAGGAAAATGCCAATAAAATAAATTTTGACTTTATTAAAGACATAGATCAAAAAAATGACATTCAAAAATATATTAACGACAACCATAATTTCAAAACAGAATTTGAAACAAAATTCAATGGTAATTTTAATTTAGACAGCAATTCCAAGATGGAAGCTTGGAAAAAAGCTCAAGACATGTCAGAATCCAACAAAAATACTAAATTTTCTTTTGAAAGTGGTTTTAATAGCAATCAATTCAGCTTCGACTCAGATGTGCAAGCTGACGCTCAAGCGGAAATCGAATCTCATGCCAAAGCGCTTGCTCAAGCTAAGGCGATCGTAAAAGCCAATACACTTCTTCAAGTTCAGGCTCAAGCTCAAGCTCAAGCACAGGCAGAAGCCAAAGCTCAGGCAGAAGCCAACGCTCAGGCTATTATGCAAAATCAATTTGTTGCCCAAGCACAAGCTGAGGCCCAGGCTCTGGCAAAGGCCCAGGCTCAGGCAATGGCCCAAGCTAAGGTGCAGGCTGACTCACAATTTAATGTCCAAGGTCAAAGTCAAGCTCAAGCACAGGCTCAGGCTCAAGCCCAAGCTCACGCCCAAACTTTTGGCCAAGGTCTAGTTAATTCTCAATCTCAAGCCCACGCATTCAGTTTTTCCGATGCTAATAATAACGGTCGCCCTAATAATGGTTTCCTCCTTGGTGCTGGTGGTAAAAAGAAGACATTTGGAAATGGTTTTAACTTGGGCTTTAATGGAGGCTTTGGTGCGTCCTACGGAAGTCAAGCAGCTGGAGCTTATGGCTTTGGCGGAAGTGGAAGTGGATCCATTGGCTTAGGTGGACGTGGTGGACCTCTCGCCGGACAATCTTCTTTAAGCGGTACCGAAGGTCTAGGCATAGGTGCTGATGTGGCCTATTCAGGTGGAGAAGTCAACTTTGCAGATACTGCGTACGATGAAAATTTAGATGACAGCTATTTATCGACTGGTTATCCAGGAGTAATCGCTTTTCCGGCTGCGAATCAAGATAATTTTTTCAACAATAACCACAAACAGAAGAGCGGGTTTTCAGCGTCGTTCGGTGGTTCTGGGGGATCCGGATATCAGCGCTACCCATAAGACAGATCGAGTAACTAATGTCGTTAGGCATAATATTAAATATACTGTTGACGACAAGAAATTGTCAGTTTCATTGGTTTAATTCCAAAAGTTCCTTCTTTTTTTTCATAATATTTCGTAGCACCCGTAAAAAATCCATTGAAAGGCACAGTAATAATCGTACTAATATTATAAAGGCGAAACTTTGTGAGTGTTTGTGTATGTTTGTTTCTTCTTCACGCTTCAAGGGTTGGACGGATCTGGATGAAATTTGGCACAGAGATTGATTATAGTCTGGAATTAGATGTTTTTTTTATCCCGGGAATATGTTCCGTTGGGATAATTTTCGACATTCACGCGGGCGCAGCCGCTGGCAGAAGCTAGTAAAGAAATAAATAGTAAAACAATCTTTCTAAATTAAATAAGGATATGCATTACTTTATTGCATATAACAAAATTGTTCAGTCTTTGTCGGGCCACACGATGCTCTCAATCCACGGGACGTAGCTTTGAATTCTTGTGAAAATATCGGGTACTTCTGGTGACCTACATTCAGAAGTATGCCCTGTCACTCCGACAATGGTGTACTGGCATCTGAACTGGTTTATTTGTAGAGGACTGCCACCGACGCGCTGCGAACAATGAAGAAAACAAAGTAACTGATAAGTGTAAGTATTTTGATTACCAATAGACATCCACGAAATTCTTTTACGTCACGTAAACATTGAGTTAGATTTAAAAAAAATATGATTTGTGGTACATCTCTGGGTGGAAGATAGTTTCATCGGGCATGTCATGTTGTTAAATAATATTTTGATTAATTTACGCAGGTCGCCCCTGCCTCCCAATAAATTACCAATTGTATTTAAATAATTTTTTATCAAGAGGATAAAAATTTATAAACAAACCCCCAATTTCTGAATTAAATGTTTGAAGACGAGTTAAGAACGTGTCAAACCGTCTTGTCATTAAAACAGGGTTTGACACTTTCGCAACTCGAAATATTCAATTCAGAAACACACCATAAGGGTTTGACAGGTTTAATAAATCACCTTGCCAGTATCGCCAATGTTGTTATGCACTCCGTAACACATCTGAGTCTTATGATCATATCCGTGTATTAGGTTATTGTGTGGTTTATATACTTCCTTGCAAATTATTCGATCCAATTCATCTAGAAAAACCTGGAAACAGAAAATTATGAAAGACTTTTTTACGACTTTACGTTTTTTTCAGGTGTACAAATTCCCAAAAGGTCTGAGGAGCCTTCACTTGTACTTTACGGTTTTACCAAGAAAACAGCGTGCTCAGAACGAGAAATATTTATTTTTGATTTATTTAACCATTTATACGAGAGTAAATCATTGTTGCGAAGTTCATTACCGCGATGCACGTTACTGCGAAAGACACACACACAAGAAGAAGGAACAGAATAAAAATATCTATCTATCTAAAAGTACAAATATCTACGTAAATACCGTATTTACGGCAACACATCGGATTACGACACTTTTGTACTACTTCGTGCTAGAGCCAAAGCTGTTGAGGAAGACTGTTACAAATGTTACATTGCCAAAACGGAAGATGCTATATTAAAAAACCCAAAAATGTTCTGGTCCTTCATAAAAGCGAACAAAAAGGGCACTAACACTCTCCCCTCTACTATGTCATTAGAAGGTCGATACTACAATACAAGTGAAGAAATTAGTGATGCTTTCGCAGCTTACTTCCAATCGAACTTCCTTTCTACTTCAGATCGAAATTCGAGTATCCCAAGAACAACAAATGCCCCCCCTACTGACTCTGCACTAAACATAGGTGAGATTGAAATTAATCCAAACCACCTGCTTAGGCTCTTAGAATCCTTAGATCTCAATAAAGGTGCGGGTCCGGACAACATACCTCCATTATTTATAGTCAAATGTGCCAAAGGACTTGTTAAGCCACTTACGATTATTTTTACGCGTTCTCTTAAGGAGGGAATTGTTCCTAGTATATGGAAGTACGCGTACATAACACCGGTGCACAAAAGTGGCAATAAGGGTGATATTACTAATTACAGACCCATATCCAAATTATGCCTGTTTGGTAAAATACTTGAACGTATCATCTACACACAAGTTTACAGCACTTTTTCGACGGCCTTCATTCCTGAACAGCACGGTTTTCTTAAAAACCGATCGACCACTACTAACCTACTATCTTTTGTCGACTTCACTACATCTTGTATGGACGATGGCGGTCAGGTAGACTGTATTTTCACAGACTACAGTAAATGTTTCGACCGTATTGACCATAATATACTTTTACAGAAGATTTTTTATGGTAACTTATACCGGTGGATAACATCTTACATAAAGAATCGTTCTCAGGCTGTCGTGATCAACGGTGCTGTGTCGAAGCGGCATGTAGTGCCTTCAGGAGTTCCCCAGGGATCGCTTCTTGGGCCCTTATTATTTAACATTTTTATAAATGACATTCACACGTGCTTTCAAAATTCATTATTTTTGCTTTACGCAGACGACATGAAAATCTTCAAACATATAAACAATGTCGAAGATTGCGACTCGTTGCAACAAGATCTCGAAAGACTAGAAAACTATTGTTAGCTGAATAATCTGGAACTCAATGTATCTAAATGTTACACAATTACGTTCACTCGCAAGGCCAGCATCATATCCCACACATACACTCTAAAGAATGCCCATCTAAAACGAGTAGATTTCATACGAGATTTAGGTGTGATACACGACTCCAAACTTACCTACGAGAAGCACATAGATCACATAGTTAATAAAGCTAACAAAGCTATGGGGTTTTTAAAAAGATCTTGCTCCCAGTTCACGGATGTCAAAATAGTTAAGATTTTGTACTGTTCCTTCGTCCGTAGCTCACTTGAATATTGTTCGCAAGTTTGGAATCCCATGTATGCTGTTTATATCTCAAGACTGGAATCTGACCAGCGAAACTTTACAAGATACCTGCAGTACAAGTGTAACACCCGCGATCATAATTACGAGTCGAGATGCAAAAGGTACCATTTACTTCCACTTAGGGAGAGAAGGAGTATATCAGATATCTCCTTACTCATTAAGTTAGCGCAATCTTTCATCGACGCCCCACAACTTCTCTCTAAGATTAATTTACGCGCCCCTACCAGATCTGCTAGAATGCCCTTTCTTTTTCTTAACGTCCCCCGCTGCTGCACAAATTACAGACAGAATTCGTTCTTTATAAGATACGCTAAATCTTACAATAAATTGGTTGACTTTTCTGAATTTGACTTATTCACTACTAAACCGCAAGTATTCATTCGAATACTTACTAAACATTGGTTCGAATTGGTTCAATAACTGTTTTTTATTGCACCCCTCAAGACGAGGTATTATTGTGATTGTATGTTATAGTTTAAAGTACATATTATCATTGTAATTCATTTTTTTTTTCTCTAACAGGCTTGCTCTTTATAGTAAATTAAATGCGAAAACATGTAATTGGTTACTAGTTGGTTAATCTGATGTTAAATTTGTTAGTTGTTAATACTGTTTGTTTTCCTATTACAATAAAAAAAAAAAAAAAAAAATTATCAAATATTATTACAAGTCCATTATTGTTCAGTTTATGTACATCCATGTGAATAGTGTAAATATAAAAGAGACTGAAAGTTGTGCAGTTTTACTTCTGGTATCAAAGAGTCGAAACAAATTGAAAGGGATAATAGTATATTATGCAACTAGTGAATAAAAGACGGATTTAAAGCGAGGGCCGTAGATGAACCACGAGCAAGCGAAGGATTCTAACTACTGAATCACGACCGTAGGGAGTGATTCATGATGATTGAATCACGAGCATAGCGAGTGATTCAAGTGTTAGAATCCTGAGCGACGCGAGTGATTCATGGCCCTCGATATAAATCCGTTTTATTCAAGAGTTGCATACTATATTTTATACCATGACTACGAGAAAAAGAAAGATTTAAGCACAAGAATATTAATAAATACAAAATAAATGGTTTATTTGCTTCAAAATTTACAAAAAATGTGAAACCCTGACCCCTGAGCTAGGTAACAGCACCTGTGTTTTAGGGGCTAGTAACCACCTCCGTTACGTTACATAATTATAATTAATTTAATACCATTGCAATTAATATTAGAATTACAATCTAAACAAGTATTCAATAAATATCTTAGACTAAAATCAAAATTTTATTAAAATCCAAAATAACAAACTCAAAATTAAAATCGAAGAAGGAGTTTGTGTATCGAGTATTTTTTGCGCAAGGAGGCGCAAGGAGGTTACATAGCATTGAGATGGACATCTAATACATTGGTGTGTTCCAAATTCAAACACCAAAACAGTGATTAAAAGTGCTTTTTATTCACTGTTTTCAGTGAATAAAATAAGCTTTTTAGAGGGGTAATGGTATAAAATTCCTTTATTGGTGACCCCGACGTGATTCCGGAGCACGTAAATATATCTTCATAGATGCGTAAGAAACTTCAACTTTCATCTTAAACTAACGAGGATAATCAAGGTAAAACGCGCCTTAATAAATAATTTTCTGAAGAATATTATCGCTGATGGGATAAAAAATTTTTCTTCGCTAACTTGACCTGGTACTCTTGCTGGTACCGTTGAACTTACCGGTACTTGCAGCAACTTCAGCGGCCTGTTCTTCGAGTTTTGTTGACGGAAAGAAGGAGTAAAGTGTGTGTGTAAATAAATATTGTGTTAATATAATTTTAAAAAGTTGTAATATAATTTTAAAATTTTATTTACTGTGTTTGAACCTGTAAAGGTGAGCGCACACCACATCATCCCCATCATCTCTGTCACGGGAATTGCTCTGGTACCCAATTTATTTATTTAAATTAATATGTCAGAAACTGAGGGTGATTTCGTCGAAGCAGAAGGTGGAAAGATAGTAGTTAACCGCGTGACCATACGAACGCCTCCTTTTTGTAAGGATCGCCCAGCATTATGGTTTGCGAGCCTTGAGGCGCAGTTTAGTTTTAACGGAGTTGTTCAGCAGTTGACTAAATTTAATTATGCGTTGGCTCATTTAGACACGACCTGCACTCGGGAGGTTGAAGACATCATTCTAACCCCTCCGAAGGTGGATCCATATGATACCTTGAGGAATGCGATCATACATAGATTTTCGGTTTCGCAAGAAGAAAAGGTTAGGTGTTTGCTTGAAAAAGAACAGATAGGCGACCGCAAGCCGTCGTCGTTTTTCAAATACCTTAAGTCGCTAGCGGGAGTTACTTTTCCTGAGGATGTTTTGAAGACCATTTGGATGAGTCGGCTTCCCAGGTATCTTCAAACCGTGCTCACTGCACAGCGACTTCAAAGTTTGCCAGAACTTAGTGACCTGGCTGACCAGTTGATGGAAATCAATGGTCAGCCATCTCAACATATAAGTTGCGCGTCGAATTCATTGTGTAGCGATCCACAGATAGCCAAGTTAAACAAAAAAGTTGAGGAACTTACTCGTGTTGTGGCATCTTTGGCCAAACTATATAATGAACAGCGTGGTCGCTCGCGAGAAAGTAATTACCGTGATTATCGCAATCGTTCACGTTCGCGAAATAAAGGTTTTTGTTTTTACCACAATCGTTTTAACATCAAGGCGAAAAAGTGTATTCAACCATGTAAATGGACTGGCCCTCCCCCTTCTAGTGCCGGAAATTCCGGTAAATCCCGCTGACGTTTGCAAAACAGCAACAATTACACCATTCGGATTATTCGAATTTCCATTTATGACTTTTTGGACTTAGAAATGCAGGCCAAACGTTTCAACGTTTTATTGACGAAGTTGTTCGAGGCCTTGAATTCTGCTATGCTTACGTTGATGACATTTTGGTTTACTCCAGCTCCAGCTCTTGTCATGCTAAACACCTCGAGATCCTATTCAGAAGGTTGCATGAGTATGGTGTAGTAATTAACACTTCCAAGAGCGTTTTCGGAGTGAAAGAGGTTACCTTTCTGGGGTATAGGATTAATGCAGAGGGTGTTAGGCCCCCTGCTGACAGAATCCAAGCCCTAGTGGATTTTCCTCCCCCAAAAACTGTTGAAGGCATGCGTCGATTTCTTGGCATGGCCAATTTTTATCGACGATTTATACTCCTTTAATTGACGCAGTTGTTGCCATTCAAGGCAAGGGCGCCAAGCCTTTTATTTGGACGCCTGAGCTAATGGAGTGTTTCGAAGAGTGCAAGAAAAGTCTGACTTCCGCGAGGATCCTCGCGCACCCAGACTGTAGCGCATTTCTCGGTCTTTTTACTGACGCATCGAGCACTCATGTTGGTTCTTACCTACAACAACGATCAAGCGAGATGGATGATTGGCAGCCAATCGCGTACTTTAGCAAAAAGCTGAATTCCAAGCAGGCACTCTGGCCAGCTTACTATAGGGAGCTTCTCGGCGTTTACGAGAGTGTTCAGCACTTTAGGCATATTCTCGAAGCTCAGCACGCGACAATCTATACGGATCATAAACCGTTAATTTACGCGTTTTCTCAGCGGAGAGAAAAGCTGCCACCCTCTCAGCTGAATCAGTTGTCGTTCATTAGCCAACTTTCTACGGATATTGTCCATATTAAAGGCGTTGACAACGTGGTTGCGGACACTTTATCACGTGTCGAAGCTGTTTCTTTGGAAGCGGACTTTACCGCTCTTGCTACTTCACAGTTAGCTGATGAGGAATTAGCACATGCTCGCGTGAACTCTTCGCTTAAATTGGAAGAGGTTTTAATTCCTGGCACAAATGTGACCATCACTTGTGACATGTCTACGGGCAAGCCGCGTCCGTTCCTTACTCCTTCCTTTCGAAGAGCAGCTTTTGACAAATGCCATAACCTCAGCCATCCTGGTGCGCAGGCATCTGCACGCATGGTGACTGAGAGATATGTTTGGCCTGGCGTTAAAGCCGATTGCCATAAATGGGCGCGCGCCTGCTCTGAGTGCCAGCGTTGTAAAGTGACGAGGCACGTTAAATCACCACTAGGTGATTTTAGCAGACCATCTGGTAGGTTCAAGCATGTCCACATCGACATTATCGGACGGTTTCAATTATTGTCTTACCGCGGTAGAAATGTTTACGCGGTGGCCGGAAGTTTGGCCAATGAGCTCCATCACCGCCGAAGAAGTAGCCGATACCTTTTTAAATGGTTGGGTATCTCGCTTCGGTGTCCCAAATGTTATAACAACGGATCAAGGGCGTCAATTTAAATCATGCCTTTTTCAGCAATTAATGTGTGTCTGTGCAACAAAAAGGATTCGAACGACGAGCTATCATCCATGCGCGAACGGCATGGTCGAGCGTATGCATCGACAGCTCAAGGCGGCGTTAATGTGCCATGCTGGGTTTTGGTCGAAGGCACTTCCGTTGGTGCTCCTCGGTATGAGGTCGGTTTTTAAAGAAGACATTAAAGCTTCTCCAGCCGAGCTCGTTTTTGGCGAGACATTGCGTTTGCCAGGCGAATTTATTGAGACTACAGACTTGTCTAGAAGCCCTGAATCAGTTGTTGATTTTGTCTCGGACTTAAAGAGGCGAATGGAGGTGATTCTACCGGTAGAAGCTTCGCACCACGCGCACCCTTCGTTATTTATTTTCAAAGACTTGGCGACAGCATCGCATGTTTCGTTACGTGACGACACAGTTAGTCGATCGTTACAGCCACCGTACTCCGGTCCATACCGAGTAATTAGTCGGAAGGATAAAACTTTGAAGTTAGATGTTAAGGGACGTGAGGTTACAGTAAGTATTGATCGCGTAAAACCTGCGTTTATTGAAGCTGATTCTTTAACGGTTAATAATGAGGTTTTAGATTCGCGAAGCTCGTTGTTAATAAATACTGCAAATGCTCCGACGTCCTTTCCACCTCCTGCTTCGGTAGTGACCAGATCGGGTCGTCAGGTTAGGTTTAGAAACATTTTGGACTTATAGTAGAAACAGTTTTTTTTTTTGCCTCCTTTGTGGGGGGGTTTTTCCTCTGCGTTGGGGGGTGATGTGGCGACTTGCGTGCCACCTATTTATATACGTACTGGCTGATTGTACATAGTAACTGGCTGTTTGTAAATATTTTATGAGTAAGATTTTAAAATGTTATGTGTTTGAATAGGTGTCATTACTTGGTTCTTTTCGGAGAGTCTTCTGATAATTTTACTGTCGCGCAATCCATGATTTATCAAATATTATTACAAGTCCATTATTGTTCAGTTTATGTACATCCATGTGAATAGTGTAAATACAAAAGTTGTGCAGTTTTACTTCTGGTATCAAAGAGTCGAAACAAATTGAAAGGGATAAAATTCCTTTACATGGAATAAAAGTTGATTCTACCGTGCATTCGGAAAGTAGCTTGTTATGGAGAAGAATGCATAAGAAACTCCATACTTACTCTTTAAAAAAAAAGTGTTTTACAATATTTTGGACATAAGTACATACATTAATAAATTCACATATGTGAGGACAATGCACCCAGAATAGAGCACTACACACTATACTAAGTAAAGGTATAAAATATTAAAAGTACTCACACATGTACTGTGCAGTTATATAATAGGTACTAGCAGTTAAGTTATGACCAATCCCAACTGACGGCGCCCGTTCACGAACATGACGCATGAATCGCCACCACCCAGCTCAACCATCATGAAGGGAACCGAATGATCCAACACACGCGCCACCATCAGAGAGACATTTGAGAGAGCATAACACACTCATGAAACACTCATTTGATACCCATGTCATGGCAGTGCACACAAAAATAACAAGTCCGCCATTTTAGTCCGTCCGCCATATTAGATTTAGAATGACGTCACTTTGCTAACTATGCATCGTCATCAAAACTAAACATGTATGCAAAATTGCATCTTAATTGGTGCAGGATAACTGCTTTAAAATTCAGTTGAAAGACTTGACCCAAACACATTTATATACAAACATAGAAACATTGCAGGTTAAAGAAAAGCTTGTAAAAATAGGTACAGAGATTATGCTTATTTCTATAGAAATCTCTACCAGGATACCTGCAAAAGGAATGTTAAAAAAAGTTATATGTACAAGGGAGGTCATAAAAGCCCTGGAAATCTTAACACCGCCATGTAGCGGAGTGCCAAAAATGTACAGCACCATCTATTGGTTTTGGTGCGAACTTAATAACAAAAGAAAAAAAACAAATTTTTAAAAAAAACTCAATAAACTACATAAACAAATTAAACTTCCTTTCCTATACAATCACATAATTAAAATATCACTAAGATTTTGTAATAAGAATAAAATTAATACTAGTAATCCCTTGTTCTCTAATCTATGTACATCAACATTAGACAAATTACAATATGTCGATAGATACGGCACTTACCGCCTACCGCATCATTATCTTTTGTTCCCACCAACTGAGGTGCGAACGACCAACTGTTATTTCTTCAGTATACCGTGCGATCAGTTAATATTTTTACTTAAACTATTTTTATTTATGTTGTCATACCTACATGCAAGCAGCAAAATTATAACTTTTCCTAAATAATTTGCAAAAAATGTTTTAAAGTTACCATGTCATTGTGTTTAAAGTTAAAGATATTATCAGTTTAATAAAATTATGTTAAACTATGAAAGGCGAAAGTAGCCTCATAAAGTGCTTTCTGTGTCAATTGTGTAAATGTGTCTTAGCATAAGTGCATTTTTGTTAAAGCTTATCTATACTATATATTAATAAATTAATAAATTAATAATATTATAAAGCTGAAGAGTTTGTTTGTTTGTTTGTTTGTTTGTTTGAACGCGCTAATCTCAGGAACTACTGGTTGGAATTGAAAAATTATTTTTGTGTTGGATAGTCCATTTATCGAGGAAGGTTATAGGCTATATTTGTTTGTTTGTTTGTTTGTTTGAACGCGCTAATCTCAGGAACTACTGGTTGGAATTGAAAAATTATTTTTGTGTTGGATAGTCCATTTATCGAGGAAGGTTATAGGCTATATAACATCACGCTACGACCAAAAGGAGCGGAGCATAAATGAAAAATGTTACAAAAACGGGAAAAAATATTCCTTTTTGAGAGCTTCCATTGCGTGCGCTGCGTAAATGGTTTAAGTTACGCAAATATCATGTATGATGGAATTGTTTCTCTTTAAAAGTTCTAAAAAAAAGTCCGTGACACTATATGTCTATCTTTTAAGGTTGACTCACAATAGCAACTTTTATGTTCTAAATTTTAATTAAATCAACGCTGCCGGTAGAAACAAAAGTTGGTTGCATTCGTATAGTAGTATATTATTTCTTATTCAAATAAATAGTTCAACAAGTTGGTAGGTAGTTAGGGTAGGGTAGGTAGGGTAGGGTAGTGTAGGGTAGGGTAGTGTAGGGTAGGGTAGGGTAGTGTAGGGTAGGGTAGTGTAAGGTAGGGTAGTGTAGGGTCGGGTAGGGTAGGGTAGGGTAGTGTAGATTAGGGTAGGGTAGGGCAGGGTAGGGTAGTGTAGGGTCGGGTAGGGTAGTGTAGGGTAGGGTAGGGTAGGGTAGGGTAGTGTAGAGTAGGGTAGGGTAGTGTAGGGTCGGGTAGGGTAGGGTAGTGTAGGGTAGTGTAGGGTCGGGTAGGGTAGGGTAGTGTAGGGTAGGGTAGGGTAGGTAGTGTAAGGTAGGTAGGGTAGATAAATGTTTGGTCTTTTTATGGCAAAACAAAGTTTGCTGGGTCAGCTAGTGTAAAATAAAGATCTTTGAAAATGAAATGAAATGAATAACAAAAGACACACATTTCTTGAAAAATTAAAGAGACAACATTAAAAAGCTTTCGGAAGCATAATGTTAGCGAAATTGTTGGGATTTGAACCCAACACTCGCGGCCAGCGCGCGCCGTCTGCACTTGGCACACTCGCACGCGGCGCACGCGACATCGGTGTGTGGGTGCACAGCGCGCGAGTGTGCCAAGTGCAGACGGCGCGCGCTGGCCGCGAGTGTTGGGTTCAAATCCCAACAAAATGAATTTAAAAGTCCCATCTTCAGCTGTGAAACGCGACAAATTATTTCACTAAAGAAAATTTTATCAAACGAAATCATCTCGCATCATTGTGCCACGATGTTTTTTATGGTTTCTTTAAACTCTTAATGATACACTGATAATACTAGAGAAAAAAGAAGACTTTTCAGGATAATATTTTTAGTAAAATCATCTCTCACCGTTTGCATCTCGATGTCGTTCACCTTTGTTACATTCGACTCTTTGGTCGCGGTCTCGGTCTCGGTCTCGTTAATCTGGATCTCAGTCTCATTCATATCCACGTTAGGCATACCAGCTGCTTCTGCTAACGATATATCTCGAAAACCGACATCCAGACATGCTGGCAGAATTTCGTTGTCAAAAGTTATCCTGTGGATAAATTATTATCATTTCAAAATTGAAGGTATCATTTTGATAGGCCTCATCTGAAGACATAATCTAAATCTAAATGCTGACATAATCAAAAATGAAGAAATTCGCAGGAGAACCAAGGCAAAAAAAAAACGATCTGGACTGGCGACCACATACTGAAAGAAGGCGGTGAAGGGCCTCGCTTGGTATGCTGGTGTAGGTAAAAGCCAGTCTTTGTGAACGCACTATAACCGATTGGTGAAAGAAATGCCAAAAATAAATCAATCAAACAGATTACAACATCATTTTGCAAATAAAATGATTGTGATGATATTGATAATGTTGGTGGTGGTATAGAATCTAACTATCAAATATGGCAGTTATTACTGGAGCTTGTTGTTTGAATCGCCTTCTACATAACTTTACATGGCGCAGCAAAAATTCGATTAAAATCGAATCGAGATTTTTCGATTAATTAAATTAGTAGTGAGTGAAATAAAGGCGAAAAAATTGATAAAAAAATTATTAACAAAAATCGATCACCGTTCCAATTTGATGAAAACTCGATTGATGTGGCGTCGGGCAAGCTGAGTGATAGCTGGGAACGATAGAAGAAGGGCTTCATGATATATTTCAACGCGTGTGAGCTATCGAAAAAAATATCAGTGATACAATTCAAAAAAATTCTACACTTAGTAGGCGATCAATGCCGCAAAATATTAGAACAAAGCAAAGAATCAACTTTAGACGGTGCGTGTAAAATGTTAGATCAACACTTTAAAACGAAGAAAAATTTAACGGTGGTACAGCACAAGTTTTTTACACGAGATCAGCAGCAAAATGAGTCGATAGATCAATATGTGTTTGATTTGAGAAAATTGTCCAAGACATGTGAGTTTGGAGATTTAAATGACGATCTCATAAAATACCGACTTGTGTGTAGAGTGACACTCCCAGCAATTAGAGAACGATTACTACGAGAAGGGAAATAAAGCCTTGGAGATATGTCGAGCAGCGATAGTTTCAAGAATGTATTCAGAGAACATAAAGAAGGAGAATGTAGCAGTTCACAGTATTAAACAAAACAGTAGTATATATGAAGAAATAAACGATAAATGGGCATTATAATAAATAATAATAAAGCTTTATTTATTCCACACATACAAAACAATACCAATTTAACAAATAAAATTAGATTATTTTAAGTAATTTAAATAAGTTCATCAAAAAATGATTATTTTACATATTTCGATATTAAGAAATAGATGAATCAGATTACAAGATAAACAATACATTGGAATTAAACATTATTAAAAATAAGTTCATCAAAAATATTATATTATTGTTTGATTTTTTTTTCTCGTTGGTAATAAATGGATGAATTAGATTAAAAATAAGACAATACATTGAAATTATGAATTAAAAAGATGAATGAATTAAACATTTTATTACTTAGCATTAAATAAATTATTTAAAAAGATAAAAATAAATTACTAGTTTAAAAAATGATTAAGAATTAAATAACATAAGATAACATCAATCAATTGGGCATTACGGCGACATAATAAAGTAGGATATGGAGTGTCATCGACTACAAACACATGCAACTGCAATATGAAAGGAGCAATAGGATCACGCGGTGGATACGAGCGAGGAGGTGCAGGCTGGCGAGGCGGGCGCGAGGTCACCGCCGACGCCATTCGACCGATACAGTAGTCGACATACAGACCACGCACGACGCCCAAGTGTGGCAGATGTGGTAGTATGCACAGAAGGAATACTTGTTGTGTGAATATGGTAAAAGGTGCCTACGCTGCTCAAAAAAGACCCATTTCGCAAAAGTGTGGTGTGTTTTTTGTGGTGGAATCAGACGAAAGGTAATATTTGCATTAAATAAAGACTTGAGTGATTGGACTTTAGATTTTGAAATTAATTTACATTACAGAACAGTTAGATACGGGCGCAGATGTTAATGTGCTACCGATGCGTCACTTGTCCAGATTAGGAATATCTGTTGATAAGTTATTGCAAAAGAATACTTAATTGAGCTGTTATTCAGGTATCTTAATTACTGTTTTAGGAAAAACACATTGAAAAGTATATCATAATAAGTTTTTGCCTGTCTTACTTGTTCATTCCGTTCTGTCAACGGCTACGCTATCACTGACTCCTTTTTCATATAATTTATATTCAGTACTCTGTTAGTAAGATGCGTTTCATTTCGTCCACATTTTACTAATAATTTTCTAAAAACTGTCGAACTCACTCAGTTTCTGTTTCCAGCAATGCAAGGTTGTGGTACCATGAAGGATCGTTGTATTCAGGATGAATGATAAGTCTCTTGACGTTGTATACCTTATACTGTTTCTCGCGATCAACGGGACTTTGTAGACCAAGTGCAGCATACGCGATAGTGCCGCTGAAAAATTTGGTAGAACATTTCTAAATTAAAAAAAAACTTACTTCAAGACTGAGTGAATGACCAAAAGAACATTATACGGATTATTTGACAGATACAATGGTTAGACAGAAGGTGACTGTTGAAATGTATGGAATGTGAAATGAATGCACCTATCCCAAATGAATTGGTAAACCGGCTGGGGAACTTTCGGCGCCGAGATTCTTATTTAATACTAGTTAAGTTTATGGTATATTTCGATAGATAGTTTGAAAAAAAAATTGAGGGCGATGAGACTGGAATGATAAAATATAACGAAGACTCACAATACGCCGGCATTAGTACAGTGTGCTGCAGTCAATATGAACCTCTCACTGATAACGGTTCCCTCGCAGAGCCACTGCGCAGCGTCCACGGTATCGCCGTACCCGAGCAGGGCCTGCAAAATGTTATTGTCATACAAAATTATTGATATGTATTCCGAAGCGATAATAAATCTGCGAGGCCAAAGTGAGTCACACTTATAGGATACATAAGGGCTAACAAACAAGTCAGGACTAGCAATGCTACGAAGGAGCCCTTAGAAATACTAATGAGGCGATTTGGTTGAAAGGCAAAACATAAAGAAAATTGGAAAAGTACGGGAATACCAGTACCTAGCAGTGGAAAGATGAATCAAACTTATTTTGAGATCACTAGTGGAATACTGATCCCTGAACTAATTGATATTGATAGATATCATGGATCAAATGCTATTCCAAAATATACGGGTCGACTTTTTTTTTATTATTGATAGGCTTGCGCTTCACCACCATCTCACCTGATCGTAAGCGATGATGTGGTCGACGATTTAGCACGAAACCTACAACGACTTGAGAACAATCCCCATTTTATTTTCGCTGTTTAATGGTAGGAGAATATGTCTAGCATTTTGTAAAGATTTCAAGTGAAGTAAAACTTGTTTCATCTTTTCTTAAGCTTTTGACACTGTCTAATATTAACGTCTTGTGTATGTCTTATGTTGTGAATGTCTTATATTGTTGGTACCTATTGTTGCACCACAGACAACCCCATGTCATGTCCACGCAATCACTGTCCATTCCAGGTTGCCTGGAAGAGATCGCAGAATGCGATAAGGCCGCCCATTGTATATTTTTTTACCCGACTGCCGAAGGAGGGTAATGTGTTTATCAGTCTATGTATGTATGTATGTAAGTATGTATGTATGTTTGTTCCTATATGGCGTTCCAGGGACCAAACGCGTGGGCCGATTTTGATGATTCATACGTCAATCGATGCGTCTTAACCCTGCGAGTGTCATAGGCTACATTAAAATTGGACAATAGAAAAATGGCGGATTTTGGCTGCCATATTGTGGGGGCCCAAATTTTTATTTTCCTCTAAACCCATCGTGTGGGGTATCAAAATAAAGGGTTGTAAGAGATGATTTCAAAAATATATAACACTTATATGTTTGAATGTATCTAATTCGAAAAAAAACTAACTAAAAAGTTATAAATAAAAAAACTTAATTTAAAAAATCAAAAATCCGACTGCTTCAAAAGCGAACTAACAAGTCATAAACAAGAAAAAAATCATGCTGTGCAGGCGGAGGATACACCAGATTTTGGTCAGCCAGCCCGCGAATATGTTTCCTCCTGACTGACTGCACAGCATGATTTTTTCCTTGTTTATGACTTGTAAGTTCGCTTTTGAAGCAGTCGGGTTTTTTAATTTTTTGAATTAAGTTTTTTTTAGTTTTAAGTTTCAATTGTGCCTGTATTTTCTGGTGTACAATAAAGTGTATATAAATAAATAATATTATTGATTACAATTACAATTTATTTTAGCTGCTCAAACAAGTGTGCTTGTTGTACTCTCCTATCCTTAAAGATTATTTTTTTACGGGACCATCAGCACGTAGAAAACTCCTCGTGATCTCTCAAAATACCACCCGGTACCCCTCTGTGCCTGTTCCCTGGGCAGACTAGAACAGCACCTCCTCAGAGACTCGGGGTGCTCGACAGCACGTGATCACCGTGCCACCGTCTTGCCTGGAGTCAGCGCAGTCGCCGTCTTGGTGGGTGGGCAGAGAACCCAATCTGAGGCCCGCAACCCAAGAGTCCCTGCTTTTTTATGATGCAGGCGGGGTTTCGGTGTTTTAGGCATTTTGGCGGTTGTCTCCTTGACGCCTTCTTCGCCGAATGGGATCTCACGATATCGCTCGGCGGCCTCCTTCTGGACCATTACGGTCTCACAGATGGAGGCCATTTCCCCCCAATTCTCTGTCTCTGCCAGCAAGACCCTTACAACGGCTGGCAAAGATAGGTCTCGCCCGGTGACTAAGACCTGCCGCTTAGAGGCCCACGCAGGACACTCCTCGAGCTTGTGTTGTGCAGAGTCAAGCTCGCCTCCGCAGTGGTGTCAATTTGTCGTGGTCTCTCGCCCAATCCTATACAGGCCCAGTCAGTGCCTAAGTGAGTCTGTAGGAAATGCTCTCCTCTCTTTTCAGACAGGCTTCGAAGTGCGGCAGGATGGCTTCGACAATGCGCTTCCAAGAAAATTGCGGCTGCCGAAGCAGCTCGCGCCACCGCTCGAGCGCATGTCGGCATTCCTGCCACCCCAGCCTTACTAAAGCGTTTCCTGGTATGCTATCACCAGTTTGGTGGATGGCACAAATTCGGTTATAAAGCGGAATTTCCAGCAAAGAAAAGCGTGCCAGGAGAGTTGCCGCCTCAAAGGATACCGTTCGGTAACCTCGTGCGATAAGAATGGCCATTTCCCGTCTGCTTGACCAAATAGGCGCCCCGTAAAGGTAGATCAATCTTACGACTCCTGCGTAGAGGTGGTAAAATTCTTCCCGAGGTTCCCCGAGTGTGGGCAGCAGTTTATGCAAAGCAGGTACTGCTTTTATAACGCGGGGGACCAGGCCTCGAAGTGCTCTTCGAAGCCCCGACGATCATCCAAGGGTTAGGCCAAGATACTAAATGTATCGACCCACCTTCACTTGCGCATCTCCAATAGTCACTAACGAGCTGGGTGGCTTCTCGGCAGCTTATGGAACCATACCCATAAGAAACCATAGTGCATCAGTTATAAGAGGCGCTATTTTCAACCCAACCTCGTGGATCGATGCCATGATCCTTGCCAACCCGAGCTCAGAAAGCTGGTTGGTCTCGGCAAAAGTGTCCTTTCATTTCAACCCATAGGCAACCTCTGAATCAACGCTATTAACGCTAGTTTTAAGTTCAAAGTGTACCCCAAGATACTTTATACTTTGTCTCGTATTATATTCCTTTAATTAAAATTTAAATATTTTAATCATTTTTAGAACAGAAAACTTCTAGAAGTTTTAAAAAGATGCTTTGAGATCATACCAGATGGGGGAACTTCCACGGCTGAGATGCCTGACCACCTACAGACACTTGTACGTTTAGAGTGGCATTATGGCAATGATTTGATTCAATCCAATCCCTTTTGAGCTGTACCCCTCCTTGGCCATGGCAAGGGTAGGGCAATCTTTGGAAATAGTCCAAGCATTCTGAAACATATAAAGTAATTCTTGTAATAACATAATTTTATTATTTTTAACCGACTTACCAAAAAGGAGGAGGTTCTATGTTCGACTTCTTGTATGTTTTTTTTTTTTTTTTTTATTTATGTTCACCGATATCGCCGCCAATTGTTGACTGATTTTGAAAATTCTTTTTTTGTTTGAAAGAACATGTTCCGAAATTGGTCCCATTTTAATTTGTTAAAGATCTGATGAAGAACTTCGGAGATATACAACAGAACTCTTCAATAAATAACGGCACATCATTCGGGATTGCTTCAATCGCATGTCTGTTTATTGTTTATACCATTTCATAACATAACATCACGCCAGTATACTAAAAGGGGTACGCAGAACTCTAATTTCACCGGTTATGTTCAAGTTTCATGTTTTTCGGGTAATCTGTTCTGGCGTAATAGGTACTTACTAAGCAACTTGCCTATTAGGTAGGTAAAACTAAAAAGGGAAAAATAAAAAACTTTTTAGCAAAAAAATACTACCGACTTCCAAATGAAAAACTACAAAGTGAAAAATAACTTTATTTTTGGAAGTCGGTGTCCATATCGCAAATAATTGGTATCTACGAAAGACACCGACTTCCAAAAATAAAGTTATTTTTCACTTTGTAGTTTTTCATTTGGAAGTCGGTAGTATTTTTTTGCTAAAAAGTTTTTTATTTTTCCCAAAAGTTTTTTTTAAACTATATGATGAGATCGTATTATTTGTAGGCTAGATAAGAGGTGAAAATTGAGATTACAGCATATAAAGGAAAAAAAATACAATCTATACCAATATTATAACGCGGAAAGGTTTTTTTGTTGTTTGTACCGAATAGGCTCCAAAACTACTGGAACGATTTTGAAAATTATTTCACTTATGGAAAGCTACATTAGTCCCAAGTAATATAGGCTATCATTTATTTTCAGAATAATTAGAGATCCTTATGAAAATTGCAATAATGTAACCCAAAGTAGCAAAATTGTGCCTGTAATATTCATTATTTTGTGTGCAGTGAGAAAACTATTGATGATACATTATACATTATTTATTCAGTCCTCACTCAGCCATAGACTAATATATAATAGATCACTCAGCTGTGTGAGCGAGCGCACGCGCAGCGAGTGTCAGAACGAGCGGTCAGTGACCCTGTGACGTGATAATGTTGAGAAATAAAGTAAAATGTAATAGTTGTAATGTAGTGATTAACGAGTTGCTTGCGTTTGTGCAAAACCAGGCAGTCTTTATGGACGAGGTTAGCATGATACGGTTATGTACTACTGCTTTTAAGGATACAGATATAACGCTGGCAAAAGATTTACTTTTCGAGTCGGTTGATTCATCTCGCCGAAAAATTAATAGAAGGAAGGAGGGTAGGAGCCGAAGAGACATTGAGGATATCATTACAATGATAAAGGAAGTGGATCCGGAGTTACTTCCCATTTTTGTAGCCAGAAATCTCAGCAAACTGCCACCAGTAGGGTTTTGATCACATTGACGCTACTAGACTTCTGAGAGATCTATTAAAACTACAGGAAGAGGTGGCTGTGATCAAAGAAAAGTATGTCACATTGGATGATATTGAGGACATGAAGGTGACAGATACATGTTATAGGAGCATGAATGTAAATCGTAAGAGAGGAGCTGCATGTTTAGTAGAAAAAAATTTTGAGTACGACAGTGGACCAATTGGTCTCATTACTCAAGTTATTCCGGAGAGGTCAACGAACGCTGCGATCGCAAAATGTGTGCAAGGTTTGAGCGAGACATGTAACGATACCATCATAAATAATGGTATCGTTTCGCCGCCGGCGCACACATATTCGGAGAAAGGCGAAAAGGGTTTCGAGCGCGGTGAGGCCCATACTGCGGTTTCGACGAGGAGGGAAGTGTGCGCAACGAGGACAGCGACAATACCTGCGAAGGAAGGAGCGAGTGACAGTGCGATGAGGCCCACCGTGGTGACGGACAGTGACGTGTTGGTGCATGTTGAAACTCCAAGCGCGTCCACTCCAAATAGTCGAAAGTGTAAAACATTCTCAAATGTAGTGTGTGAGGGTAATTGGAGAAATGAGTCTCCTAGTGAGGGTTGGGTTGAAGTGCAACGTAAAAGAGTGCGAAATCGTTTTGTTGGGTTGAAGGGTACGGCAGATACGCTGCCTCATTGTTCATATAAGGCAGCGGATATTAATGTGCCTTTTTATATCTATAATGTAAACAAAGACACCAAGATGGAAGATATTGTTACCTACATTAAAAACAAAACAAATGTGGACGTTTTATTGCATAAAATAGATATGAAAAAGAATAAGGGATATGCGGCATATAAGTTTTTGATACCTAAACGGGAGCTGAATGTATTTATGAATGAAAGCCTATGGCCCGATGGTGTATCTTTCCGTAGGTTTGTTAATTATGGAAGCATGAGCGAGCGGCGGCAGGGTGACTTGCAGCCGAGTGACGGTACTTATAAAAATCGTTAATGGTTAGTACACAAACAATGGATAACAATAATGATTTTCTTACTAAGTTTGTAAGTTACAACTGTAAGTCGTTGAAGAGGTCAATCGTGTGTGTACAAGGTCTATGTAAGTCTATGGATGTTATCGCGCTGCAGGAAACCTGGTTGCTGCCTCATGAGGTGTCAATACTGGGTAGCCTCGATGTAAATTTTGGATATCTTGGCAAATCTGCGGTGGATACGTCATCTGGAGTATTGCAGGGAAGACCGTATGAGGGGGTAGCTCTTTTGTGGAGAAAGTCTGTATTTACGTCTGTTTCTGTTGTGCCTTGTGAGTGACCGCGTCGCAGCTATAAAAGTGACATGCGCCGGTCGCACTTTGTTATTGTTTAGTGTGTACATGCCTACTGACACAATAAATAACTTAAGCGAGTTCTGTGAGTGTTTAAGCGAGCTAGCGGCTGTTATTGAGAGTGAGAATGTGGAGAATGTTCATATACTCGGTGATTTTAACTCCCATCCAGGAGGTCTATTTAGTCGAGAAATGTTAAGTTTCTGTTATGAACAGAGTTGGCGTTGTGCTGACTATATTAAACTAGGCATCGACTCCGAATCTTATACTTTTGTGTGTGATGCTTGGGGAAGTAGACGCTGGCTTGACCATTGCTTGGTTTCTGAAGCAGGCTGGAAATCAATTGAGAAGGTTGAAATTTATCATGATGTTTACTGGTCTGACCACTTTCCGCTTGTCATTCATGTTAACCTGGGCCTGGCCAGGCCATCGGATGCTTCAGTAATGCCACGTAATAACCGTGATAAAGCTATATGGGGTGAAAGAAATGCTGCCCAAATAGGTTGTTATTATAGGCTATGTATGGAGAATCTCAAGCATATAGACTTCCCAGATGAATTGTGTGATTGTTGTGATAGTTTTTGCCAAAATAAGGACCATAGAATAGTAATAGACAGCATGTATAACAATATTGTAGCAGCGCTTCGGCAAGCGGCAGAAGGCAGTTCTGGCTTAGTGAGAAATAGGGGAGGTCGGCGTACAGTCGTTTCACGTTCACGGAAGTGCCAGGAGGGCCTTTCTCAACTGGGGTTGGAGTGGAAAACCACGTTCTGGGCAGCTTTTCTTAGAAATGAGGGAAGCGCGAAAGGCTTTTAAACGAGCTTTGAAGTTCTGTCAGGAGAATGAAGAACAGTTTAGGATGAACATTTTGGCTGCGGAACTTCAAAGCAAGCGATTCCAGAAGTTTTGGAAATCCACCCAGCGTTTTTTTTTGTTCCGGTGAGCGTTGATGGCAAGGCGGGCGCGGGGGAGGATGCGGACATGTTCATGAGGCACTTCCGGGTAGCCTCGCGACTTCCATCGAAGGCGAGGGATCGTGATCCCAAAAGACAAGTCTCTGAGGTACCAATTAGCATTTCCTCAAAGGAAATCAGCAAAGTTATAAAGTCTATGACCAGGGGCAAGTCACCGGGTCACGATGGCCTCAGCATAGAACATTTTCAGTGTGCTGGTCCGCATCTTCCTAGGGTCTTGTCAATGTTATTTAACTTCAGTATCAGGCACTCCTATCTTCCCACTGAACTGATGAGGACAATAGTTGTCCCCATAGTCAAGGATAGAGCCGGGGATGTCTCGGACAGACATAACTACAGGCCAATATCCCTGGCGACTATTACTGCAAAGGTGCTGGACGGTGTGATTGAGCGGAGAGTAAATGAGCATGTCAGTCTACAGGATGCCCAGGTTGGTTTTAGGGCTGGGCTTTCCACGGAGACTGCTATTCTGGCGCTCAAGCACACCGTCAGGTACTATACGTACACTGACAGAAGCACGCCGGTCTACGCTGCCTTCTTGGATCTATCTAAGGCATTTGACCTGGTTAATTATGACATCCTGTGGTCAAAGTAACGCAAACAGGGTCTAGCTGATGAGCTAGTTGACCTTCTGCAGTATTGGTATGACAACCAAATTAACCAGGTCAGATGGTCGGGTGTATTGTCCGGGACTTATGGTCTGGATTGTGGGATGTTTGACGTCCCCGGCGCTCTTCAGCCTATACGTCGATCAGTTGATTGAGGAGCTCAGCGGTACAGGTGTCGGATGCTCCATCGATGGGCAGATGATAAATAGCATAAGTTACGCCGATGACATGGTACTGCTGAGCCCTTCAATTGACGGACTCAGACGGTTGCTTGAGGTGTGTGAAGGATACGCCAAATCACATGGCCTCTTGTACAATGTGGGCAAGAGTGCGGTTATGGTGTTCCGGGTAGGTACCAAGAAGCCTAGGGTAGTTCCTCCGGTGTGCCTTTATGGTGTACCACTAAAGAGGGTGGCAAAATTTAAATACTTAGGTCACATCTTAAACGAGGAACTGCACGATGACGATGACATTGAAGGAAAACGGAGGGCGTTGTCAGTCCGATGCAATATGCTGGCCCGCAGGTTTGCGCGATGTACGAAGGAAGTGAAACTTACACTTTTCAAGGCGTTTTGCCAGACCTTCTACACGTGCAGTCTGTGGGTTAGACATACGCAGAAGGCTTACAACGTTCTCCGTATCCAGTATAATAACGCTTTCAGGATACTGTCGGGGCTCCACCGTTTCTGTAGTGCATCAGGGATGTTTGCAGAAGCAAAAACTGATAGTTTTCAGGCGATAATGCGGAAGAGGACAGCATCCCTGATGCACAGGATGCGGGGGAGCGTAAACAGTGTCCTGAAGGTTATTGCGGATAAACCGGACTGCCCTTTCCTGGGGTACTGGACCCGCTTGCACAGCGGCGGCTCCAGTGCAACGGGAAATAGGTATATGAACTGATTGGATTATTTGTTAATTTATTTGTCAATTATTTATTAGCATGTGTTTATGGATTATTATTTTAATTAGGATGACATTATTAAATTATGTTAATTTACTAACATAGTCGTAAGTGTATTATTACTAACAAATTATGGATCATGGTCCGAAATAAATGATTGAAATGAATTGAATTGAAATTAAATAATATATACTACATGATTAAAGTACTCATTATTACCTACTAAAATTCTGCGAGAAAATATATCTCACTATCATATCTAAATTTAATTAGATCACCGGTAGAAACAAAAGTCGTATTGTAGTATTAAGGCGCTATATTCGCCTGGCGACCTAATATTAACGCAGTACTGGCCGTGCGCCCGCTCGATGCCAAAATATCAATATTGAACCTCCTTTTGAACAGTTTTGTTTGCAAAATATTATTTGATTTACATATGCTATGTTAGTTATGAAAAAAATTCAGCCATCATTTTTTCTGTGTAAAAATATTTTTAAACATCCAAGACGTTTTGGAGGTGTTTCCATATGTTGCGATAAAATATCGTGTTGTTAATTATTTTTTAAAGCAAAACTATTAGTTGCACGAAAAAACCTTGTGTTCAAAACTATGTAAATGAATCAATAATAAATATATAGTTTTTTCAAACCTTTTAACCTAGCCGTTACTAAGGAGTATGCTTTAGAAAGTTACCGTTTTACGGCACTAAAGGGTATATAGGCCCTTAATTCTTATTCAAATAAATAGTTTAACAAATTGGTAGGTAGGTAGGGTATGTAGGATAGAGTAGGGTAGGTAGGTTGATCAGTAGGGCATGTGAGTAGGTTGGTAGGTAGGTTAAGTGGGTGGGTAGATAGGTTGGGTACATATTAGAAGTCACTGGATGAATTCATAACCAAAAAACAATGTAGGTTAGACAGCCAGTTGACGGGAGCAAAGCCGCGGGGGTCGGCTAGTGCGAAATAATAAATTGGAATTAGGTCGATGATAATTGATAAGCTATCAGATCGTGTCAAAAAGTTTTTTTTTGGTAGTGAATATCTATTCATCATTATCTTTTTTAGGGTTCCGTACCCAAAGGGTAAAAACGGGACCCTATTACTAAGACTCCGCGCTCCGTCTGTCTGACTGTCTGTCTGTCTGTCTGTCTGTCTGTTTGTCTGTCTGTCACCAGGCTGTATCTCAAGAACCGTGATAGCTAGACAGTTGAAATTTTCACAAATGATGTATTTCTGTTGCCTTTCTAACAACAAATACTAAAAACAGAATAAAATAAATATTTAAGTGGGGCTCCCATACACCAAATGTGTTTTTTTGCCGTTTTTTGCGATATTGGTACGGAACCCTTCGTGCGCGAGTCTGAATCGCACTTGGCCGGTTTTTTTAATGTTCACACTGCTGGGACACAGGCCTCCTCTCAGTGTGAGAGGAATGGGTCCACCACACGAGCCCAGTACGGGTTGGTGGATGGCACAAGTCTTCTAATTTTTGGTTCTAGGGCATGCTGGTTTCCTCACGATGTTTTCCTTCACTGTTTTTAGAGCATTAAGGCGATTAAATAATTTACACAAAGTAAAGCGCCTGCCTAGGTTCGAAGTACCGAAGCCGCGCCCTGCGACAGGTAAGTAGACGCTGTTATCCCACTACTGTTCTGCAAATGTCTATTCCATTACTATAACATTGTGTTCCTCTGCCATAAATCTCTCAATTTGATAACAGGCCTTTCCCTTTAGCACTAACATGAAATTCGAGTATATTTACTCATTTTGATTCGACTATTAGTAGTAAAAAGCCACTTACTTTTCCATGCCTTCGGGCCATGTCTGCTTACAAGAACCCCATAAGGAGCGATGGCAGACTCCTTAAACCTATAACGTGATTGTATTTTAATGTAAGCTTTGGCCACTTTGCCCGCATGGAAGTCGCAAATGATCTCAAGGAATCTTATGTGTGGCTAAAGTGCACTTGTGTGCAAAATTTCATAGATATCCGTTCAGCCGTTAATGGGTCAAAACTAATAAGCAAATGGAGATACTTGGCATTAATAAAATTAATACGAATAGCGATAAAGAAGTTCAAAGCGTTTGCTTGAGCCAAAAAAGGATAGAAGGGAAGACAGTAGAAGGAAGGAAGTCCATCAGTCTACAGTACTGGAAAAGACTATACTTTTCATTTATGTCACTATCACTTAAGAGTGACCCACGCAATTATGAATGATCGTCTACTTCCTCTCACAAAGAGTATAACTGTATCCCAGTAGTAACCAGTCACTTACTCATCATGTTCACTGAACACACAGTCGGTGCAGCAGACCACGGGCTCATCATTCCTGTAAGAGCATATTTCCGGAAGTTCTGGAAGTTGTTTATCATCTGTAAAGCCCGCGTTGCGCTGAAAGAATGAGAATTCTCTTCGTAATGAATTGGCTACAATATACAACACTCGACATTACGTCAAATTACAACGATTTTACGCCCTATGTCTTGTTTATGTTTTACTTTATCCCAGCAGTCCACCATACTCTCATTTCATTATCGGTATGTTGCCTGACTGCTCCGCGGTCGTCATTCGAAGATCTTTGATAGCCGTCCAGCCAATCTGCCGTGTCTTTCTTTTAACTAGCTCCCGCAGTCTAACCGGATTCAAACGAGTACCAGTATTTTACATGGAGCGACTGCCTATCAGGACCTCCACAACACAGTAACTGGGTAGTCTAATCCCTAGAATAACTGACTGACAACCAATCTTGCGCATGGGTAATATCATATTAACCTATAGCTGGATTGGGTTAGTGGTAGATCAGATATAGGCAATCGCTCCATGTAAACTACAGGTATTCAGCTTTGTCCTGTAAGACAGGAAGCCATAGCCAACAAAGTTGGGAAACGGTCGGATTATACTTACATACAGGTAAGTCAAAACAGCAGATCCACAGCGGAACAGTCGAACACATGTTCCGTTATTCACATTGTTGGTGGTGCAAGGAGAACCTGAAACATGTAATTTCCAGCAAATGGAAAAATTACAATAATTACTTTTCCTAAAAGTGTCGCGTGTTTCGAGATACAGGTATTCGCGTTACAGATATTTCGAGCCTAAAGCTATTCAAGATTTTAATCCATCGTCTCAGTGAACCGTCGCGCTACCTAAGGCACAATCCCACCGCCGACGAGCGAGAAGCGAGTAAAGCTAGAAACTAGATACGAGTTGGCGACCAGCGAGAAGCCAGTGTGTGGAGTTCCGATAGTTCCAATAGTTTTGTCGGTCGGCTATTAGCGAGTGATCTTGTGTGACGGGCGATTACTGTCACCATAATAAAAGTTAGCAGGCACTCAGATCCGCACACTATGTAGATGATCGCTGGTTGGTCTCTCAGCGTGAGTTCTGACCGCAAAGCAAGCATCGCTGAGCGAGTATTAAAGAGGAAGAGTAAACTAGTGAGCGAGACCGAGAAAATAGCCGATAGCTAATCACTTCCTCGTAGGCATTGGGCCAAGTGCCTTAGCCTTATGCCTCGATACTAGGTTCTAGACAAATGACATTTTACCAACGAAAGCGTCGCGACAGCGATTGGTAAAATGTCAAAAATGTATGGGATTGTCAAGCGCTATCAAAAGGACACGTGATCAATCCCTAACATTTAGGTATTGCCTCAGATGTCTGCTTACTCTTGCATGCTGCTGGGTTAGGTGGAAAAAAGAGATTTACCTTCACTAAGGTAGAGTTGGCTCAGTCCACTGCATAAACAACTAATGAAAATGAAAACTATGAATTTATCCTCCGCCATATTCTTCGCGCATGCGTATTGCGCTGTGCGCGCGCGCCGGAACTAATACCGCAAGTTAGATTCAAAGTAATTTTCGCTACTCATTTACACGCTTTTATTATCGTTACATTGATGTTTGAGTGGAAAATAATAATTGGACTCGTTTATTACATACTTAATTTCAGATGTTGTGGTTACGGTGAAAGCAGGGTTCATGGGGTTTTCTAAAATTTGCCACAAACCTTTTTCAAACCAAATCTAATAATTTTATTGACATAATCATAATTATGTTTCACCAAAATTATGGAAAACCTGTGTAAGAGATTAGTCAGATCCATTGTTGACATTTGTTTACAATAGTAGTGACAAAATATAAATATTTAAAAGTATGCTCAAACTAAGGTTAATATTAAATTAAATTAAATCTGAATAAAGTTCTTCTTCTTCCTGCCCTTATCTCATATTCCTTGGAGTCGGCGCAACACGTTTTCTTCTTCCATATCGTTCTGTCCCCTGTCACGCTGTAACTGACTCCCTTTTTAACCGACTTTCGAAAAAAGGAGGAGGTTCTATTACCGACTTTGTATTTCTTTTTTGTTTATGTTCACCGATATCGCCGTCAATTGTGGACCGATTATGATAATTCTTTTTTCGTTTGAAAAATTCCGAAATTGGCCCATTTTAATTTGGTGAAGATCTCATAAAGAAATTCGAAGATATATAACAGAACCCTTCAATAAATAACGACAAACCTCTCGGAATTGCTGCAATTGCATGCCTTTTCATTGTTTATAACATTTCATAACATAACAACACTTAAATAACATTTGAAAGTTATTTAAGGGGTCGAAAACAATGCACAGAGATTGTAAAAATGCATCTAGAGACTAACACTCAGGTAACCTATAGGTCCCTATACTTAACGAATCACTATGGCGTACCACAAGGGACTGTGCTAGCCCCGATATTGTTTTTAGCATATGTAAACGATTTGCCAGAATCGACGGATCAGTTCATTGTTTAATTTGCAGATGATACTACTGTTTTAACTAAAGAAGCTACTATTGATCAGGCGATAAGCGCCACCAATGAAGCTCTAAAGGGAATACATGAATGGTTAATTGGAAATAACTTAGAAATTAATACCGATAAAACTAAATTCATGAGATACCTGACATATAATAACAAAAGTAATAGAAAAGACACAATAGACTTGCCAATAAAATATAATAATAACATCATTGAAGAAGTAAAGGAAATAATATTTCTAGGAATAAATATTGATAATTACTGTAACTGGAAATCTCATGTAGATCTTGTTTGTAAAAAAAATCACAAATTCGTTTACGCACTTCGTAAAATAAAAAAAATAACCAATAAAGAAACAGCATTAATGGTATACCACAGTCATGTGTGTTCAGTATTGAGGTATGGGTTAATCATATTGGGAAACTCTACAGACGCCCAAAGAGCTTTTATAGCCCAGAAAAAATGCATAAGATAAATTTTTAGTCTCAAATAATAATAAAACATTTTCGGCAGGAGGACTGATTCCTGCCGACCGGTATTCACTGAAAAATGTTTACTTACACTCCCATCCCTATACGTCTTTGAAATGTGTAAATTTGTTAGAAATCACTTAGCACTTTTTGAGCAGGATGATAAGGCCCAGTTTAAAAGGAAAACAGTACAAAAACCTCTGGTGGTACCTCGAAGCAGATTAAAGTTATGTGACAGAAACTGCTACACCATGGCGGTAAAAAATTATAATAAACTACCGGAAAAAATTTGAAAAATGAAAAAAATTGAATTTAATAAAACTTTAAACAATTGGCTTTGTGACAGATGTTTTTATTCAATAGATGATTATTTAAATTTTAAACAGCCAGGATTTAGATATGGACAAACGAACACTTTAGATTATAATTATTATTGACATTATTTATAGAATTGATCAATGAATTGTTGAACTGTATACTGTGACATATAATCTAATAATTTAATTTAATTTAGTTTATAATATAATGTGCCTAATTAATATTAATGAAGCATGACTGTTAATTTTATTATGATATGATGTGCATGACTAATGATCTGTGACATTGATGTAATTTCACCTACTTGAAATATTTGCACGACTGATAAGTCGAATATAGTGAGACTAAAATTATTTTACCATGTTATTAAACAAGAATATAGGTACTTACAGTACCTATATTCTTGCAAATAAATAAATTTCATTTCATTTCATAACATCACGCCGCTTAAGGGGTACGCAGATCTCTCATTTCAAAGGTTATGTTCATGATTTTCAGGTAATCTTTTCTAGCGTTATACAGGGTGTCCCAGAAATCGACGTCAAGCCGTAAATGGGTGATAGACCAAGTTATAACAGTTCTCAGAAAAATACGAAAAAAAAATCTATCTCATGTTTTAAAAAAATTATGTTCACTTTAAAAATTTACTAAAAAAATCAATCCCTGTAATGGTTCTTTAGCTCCAATTGCTACAAATCCCATAATTTATCAATTTTTTTTATTATTATGTAATCTTGAATAATGCTTGTGTAGATTTTTGCCTAAAATTTAAAGCCAACTCCTCCTACTTAGAAGAAAATTAAACTTTTTCAAAACCAAATTATTCAAATTTACTGTTTCGCCCAACTTTAACTGACTGTACTGAAAAAAAAAAGTACTACGTTAGTTTGGCAAGTAACATGAAAAATTGGCGCATTTAATAAGGATTCAAAAATGGTGTAACACTTGCTAGAAAATTCTAATTCTAAAATTCTTGCCAAAATGTCCATACTTCCTTAAAATGACTTTAGCTTACCTAAAGCTTTGCTAAACTCCGTTTCTAGTTCGATAGAGACGGAGAGAGTCATTTTACGAAGTGTGAGCGAGATAAGAAATCGAAATTTTACGTAATTTAAGAGCAAAGTTATGATAGTGACTCAACCTTTTTACTTTAAGTCAGGACCAGATTTCTCATCTTAGAAAAAAAAAACAAATTATCAGTTTTTTTTTTTTTTATTACAATAAATGTTCAAACTGCCCTCCTTCGACGGCAATGCAATTTTTGAATCCTTATTAAATGCGCCAATTTTTCATGTTACTTGCCAAACTAGCGTAGTACATTTTTTTTTCAGTACAGTCAGTTAAAGTTGGGCGAAACAGTAAATTTGAATAATTTGGTTTTGAAAAAGTTTAATTTTCTTCTAAGTAGGAGGAGTTGGCTTTAAATTTTAGGCAAAAATCTACACAAGCATTATTCAAGATTACATAATAATAAAAAAAATTGATAAATTATGGGATTTGTAGCAATTGGAGTTAAAGAACCATTACAGGGATTGATTTTTTTAGTAAATTTTTAAAGTGAACATAATTTTTTTAAAACATGAGATAGATTTTTTTTCGTATTTTTCTGAGAACTGTTATAACTTAGTCTATCACCCATTTACGGCTTGACGTCGATTTTTGGGACACCCTGTAGGTACCTAACTAAACAACTTGCCTATTAGGTAGGTACAACTAAATACTGTAAAATAAAAAAAAGCTTTTTTGCAAAAAAATATCTACTACCGACTTCCAAATAAAAAACTAGTAAGTGAAAAATTATTTTATTTTTGGAAGTCGGTGTCCATAACGCAAGAAATTGGTACATACGAAAGACACCAACTTCCAAAACCCAGAGCCGGAACAACTATCTGTAGGTCATACCAATATTTGTTCCGTGCGGGAATCGAACCCGTGACCCGCAGTACAGCAGTCAATCGCTCAACCACTGCGCCAACCGTGCCTCCTATATAATTACACTTATAGGTTACTATTTAGGCACAAATTTAACAAAAGCGTAACTTTGATAGCAAAATAAATAATCTTTTCCCACATTACTTATTTGGCGAACTCTATTAATTAATTATTAAAATGAATTAATAAAACTAAAATAAAATGTCAGTCAGTGCCGCGCAGTTAGCATTCGGTAGATCTATTCGTTTACCTGGCGAGTTTTATGAACGATCCAATGATAGTCATAACAACGACCCATATCATCATCATCATCAGCCTACAGCAGTCCACTGCTGGACATAGGCCTCTCCAATTGCTGCAATTGCGTTGGTTCGATTTACGGCAACTGTCATCCAGCTGCTACCAGCCACCCTGTGAAGGTCGTCGCTCCACCTAGCCTGAGGGCGTCCTACCTTACGTTTACCAGTTCGCGGTCTCCACTCAAGAACACGTTTACCCCAACGGTCATCGGTTCTACGACTTATATGGCCAGCCCATTGCCACTTCAGCTTACTTATTCTATGAGCTATGTTGACAACTTTGGTTCTCTGCCGGATCACCTCGTTTCGGATTCGATCCCTTAGAGAGACTCCGAGCATAGCCCTTTCCATAGCTCGCTGAGCAACTTTGAACTGATGAACCAGCCGTATTGTTAGTGTCCACGTCTCGGCACCGTAGGTCATCACGGTAGGACGCACTGGTTGAAGACTTTAGTCTTCAGGCTTTGTGGGATACGCGACGAGAAGACTCGACGATGTTTTCCAAACGCCGCCCAGCCCGCTGTATTCTTCTGCTAGTCTCCTTCTCAAAGTTGTTCTTACCAAACTGCAGAGTTTTCCCGAGGTAAACGTATTCTCGAACAACTTTGAGAACACCGCCATTGACCACAATCGATCCCGGAGTGACGTGTGAATTGAACATAACCTGGGTTTTGTCCAAGTTCATCCGGAGACCGATGCGTGCAGAAGAATCAGCCAGGCTATCCAGCATCTGCTGCAAGTCTTGCAGTGACTCTGCCATTATGACGATGTCATCCGCAAATCCCAAGTGTGAGATGTACTCGCCGTTTATATTAATGCCGCGTCCTTCCCAGTCCAGCGTCTTAAACATATCCTCCACCGCGTTACTAAACAATTTCGGGGAAATTACGTCCCCTTGTCTAACCCCTCGACGCAGTGAGATACTTCTAGTTTGCCGGTCCTGATTTTAGACGGTCATTGTTGCGTTTTCATAAAGACATCTCAGCACTTGGATGTATCGCCAGTCAACTTCGCATCGCTGCATAGACGCCAGAACAGACCAGGTTTCGATGGAGTCAAAAGCCTTCTCATAGTCCACAAAAGCAAAACACAGGGACCGATTATACTCTTCGGACTTTTGTATAATTTGCCGCACTGTGTGGATGTGGTCTATGGTGCTGTAACCTCCTCGGAACCCGGCCTGCTCCGGTGGCTGAAACTCGTTGAGTCTTCGCGCTAGACGATTTGTGATCCCTCTCGAAAACAACTTATAAACGTGACTAAGAAGCGAAATGGGTCTGTAATTCTTCAAAAGGGTCTTGTCACCTTTTTTGAAGAAAAGAACGACCACGCTCCTCTGCCACGCCATTAGAGTTGTCCCAGAGAACAGGACAGAGTTAAAGAACTCCCCAAGCTCCTTCAATACCGGGCGTCCTCCCGCTTTCAGGAGCTCGGCGGTAATCCCGTCCTCGCCAGAGGCTTTTCCATTTTTAAGCTGTTTGAGAGCCGCCTCGATTTCATCTTGCCTTACTTCAGGCAGGTCTTCTGTAAAATGGCGGGTTAAGGTGGCTCTAGAATCCTCTTTTTCGGTATCAGGTCGAGATGCCTGCGATGCGTACAGTTGGCTGTAGAAGTCTTCTACTTCCGAAAGAAACTCCGGCCTCGAAACGACAATATCCCCACTCGATTTAGCCAGCTTCGTCAGATGGCTCCTCCCAAGTGGCTGGAAGAACACTTTGGACCCCCGGTTTTGCTCAATCGCTTTCTCTATAGAGAGCGTATTGGATTGTCGCAGATCGCATCGTACCAGTTTTCTAATTATTTTGTTGAGTGCCCGCTGTTCTGACGAAGTGGCTGGTGGATTTTCACGTCACGTCGTCATGAGCTTTAGAGTCTCTTCCGAAAGTTTAGACTTCCGGCCCGTACGCCGCATCTTACAAAATCTCGTACCTTCCTCCCTGAGGATTTGTACCATTTGGTCGAGCGTCTGGTCAACGTCATCTGTGGTTTCCGCAACAGCGAACCGATTCTCCAGGTCTGACTGGAACGCTTCAGATCCCAACATAGTTTGGAGCATGTTTGGACGGAGCCTAGACTTCATCAAACGAGTTCTCTCAAGCTTGAAGTTGATATTCAGAGATCCTCGAGCAAGTCTGTGATCGCTGCCGGTATTAAACCTGTTGATCACTGAGACATCCCTGAATATATGCTTTTTATCTGTTATGATGAAGTATATCTCATTTTTGGTCATAGTGTCGCGGCTTTGCCACGTCCACTTCCTTTGGGGCTGTTTCTTGAAAAAGGAATTCATTACAAAAAGCCCCTCTTTCTCTAGGAAGTTGACAAGCATTTGCCCCCTATGATTTCTGCTGCCAAACCCGTAGGATCCTACTACCGATTCGCTGCAGTTCTGTACTCCCACTTTAGCGTTAAAATCCCCCATGACAACGCTGTAGTGGGTCTTAGTGGTGGAGTGCAAGGCCTTGTAAATGTCCTCGAACATTTCGTCCATTTCGTCTTCCGAGTGCGCCGAGGTCGGTGCGTAGACTTGCACAACCTTGAGGCTATACCTCTCGGTTAGCTTCACTATGAGGTACGCTACCCTGTTCGACACACTGGAGACTACCACAACGTTGCCACAGATAGATTTGTTAACCAGGAACCCGACACCGCCTTGGGATAGTTGGTCTCCTTCTCGGAAATACATAAGGTGGCCCGATTCAAGAGTTATTGTGTCCTCCCCCTCTCTTCGGACTTCACTCAAACCCAGAATGTGCCACCTTATATTTTCGAGCTCCTGTTCGAGCTGCACGAGGTGTTCGTCGAGCCGTAACGTGCGTCCGTTGTACAAGGTCAGTTGGGTTTTTTGATTTTGGCGGCCGTAGTCCGTAACCTGGAGATTTTTCGCACCCCCGAGTGCCCTGCCGCTACCGTGACCGCCGCCATAATCAGCAATAACAGCAGGGCGGCCGGGAACTGGGGGCCGTTATTTCTTTTGACTCGCCATTAGAGGGTTTGCCCATAATCGCCACGCAGGGCATGCTGGGCAGTTTCTCGCACTGGTGACGCTGCTGCCCGTCACCAGTCTGTGCTATTTAACTGCGAAGATTTGTTGAAATGGTAATACCGCCATTTGTCGGTTGTCGTCAGAGCCTCGTTTGCTGATCAGCAGGATGCACCACGAGCAGGTGAGGTTGACTTGGAGCGCTAAGTTTGCGAGTGCGCCCCTTTACATCCCATATAGATTAATTAAAAATATTCGGGAAACTATTAGTTCTTATCGTCCTACTAGAAATAAGCTTAGTTCTATGAAGATATTCATACATTCCGATTTACAAAATACAGAATTCGTATTTGTTCGGGACGATGCTGTTCACAAATCACTTAAACCACCTTATGACGGTCCCTTCAAGGTACTTGAACGTGATTCTAAAGTTTTTAAAATTCAATTGCTCGATCGTGAAGCTCGTATCTCAATCGATCGATTGAAACCAGCTTTCACGATTAACGAACAAAATTCTCTTGTCTATGACAAATTGCAAGTTAAGGATGATAATATTCCCACAACGCAAATGCCCGATACGCAAAAAAGTACGCAGGTTTTGAAGAGCGGAAGGGTTGTACAACGACCTGTTAGATTTGCGGACTAGGTATTCGCACACTTAAAGTGTAAAATAAGTTAGGTAGATTTATGTCGTAATTTACGATTTCAATATTGTGGGATAGTAAGAACAATATGCAATTGTTATTATGTTAGTTAAGAAGGTACTTATTAGATTAGAACTATAAATCCTATTACATACGGAATAAGATACGATATTATATAACGCGAGTTGAATATTCAACTCATGACACGCTGTAAAGTAGGTGCGTTTTTGCGTTTGGGATACTATACACAAATAGAACATAATAGTAGTTTACTATTAAATTGTATAAGTTTATTTATAAGTTAGAATAATTGGATCTATGAATGCGTTAGTTTATAACAAATTATTACACATATTGTTTATTTTTTATTAATTGTTGTTGATTCCATTTTAATTAAGGGGGTGGCTGGTGAAGGGACATACATACATGCATACTATGTAAGCGCACGTGCATAGCTATGTATGTGTAAAGTGTCATCTTCAAAATTCTCATCCATTTTATTAATTGTATAAAGTAGTCCAGTTTAACATATTGAACCGTAAACAACGCCTAAATTTGTATATCTAGAGTATCTAGTAATAGTAAAATATTGTGGATTTCAGATCCACAATATTTTACAGCAGTACGAATAGCTTTTTTAATAAGCGACGTATTAAGTGCATAATTGCAACAGTTTATAAGTAGTAAAGAAAAATATAAATTATGTGTTCTAAATATTACGTGCTGAGTACTCTTTAAAGAATCAACTGTCGGTTATGTAAATAATTCAGTCTAACTTATTGAAACAAAGAGTTTTAATATTGTGTGATGTCGTCATTGTTTAAACAAATAATTCAAAAGTGTTTAAAGTATTGTTTACTTATTGAGAAGCATAACTTGAACGCACAACTCGCTAGCCATATGAAGTATCGAGATAAGAGAATGTTTATGTTGACCATAAGTGCCGCGTTAGCTTATAAATGAGCAATAAGAGATGCTTGAAAAATGTTATTGTTAATTCGAGCACGGCAACTTTTGTTTATATTTGTATTGTTTATTTTAACGTAAGAAATTCTATAGAATAAGTCCCGGGGAATTGTGTTACTGTTCTATTTTTGGTTTATATCGAAGTTTACTTGTTTTCATGTTTTTTTGGGGAGGAATGATGTAGCGCCCCTGCTGAAGCGATAAGTTTGTTTATTTACATAATGCAGGCGCTACATAGCTAAGCTACATACGTCGGGCAACGGGACAGAACACCAGTCGTTCTCCAACACTCATAGTGTTAAGTTAGGTCCTAGTTTAGAGTAAATTTAGTTATATATTTTTGTGATCGAGATAATAATATAGTACGATTTTATTTTATCGTGAATTATTATTTCATTTGGCCCACCAGTACCTAAAGTAGGTGACTCTACTTTGACGTTTGAAGAGCCTCGATAAGATCTAGATGCACGAACACGGCCCCTGCCTTGATCGCCTCTCCAGTTGTTGTCTTGTGGTGGAGACTCATCCAGAGACAGCGCTCGTACTTGTCCTCGTCCTGATGACTCACCTCTGAAATGTCTGTATTGACTTCTGTAATTCCTGTTTTGATAAAAGTTATTACGGCGCATGGTCAAAATATCAGCTGACATCAAAATCAAAAAAAAAATCAAAATCAATAATTTTTATTTCACATAGGCCTACATGGGCACTTATAAAACGTCGACAATGTGCACGGTTCGGGTTGGTCGATTCCTATGGAAAAGAACCGGCAAGAAACTCCATGGTTACTCTTTTAAAAAATTGTTTGGTTTTACAATATTTCCATGTTACAGCAGTACTTAGATGGGGGGACAACGCAGGCCCGATATTAAGTCGTAAGAAACTTAAACAAGAAGTGATTATATAATAAATAAACAAAAGATTAAAAAAAAGTAAAACGAGATAAAATGTTAACAATCTAGAAGGCCTACAATGTTCACACATTTACAAACCAATCGGTAAAATAATCTATACAAAGTATAACAAGACTAAATTTAACACATTTTTCACATCGACGGAGATGAAACCTCTTCGTCTATTGAAAAGAAAAAGAAAGAAACACCTTTATTTGACACAAGCCATAGCACACTACATAAAAATAAAACTTAGACTAAACAACAATAACATAAAAAAATTCAAATAATATATTTGTAACATTGTGTATTGCTGCTTGAACGGCATCGCTCAAACACTATTATGGTATAATTAGTATAATACCACTAGTATAATTTCTTGCCGCTATTATGGTGCTTAGGCGACGATTTTCAATCCGTCAGCAAAACTTTTTATGTCCTGTTTTTCATTTAAAGGCTTCAATACACTGTAGCTGGCCTCATTTCCTTCGGATTGAGTAATCGTCAGGTTTACAAACAAATCTATAATTTCCTTGCCGAACTCGTTTACGGAAAGATCATTTTGCCTTATGTTCAGTAATTTATGCTGCAAGGCCGTTGCTGACTTTTTAGGCAGCAATTGGGATTTAATCGCCTTAATCAGACTATCCTCACTATCATATTTATTATTGAGTTTCAGCTTAACCGCTTGTGAAAGACGACTTTTTAAAACAAAGTTTATAAGTTTAATCTGACCTTCTTGATCGAGCTCAGATTGAAAATACTCTATTCCGTCAATCAGTTGCTTTACACTTGTCTCGTCATCTGTTAAAACTGGTAGTAGGCCCAAAGCGATTTTTAATTCAAACTTAGCCATGTTTTCTACCTTATCAGGGCTCTTCTCTGTTGATAGAATAGTACATAAATCTAATACAGTGTCATATAAACTAAAAAAATATGTAACCAACTGGTCAATTTTTAAACATTCATCTTCCTTGGCTTGGTTTTAATAAATTGTCCTAACCTAGTTAGAGACTTAAAAAAATTTTTGCTTCTTTAATTTTCCTCAATATAATTTCACCCTGTCGCCTACTTGGCCCAATTTTCACTAAATATGTTCTGATTTTGATAAGCTCATTATTTAAGTGGAAAAAATGTTCATACATTACAGTTCAATACAGCGAAGAGTAGGATTATTGGAATTACCGTTGAATGACACTTATGCACGCAAACACGAATTCACTTGTACGCACTAGCACTCGTATGATGTAATTCGTAGATGCCCAGCACTATTTACTTTTCTGGAATGTTCTTGTTTGTGTCGCTTGATCGATACTTGCACCCCTCACATGCAACTTGCAGATCTCGGCAATTCCTGGCTCGATTTGATGATCGTCGCAAAATGTGTCGCGTCAATTGTTCCCTCTTCCAAGACTGATGGCACCTTTTGTACAGCCTATACAAAATGTAGGCAACTCCGAGAAACAACAGCGTACCTATGACCATAAGCACAATGCTTATTGTGGATAAATGTACTTTGAACTCCTCTACCGAAGGCACTGTTTTGTTTTTTCTATTGTGATGGATTTGCTCTTGACTCTAGTCTAGGACAGAGGTGACAGAGACAGAGTCTACGATGGAGTGAGCTTACCCAGAAGAAGCCTGTTCACTCTAACTTTGAAGAGATTCGGGTTGAATGCGTTCGGAAACACAGACGCAGGTAGTGAGTTCCATTCATTCGCTGTGCGCATTATGAAGGATGTTTGGAAGCGCTTGGTGCGAATTGGTGGAACGGCAACAAGGTAAGGATGGTAACTTGCAGTGCGTCTAGATGTCCGATGATAGAAGGGGGCTGGTGGGATGAAGTCGTGGAGCTCTTGAGCACACTCACCGAAGTACAGTCTGTAGAAGACCGACAAGCAGGCAACCTTGCGGCGATGAGCCAAGCTATTAAGTTTGGCATCCACCAGTTCAACGTCGCCAATGAGCCTCTTGGCTCTGCGTTCCACCGAGTCAAGCGCGGCAAGCTGATACTTTGCTGAGCCATCCCAAAGGTGGCTGCAATACTCCATGCAGAATCGGACTTGCGCTTTGTATAGGGTTAAAAGCTGTCCAGGCGTGAAGTATCGCTTCACACTCTATTTAGGATGCCCAGTTTTTTGGCCGCAATTTGGGCTTTGTACTCAATGGACGCGCCGAAGTTGAGACTGGATGTCAACTCCATGCCTAGGAGCTCGAGCCGATCAGTCACAGGAACAGATGTACCCCGGCAAGTAGGAGTTAGATTGAAAAGTCTCCTTTTAGCGGTAAAAAGGCACGCTTGTGTTTTGGTGGCGTTAAAGGAGAACAGATTCTCATCACCCCACTGGGATACAAGGCTTAAGGTCAAATCTGTCCGCTTCACCATAGCCTATCTCAAGCAACGAACTTCATCCACGCTGGCTTTTGCTCTGGACAAGTATCTCTCTGAAACAGTACTGTCATCTGCGTACCCAACAATACCAGGCTGAAGTAGGTCATTGATGTGCAGCAGGAAAAGAGTTGCAGAGAGAACAGACCCCTGAGGAACGCTGGCATCAATAGCCATAAGGTCAGAGGAGCAGCCGGACAATGACTGCTGGGATCGACAGTTCATTAAGGAAGTCTGATATCCAGCTACAAAAACCAGCGGGGCTGCCATAGGCAGGAAGCTTACTGAGTAGACTTGCGTGCCAGACAGGTAACGTAACGTAACGGTTGACGTAACAGGTTAGGCCTTCGAGGTATCAAGCGATACAGCAAGTGCTTCGCCGTGTCTCTCGATGGCTTCGCCCCAGCAGTGCGTGACATACACGAGAAGATCGCCAGTTGACCGTCCCCGGTGAAAGCCATATTGACGGTCACTGAGGAGATTATTGTCTTCAAGGTAGGTCAGCAACTTACTGTTCAGTACCCTTTCCATAACTTTGCACAGAATGGAGGTAATGGCCATTGGACGGTAATGCGCAGGGTCAGCACGGTTGCCTTTTTTGGGCACTGGTTGCACATTTGCAAGCTTCCAGGATTTCGGCACCGTTCTTTTAAGAAGAGAGAGGCGGAACAAGCGTGTCAACACAGGAGACAGTTCAGGCGCACACTGCCTCAGCACTCTCGCTGGAATGACGTCTAGACTGCACAATACTCTCCGGACCTCTTTAATGTGCACAGCGATCTCCGGCATCGAAGAGTCGCAATGAGGTACAGTAGGTGGTTGCTTGGAGCCAGCGTCCAGACGTGAATTGTTAGCAAAGAGAGATGCAAATAAATTTGCTTTCTCACTTGCAGAGTGAGCCAGCGATCCATCAGGTTTCAGCATTGGAGGTAAAGTGGGACGACAGAAATTCGTTTCAACCGCTTTAGACAGGGACCAAAACTGTTTACTACCCGGAGGATGCGATGCCAGCTTGGCCCCAATACGTTCAATATGGTCAAAACGCGCCCGACGCAGAACCCGCTTGCAGAACTTGGCTGCAGAATTAAAGGCTCTTTTCCTTGCGCTCTAACTTTGCGGTCGCGGGCCCCGACCCAGGCTTAGTAGGCCGACTCTTTTTGGGCCTCAGCGTGGGCGCATTCTGCATTATACCAAGGTCGGGATTTGTGACCGAGCGGAATGTCGGAGAATGGAATGAAATACTCCATTCCCTGCCGAATCACATCCGCAATCGCGTCCGCACAGCTCGAAGGGTCACCCAAGGAGAAGCACACATGCCGCCAAGGATAAGACGCATAGAAGTGTCGCATCTCGTCCCAGTCTGCCTTCTCGTATCGCCATACTCGCCTCGTGCCTCTCTCTGGAGGAGAGCAAGTCGACACGGATTTCACCAGACAGTGGTCAGACGTTCCCAGCGGGGCTGAGACCTAGAGATTATTATTTGGTGCATTGATACAGTCTCAAGCGTGTAATCAGTATTATTTATTTTATTCCTTTTCGTTTCATTGATTATAATTTTCCAAACCGTCTTTCAAACCTCACGGTAAGGCGCAAGCCGGACCCGTGAGTGGCTAGAATAATTTAAGAACATAAAAGTGTTACAATACATACATTTTTGGAATGGCTTATTTAGTAGCTTTCATTTGATAAACGGGTAAAAAAAATATTACCTCGTTTTTTTAGGGAGGGCACTAAATAAAAATGCCTATGTCACTCCCACAATTGATACAAATCCAACAACACCTTATATATTCGCCATTTTGGACGGTCAGCATGCTATAGGAATGGACATACGCTGGATAAACATTTACCCTCCAGCAGTCGGGTGAAAAACTTTTAAACAAAAAAATCACACAAGGCGGGGACAAACAAAAATTATAGAAAAACCAACCAAAACTTCGTTTGTCACCGCTGGCCTCATAATATTTAATGTATACATTATATCAAGTACTTGTTTTTCTCTGCCCCATTGCTGGGCAAAGGCCCAACACCTTCGAAGTTTATATATTTATATCTATTCTAACAGCGAAGTAAATGTTCTTAAAACCTAGTTTTTATTTGTAAGCTCACACTTTACACTTTACTGTTGCATATTGGCGATTCTTATCCAACTAATTTAATAATTTGTTTAGTATGATTTTAGGGTATTTGCTTAGTAAGTACTTGACTTAATCATTAAATACCTACCATAGTCGTAATTACGGCATGCTCGCGCATCCGTTCCACTGCGGTTACATGCGTCCCGATGCACTCTGTTAAGTGTAAGTCGTTCCTAGACTACAGCAGCTTCGTGCGCTGAACCTCAGATATGAATCTGTTACTATTATTACTAACTTCAGCAGGTATATTATTTAGCAATAAATATTATATTCCCTCACGACGCCTTTCAAACACTACTAGAAAAAATATTCCATTAGGTAGGAAGGTACATAAAACACTTTTCTCTCACCCAATCTATCTTTCACCAACAGAGAATCTTTCCGCATGATCTAACTTTCCGTCATCTATTTGGAAGTCTTTGAACTGCCTCAGAACCAAAGTAAGAAGGTGTAACTCCAACCTCACAAAAGGTGCTAGACATAACAGTTGCAGGGTGTGCATTTGGGGCCCAGTCGCAAACCATGCTTCCTATCCTGGCCTTTGTACCCCAAAACATGCAACCCAACTTATCTACGTGCAGCCAACGACGATGCCATGGAAGTGGTGAAGTTTTGTGCCAAAGAAGATTGTCGCGCCAGAGACACGACAGAATCGAAGAATCTTACTAATATAATAAATGCGTATGTTTTTCACTAAAACACGCCAGCATGGTTAAACGGATCTGGATGAAATTTGACACAGAGATAGATAATAGTCAGGAAAAACACATAGGATTTTTTACCCCGAGAATATGTTCCCTCGGGATAATTTTCGACTTTCACGCGGGTGAAGCCGCTGGCAGAAGCCAGTAAAACATAAAAACAGCGTCGTGTATGGTTAGTCATAATTATATATATTTTTTACTTTATGACCCATTAAGCCATCTAGCTAGCCATTGCTCGTCCTTCTTCCTCTTCGCCTCAGTCTCCTCCGGCCACACGAGGCTCTCGATCCAGGGCACGTAGTGTGAGACCCTGGTGTACATGCCGGCTGAGCCGAGGATGCCGCAGTCCTTGCCGTATGACGTCACACCGATGACGCTGAACCGGCACCTGATGCCATCCTTATTATGCTGCAGAGGTCCACCGCTGTCACCCTGTTGAAAAGTCATGAAGATGATTGGGAGTGTTAGAACCTGTATGAGTGATGATACCTAACTACGTCAGATCTATAAAACCCATGTCACCGATACACAATAATTATATTACGTACGTTTCATTCTTCAGATAAATAAAAGACACATGTAGTACCTTAATTGTACTGGCAACTTCGCACTTTTGAAATATTAGGGTAGATTGAAAAACTTGCGCTCCGTCCGACCCGCCGCCACGGCGCCTAGGCTCCTCATTCTTTTTTTTGTGCGCGGCAACAAGCACTCACTCTTCAATACTTTTATACATTCAGTGATATTTCGTCAAAGTTATCCTCAAATTACTTTAGCATTATGTCTAAGCGTAGCGCTGACAACAAAATTAGTTACTATGAAAATAAAATTAAAAGACTTAAACGTGCAAACACAAAACGAAGTCGTGTGATTATATATTCATCTTCGTCGGATTCTGAGAAAAATCAAGGTTAGTTATGATGTATTCTTTACTAAGTGATTTCGTGTACGAGTTACACAAAATTATACTCAGCTTCGTCCTCGAGATTAGCATAAACACAATGTAGTAACACGTACGGTGTTGCCTTTGCGCACTGAAAGTAAAAAGCCCGATACCTAAAACTAATAAGCTTTTTTTTTTAACTTTTTTAGGTGAGGGTAGACCTATTTCCATTGCTTGATACCTACCGTGTTATATTGCTCATTCACAGTTCAGTGCTCTACCGGACCGCACATTTTTTTAAATAATTATTATCAGTTTTAAAAAGTGTCGTGTGGAAACGAAAAAGTAAACACGATTACGAATACATCACAAAAAAGTAAAAAAATGGAAGAAGAAACTTCAACTTGAGACAAGATCGACGTCGCATTGCAGAGGTTAGCCAAGTGTCAATATATTGCGTAAAATCGTTATAATAGTAACGTTGCAAAATCACATCAACGTTTAAACGTTGTCGTTGCGGTTAACTTTTGGGGTTAACACTTCGGACTCGTAAACGTTATAAGTACCTACTTAACTTCTTTTGTTTTATATCACGTGCAAGGCTAATATTGCGATCAGTTATAAGAACTGTTACCTTATTAGTATACGTGAAGCTATACGGGTGATGCGGGCAGTCTGTGGGATTGTCACTTCACCGTAGATACTAAGCCGCACGCGGTTATCATGTCTATATCCATAGATACACCTGCCCACCTGAGTGCGCTTATCTTATTATTGTAAAATAATTATCCATTAGTCAGTTTCATTTCAATAAATCTACTCATTACAGAGGAGACACCCTCTCCCCTAAGTCGATACTACGACGAAGAATCTTTTGAGGAATTAATGGAATTGGAATCAGAATATTCATGAAGCCATCCATGAGCGCTAGTGATCGCATTCCATCGATCAATGCTTTGGACCCAGCTCCCTCAACTAGCGCTGCAAACCCAATTCCATCCACAAGTACTTTCCTCAGAAACTGAAGTCCTTATTGCAACTGACACACCTGTGAGCATCGAGCGGGACTCGAAAATATTGAAAATATTTGGAGAGCATCCGTCTGTGGAAAAGATCTACGGCAAAGAAATTCAGACCGACTTGGCTGTTCAGTTACAACATCTGGCTACTAAGGGCTTGTCCAGCGAACTTCATAAAGAGTTATGGAAAGACACTTACCTCCTAGACAATAACAAAAACAGGAGCCGAATTAAAATCAACCGTAACTCGGTCACCCACCAACAGAATGAAGACAGCGCCGCCTCCACCTCAATCGACGTTCCATCAACGGAATAATCTAAACTGGCGGGCTCCTCTCCAGGGTCGCAAGGAAACGGGGATTCAGAGGAGGAGGGAGCCTGCACAGAGAAATCCGCCCGCAAGCTCCTCGCGTGGGTCTTATCGAGGTCGGCAGCAGACACGCCCGCAACGCGGGCGAGCATCCGTAATCGTCACTAGATGTTACCGGGGTAAGCAATTATGCTGGTAGGCTGGCACTTTTCTATGACACCTGGTCAGAACTAACTTCTGATCCGACTGTTCTATCATGGATTTCTGGATATAAAATAGCTATTTCAGCTCGCTTTATTTTAGTATCGCACAAAAAAAAAAAAAAAAAAAACAGTTTACCTACAGAAAAATAAAAAATAAATTACAAACCTTTCGAAACACGTCGCGATGTAAAATAAGAGATTTTGTAAGTTTAGATCTATTGTGTTCTGCTTGCCCTGCCGTCGAATATGGATACACAAAAGAAAATGAAAGATGCAAATATTTTCGACGAAATATTATATGATCATACGTCATACTTATCGTCAGATATTGATTGGTGGTTTAATGCATTAGATATTAGAACCCTATTAGTAAAATTAAATATAGTGAATACAATTTAAAACATGCTAGTACAGTTGATCTTTTCTTAATGAAACCGTGTTGTTTCTCACTTATGACCTCATTTCTCTCAATAAACCGCATAACTCTGGTGCACATAACTTTCTCAAATATCTTTGAGAATATTGGAACCAGGGTAATCGGTCTATAGTTTCCTGGCTCAGTTCTAGATCCCTTCTTGTGAATTGGTTTTACTACTGAAAATTTGAGTTTATCAGGGAATATCCCATTTTCTAAAGATAGGTTTATAATGTGTGTGAAAGGCTCAGTGATAGTTAGAGCGTTTGGTTTCAACATTTTTGTAGTGATGTTGTCATAACCAGCGGAGTTTGTATTCCGTAGATTCATTATTGTTTTAAATATTTCCATACAGCCTGGTTCGAGATATATTGAATTTGCTAGTCTTTTTTCTGTTTTGGCTTATTGTGATTGGACCTTTGGGTATCACCAGCTTGAGCAACGTTTGTGAAATATTTATTTAAATATTCTGCAATATCGTTACCTTGTCTCAAAATATCTTTCCCGTCTAGAATTTCTTTGATTTCGTAATTTTCATTATTTTGTTTTAGCCTATCATTAACTATTTTCCACGTCGCTTTACATTTATTTTCTGCCTTTTGTATATACTTTTTGTTGCTGTCTCTCTGTTTAGTTATCACACATTTTCTTAGTATTTTACTATATATTTTATTCCGTTTCCGGTTTACGTGACGAATCACCTACTAACGACTGCTCCGCAAAAATATCTCCGTTTTAGTATCAAACTCAGTGATTTCTCCATTTAAAGTGCTAAACCAGATAGAACTAAGATCATTGTGAAAGTGAAACTAATTGGTGCGATCAATAAAAGTGAAATAGTGCATTAAAAACACTTAGAACAAATACGACATTTGGAGGTTATCTGTCAAAAAAATCCACCATAGACTTCGAGCGCTGCGAGCCTGCGACTCAGTAGTACCACCATCACAGAATTATAAAGGCTCCTATATACGTTCCATTCCGTTTTAAACACACTCATCCTAATAATAACCATCCATAAACGAAAAATGGCAACACAACAAGAACTGTCACCCGAAATGGCATGTTTGTTTGCTCGATTAAAGATAGAACTTGATAACCAAACAAGCCAAATAACTGAAAATATAACTGCTACGGTGTTGAAAAATGTGGACGATAAACTAAAGCCTATACTAGCTGAAAACGAAATACTCAAAACGGAAGTCCAAAATCTCAACAAAAAGATCGAACAACTACAGCTAAACAACAGGAAGAATAACGTGATCCTGCACGGAATTCCAGAAGAAAGAGAAGAAAATTACGAAAACCTGGAAGCGAAGGTGAAAGAAACACTGAAAACAATAGATGTCGACATTACAACCAGTGAAATAAACAAAGTGCAGAGATTAGGAATGAAGGGGAGAACAGATGGCAAAAACAGACCTATCCTGCTCACTACTACTACCCTAAGCAAGAAAATATAAATCCTGAAACACAAGCAAAATATGAAAGACAACACCTACATCACGCATGACCTCCCCAGAGAGAAACTACAAGAAAAGAAGGAAAAGAAAGCGTTACAGAACAAAAGAGAGAGTGACAAGAGAAAAAGGGAGTCACAAACGCCAAGCCCCAATAGTTCGACAAACATCCAGTCAGATCCAAAGGTGCAACGCATTAATGCATTTCAATACATGCGTGAAAGGTCATACGAACAATCCCCGAAAAATACCTACAAAAACTAATACAAACACACCACAAACCGGAAAACTACAAATCCAACAACGTAAAAAACAACAACAACCAACTCTCCCACCACGGCTGGTCCCCGCGGGAGAAAAAGACCATCACCCTCTAACAAAAGCCAACAACAGGATATACATTGCAACATTGAACACTAGGACTCTCAGGACACCCGAATCACTAATAGAGCTTGAGGAAGCACTGAAGAATCTCAATTGGGACATATTAGGGATAAGTGAAATGAGAAGAGCAGGCGAATCGATTGAAGAGCACCCAGAGTATGTAATATTCAACAAAGGAGAAACCGGGGGACAGAGAGGAGTCGGATTCATAGTCAGATTGTACCTAAAAAGCTATATCCAAGACTTCATAGGAGTTTCAGATCGAATTGCCATACTACACATCAAACTACCAAGCTTCAGAAAAATTTGGACGGTTATTCAAATATATGCACCAACTGAACAAGCAGAGGAAAAGGAACACAAATCTTTCTATAATGATTTATCACGAATCCTAAACAAGTACCTAAACAACATCATCATATTGATGGGTGACTTTAATGCTCAAATCGGGACTAAAATTAACAAAGACGAACATACGCTGGGAAGCTTTGGCCATGGCAAGAGGAGCGTCAGTGGCCATAGACTGGCAGAATTTCTGCTAGAACATAACCTTACTCTAACAAACAGCATTTTCAAGAAGAGTATAAATAACAAATGGACTTGGATCTCCCCAGACGGAAAGTATAGAAATGAAATAGATTACATTATCAGCAGCCACCCAAAACTCTTCACAGATACGTCAGTCATATCAAAACTAAATTTCAACACAAACCACAGAATGGTAAGAGCATCACTCAAAATATCACAGCTTAAGAAACCTCGATTGCACTTTGTTCAACAGAATATGATCCCCAACATAAAAACTGGCAACCATACACCTCATCCCTTAACAACGCTCAACAAGAAATTAATAGAAGATGACAAACCAGGGTTTAATATGTACTACGCAGAACTACAGAAGCAGCTCACATGCCACAAACAAAATAAGAATCCCAAGCATAAATATGTTCTTAGTAATGCAACACTCGAACTTATACAAGAGAGGACACTTCTATTCACCAGCCAAATGAAAAAACAAAACATAGAAAAAATAACAGAACTAAGTAAAAAGATAAAACATGGTATAAGGAAAGACAGAAAAATCAAAAGACTTCAAACATTGGAAAAGTATATTATGAAGACTGGAGGAACAAAGAAAGCTCTCAAAGAACTTAGAGAATCAAACCAATGGATACCCAATTTGAAAAACAACTCTAAAAATATCACAAACAGGAAAGACATCAACAAACAAGCAACATTGTTTTACCAGAATTTGTACTCGAACAAACATGACACTGAAAAGGGAAAACCAAAAACAGCCAATATTGATCCGACAAACTTAGAATTAGAACCTGAAATTCTACAAAGCGAAGTAAGGAAAGCTCTATTAAGCCAGAAACTAGACAAGGCTCCAGGACCAGACAAAATCACAAACGAAATACTGAAGGGAAACCTCGAGGAATTAATACCAACATTGACCATAATTTTCAACAACATCTTGGGATCAGGACACATTCCTGAACAATGGGAAACATCACACATAACACTTATTCACAAGAAAGGTCCAAAAGAGGTTATAGGAAATTACAGGCCAATTAGCTTGATGTCTAACATTTACAAGGTTTTCTCCAAGATCATCCTGGACCGAATGACTACCAAACTAGATGAAAACCAACCAATAGAACAGGCCGGTTTTAGGAGGAACTTTTCCACAATCGACCATATACATACTGTCAAACAAGTAATAGAGAAATATAACGAATATAACAAGACTCTGTATATGGCCTTCATCGATTACGCGAAGGCCTTCGACAGCATAAAACATGAAGCTATATGGGAGAGCCTGGCAACTCAGGGTATCAGTGCGGTCTACATCAACCTTATTAAAACCATCTATTCCAAAATTAAGGGAAGAATACAGCTGGAAACACTAGGCGAAGAATTTAAAATCAAAAGAGGAGTTAGACAAGGCGACCCACTGTCTCCAAAGTTATTTGCCGCCGTTTTGGAGGATGTCTTCCGAAAACTGAATTGGGACCTACTAGGACTTAACATCGATGGAAGGAAACTGAACCACCTCAGGTTTGCTGACGACATTGTCTTGTTCGAAGAAGAACCACAAAAACTGGAGAGAATGATTCAAGACCTTAGCAATGAGAGTAAAAAAATTGGATTATCACTAAACACAGATAAAACCAAATTACTAACAAACTCCAAACCAGTTCAAATAGCAATTGATATCCAACTTATTGAATATGTGGAAGAATATATATACCTGGGCCAGATCATCTCCCATAAAGACCAGACTACCAGGGAAATAAACAGACGAATCGCAAACGGCTGGAAAAGGTACTGGTCAATGAAGGAAGTGGTGAAATCTAATGACCTCAGTATGGGAATCAAACGGAAAGTCTACAACACCTGCATCCTCCCTTGCATCACATATGGATGTGAAACATGGTCACTTTCGAAATGCCATAGAGATATGTTGGAGCATTGCCAAAGATCTATGGAGAGAAGCATGTTGGGTATCAGGAAACTAGACAAACAACGAAACACCGTCATCAGAGCAAAGACCAAAATAACAGATGTGCTTACCAAGATAGACCAACTGAAGTGGAGATGGACAGGCCATATGCTACGTAACCCACAGGAAAAATGGAGCAAAATTTTGACTGACTGGTATCCTAGAGGTGGAAAAAGGAACAGAGATATGAGAGATGGGAGGACGAATTAAAATTGACAGCAGGTCCTAATTGGAAAAGAGTCGCTAGAGACAGAAAACAGTGGAAACTGTTAGAGGAGGCCTTTGCCCGGAGGCACACTGAATTGAGAGATATACTATAAAAAGAACTGGAAAGAACTACAACTGAACAAAGAATCGAAATTCAGGATGGAGAGGCTTATATTATTATATTATTATATATTTTATTATTTATTTTATTACTTTGTATTTCTGTTTGTTTAGACTTGTTTTATGTTTATAATAGGTATATTGTAGTTTTCTTTTTGTAACAAAAGATTTTTTTAGTCCCCTCGTAATCCATTTCGGGTTTAAAGAATTCTGGTTCATTTTAATTTTTATTACCGGAAAACAGAGTTCAAGGTATAGGCATATTTCATCATGAAACGTAGAAAACGCTTTATTAACGTCTGTTTCTAAAAAACCTCAGAATGGGTAATTTTGCTAAGATAGTAATTAAATTTGTCCATATTTTCTTTGCTAAAGTCACGTCTAAATACAAGTTTAGATTTTCGAAACTACCCTTAAAATACGATTTCGGGGTGGTAAACATTTTTGAGTACTTTTACTGCACATAGCTTCTTTTTATGATGTAGAGGAGCACTTTGGAGGGATTTTTGAAAATTCAACTTTTTAAAGGGTTAAAAGGGAGACATTTATTTGTATAAAAATCTCATTCCTTTGGCAAAATAATAAAGGTTAGCGTCATTAGTTTTTCGGAATTACCCCCAGAAGACGATTTAGGGGTGTCAAAGTTTCTTTGAAGAATCAAATGGCACTAGGATGGGGACCTCTACATCGATTTGGAACTACCGAACTGGACCGTTAGTCTCAGGTTTAAGAGCAGTTTATTTTTGGTTGTCATCACACGAACGAAGTCGCGGGCGGAGTTAATATTATAAATGTGAAAGTAAATCTGTCTGTCTCTCTGTCTACCTTTTCACGCTTAAACCGCTGAACCGATTTAGATGCAATTTGGTTCGGAGATATTTTGAGACGCTGGGCAGGACATAAGATCGTTTTTATCCCGGCAATCTTACTTAAGGGGGTGGAAAAAGGGGTAGAAGTTTGTATGGAAAACCCACAATATTATGCTGTGATATAAAAAATAAGCTATTCGAATTACTAATGCTTCGCAGACAAAGTCGCGGGCAACAGCTAGTACTATATATGTTTTTAGTTGCGAAGTGTTACTATCATATTAATGACTATTTAAATGAAAAATGCTAAACCTACTACATCCGATTTATTATGATAGGAAAAATCAATGCTAGTCTTATGAATTATCAATTTATTAATTTTAATTTGATTTGTATTAGTTGTAAATCTGTCTGTAATGTATTATTTTGAGCAGGTATTTTGATTGGTATTCAATTGTTTCGAATTCAATTTATATTTGGATGTAATTTAATTTTCTATTGATTTCTTTTTAATATTCTGACATTTAAATATTATTATAATTATTACATAAGGCTGACATATTTAATTTAATTTTATTTTGTACCTACTTATTTGCATACCCATGTGATGGTTAAACATGGAGAACTTTATTACTTACTAGCTGTTGCCCGCGACTTCGTCTGCGAAGCATTAGTAATTCGAATAGCTTATTTTTTATATCACAGCATAATATTGTGGGTTTTCCATACAAACTTCTACCCCTTTTTCCAGCCCCTTAAGTAAGATTGCCGGGATAAAAACGATCCTATGTCCTGCCCAGCGTCTCAAAATATCTCCGAACCAAATTGCATCTAAATCGGTTCAGCGGTTTAAGCGTGAAAAGGTAGACAGAGAGACAGACAGATTTACTTTCACATTTATAATATTAACTCCGCCCGCGACTTCGTTCGTGTGATGGCAACCAAAAATAAACTGCTCTTAAACCTGAGACTAACGGTCCAGTTCGGTAGTTCCAAATCGATGTAGAGGTCCCCATCCTAGTGCCATTTGATTCTTCAAAGAAACTTTGACACCCCTAAATCGTCTTCTGGGGGTAATTCCGAAAAACTAATGACGCTAACCTTTATTATTTTGCCAAAGGAATGAGATTTTTATACAAATAAATGTCTCCCTTTTAACCCTTTAAAAAGTTGAATTTCCAAAAATCCCTCCAAAGTGCTCCCCTACATCATAAAAAGAAGCTATGTGCAGTAAAAGTACTCAAAAATGTTTACCACCCCGAAATCGTATTTTAAGGGTAGTTTCGAAAAACTAATTATTGAAAACCTTTATTGTTTATTTAGTTTGGTATTTATTTCAAGTTTCATGTTTATTGACCCAAGAAATCCGATTCTTCTAAAAAATTAACATCCCCTTATTTTTTTTAATCTTCTTTTGGGGGTAGTTTCAAAAACGAACAATGAAAAGCCTTTGTTTATTGACCCAAGAAATCAGATTCTTCAAAAAAAATTACATTCCATAATTATTTTTGTTTTTTTTTTTTAATCGTCTTTTGGGGGTAGTTCGAAAAACTAACAATGAAAGTCTTTATTGTTTGTTTAGATTAGTATTTATGTCAAGTTTCAAGTTTATTAACTAAAGTAATAAGATTCTTCAAAAAAACTTTAACACCTCTAAATCGTCTTTTGGGGGTAGTTTCAAAAAATAATAATAGCAACCTTTATTATTCATATAGGTTTGTATTTGTGGCAAGTTTCAAGTTTATTGACCCAAGAAATCAGATTTTCAAAAACACTCATACCTTCTAAATCGTCTTTTGGGGGTAGTTGCAAAAAACTAATAATCACAAACTTTATTGTTTATTTAGGATGGTATTTATGTCAAGTTTCATGTTTATACATACGTACATACATACATAAACTCACGCCTTTTTCCCATGGGGGTAGGCAGAAACTACAGAACGCCACCTGCTACGATCCCTACATCTTATCTTATCTTGTGGAGGGGCCGAGAAATAACTCGGACACTTCGACCCATGGGATCTATTGTGTTCCCCTAGATAACTTACTCCTCGCCGATCTCGTTGAAAACACTTTTCATGAGTTTTACAACGAGACTAGGAGATATGAGCCTATAGTCTTCTGGTTTTGGATATCCAACCCCTAGGAGACTCATTCGCTTACCAGCCAGTGCATCGCATGTGCACAGAAGGTGCTCCATGCGTTCCGTATGTTCCCCACACAACCTGCACATGGGTGTCGCGGTTAGACCCATTTTCATGAGCATGTCGTTGGTTCCAAAGTGCCCAGTAAAGGCCCCAAGCAGGTAACGGATTTGCCCCCTGCTCATATTCCAAATGCATTCCCGGGCTTTGAACGTAGAGCCTAGGAATTTCTTGGAGTGTTGTAGACCGGTATTAGACAGCCAATGTTTTCGTTGTGTTTGATCTGCAAACTCCCTAAATGTGGCTTTGACGAGACACGTCGAAATGCCTACACATGGTTCTGGACCCACAAAATCATTTGCTGAGCCCTCTCTTGCCAGTTCATCTGCCACTTCGTTACCATGGATTCCTTTGTGCCCAGGGACCCACATCAGTCTTACCCTGTTATGCTTCCCAAGCCTGTTTAGGGCCTGGATAGCGTCCAGAATAAGTCTGGAGTCCACTTTGTAGGATGCCATGGCTTTGATTGCAGCCTGACTGTCACTAAGAATATATATGGATTTGCCTCTGGTTCCTCTATCTATATTCTCTTGAGCACAGGTTATTATGGCATATGTTTCTGCTTGGAATACAGTTGCCATCTTCCCTAAGCTTCTGCTACATTTGTAACCTTTTGCGTATATTCCCGCTCCTGTACCTGATTCCATTTTGGATCCATCAGTGTACCATACCAGACTATCTTGTTCTGGTGGATCGATTCCCTTCGTCCAGTCCTCTATTGTAGGGATTTGGACCTTGAAAGACCTTTCAAACACAAACATAGTTTGCATTTTATCGGATATCATGCTTGTTACCCGATCCAGGTCTTCATTCCCATCGAACTTTGTATGGTTAGTCTTTGGCTTAGAGGCATCCCATAGTCCAGCAACAGCAAGACGATGTAATGTCTTCCTTGCCTCGAATTCAACCATCATATGCAGAGGAGGGATATTAAGGTATCTCTCAATCGCTGCCGTAGGTGTTGTCCTGAAAGCACCCGTGATGCCGAGACACACTGTTCTTTGTAACCTGGTGAGTGGCGCTTTGCACGAGGCAAGCTTTGTTCTTGGCCACCACACTATGCTGCCGTATGTGATAATAGGTATTATCATTGTCCGGTACAGCCATCGTATCACTTTGGGCTTTAGCCCCCAAGTTTTACCGTAGGTGGAGCGACACATGCCGAACACTCGTAGGGCCTTTGTCGTAATATTTTCCACATGAGTTTTCCACCTGAGTTCTTTATCAAGCGTTACACCCAGATATTTAACTTCGGTGGACCAGGGCAGCTTTATTCCATTGAGGGAGGGCTCTCCTAGGTTTCCTAGTTGTCTTTTCCTCGTGAATGGAATAATGACTGCTTTGCCTGGGTTGATAGAGAGGTGGTTCTTAGTACACCATTCTTCTGTCATCCTCAATGCCTGTTGTAATAATCCAGAGACTATGTTCGGGAATTTACCATTAACCATTATAGCTATGTCATCTGCATAGCCTACTGTGTAGAATGGTCCGGTATTGAGTTTGGTAAGTAGCGAATCTACTACCAAGCACCACAGTAACGGTGACAGCACGATCCCTACATACTTCTTTTGCTTCACACACATTCATACATCTAGTCATACACACACGCCGGTTATGGGTACTGCGCACTTGGCCTTTCAGAAGAACATCACCTATAAGGTCTAAATATGTCTTTCTAGGGCGTCCCCTCCCGGCGTTTCCTTTCACGTCTGCCTTGTAAATACCTTTCGTTAATCGCCTTTCATTCATCCTCTCAACATGGCCAAACCATCTTAGCATACTCTTTTCAATTTTAGTCACTACATCTTCTTTTAAACCACAACGTTGTCTTATTACCTCATTCCTCAATCTATCATTTAAAGTTACAGCACACATACTCCGTGTTACGAACGCATCGTTCGTTCATTCTTTCTTAATCTGTGGTCTGTTAGCTGTCACCGATTTTGACATCGGGTGAGGGTACTTGACGTTTGACACTTGAACTTGAAAACCGAGGCCGACTGCGCGCGACCGTTTTTGAAGGGTTTTGTTGAATAAATTGTAATTCTTAAATAGTTCACCCATCCGAGATAAAATCACTAATAGACATTCGCGATTGGTGTAGTGCATCGCCCGTGCAGTCGTATTTGTGCATATTTCGCGAGACTAGCTGATTTTGCCGGGCACGTGTTTGTGTTTGCTCGGCAGCTGGACCCCGGCTCAGAACGCGTTCGTGTCCCTCATCCCAGCCTTGTCCTTTATTATATATATATTTGATTCCTGAAACCCTCGCCCAGGCACGGGACGGATCGAGCAAGTACAAGAGGACCGCCAGGAATAACTCAGGTAAGAGCTCAGCCATAAACAACAAACCCCTAGCCACCGCTGCTGTGCATCACAGTTTCGCGGGATATAGGTCCTGCAGATCCAAGGGTCACATGACTGCTATGGGCCCCAGTCTTCGGCCCTTGGTTGTTATCCGCAGGCCTGTATTTAACATTTGGTAGCAAGAGCGTGGTTTTTGGTCCACGAACATGTATACGCTAGGACACTCGTTCACACTGAACGCTGTATTGTTTGTCGGTTTGTTTTTTATTGTTGAGCTTACTTGGGTTGGAAAGTGGTACATTTTGAGTCACTCAGAGGTGGTTGTGTCTTGTTAGGTTTAAATCGACCCCCACAGTTATATACCAACCAGTTGAAATAAGTACATAACTTGCAGCTTATTATTTTTCTCTCCGGGATAGAAGGCCCACAGTTTTGTTATTGAATTTGATTGTTTGTTGTATACAATATCCGGTAAAGACTAAATAGTCACCCATTATTGTATATAATGGAATTATAATTGTTGTTGCCCTTCTATCTTGGTTTTGTAAGATAGTTTTTTATTATAACCAAAACTCAGTGCCCGTTTGCTTCAGTAATTTTTGTAAAGTATATTGTTACCAATTGTATAAGAAAATTAGTTATTGCTTGTTTGGTATTGACAGTAATATTCTAAATTGATTCAAGTTAAAGTCATTGTTTCTAACTATTAAAAGTAAATTGAATATTGAATTTCTATTGTTATATCAACATACCCACGTGTGTTGATAATTTTATTTTGCTGTGATACCCACTTGGGTTTTAATAATTTATTTTGTACAGATACCCACATTTGTTTTGATAATTTTATAACTTGATATTTAGGGTTCCATAATAAATTTGTATGGAAAAATAATTAAATAAATTAACAGGGTTCAGTACTATCTTTTATAATAATTAACTTGTAGTTTCTCTTACTGACATTATGATTTGATATTTAATTTGGTAAGACAATTACTGTCAAATTGTTGTTTTGGTTACACACATATAGTATTAATTTAATTTGTTGAACATTTTGTGTATAAACTAATATTGACTAACCGTTGCTTGCATTTTGAAATCATGAATGCCAATACATTTGCTTGTAAGATTAGAGCGGAATTGAGATGGGTTACCTCGGCGGCCTCGTTGATAAGTAGATCGGATAGATCAGAGGCTTTGTTGGCCCGGTGTAATGACCTCCCGACTCGTCAAGCCAAAGTAGATAAATATTATGCGGACTGCTTAGCGCTTTTGTCCACCGAGGATACTGAGTGAGCTGCTGCGGTTGAGGCAGACGTCACACAATTCTACAGTTTCTCAGATGACATTGTTGAGGCAACCGGGAAGTTGAGGGTTCCTGCACATGATGCTTTGAAAGTGGAGACGAGGTCTCCCACCCATCCTGCTTTGCTAGGACGGTTGCCCACTTTAGACTTGCCACACTTTAGTGGAGATTTGGGTTGTTGGACTGCCTACTTCGACCTGTTCAACAGTTTGGTAGATGCTAGGACAGACTTGTCGCCTAGTCAAAAGCAGGCCTACTTATTATCCACGTTAAGAGGAGAGGCCCTAGGTTTAGTAAGCCATTTAGCGGTTACGGATAAAAGTTACCCTACTGCTCGGGAACTTTTGATTAAGCGCTATGCGAATGTGAGGCTTTTGGCGGACGCCCACGTCTCTCAGGTTTTGGCGTTGTCTCGCATCCATCGGGGTGCCACCCTACGTGTGGATTTGGTCAACCCACTGACAGTGGCCTGGAATGCTTTGAAGCGATTGGGTTTACCAATCGAGCAATGGTCTTTTGTTTTGCTTCACATCATCTTGTCTAAATTAATTGCCTTCCGATTTGAAGGTTCGGTTCGAGCAGAGGTATGGTGGGGACGATGCCACATACCTGCCCCCTTTCGATGATTTGTTGAAGTTTTTGGATGAGGAATGTCGCCTTTTGGACAATTCTGGTGTTGAAGGTCCCTCGCGGGCCCCAGAGCGGCCCTCTCCGAACCAGCGTCGTGTTGGTGCGCGCCCCTCCCATCGTGAGATGGGTGAGTAACGACGCCCTCCACATCAATATGTAGCGACCCAGGCTGACAGTATGCGTTGCTTATATTGCAACACGGATGGCCATATGGTCACGTCCTGTCCGAAGTTTCTAGAACGTAACACAAAGGACCGACGTGGCATCGCCAACAGCCGCAAGTGGTGCTACACTTGTCTGGGACAGCATTTGCGGTGGGATTGCCAGAGGTCGGATCTTTGTCCGCACTGTCAAGTTAGGCACCACCGCGTGTTGTGTCCGGACCAAAATGGTGTTGGTGGCCCCGATGATACCGGGGCGGGGGAGCGCATCCCCACCAACTTCAGGTGGATCCTCGACGGGATACACCTCGCAAAGGCGGGGGCACCCCTTCACCCCCTCCTCAATTGGAGGAAGCGTCCGCTTTTCAGGACGACTACCAACCCCAAGGGGATTACCAACAATAAGGTAGTCGCCTCCCTCTCCTCCACTACAGCCGCCCAGCCAGAGACAGCCCTTCTGCCAACTGTCTCTGTAATGATCTGGGCCCCGAAGGGTAAATCTTTGTTAGTTCGTGCTCTTTTGGATTCAGGTTGTCAAGGCTGTCTTATATCCTTTTGTTTAGTGGAAGGATTGGGTCTCCCACGTAGATTCCACCCTTCTACCATATGGGTGGTACTGAAGCGGTTGGTCAACGGGGAGAAATTGAAATTTGTGTTTCACCTGTTTATTGTGGGCCATGAATCATGGCCAAGGCCGTTGTTTTAAATGATATTATGGCCAGACACCCGCAGGTAGCCGTTAGCCCTGCAGTGGTGAAATTAACGTCGGACCTAACTTCTGCCGACCCGAAGTGGGTACCCGGACCCGTATATGGGTGCGGATGTTTTGATTTGATTTTGTCCGGGACCAAGCGGATTCTGCAGATGAATGATTTAGTGGTTGTACCGACGGGTTTTGGTTTTGGCCTTACGGGTCCCGTGTTGTCATGGCCCCTGGTCATTTTTTGATTGGTCAGCCCCTTAACGACCTGCCGGAATACCCCTTCAGGGAAATCAAATCTTCGTACTTGACGCGTTTTGAATTGCTCCAACAGATGTCGCAAAGTTTCTGGCATCGTTGGTCTTTGGAATATCTGCATATCCTGCAGCAGCGCGTTATGTGGACTAACAAAACTGACCCTCCTAAAGTCGGAGACCTTGTACTTGTTAAAGAACCTAACTTGTTGCCTTTGTATTGGCGTCGTAGACGCATTATAGATTTAATTTATGGGTCTGACGGAGTTCCCAGAGTTACGGAGGTCATGGTCGGAGATTCGGTTTTGAAGCGAGCAGTGGCTAGTTTAGCACGCTTGCCCAATTATTAGCGGACATAACTCCTTATGTCCGAGACGGGAGGATGTTACGAACGCATCGTTCGTTCATTCTTTCTTAATCTGTGGTCTGTTAGCTGTACCGATTTTGACATCGGGTGAGGGTACTTGACGTTTGACACTTGAACTTGAAAACCGAGGCCGACCGCACGCGACCGTTTTTGAAGGGTTTTGTTGAATAAATTGTAATTCTTAAATAGTTCACCCATCCGAGATAAAATCACTAATAGACATTCGCGATTGGTGTAGTGCATCGCCCGTGCAGTCGTATTTGTGCATATTTCGCGAGACTAGCTGCTTTTGCCGGGAACGTGTTTGTGTTTGCTCGGCAGCTGGACCCCGGCTCAGAACGCGTTCGTGTCCCTCATCCCAGCCTTGTCCTTTATTATATATATATCTGATTCCTGAAACCCTCGCCCAGGCACGGGACGGATCGAGCAAGTACAAGAGGACCGCCAGGAATAACTCAGGTAAGAGCTCAGCCATAAACAACAAACCCCTAGCCACCGCTGCTGTGCATCACAGTTTCGCGGGATATAGGTCCTGCAGATCCAAGGCCCCAGTCTTCGGCCCTTGGTTGTTATCCGCAGGCCTGTATTTAACACTCCGCAAGGAGCGCATTTCTACTGCATTAATCCTACTTTCATGTCTTTTTAGCCATACCCAACCTTCACTTCCATACATAAGTGTAGGCACCAGCACGCTGTTGTGAACGGCGAGTCGAGCTTCCGAAGACATCGACTTGCTGGTCACAACTGCATGTATAGCACCATTCACTTTATTCCCTGCATTCACTCTCCTTTCCACATCCTCTTCAATCTTTCCATCCCTTGTGAACATACTACCCAGATATACAAACTCGTTTACTTGCTCCACACTCTTATCATTTATTTTCACTTCACACTTCGATACATCGTCTTCTCTTTCAAAAACCATTACATTAGTCTTGTTCACATTTATACTCATCCCTTTTAACTTAAAAGCTTCATTCATCACAGTCACCATGTCTTGCAACTGTTCTGCTGACGATGCAAGTAGAACTTGATCATCTGCATAGAGAAGGCATTTGACAGGCAACTCATTCATCCTCAATCCGCACTCATGCTCTTTCAAACCTATCAGACATCTATCCATGTACAAGTTGAACAGCCACGGTGACGCAACACAGCCCTGTCTAACACCCCTTGAGATGGTAAACCAGTCCGTATACGCCCCATTAATCCTAACACAAGCACTGGAATCCCTATATAGAGATTTCAGTGCCCGTACCAAGCGCCGGTCCACACCGTACCCGGATAGCGTCGACCACAGTTCATCCCTCCACACACTGTCATAGGCCTTCTCCAAGTCTACGAAAGCACAGTAGACTTTATTGTGCTTTTCAGATGTTTTTCAGCTATGCTTCTCAAGGAGAAGATCTGATCCATACAGCCCATTCCCTCTCTAAATCCTGCTTGCACGTCCCATAATTGTTCATCCGTCACTTTTACCACTCTATTTATTAAAACTTTCGCATATAATTTGCCGACAACACTCAAAAGACTAATGCCGCGGTAGTTTTTACACTCCTGCTGTGAGCCTTTTCCCTTATATAGTGGTACGATTACAGCCTTGCACCAGTCATCCGGCACGCGGCCATATCTCCAACACATATTAAAGATCCGGCACAACAGGCTTGCTACCACCCCGTCACCGCCCTTCAGTATTTCAACATTTACTCGGTCATACCCTGCAGCTTTACCAATCTTCATCCCACTCAGTGCTTTTATAATCTCATCCATTCCTATTTCATTCTTTTGCTCTTCGTCCGAGTTTGGGTCTTGACAACTGGCCTCTGCCCAGTTACCCACTCCTTGCATACTATCCTTACAACTAAATAAACTTTCAAAATATCCCTTCCAACGTTCCAAGACCTTACATTCTTCACTCAGTAAGCACCCATCTTCTGCTCTTATTCCATTCATGCTCGATGTTTTCGTCACTCCGCGAGCCAATCTTACCTGTTTCCAGAACAGCTTAACATTGGCCCTGAAGTTATCGGAGAACTTCCTGTTATATTTTTCTTCCTTTTCATCCTTCTTCATTTTTACCACCTCTTTGACTTTCGCTTTCATTTGCTTATACGTTACTTTGACTCTTGCCAGATCATCCGTCACGTTTGTTGCCTCATTCATTCTATTTTGGGCCTTACAGGCTAACACATTCCCAAGCCTCTTTCTTCTTCTTCACCACCTCTTTTACTTCATCATCTACCCAAGTATCATTCGTTCTACTACCACGTTTCCTCTTCGCTATACCACATAACTTTGCGGCTACGTTTACCATACTACTTTTCACTATTTCCCACACATCCTCTAAACTGAGATCATTCATATCATCAAATATCTTATCCGTCTTCTGTTTTACTTGCCTCTTATATTCCTCCTTTACTTTTAGTTCTTGTAATCTTTCTACTTTTATTCTTTCTAACGCGGTCACATGAACTTGAACTCGATGACGCCACTGCTTGAACAGACCAGCCACCCGACACATAACCAGATAGTGATCAGTCCCCACATTAGCACCCCGATAGGCTCTTGTATCTGCAACTTTGCTCTTCAATCTTTCATCTACAATAACAAAATCAATCATACTTCTACTGTCTTGCCTTTCCCACGTATACCTATGGATCTTTCTATGATCAAACATAGTGTTCATTACACACAGGCCCTTCTCTACACATACTTCTAGTAAATTCCTCCCATTCTCATTCACTCTATTGTCCCCGAATGAAAAAATGAATATTCTAATACTCTTTCGAACCCATTCCTCTTCACACCAACCCAACTATTAAAGTCGCCGAGCATAACAATCTTCTCGTTAGACCTACATTCATTTACTATATCTCCTAGACTTCCCCAGAATTCTTCTCTCTCAGAAAGTGAGCATCCCATATCGGGTGCATACACGCACAAAATAAAAATAGGGTGTAGGCCCACCTTAATTCTCACCCAAAGAATCCTAGGGCTCACACTAGCGTAATCTTTGACACAACTCATCATCCGCTCTGAGAGGATAACCCCCACACCCTGACAGGCCCTCTGTGTCTCTTGAACACCGGACCAGATAGCGGTCAGGGACCCGTGTTACATAACCACTCCCTTTCTTTTTGTCTCATTCATTCATTGTGCTCTTTTATCTGTATTATTTCTTTTCTCTGTTAAGTGTTTTGTGTGTACATAAATAAATAAATAAATAATAATAATAAATAAACGCATCTATCCTTTTGTCCTTCACTATTTCACATACTTCATCCATCTTATCTATCATCCCTGCCTGCACATTCAGCGTAGCTAAGCGACACTCCGCAGCTCGCTTTTCGCCCCATGAGAACAATTGACGTGGTGTGTGGCGATCATCACCGCTGTCTCCGAGTAGATTATTTAGACTCATTTTGTTCCCACGAATAGCAAGGGAAACTATGTCCACGCTCTACAGAGCCCCGCTTGTAGAGGTAAGGCTGGATAGTGCCTGGGGGCGCCCGGTCCTAGACAGCAGGCACGCTCGCGACTTAGGCTCTCTCCTAGCCATGCAGCTCTCGGCACGGCGACCTTAGCTTGGGGGTGAGATGTTCGCACCGCACAGAGGGAAACCTAAGTGTTCTCTGTCATTTATTCCCTTAGTCGCCTTTTACGACACCCACGGGATGAGATGGGGATGGATGGGTTTCATGTTTATTTACCCAAGAAATCAGATTCTTCAAAAAAATAACTTCCCCTTAATCATCATTTGGGGGTAGTTCCGAAAAACTAACAATGAAAGTCTTTATTGTTTATTTAGATTAGTATTTATGTCAAGTTTCAAGTTTATTAACTGAAGTAATAAGATTCTTCAAAAAAACTTTAACACCTCTAAATCGTCTTTTGGGGGTAGTTTCATAAAATAATAATAGCAACCTTTATTATTCATATAGGTTTGTATTTGTGGCAAGTTTCAAGTTTATTGACCCAAGAAATCAGATTTTCAAAAACCCTGTAATATCACCTAAATCGTCTTTTGTGGGGGTAGTTACAAAAAACTAATCATGAAAACCTTTATTGTTTATTTAGGATGGTATTTATGTCAAGTTTCATGTTTATTCACCCAAGAAATCACATTCTTCAAAAAAATTAACATCCCTTAAATCGTCTTTTGGGGGTAGTTGCAAAAAACTAATAATGACAACCTTTATTGTTTATTTAGGATGGTATTTATGTCAAGTTTCATGTTTATTCACAAAAGAAATCAGATTTTTTCATACAAACTTCAACAACCCCTAAATCATTATTTGGGGGTAGTTTCGTAAAACTAATAATGTCAATCTTTATCATTTATTTAGAATACTATTTGTGCCAAGTTTCAAGAATTTTAGTCGAAGGAATTAGATTTTTCATACAAACTTTCAACCCCCTTTTTACCCCCTTAGGGGTGGAATTTCCAAAAATCCTTTCTTATTGCACACTTACGTCATTTGAGGAACCTTTCTGCCAAATTTCATGCTTCTAGGCTTAGCAGTTTTGGCTGTGCGTTGATTGATCAGTCAGTCAGTCAGTCACCTTCCGCTTTTATAGATATAGATAGATAGATAACAAAAAACATCAATGTATATTTGTACCCATGCTTGCAAATAAATAAATGATTTATCTTTTGGTTTTAATTTGAGTCACCTAAACCGATTACGGGTACAGGTTGGTCGCTGCAGAAAAAATCTGGCCAAATGGAGTCTCATAGACCCATCTCAAACACAGTGCCAGTGTGGAGTCCCATCGCAGGATATGCCCCACCTCCTTGTCTGCCCTTCGTGCCCAGCCACCTGTATCTTTCAGGACCTGAACGTGGCAAATGACAGAGCGGTCCAGGTTCAGGTCTACTTACTGGTCAGACAAAATTTTGAGGGTAGTTATGTAAAAATTTGAGTTTATCGGCACGAAAAGAAGAAGAAGAAGATCTATCTTTATAGGCAGGCTCGCTACAAATCACTGCTATTCTTGTTATGATCAAAGAATCAATTTACCAAACGTTTTTAACGCGCTTTTATAAGCTTGATATGATGTGCAATCCACGGTTTAAAATTAAAAATGAATCACACTATTCTTAATTTAAATTTATTGAAAATGATTTCCTACTTTTAGGGTTCCGTACCTCAAAAGGTAAAAAAACGAACCCTTATAAGATCACTCTCTTGTCCGTCTGTCCGTGTGTCACCACCAAATTTCTCAGGAACGTGTGGACCTAGCAAGTTGAAATTTATACCAGATACTGAGATCTATAGTCCCTATTAGGGGTATAAAACTCAAGGCAAATTTAGATTCTCGTGAAAACTAGTAAGTACCAAAATTTACTTTAATTTTCAACTTTTTCTAATTTTCAAAATTTGCCCTGTACTTGTGCTGTAAAACCTAAAATTGTCAATTCTATGTCAACCGAAAGTACCCTATAGGTTTTGGGTCGATAACCTATATGGTAGTTCCCGTTGACCTAGTTACCTAATTATGTTGCTGAATGTAGCTGTTTGTACGGAACCCTCGATGCGCGAGTCCAACTCGCACTTGATCGTTTTTTTTTTACTATTATTTATTAAAATTAAACCATTTAACTTCATAGGGGTGTTTACCAGCAAGTATTATACATGGAGCGACTGCCCACCTCCTCCTACCACCATCGCACCTTGCTATGTGTCCTTCAAAATTCCATTTGAGCTCCATACCTAGTTTACCGATTTCTAAGACCTTCGTAATCTAGTTTCCATAAATTGATTTACCTCACATGTATCAATAATTTTTCCATGGGATCCATAGCACATTTGCTTCTCATGGTCGTAGCCGCGCTCCAAGTGCCGATGTGGTTGATATATTCCGGCGCATTCTGATTCTTCAAAAGCCGCCAGGTTTACCTGATGGACATATAAAAGTGTAAGTATAATCAATTAGGAAATTAGCATTAAAAAAATGTTTGTTCAGGTATTGACAAATATTGAACAAGTAAAATTAAAAAGTTCCTAGCCACGTACAAGATCTAAGTCTTAATAAATTCAAATAATTTATTTAGCGAAAGTTGTGCCTGAATAGTAGTTTATGAAACTGTTGCATAATAAGGGGTATTAAAACATGAGTGTGTGTTTAAAAACCGGCCAAGTGCGAGTCGGACTCGCGCATGAAGGGTTCCGTACCATAATCGCAAAAAACGGAAATGTTGTTGTATGGCAGCGTCACTTAAATATTTATTTTATTCTGTTTTTAGTATTTGTTGTTATAGCGGCAACAGAAATACATCATTTGTGAAAATTTCAACTGTCTAGCTATCACGGTTCATGAGATACAGCCTGGTGACAGACAGACAGACAGACAGACGGACCGCGGAGTCTTAGTAATAGGGTCCCGTTTTTACCCTTTGGGTACGGAATCCTAAAAAACTTTGACTAATTTTTATTTTATGCTTGTAAACTACTTAATGTATCTAGAGTATACGCTTCGATCGACAATCAATCCAATTATGGCACGATATCTTGCGAAAATACCCCGATCCAGTACAAAAACAGTAAAACGCCCAAAAATTTTGAGCAGCTACACCAACTTTCATTAAACATAGCAGTCTTGATGAAGTCACATTTCAAACAAAAAATAACTTAAACAAAATCGGTTCACGCTTTTAGGAGCTATGATGCCACAGACAGATACACAAATATACACATACACAGGTACACACGTCAACTTATAACAACCCTCTTTTCTGTCTTTTACCAGACTGCGGCAGGGTAATGTTTTTTACCCGACTGCGAGAGTGTAATGTTTTTCGAGCGTATAAATGTATGTCCATTTCTATAGCACGCTCTACAGTCCAAACGGCTTGACGGACTTTATTTGGGACAATGCCACCGCAATATTCCCAAACCACTGCAACTCCTGAAAATCAGGATCAACAGTGGAAACCACCAGAAAAGCGCCGAGGCAATTAAGCTCGACGAAGTCCCGGAGAATGAATTTAACTGTCTTGGATCCCGCAACGAAATTAATCAGAAAAGAATAAAGTAGGAGCAGGAAAAAATATAAATTTCCAAAGGCTTGACGGATTATGACATATGAACACCTCATTTGGATTTGTGCAATTATGGGAGTAACATAGGCTATATAATTTTTAAACATGGCACCCAACCCCCTAAAAAAGGGGGTTATAAGGGTGATACAATTTTATGTTTCGTTAGCATAAAAATATGGGTATCAAATGAAAGCTACTAAATAGACCATTCCAAAAATATATATATCGTAACATCATCATGTTACTATTTTGGCACAAATTCAAGACAAGCGTAGGTAACTTTGACAGTAAAATAAATAATCTTTTCCTATTTAGAGAAGTTTTATTAACCGACTTACCAAAAAGGAGGAGGTTCTATGTTCGACTTCTTGTATGTTTTTTTTTTTTTTTTTTTTTTTGTGTATGTTCACCGATATCGCCGCCAATTGTGGACCGATTTTGAAAGTTCTTTTTTGTTTGAAAGAACATGTTCCGAAATTGGTCCCATTTTAATTTGTTAAAGATCTGATGAAGAACTTCAGAGATATACAACAGAACTCTTCAATAAATAGAATAGAATAGGTCTTTATTTGCTTAGAATGTAGGTACATAAAAATAAGTTGTTACATTATAAAATAGGATCCATGTACATTCTGCCTTAATATAGCATGCAAATGTGGTACAAAGTATAGAAATTACTAAATACTATATCATTCGGGATTGCTTCAATCGCATGTCTGTTTATTGTTTATACCATTTCATAACATAACATCACGCCAGTATACTGAAAGGGGTACGCAGAACTCTAATTTCACCGGTTATGTTCAAGTTTCATGTTTTTCGGGTAATCTGTTCTGGCGTAATAGGTACTTACTAAACAACTTGCCTATTAGGTAGGTAAAACTAAAAAGGGAAAAATAAAAAACTTTTTTGCAAAAAAATACTACCGACTTCCAAATGAAAAACTACAAAGTGAAAAATAACTTTATTTTTGGAAGTCGGTGTCCATATCGCAAATAATTGGTATCTACGAAAGACACCGACTTCCAAAAATAAAGTTATTTTTCACTTTGTAGTTTTTCATTTGGAAGTCGGTAGTATTTTTTTGCAAAAAAGTTTTTTTAATTAAAACTAAAAAGTATGAAATAAAACAAATTATTATAAAAAACAAAACACCCGATGACCCGACTGCTATAAATAACTAACCTAAAAGACTTGTCACCGCTGGCAGCACCTCTAAATATTCAATGTATAAATTATATGTAGTACTTGTTTCTCTGTTCAGTTAATTATTTTTAGCAGTTGGGTGTTTGGTTTTATAAAAAATTGTTTTAACGCGTATTTTATGACCAGTCTTTCTTCTTGTTCTCATGCTATTACGGATATATTTCTAAGTACTTCTTCTGCTTTGTATCGATGATTCTTTGTTTCTAATATACAATTTCTTTGACCAATACTCTGCAGACCAATAATATAGTCTTAGCGCTGGCCTCGCAAAGGTCTCGTACATGATGCAGGTGTTTTTGCCTTTAGATCAGGACAGGAGATGGGGCATCGTTTCTTTAGTGCTACTTACTACTTGCAGAGTGTCCGCTAGAGCTTGCCTGTGACCCAGGCGACCCCAGCCAGAAGCTTCCCCGTTCTCTTTAAACCCTTGATCTGTGTTCAGACATGCAGGCAAAAGATCTTTGCCGAAAGCGATCCTGCAAATAAACCATATTTCTAATTTTCATATATATTTAATTCTTACACTATTTCAATAGGAAATGCATAGAATTCTCATGTTTTACCGAGTGTATAGCTAGCTAGATTTTCTGTTTTATGTTAAACAAATAATGCTTTTTAAACTACATATAATATACCAAGTAGTAGACACGCTTCAATCGACAACCTATCGAAACACGTAATTATGACACGGTATCTTGCGATTCTTGCGAAAAAACCCATATTCAAAGACTAAAACTTTTTTCCGTCGGGGGTTTAAAAAACTTTTACTATAAAGCTGCTAAGCTTCTAATAGGCAGTTCAAATACTAGATGTATGTACATAACTGTGAATGTGTGTGAAAAGAAATGTGTTCCTTGCGAATTATGTAAGGTGTAACTTTAAATGATACATTGAGGAATGATGCAATAAGACAACGTTGTGGTTTAAAAGAAGATATAGTAACAAAAATTTAAAAGAGTTTGCTAAGATTGTTTGGATATTATTATGTTGAGAGGATGAATGTAAGACGACTAATAAAAGGAATTTACAAGGCAGACGTGAATGAAAACGCCGGCGCCGGCAGGGGACGCCCTAGAAATTCATACGTAGATCTTATTGGTGATGTTCTTCTGGAAGGCCAGGTGCGCAGTACTCATAACCAGCGTGCGTGTATGACTAGATGTTTGAACGTGAGTGAAGCAATGTAAGTATACAAATATCGTAGCAAGTGGAATTCTATAGATTTTGCTTATGTATCCAATAATAAAAATCCCTCAATACACATAAAAGGGGTCTTCGAATATTGTCTTGTGGAACCCCATATCAAAAGCTTTATTTAAAAAGTCATCATTTGCCTAGCCTTTTCCCAATTGTTGTTGGGGTCAGCTTCCAGCCTTACCGGATTCAGCTGAGTTCCAGTGTTTTACATGGAGCGACTGCCTATCTGACCTCCATAACCCAGTAACTGGGTAACACGGTAGGTACCCCTTGGCAAGACGTGTCAGATCTCAAGGGTCTGACTACCCGTAACGACTGTCAAAGATTTTTAAATGACAGCCGGAACCAACGGCTTAACGAGCTTCCCGAGGCACGGAGGAAACTCGTTATGTTAAAATGGTCACCCATCCACGGACCGACCTCGGCAAGCGTTGCTTAACCTTGAAGATCGACCCGTGCGGCTGTTATTATTTAGCCACGAGCTCCTCACTTTATATAAAAAGTACTATTCCAAAATTGAGTAAATAGGTCTTATCAACTTTTTTTAAGAAATGGTTAGACTTACTCGGTTTCTGTCTCCAGCAAAGCAATGTCATGATACTTGGAAGGAGCCTTGTACTCCGGATAAATAATGATCCTCTTGATTTTATGTATTTTCCACTTTTCTTTGGGGTCAGTTCGTTTTAAGAGCCCGAGTGCCGCAAACGATACGTTTCCTCTGAAAAAGCGTATAATTGAGTTTTATTGATTTTTAGCAAAATTATTGTTTGAACCAGGGTTATTGCGATCATCAGCATCAGCATCCGCGGAACTTCAGCATCATTTGCAACATCAGCATTGGTATCAGTATCATCATTGATCGATACTGAAGTTCGAGTCGTGACATGACTGCAGCAGGAGCGGGGCTTACGGTACGTGTTCTTTTCGGTTGCAACTGTTGACCAATTATTTTGTTTATTTTATCACAAAATTATTAAACCAGTCTTCTATTTCAATGGTCAATACTACTCCAAGCTTTAAAGAAAAAAAACAGCATCAGCATCCGCTGGTGTCAATTATAAAATATCAGTATCAGCGGATGTGATAAAATGTGCATCAGCAACAACCCTCGTTTGAACTGTTGTAGGAGTATAAGGTCAACGTTTTCACGGCTGATACCCCACAAGATGGACAGAACTCATTAAATCTTCTACGAAGCATTCTCTTCCTGAATGTACACGCAGTGCTCTGAATTGGGAGAGATGGAAGTCTCGCAAAATCAGAAAAAATCTGCTGCTGAGCGCCAATCCCCACGGCGCTTTGCGTTGCGTTGGGACGTCGCAACGTTTGAAGCTTGTGAAAACATCGAACATCGAAGTCTATTAAAGCATGGATCGGAAAAGACTTTTCGTATAAGTGAAATGTAAATTTCTTTATGAAAATAAAATATCTGTAACCAGTATACAAAAATATGTAAAAAACTAAATGAGCTTGCATGTGTTATCAACGCACAAACAATTGCGCTGCCTCTCCAGCGTCGCCGCGTCGTATTGAGTACACCCCTCCCGCTTCGCCTCGGGGGCTGCAGTCAGTAGTGTGCGCGTTGCATTTACGCAGCGCACCGTGTGCACACTATGGTTATTAGTATGTAAAATGACGCAGCGACAGCGCTACGTCAACGCAACGCTGTTGCAAAGCGCCGGATGGACCGCCTCGAACACAGCTCTTCATCGCACGGGATCTCTGACAGCGCAGCGCATTACCCTGCCACAACTTCATCTATCATCCGTTGATCCGTTGAAACGTTGCGAAGACGCAAAGCAATACTGAAGCCTCAGCCATAGTGAATCCATGACCACGACCATTCCGCCAGAAGTGTGCAACATAGAAAAATAAAGGTTAGTAGGCTTACAGTGGTCCAGTAGATGTGCAGTGAGCTGCAGTGAGTATGAATCTCTCGCTGATCACAGTTCCTCCACACAGCCACTGCGCAGACTCCACGTCATCTCCGTAACCGAGTAAAGCCTGAAAACAGATTTAAGTTTCTAAATAAAAAAGTGAGTAGCCATGAGATTGCAGCAATTGGAAACTTCATAAAAATAACAGATTAGTGTGTTTTATAACCACTTTCTGCGCTAGACAATATTTTGCAAAAATAAACTTCATAAGAACTATAATCGTGGCAATCTAAAAAGTCCTATGACGTTTCTCATTTTACATGCCACGATAACTTTGTATGAACGTCTACGAAAAATCAAACTCATAATCTTAATTAATTACGTTGTTATAGTTTATGGGTAACACATAAACTATAACAACGAATATCATTCGTAAGCATCAAGTTTAACTTTAATAACTTATTGTTATAGCTGTCCAACCCGACTTCTTAGATTGTCACGACTTTAATCATCACACAGTGGGGTGATCATCGTAATATCATCAATATAAGTAGCTGATCATCGTAACCTAGGCAGCCCTACAAACCGCTGACGTGACGATTTGATCTCATTCCTGACAAATTGGCCGGAGAAGGCAAAACACAAAGAATGTTGCAAAAATAAAATAACAGAAAACCCGACTGCTTAAAAAGCCAATTAAAAAGACGTAAACAAGAAGAAAATTATGCTGTGCAGTCGGAGGATACATATGCGCGAGCTGGCTGACTAAAACCAGAAGTATCCTCGAACTGCACAGCATGATTTTCTTCTTGTTTACGTCTTTTTAATTGGATTTTTAAGCAGTCGGGTTTTTTATTTGTTATTTACAACTTTTTAGTTATTTTTCTATAATTAGGTACATTTAAACATATAAGTATTATATATTTTTGTAATCACCTCATAAAACCCTTCATTTTTACACCCCACATGAAGGGTTAGAATTTAAAAAAATTTGGTCGCCCACAATATGGCGCCCAAAAGCCGCTATTTTTCTATTTTACTATTTTAATGTAGCCAGTGACACTCGCAGGGTTAAGACAAATCGATTGACATAAGAATCATCAAAATCGGCCAACGCGTTTGGTCTCTAGAACGCCATATAGGAACCAACATACATACATACATAGACTGATAAGCACATTACCCTCCTTCGGCAGTCGGGTAAAAATACTACGGATACCTTGGCCAAGCAGAGAGAAAACATGGTGGGTTAACAAAAGAACTAACCATATGTGGGAATTCCCATCTTTCCGCATCTCGTCCTCCAACTGATAACGCAATACCATATTGGAACGCATGGCACTTCTTTTCTTCTTTCCAAATCTTCTTGATCTTTACATTGCCGGCTCCTCGACATCTATACGGTAGCTTTTGGAAATATTCATAACATTCTAGAAATACAAACAGAACGACTTAAAAAATAAATTAATTATGATTAACAATTAAAAAGTGGTGGCCCAGTGGTATCGGCAGCGACTTACAAGTTTGAGATCGTGGGTTCGAGCCCAGGCAGGCGCTTTACTTTGTGTAAATTATTTCTTCACCACTGCTCTCGAAACGGTGAAGGAAAACATCGTGCGGAAACCGGCATGTCCTAGAACCAAAAATTCTAAGACATGTGACATCCACCAACACGCACTGGGCCCGCGTGGTGGATTACGGCCCATTCCCTCTCACAGAGAGGAGGCCTGTGTCCCAACAGTGGGAACATTAATAGGCTGATGATGTGATGTGACGTGAATAATTGAACTAATGTCAAATAGGCAAACTATGTATGTAAGTGCTGTGAACTCGTTGTAGTTATAAATAATATGTTAAGTATTAATTTGCTGTCAATGTTTCTGTGCACAATTCGTTGAAGTGCCGTAGAAAAAATTAAGCAAAATCTTTTTTACCAAAAAATACTACCGACTTCCAAATTAAAGCACTACAAAGTGAAAATAGCTTTATTTTTGGAAGTCGTTGCCTTTGGTAACCAATAACCGATTTTTGGCGTTATGCACACCGACTTCCAAAAATATAGTTACTTTTCACTTTGTAGTTTTTTATTTGGAAGTCGATAGTATTTTTTTGTTATTTTCACTTTCAGCCGTACCCATCTAATAGGCAAGTAAGGTAGGTATCTATTGAACATAACCGGTGAAATTAGAGTGCACCAAGGTGAACTGTACACATCTGCGTAACCCTTGCATTATGTTATGAAATGTTATCAACAATAAACAGATATGCGATAGCATCAATCCCGAAAGAGTTGCCCTTATTTATTGGAGAGTTATATTGTTTATCTCCGAAGTTCTTCATCAGATCTTCAACAAATTGAAATGAGACCAATTTCGAAACATACTCTTGCAAACAAAAAAAAAATATTCTAAATCGGTCCACAATTGACGGAGAAATCGGAAAAGAAAGAAACAAAGGCTAACATAGAACCTCCTCATTTTAGGAAGGTCGATTTAAAATACAAACAGCGATAACTATTGTCAAAAAGTCCAAAATGAATTTTAATTGATTGACAAAATGCTATTGAAATGTCAATCTAATGAGAGGGTGTCCCAGGAGCGTGGAGATTACCACAAGAACAAAGAGACCTATGCCCAGTGGTGGGCGAAGTCAGGCGCGGATGATGATGATGACTACGCTTGTCTCTCTGCGGGCTATTCGCGCAGGTTCAGTACAAGCGACTGCACTCGCGCAAAACATCCCCAACATAAATATAAAAACATTATAAAAAGGTTGTGGGAAGAAATTAAACAATGTTCTCCGGCATATGATGATAAGTTTAATCTAAATTGATAACTATTATGAATATCTTGTTTTAAAAATGTACTGCTTTCTAAACAGAGAAGGGATAATTTTGATAACGCCATGATTTTGAGCACGTTTTGACTACCTTAATACGTGCACCGCGGCCGCTGCAACTAACCGCTGCTGCTGAGGGAGGGTACGTGGCGTGTAAAACGCACCGCTTACCGACGCCGCCGCCGCCCAGACCGTAGTCGGTCGTTAGCGATAGCCAGAGTCCGGTCTCGTACCGCACAATATGCGGCATCAAATCAAGCTTTATCTTTGCTCAGCACCCAGATGTGGTGTGAGTCTATCTGGCAGGCCCCAACGAGATTTATCAACAGGTGATAGCTTTTCATAAAGGCATTATTTTGTACCTAAAGAAAATAAATAAGATATATTTTGTACCTCAACAGTTTTTGATTGAATGACGTTTTTATGAAGTGTCTAGCTAGCGGGCCCCTTATGATTATTTTTATTGTTATTATACTTTCAGATCACCCAATGGTGTTAGGAGCTTGATACTATTATGTTCCTTACAAAGCCGAAATTTCAACTTTCTGTGAGCTTTGCTTCAGAAGATATTCGATAAATAAACAAACGTCCAGCCAGCGGGCCCTTTTTTTAAATACTACTCTTTTATATCATACAATGGTGTTAGGAGCTTGATACTATTATGTACCTTACAAATCCAAAATTTCGACTTTCTGTGAGCTTTACTTCAGAAGATATTCGTTATTTAAACAAACGTCCAGCCAGCGGGCCCCTTTTTTAAATACTACTCTTTTAAATCATACAATAGTTTAAGAGCTTGATACTATTATGTACCTTACAAATCCAAAATTTCAACTTTCTGTGAGCTTTCCTTCAGAAGATATTCGTTATTTAAACAAACGTCCAGCCAGCGGGCCCCTTTTTTAAATACTAATCTTTTATATCATACAATGGTGTTACGAGCTTGATACTATTATGTACCTTACAAATCTAAAATTTTCGCCTTTCTGTGAGCTATACTTTAGAAGATATTGGTTAATTAAATATGTATTCATCAACGTACCTAGTTAAATTTGCGTTTGCACAATATCAAAATCAAAATCAAAAAATTATTTATTCAATTAGGCCATTAAGCGGCACTTTCGAACGTCAAAACAAAAAAAAAATTGAATCTAATACTAACCTCCAGTTTCCCAGCTCAAAATCATCGGCGAACCAATGCGACAAACTGCCAAGCAAGCGCTATCCGCTGCGATTGGCTGTTGAAAATTAATTCAACCAATCACAGCAGACAACGCGCGCCCGACAACCCGCCTCACCAACCCCCCGAAAATTCCGAGCTGGGAAACCGGGGGTAATTGATTCTACCGTCCATTCGGCAATGTAGCTTGTTGTGGAGAAGAATGGACAAGAAACTCCACACATACTCTTTTACAAAAAATGTGTTTTACAAGTATTTGGTTACATTATCTTGTTGGAAAAAAAAATACATACATACGAGAACGATGTAAAAGAAAACAAAAAAAAAGTAACGCACTTAAAAGCTTCTACAGTAAAACAAACAATTAAAAATACAATAATTAGGTAATTAAAAACAGGCGGAGGCAGCTAAGTTATGACCAATCCCAACTGATGGCGCCCGTTCACGAACATGACACATGGATCGGCACCACTCAGCTCAACCATCATGAAGGGAACCGAATGATCCAACACATGTGCCACCATCAGAGAGACATTAGAGAGAGCATGACACACTATCAACTGCCAGGGCACACTGAAGTCAACGTACGCAAATGGTAGATTTACAGTTGGTACATAGTACTCACATATGTGCTGTGCAGTTATATAATATAAAAATAAATTGAGTTTATACAACAATACTTCAGAACTTTTCTGCTTATAACTTGTTATTGTGCCCTAGTGACTGTGGAGCTGGACTAGCGCTGAGCCAAGCATTTTTATCAGCGATGTAATCCCCCAACCTATAATATGCCTGCCTGCACAGTGTGCGTTTTATAAAAGTTTTGAATTTCGCCTCATTCAGTTCTAGAATATGAGGCGGTATTTTATTATAACATTTTATACAGTACCCCATAAAAGATGAAGCTACTTTAGCCAGCCTGAAACCTGGTTGAATTAATTGGTCCCTATTTCTAGTAACATAACTATGTCTATCTCTGTTTTTACTAAAAAGATGTAAATTCTTTCTCACGTACATGATGTTTTCGTAAAAATATTGACAAGGTACCGTCATGATGTTAATTTCCTTAAACAGTTCCCTTAGAGAATCGCGCCGGCGAAGATTGTATATCGCTCTGATGGCTCGTTTTTGCAGAATAAAAATTGACTGAATGTCTGCAGCCCTTCCCCATAGTAATATACCGTAAGACATTATGCTATGAAAGTAACTAAAATAGACCAGCCTCGCGGTATCTACATCAGTAAATTGACGAATTTTTCTAACAGCATAAGCTGCCGAACTTAACCGCCCCGCAAGTGATATTATATGAGGACCCCATTGTAACCTTGAGTCTAGCGTGATCCCCAGGAAAACCAATTTGTCGACGAATTCTAGCTTCTCGTTGTTTAATATAATGTCACAATCATAACTTTTGACATTCGGCAAGGCAAATTTTACACACTTAGTTTTTTTAGCATTTAAAACTAAATTATTAGCAGTGAACCAATTCAGAACTTGCTGCAATGCATTATTTACGTCGAAAACGTTACTCGTACGTCTATTTATCTTAAAAATCAAAGAAGTGTCGTCAGCAAATAACACCATGTTTAGTTTGTTTTTCAATAGATGGGGTAAATCATTAATGTATACTAAAAATAAGAAAGGACCCAAAATTGAGCCTTGGGGTACCCCCATTTTCACGTTCAACCCCGACGAATTGACACCGTTTATTTGGACTAATTGCTGTCTATCATTCAAATAGGATTTTACTAAACTTAATGCTAAAAGGCCTAGCCCGTAATGCTCAAGTTTCAAAAGCAATGTTTCATGATCAACGCAATCAAACGCCTTCGATAGGTCGCAGAAAATACCTATGGCATCTTGCCCCTCCTCCCACGCATCAAAGATGTGTTTTAATAAGGTGACACCAGCGTCGGTTGTACAACGTCCTTTGGTGAAACCATACTGTTTCTCGTGTAGGATTTTATTCGTATTAAAATGAATGAGCATTTGATTTAGCATTATCTTTTCAAAAACCTTGCTGAAAACCGGCAGCACGGACACTGGTCTATAATTATTTGTGTCTTTACTGTCCCCGGATTTAAAAAGTGGTATAACCTTACTATGTTTCATTAGATCCGGAAAGACTCCTTGATCTACACACAAATTAAAAATCAAAGCTAAGTACGGCGCTATAGTCTGAATAATGGAGGTACAAACTTTGATGGACATGCCCCATAGATCTTCGGTCAGTTTTACCTTTATTTGCTTAAAAGCCTTTATTACTGTTATTGGGTTTATATGTGAAAAGTGAAATTCAGTCGGGCAGGCTGAAACGTTAGCGTGTAATAAACCAGAAGCGAGCGACGGACGGCGAAGAATTTAAGGGTTCAGTAGTTTTAATTGGGATGCTGGTAAAGAAATTTACAAATTCTTGAGCAACTTCTTTGTTATCTCTAATAAGTCCATGTGTAGTCTCAGGCGTGTAATCAGTATTATTTATTTTGTTCCTGTTTGTTTCATTGTTTATAATTTTCCAAACCATCTTAATTTTATTTTCTGCGAATTTAACCTTATTGCTAATGTATATAGCCTTAGCTAGTTTACACGTATTTTTTAAAATTCTTGAGTAAGTAGCAACATATTTACTAAAAGTTTCAGTGTTAATATAAGGCTTAAGGCCATACAGCTCGTAAAGTCTTTCCCTACTTTCCCAGTCACTGAATAAAAACTTAGGGCATATAGTTTTAGTTTTCTTCTTAAAAGTATTATTGAATTCTGTTTGAACAACTGAGAAAACATTCTTGTACAAAATATTACCATCATTCACTGTGAGGTCCTGATAACTTAACTTACCAATTAAATTGCTGTTAAATTTATTTAATTTACCGTATGTTATTGGTCTGGATTGAATCTGCACTTGTTGTATTGGTATGCTGGACTCAAATGTTACCAGTAGCCCACTATGATCCGAAGGCAGACAATTCATAATGGCTTTGTTTAAGTATTCGCAGCAACAAAAAACATTATCAATACATGTAGCAGTAGTCACAGTTGTTCGGGTTGGTTCCTCAAACACATGCGACAAATTAAATGATTTAAAGAGATTTAATAGTCTACTGCTATCTGAATTATTTTCTAAAATATTTATATTAAAGTCACCACAGATTATGACTAGTTTATTACCAGTTGCAAGTTTTGCCAGAACATCTTCCATCACTGACTCAAATATACAGTAGTTTTTATAATTGGGGGGTCTGTAAACGCACACTATAACATGCTTATCCAGCTCAACACAGGACAGTTCAAGACTATGTTCAACTGATAGATCTACAATATCTTTACGAGGTTTTGATTTAATACCATTTTTGATTAATATAAGTGAACCTCCACGCAACATAACATTTCTGTTAAAACAGCTGCCCACAGTATAATTTTCAAAATTAATAAGCATTGAATATTCCTTCAGCCAATGCTCAGTAAAACAAATAATTTCAAACATTGTCTTTTCTAAAAACAGTTCTATATCCAATTGCTTTGCAGAAAAAACTTGAATATTTTGATGGAATAATTTCAAAGAATTCTGCTTAGCCCCTTTTTTAAATTAACTATGTGAGAGCAAGAAGGTACCTTCTTGTTGGTGGATTTACTCCTAACTATTTCGTTATTGGTACCCTCCGTTGTCCTACAAACTAGTTTAAATTATAAATATTAATAGCAGAATTGCTAACGTTATTGACCTGTAAATTAGTATTAGTACTAATATCAACTACAGTACATGACTTCGACATACTATTTATGTCTGAGTTTAAAGTAAATGATAATAGCCTCGCTATTTGACGTCTTAACCTAAGAGGCAGATACACTGTATTGCCTGTCGACTTTAATTTATCAACAAAAATGTTGATGTCAAAAAAAACTAATTTGTCACTGTAATGGCTGACAAGGAAATGAACATGTTTATTCAACATATGAATATAATTATTTTGTCTACTTGTAGATTTTTCCAAATATGGAAAAGCACATAATATGATTTTATTGCAATTCAATTTTATCAACTCAGATACACACTCAGTGATGTCATCTTTTTTTACATCCAAACTGTTACCTATAAAGACAGTTAAATTGGTATCTGATTTATATACACTCTTTGTTACAGATTTCATGATATGCTTGTAAGATGACCCAGGCATACAATAATTCAAAGTCGAATGATTCTGATTGCTATTTAATAATTTTCCTAAACCTCTTCCAACACCATCTGTAAACATAACCGAATAAGACCCATGATTACTATCACTAGATGCAAAGGAAGCAGTCTCAGGCTGGTCTACTTAAGACATTTCCTGTGAAATATCAGTTATGTCTTGGTCTTGGTCAAAGACACCGACCTGAGACACCCTCTCAGCCTGGGCCGGGCCCTCCGTTGCCTCAGGCTGGACAGCCTTCAGGTTTGAGACTATCTGACAATTACATTGACACATCACCAACTCATTTGCGGCCAGAATGTGTTCTTTAATTTGTAACTGGGAGCTAACATATTTATTGTAAAGGGAGCCCAGTTTGTCCTCAAGTACCTGAATATCATTTTGTAAACGCTGTGTGTCAATTTCATATATTTTTATGCTGTCTTCTAATTTTATCTGGTAATTGTTTAATTTATTAAGCAGGTCAACACGTTCTTTTCTGAGTGGAATGTTTTTTAAGAAAAGTTTGTGTTGTTTCCTGTATTGGGTATAATTTCTAATTATTTTATTAAATTTTGCATACTTTTTCAGTTTTTTATGACTAACTTTATACCTATTTGTCTCATTTAATAAGGGATCTTCAGTCAGTGGTTATGGAATGAGGTTTACTATTTGATTTTATTAGTTCACTATATAAATGGCATGTTTCCTGTACCTGAGTACATGACTGTTCTTTTTGCAAATTCTCAATTTGACAATTAGCATGAGCCAATTCATCTTCTAGGTCCCTAACTTTACCTAAAGCCTCCTCATACAATTACGTCTTTCCTTGCTATGCGCATTTGCATGACTAAATAATTTGTATCTTTGCGGATTGTTTTACAGGAAAAGAAAAAATAATTATTTATTCGCTGTAATGTACTTACAATAATAAATACTTAAAAGTAAGTATAGTAACATAGATGTGTCTAGTTTGTGTTAATTTGTAGGCAACTTAAAAATTAATACAAGGGTACTTTTGAATAACTTGGGTAACCCAGGTCCGTTGGTTGAATACTTTTTTAATTAACGAATATCTCCTGAAGTATAGCTCACAGAAAGTCCAAATTTTGGATTTGTAAGGTACATAATGGTAATAAGCTCTTAACACTATTGTATGATATAAAAGAGTAGCATTTTAAAAAGGGGCCCGCTGGCTGGACGTTTGTTTAAATAACGAATATCTTCTGAAGTAAAGCTCACAGAAAGTCGAAATTTTGGAATTATAAGGTACATAATAGTATCAAGCTCCTAACACTATTGTATGATTTAAAAGAGTAGTATTTAAAAAAGGGGCCCGCTGGCCGGACGTTTGTATAAATAACTAATAGTAGTGTATAATTGGGGGTTCTGGATCACTTGCTCTCGCTTTGCTCGAGCGCGTGATCCAGAACTCCCCAATCATACACTACTAACGCGATCTGCGATATAGTTCTTAATATAGATTGAGTATTGTGTTTCATTCAAAGTGGATCGTGGACAGCTTGATACAGGTTTGTTTTTACCAGTCGGAGCGGTTGTCATGCAAAACGTTCTAATCAACGGCGCGATGTGTACTTCAAGTTTATAAACAATAATATCAAGTTCGACTCGTTGATCAACTTATGTCTCTACATTTTATTACTTGACGAATCGACCTATGATATTCATAGGTAGAACAATGCAGAGTGCATCAATTAGTAGATCAACAATTTACTTGCATAATATGTAGTTCGTTCATTGGTCTAGCGATTTCAATTTTGCGATTGCCGAGCATGAGGCACCCAGTTCGATTTCCAAGTCCAAGTGTTATTTATGTTCTATAAAATAATTCTTAATAGCGAGGTGTTTAGATTTGCGCCCGATAAATTCTATATAATAATATTATTATTTATATTCAATTAAATAATGACAAAATATAAAACATGAAAACAAAATCCAGACCGGAACAAATACTTATTTGTTCCGTGAGGGAATCGAACCCGCGACACTTGACGCATTTAGTAGCTTATAAACTAATATTTACATTGTGATGCAGCGAGTCGAGCTCTTATTCAAAGCGCCAAACGTGTCGTCGAAAATATGGCAAAATTACTGGATCGCTTTTCAGATTGGAAGATTTACGATGATCCTTGGATGCAACATATGGTACACATTTTCCTAAATGTTTTTATTTAAACGTCGTGAAGGGAACAAACTATATGAAAAGCTAGTAAAAATCATAAAAACAAAAATCCAAACAAACCCGAACAAATGTGCATTTGTTCCGTGTGGGAATCGAACCCGCAACACTTTGGCGGACTAGTTGCAGCATCTATTAAACCTACTATTTGCATTGTGATACAGCGAGTCGAGCTCTTAGCCAATGTGTTGTCAAAGATGTGATAAAATATTGGACCACTTTGTCCTATGGTTACACAACTTAATATAGATGTTACATTAGGTAAGGAATTATGTCTTGGAAGATTAGGTAATTATCTACTATTTTAATTAAAATATTAAAAAATAAAATTCTGTTTGTTGTATTTCCCAACATTCAATATTCACCCAGCCTAATTCTGCAATATCATAATACGAATTCTATAACAAATAATAATGTTGAAATCCATTGCCACCCCTTTCCATTACCATTAAAATGAGCAGGATAGCTATATCTAGCACAGTCTTTACAACTTGAGAGCTTAAAGAATAAGGCGACATTTCTGTATACAAGACAAATAACTATCAGAGCTCTAATTTTATTGGTTTCTTGTATTGTTTGTATGTAATCAGCCAGAGTTAATTGACACCTCATTCCTTTTACGATTTTCGTCTCCAGTTGCCTCCAAAAACTCTAATAAGGATAAAGTGCTGCGAAAACACTTTCTTTAACTAGAGTAATAGGAAGCATTCACATTGTGATTTCAATATGAGAAATGAATAAAATAAAAATCTACTTTAAGTGCTCCGGTGATAGAGATGAAATTCTAGTAACAAATATTGTTTTAATTAAATATTCGAAGCAATTTTTGTTGGAAACTAACATATGACTAAGGCTTTAGGATTCAGGTCTATAAAATAAGCATCTGAGATATTATTCCTTTTATTTTTGTCATTGTTGTGCTGAAGTGCATTTCACTGAACAGTGAGTTTAAATTTGTTTGTGGTTGTTCTCAAGTGTTGCTGATACAAAGTATGTGAGTATTATATTTTCTTTTAGGCGATTTTTCAATAGCCAGGTAATTTTTTACTGAAGAATAAATAAGACATTTTTGACATAATTTTCTATACAAAAGCTGTCAAGCTACCATTTTTATTCCTCAGGTAAAACCTAACTGACTATTAAAAAATCGATCCTTAATAATTTTTCTTCGATTTATACGACGGTTTAATTACATGTATTATGACTGAAGTTACTCAATTAAGTTAAGACAATATATTAGTTTAATATTTTAAAACTACTGTACTTTTAGGTACTGTATTTGTAGTTTCATAATAATATTAATATTTTTACAAACTTTTAACAATTCTTGCTTCGTTGCTCTATCATGCAATAAACATAAGACCTGGGTTCGATTCTTAAGGTTTTTTTTGTCTGATACTGTAAATATATTATTCCCTATTCGATGAGATTTCAAAAAGTTCCTGTAAAAGTAGGGGAGGCCTAACCCCACCTCTTTATCTAACCCTTTGAAGAATACAGATGCTGTTGTTTCATGTTGCTCGAAATGTTGGTAACAAAAATTATTTATTGCATTTTAACAATGATTTCAGGGCGCAGTCGATGAATAATCCTTTTTGGGTTGAAGAAGAGGACTCCACGCCTTCAACTTCTCGAGCAACAAAAGAAAAAATCGGGGGCAGCTCAAAAAAAAAAGCTGTGAAGAGAGATAAAAAAGTGTCTCGGAAGAAGAAGGCTTTGCTTTCTAAAAGCCCTTTCGCTTCAGAATCAGAGTCTGATAGCGACGGGCTTGCAGTTGCTACAACACTAGCTCCAAAAAGAAAACGGATTTCCATCGTTTCAGACTCTGAGGTAAGATTTTTTTAAATTTTTTTAATTTTTAAACATTCAAACGTTAAATTTCCATTTCATTTAGAAACATTCATAAACTATCAGTGTTTTTGCAGTGTGCGATTTCTCCATCAAATTATACTTATTTGCTACTCTACTACTTCAACTACTCGTAGGTCCATGCGTTTAAATAGACTTTTCTAAAAGATTATTTATAAGTATTATAAAGGTAGATTAATCGACGTGGTGCCCTTGCGTTTTATTATTTTTATTAAAACTAGCTATCTTATGTATTTCAGGAGGAATCATCTCGACCGCTGGTCCGTGCTGCCACACTGAAGAGCTGCATCAGTCAGCGAGTGGCTGATGGTTATACTTTTCAATCAGACCCGGGCAGGGTTGGAAAGTATTATTTTGAATTAAGAGTTTATAATACAAACGAAGTGGAAAAGCTTGCCCCAAACGAGCGTTGGAAACAATCTCTTGTAACGTTAAAATTATCGACCGATAAAGATAATGTTGTGTGGAAGGCTTTGACACACCTTGTGAATACTGGAAAGGAAGAGTTTAAAGAAATTCAGCCTGTTCTATACAGTAAACCTTAAATTAAATTAAAATTAATTTTATTCAGTTTCTATGCTCTCTTTATGTGCAAGTTTTTTTGTAATTTGCGAATAACTTTAATATAAATTGTTTAACCTTTTTTTATATAAATCTATTTAATCTCTTTTACATATTTTTACAAACTGATTTTATATTAGATACAGTCTTTATAAAGAAATATGAGAACATTTATTTGATTTAGAATAATAATTTTAATACATGTACCTTTTTTTTCAGAGTTTCGATGTAAAATCGAAATTGAAAAATAAGAAATTTAAAAACCCGAAATAAGATATTAAAAACTAAGAAATTTAAAAACCCGAAATAAGATATTAAAAACTAAGAAATTTTAAAATGAGAATTTACCATCTGTTAAATAAAAATTGAATTACTGTTATAAAAAATATAAAGAATAGAATAACTGTAATAAAAATACAAGTACATTTAGTAAAAAAAAGCTTTTTTGTAAATTTGAGATAAGTTAAATGAACATGTTTTTTTGTAAAGACTGTAATATTTATGTATCAAAATTAACAGCACACAGTAGAACAAATATTCATAAATCTAATCGATTACTCTGCTCTGAATTCGAAAATATTCAAATTATTGCTACTGCGTTTAAAAATAGAATCATAAGTTACAAAGTGAATCCACTTAAATCTAGTGAAGATACAATAATTCCAGAAACGTTTTTAAATCAAATTTCAAAATCTGTATGTGAAGTTATCAATCTTATGATTCAAAAACATAAAGCAATTAAAGTTAATTTTGAATTATTTGTGTCATACAATTTGCCAAAAAATAATGAAAGCTCTATGAAATCTTTCAACACTAAATATATGATAGCAGTTCCGAACACAAATATTTATAATATGTATTTGAAATGCTCTGAAAAATTAATATCTAAATGTTTAGAGTTTGAACTTGCTGAATCTGGTTGGGCTATTAATTGTATAAACCATTTGGAAATAAACATAAATAAGTACAATCCTTTAAGAGCTGGAACATATTTAGAATTGCCTGCGGTTATAAAAAACACAAAGTCATGTTTGAATATACGCAACAATGACAGTAATTGTTTTTTGTGGTGTATTATTGCTCATATGTTTCCGAAAAGAGTGAATGCTAATAGAATGAAATCGTACCCACACTATACGTTGCTTTTAAACATAAATGATATGTCTTTTCCACCAAGTTTCACTGATATTAAAATCTTTGAGAAAAATAATCCTTCTATAAGTGTGAATGTTTATGGTCTTGAAGCTAATAATCATGTAACGGGTCCTCTATATTTAACGCGTGAACGAAAGCTTACACATGCCAATTTATTGTACATAACTAAAGATGGTAAAGCACATTTTTGTTTAATAAAAAACTTTAGTCGCCTTGTGCACCGACAATTAACCAAACATAAATCTAAAGTATTTTTATGTGATGAGTGTTTTTTGTATTATGACAATGAATATAAATTATTAAATCACAATTGCGGTAAAATAAAAACAGTTTTGCCCAATGAACATAGCAAATTACAATTTTCAAACATTGAGAGAACCCAGAGAATTCCAATTGTAATATACGGAGATTTTGAAAGTTTGCTTTGCAAATACTCAGACAAAAATAAATCTCTTTTTACTGAATCTGTACAGTCACATCAAGCATCATCGTATGCTTATTATATTTGTTGTAAATCTAAACCTGAATTAAATGATTTTGTTAGTTATAGAGGTCCAAACTGTGCACAAACATTTGTTGAAACCATTACAAATGACGTAGAAAGGTTGTATACAATTTTACAAAATAAACAGCCAATGCTGCCTCTTACTTCTGATGAGTTAAACTCATTTAAAACAGCTCAATTGTGCCACATATGTAAAACCAAGTTTGTACAAAATGATAAAAAAGTTAAAGATCATGATCATTTCACAGGTAAATATAGAGGTCCTGCACACAATGCTTGTAATTTAAATTTGAAACAATGTCAATACATACCTATAATTTTTCATAATCTATCTGGATATGATTGCCATTTATTTATAAAAGAGCTGTCTGATATAATTGGCAAAATTACTTTAATTCCTAAATCAAAAGAAAAGTACATATCGTTTACAAAATTCATACCTATTGATAATAAAAATATAGTTCAGTTGAAATTTATTGATTCGTTTAACTTTTTAAGTACTAGTTTAGATAAATTGGTAAAAACGTTGCACTCGGATGATTTTCTAAACATGCGCTTGTTTTTCAATCATGATCGTTTATTTAATTTAGCGTGTAGAAAAGGCGTATATTGTTATGACTATGTAGACAAATGGGAAAAATATGATGAAACGCAGCTGCCTGAACAGTCAAAATTTTTCAGTAAACTATCGGGAGAAAATATTTCAACTGAAGATTATCAACATGCTTTAAACGTATGGCAAACTTTTAAAATAAAAAATTTGGGAGAGTATACAGACCTTTATTTAAAATGTGATGTACTGTTATTATGCGATATTTTCGAAAAGTTTCGAGAAATGAGTTTACTTTATTATAATTTAGATCCATGCTATTATGTTTCATCACCATCGTTAAGTTGGGATGCTATGCTATTGTACACTAAAGTAGAGCTTGATTTAATATCGGATGTAGAAATGTACCAAATGCTAGAAAATGGAATTCGGGGAGGCCTTGCCCAATGTTCATTAAGATATGCCAAAGCTAATAACAAATATCAATCATCGTATAATAAGGACAAGGCAAGCACATACCTTATTTATCTTGACTGTGTGAATTTATACGGCTTTGCAATGATGCAGAAACTTCCAATGCGTAACTTCCGATTTCTTAGTGATAATGAAATAAATAAGTTCAATATAAATGATGTTAACAAAAACGGTGATGAAGGATACATTTTAGAGGTAGATTTATATTACCCCCCTAACATTCATAATGCTCATTCGGATCTGCCATTTGCTGCCGAAAAATATTCTCCTATGCAAAGCAAGTGTAAAAAGTTAATTGCAAATTTATACAGCAAACATCACTTTGTTATCCATTATGCACATTTACAAGAGTGCTTAGAAAATGGTTTAATATTGCTGAAAATATATAAAATATTATCATTCTATCAAGATAACTTTTTAAAACCTTATATAGTATTAAATACTTCTCTCAGGCAAAAAGCTAAATCTGATTTTGAAAAAGATTTTTTTAAGAAACAAAACAATTCTATTTTTGGGAAAACAATTGAAAACAAACGGAAACAAGTTGATGTTAGGCTCGTAAAATTATGGAAAGATAAGTTAAATACAACCAACAAATTGTTTGGTGCTGAAAGGTATATTAGCGCACCACATTTTAAAGATTTGTCAATTTTATCCGAAAGTTTAGTAGCTATTCAATTAAATAAGACAAAAGTTATATTAGATCGTCCTATTTTTATCGGATTTTCTATTCTTGAAATTTCTAAAACACATTTATACAATTTTCATTATTCTGTAATTAAAAAAAAATATGGAAACAATGTAATTTTATGTTATACTGATACTGACAGTTTGCTTTATTTTGTAAAAACTGATGATTTTTATGAGGATATGAAAAACAATATTCGTTATTTTGACACAAGCAATTTTGAGGATAACAATATATATGGGTTACCTAAAGCCAACATGAAAATGCCCGGCTATTTCAAAGACGAATTGGGTGGAGAGATTATTTCAGAATTTGTAGGTTTACGAGCTAAGTTGTATTGTGTACGCACTGAAAATAAAACAATAAAGAAAGCAAAGGGAGTAACAAAGCCAATAACGAAAAAATTGGATATTCAAAAATATAAAAGGGCATTAATGTTTAATGATAACCTACGAGATGATATGTATGTTATAAGATCTAAAAATCATCAACTTTTTACACAAAAATTAAATAAGCTCATACTTAATAGTGATGACGATAAAAGGCAGAGAATTGAGGATTGTTTCAACACTTTACCATGGGGACATTATAGTTCAATACTTTAGTACTCTATTTGTTCTACTGAGCTAAACCTATATCGTAAGATATAAAAGCTACTTAAAATTTTAAATTTATATAAGTATGTAATATGTACATGTCGACGCAAGGCTAACTTAAACTTTAAAAATATCAACTTAAAGTTCATTTTTAACAGTTAAATGTGACTGGATAGGTCAAATTAGTTTAGATTTGATTATTGTAGTCAGTTTGCTACTTTTTAATGAAAAAAGCTGTGTTTTGGTTTGCTGTTATAGTAACCGCAAATCATAATGCTGCTTTTTACATTGAAAAGTAACAAAACTGACTACGATAATCAAATCTAAACTAATTTGACCAATCTAGCCACATTTTACTGTTAAAAATGAGCTTTAAGTTAATATTTTTAATGTTTAAGTAAGCCTTGCATCAACATAAATAATCGAATAAAAAATGTAAAAAAATGAATGTAACTATAATCATATAATCAATAAATGTATAATCTATGTTCATAAAATGAATGTAACTATAATCGTATAATCAATAAATGTATAATCTATATTCATTTGTTTTTGTTTTCCCTTTCCGAAAGATTTTACCTCTTATTTATAAACACTGTGCATAGATGATGCCATAGTTTTTATTTATATAAGTTTGTCATAACTATATGCAGTGTTTATTAATAAGAAGTTTCATCTGTTCTAATTTATTAGGCGATTAAAACACATTATGTAGAATCAATTTTAATTTATTATTACACATTTAATTAAACAATAACATATGAACTGCATTTAAGGTCTATCTGTAGGTGAACTTAATTTTTAACTAAATTTAAACATTTATTTTGCTTTACCAAGAATACATTCAAATAATAACTAAATTAACTTTTTACAATAATAAAACATTATACATTAGATTTGCTTAACTTTTGCACTATTTTACTTACTAAATGATCAGTTTTGTCAACGATATCGTCATAGTCACTTGTCACTAAATACTGCACATTCACACTCGCATTATCAGTTTCAGTGTCTATTTCTTCCATATCACGGCCATCCAGATCAAAGACCATAATTTTTATTAATTGGTGAACACGTCCTTGCTCCTTACGCATGATAAAAGAAGAGTTTTTAAAAGATTTACTTTTTTTCTTCTTCAATCTTCGTTCCTCTATTTTTTTTTTTCGACTCTCCTCACATGTTTTAGCTGCTACTTCCGCATACCAGCTCTCCCCATCTTGAGCATAGTAAAACGGATTGGTGACAGGGTCTGAGTCTTCTATCGCATTCTGAAAGAATACCAAGAATATTATAACTAAACAGCATGAACTATGGATTTAATGTTTGATTTAAGATAATCTTAATAGTTACATACCGCTAAATTTTGTGGGGCGGCCATATCTACAACGGGGCTGTACGATGGTGAGTGTGACATAATTCTGTAAAAAAAGAGATGCATTACATAATTATTATTATTAGTTTAAATAATTAATTAAAAAAATTTTAAAAAAAAATACCTTACCTTGAAAATATAAAATCGTTAACAAAAACGATCTGCTTATGCATAGAACACCAGCTGAGAAGTGATCGCTTATTTTTATAACACATGCAAAAATTATTTGATTTGCGATGAGTAATATGGATCATTACGTAGCTCTTATTTATACATGCCTATCTTGTAAGATGAGACTAGAACCATTCCTGTTGGGACAAGTCTAAAGATAGTCCCCAAATAAAGTATATATGTTTATGTTAGTTAATAATTAAATTAATTGGCAAGATGAAGTTGATCAAACAACCCATATCACTTAACGTTAAAAATATAAATCTTGGTGAGTCTCCTCAAGAGATTAGACATAGCGCTTTGTTGCCAAATACGATTCGTTGTATAATTTGCGGCCCCTCAAATTGTGGTAAAACAAACGTTGTGATCAGTTTGTTACTGCATGAAAATGGGCTCAAATTTCAAAACCTTTACCTTTACTCGAAGACTAATTTTCAACCAAAATATTGTTTTTTACGGGAAGTATTAAGAAGAGTGCCTCAGATAAAATTTTATGAGTTCAATGACGATAAAGATGTCATATCTCCGAGTGAAGCTTTACCAAATTCTGTATTTATATTTGATGATGTTGTATGTGAAAATCAAACAAATATCCGTAATTATTTCTGTATGGGTAGACATAAGCTAATTGATTGCTTTTATTTATCGCAAACCTATTCAAAAATCCCGAAACAGTTGTTACGCGATAATGCTAACTTTCTTATAATATTTAAACAAGATGATGTGAACTTAAAGCACATCTATGAAGAACATGTCAACTCTGATGTACCGTGGAATCAGTTCAAAGATATTTGTAAAAGTGTTTGGAGTAACCCTTACAACTTTCTTCTTATTAACAAAGATTCATCATTAAATAATGGAAGGTACAGACAGAATTTTGATTTTTTTTTTAAATTTGAATGAAAGCAAATACATGTACATATAAATGAATTGTATACAAAAACATTGCTAGTGTTAGTCCTCTCTTAGTTGAACACAGTTGTGGTTACATAATATGGAGAAAAATATTAAAATGGAATTAATGAAGTCTGTTGACTCCATAAAAAATAAAATAAAACATATGAAAAATCAGGAACATGCAATGAACTTGTCACTTGATAAAATGCTAAAACCTGTGACAGATCCTCTTCAGACTTTAGTTAATTCTAATAGATCTGCAGAAAAAAATAATAAAAATGATAATACAACTCTAAAAAATTTTGGAGGAATCGAATCCGATGAAAATAATGCTAGTTCATCTATAAAGATCAATGACTATTACGATCCAAAAATAAAATCTACCCAATTAGTCGAACAAAATGCTAAAAAGGAATCGATTGATAATTTAGAATTTTCATTAGAAGGTGATGACATCTTTGGTATTTATGATGGTATTAGTATACCGTTTGGAATTAGAAGTGAAAACAATACTTTATTGATGGGTAATTCAACAGTATCATTTTCTAAAATTGATAATTTGAATAACGAAAGTACCATTTTAATTAAAATCGGTGACAAAGCTTACAATTTAACTGCTGGTCTAAAAGAACTTTTACTCCGAAGAAAACCTGATTTAAAGTTAATATCGAGCGAAGATAAACTTGTCTATAAGGATATGTTACATTATACAAATGCGCATAAAAGAGATTTTAATCCTAAAGGTCAAATAAGAGGTGACAAAGGTATAAAATATTGTAAAATAATCAAACACCTATTTTCCGAATCGTCAAACGATGATAAACTTGTTCACACTAAATTTGGAGGAAACTTGCCAAAGTTAAAGAAGTACAAAACCAACACCGACTTGATATATTGGGATGATCCCAATGAATTGGTTGAGAGATTAAAATTATTAGTAGCTTCGAGAGATGCTGGCAATACCAATCATGATAATGAAATTTTATCGATAGTTGAAGAATTAAAAGAAGCTGACATAATTCAATAATAAATAGTGGAGATACTATGGTTTTTATTCAGTATCAATGGTGGGTTCAAGACAAATGTTGATATACTGAATTAAAGATATGAGTAAAGCCGACGTAGTAAACGAAATTCATAAAAATGCAAGGGTAAACTTTCCGCGAAGACATGTTATTATGAAAGATATAGATGATTTATGGCAAGCGGACTTAATTGATATGCAATCAATTTCTAAAGACAATAAAAATTTTCGATTTATTCTTGCTGTTATTGACACATTTTCAAAATATGCATGGATCTTTCCTTTGAAAAGTAAGACCAAAGATGTTGTATGCAATTCTTTCAAGATTTTATTGGAAAAAGGGCGTATGCCTAAAAATCTGCAAACTGATAATGGGGCAGAGTTTTATAATGATAAATTTAAAAAACTTGTGAGATCTTATCATATTAATCATTATTCAACCTTCTCAACAAAAAAAGCTTCAATTGTTGAGCGATTCATCAGAACATTGAAGTCTAAACTTTATAAAGAATTTAGTCTAAAAGGAAGCTATAACTGGATCGATAATACTCTTAATAAAGTTATTTATGAATACAATCACACCTATCATCGCACAATTGATGAAATCCCCGCAAACGTGGACAATACTAATAAAAAACGCATATTACAAAGATATTTTAGGCTGGTAAAAACCGATAGCATAAAAAGCAAGTTTAAAGAGGGTGATTATGTACGCATTAGTAAGTATAAGGGGACATTTGAAAAAGGATATACTCCCAACTGGTCGACAGAAATATTTAAAATTCAAAAAATTCAAAAAACAACTCCTATCACCTATTTAATTGAAGATGCAATCAGGGGCCAGCCCATTCTAGGTGCATTTTATGTACAAGAGCTTCAAAAGACAAAAAATCCTAATGTATATTTGGTTGAAAAAGTTCTTAGAAGGAAAGGAAACCGGGTTTTGGTAAAATGGTTAGGCTTGCCTTCTTCTGAAAACAGTTGGATTGATAAATCGAATATTTATTAAGTGTTCAGTCCAAATGTTTCAGTCTTATGATGGGTATTGAAGAGAGTAGTCTTCTCAATTGGATTATAAATCATTTACCATTTGAGTTACATTTACCGGGATACAATTATTGCGGGCCTGGCACTAAATTAATTAAAAGGCTTGCGCGTGGAGATAAAGGTGTTAATAAATTAGACGAATATTGCAAACAACACGACATTGCCTATCACAAGTCTTCAAACCTAAAGGATCGCCACAAGGCAGATTTAGTTTTGTTAAATATGGCTAAAGAGCGAGCACTTGCCTCAGATGCGACTGTAGGAGAAAAACTGTCAGCACGCTTAGTAAGCAGCGCTATGGCAACAAAAATCAAAACTGGTTTTGGCCTAAAAAAAGATAGCAAAAAGTGTTCTCCCAAAATTAAACCTGAAAAAGCATTAAAAAACAAATTTAAAAATGTTATTAGAAAAACGAAAAGACATATCAAAAAATTAAAACCGAAATGCAAGAAAGTGGCAATAGAATTAGCTATGGCTGCTGCCAGAAAATTAGCTGATGATTCATCCGTTAAACTTCCTCGTGTTATTCCTATACCAAAAACTGGTGGAGTATTGCCTTTGATTCCGATTTTTGCGGGCTTATCTGCGGCGGGAGCTTTAGCAGGCGGTGCAGCCGGTATTGCTAAAACCATAAATGAATTCAAGATGGCAAAAAAATTGTTGATAGAATCGAGGAGACACAATGAAAAAATGGAAGCTCTCTGCATCGGAAAAGGACTACACCTTAAACCACATAAAGGTGGACTCGGAATTTTTGTATCGAAAGAAAAAAACTAAGATATCGGCTACCCAATCGAGCCTTGAGTAATTTAGACATTTTGAAGTATGGAAATAATATTCCCTATTTCAGAGGCGTCTTTATGAGAGATAAGCTCCCTAAATACCCTTTTAAAAAAGAATGCGGTGTTATAAATTTAGATAGCTCTAAAAATCTTGGTTCTCATTGGGTAGCCTATGCAAAATACAATGATTATATTGAATATTTTGATAGTTATGGAAATCTTAAGCCTCCAAAGGAATTTATAAAATACTTGGGATCCAAAGTTCATTATAATTATGATAATATTCAACGTGATCACCCTTATAATTGTGGACATCTTTGTTTAAACTTTTTGAAGAATTTTTGGTGTAGTGGGGGGGATAAAATAAACAGGATCTGTCGAAAGAAGTCAGTATAGAAGCATGTCTACTACGTTTACCATCTCTGGACATAAATCTGAATTGGTTTCATACTTTCAACCACCGCTGCATTTGACAGATCAATATGAGTGCGGTTTGATATACTTTTCAGTATTACAATCAACACCAAATATCCCCATTATTAACAGAGGTCTGTCTGTAATCAAAATCGAATGTGATCTTGTTCACGGTTCGTATTGCAACGGATTACCAACTCATTTTATTCACGAATTCGTGTCTGATACTACTCCAGGTCATCAGTGTGTGGAAATACCGCAAAATGTTATTTACTTTCCAGTAAACAAAAATATAATTTCATTAGTATCGGTTAAGATTGTAGATCAATTTGGCCACTGTGTTAACTTTGGAGGGAAACAAATTCAGTTACGTCTTCATTTAAGAAAAACAAAATGATAGTATATTATAAAAACACTCAAGCGAATGAAAAACGACTTAGTTCTTCTGCGATTGCTAAGGTGCAAAGACGCAAGAAAAAAGTTAAGAAATTGACTAAAGTAAATAAAGATTTTCTTAAAGCTCTAGGATTTAAAATATGAATATACTACAGATTGCTGAATTACCGCACTTTGACACTTCGATCGAAAGTTATGAAGTCCATTCATACAATCCCTACAATAGCAGCTTTAGAGAAAACGATGAAATCAGAATTCCCATCCACCAGCAAGACATATACGTGCTACCATCAGCCAGTTCAATTTACATCGAAGGACAAGCGAAGCTCTTCGGTAAAGATGGGAATCCAATCAAGAAAATTGTTGCGTTCACTAACAACCCTGTTATGTTTTTGTTTCAAGACATTAGATACGAAATGAATGGTATTGAAATAGACCGCATAAAAAATTCTGGAATAACGTCAACAATAAAATCATACATCTCATTAAATGAAGCAGAAAATAAAGTTGCAGCCCTATGGGGTTGGTGTTTAGAGGGATTTCAAAGTGATGGGCATTTTAGTGCTGTAATACCACTAAATAAAGTTTTAGGGTTTGCAGAGGATTACAATAAAATAGTGATAAATTGTAAACATGAACTTATACTGAACAGAAGTAACACTAATTTAAATAGCGTTATCCTTACTGATGATGTTGTTAATTTTCAAATAGATGTGCAAAGAGTTCAGTGGAGGGTGCCGCACATAAAAGTATCAGACCGAGAACGACTGTCACTTTTAAAACATTTAGAAAAAGATAAACCTATTCAGATGGCGTATAGAAATTGGGATTTATATGAGTATCCATTACTACCTAAAACCACAAAGCATTCTTGGTCTATTAAAACTGCTTCACAATTAGAAAAACCCAGATATGTAATTTTTTGTTTACAAACTAATCGAAAAAATAATAAAACTAAAGACAGTTCAGTATTCGATCATTGCGAAGTAACAAACGTTACGCTCTTTTTGAATTCACAATATTATCCATATGAACCTTTAGGTTTAAAGTTTTCTGAGAACAAATATAGTATATTATACGAAATGTTTGTGAAATTTCGTCAGTCGTATTACAACTATCCAGTAGACCCGTTGCTTGACCTAAAGGAATTCAAAGAAAAAGCCCCTCTCTTTATCTTAGACTGCTCAAGACAAAACGATAGCCTGAAAACTGGTCCAGTGGACGTGAGGTTGGAAATTGAATGTTCTACAGCAATACCAGATAAGACGACTGCATATTGTTTGATTATAAACGATCGACTTGTAGAATACAAACCTCTCAGCAACATTGTGCGCAGGTTATCATGATTGCTATTGTGGATATTCAAGGCTTTAAAACAGAAACAAATGAATTTATAATAAAAGAAATCGCTATATTGTATAATAAAACATTACAAATATTTTTAATTAAGCCACCATTTCCATTTTCAAAATTAACGAAGCAAGAAAAAAAACAAGTAAGTTGGATTGAACGTAACAGAAAGATATGCTGGTGTGAAGGATTTGTTCCCTATTCTAATTATCAGAATTTGGTTATAGATATTTTAAGAGATAAATGTATCTACGTTAAGGGTTTAGAAAAAGTGTTGTGGTTAAAGCATATTTTAAGAAATAGTAATTGTAATATATTCAATTTAGAAGATAAAGGATGTTCAAGTTTGATAAGCTTATACGATCAATATAAATATTCTCAAGATTTATATAACTGTATTTATCATGACTCTGTATGTGCTTTAAAAAATGTATTGTGTTTAAATAAGTGGTGCGTTGACAATAAAATTCTAAAATAAATATTTTATTGTTTTTATTTCTGTAGTTAGGTGAAATGCATCTTAGTTTTCTTTCCCCTCCTCCTACTTCTGTCCAGTCTTTATATGTTGCTGACAAAAGCTGGACCATACCATTATACGTTTGTACCTAATTGAATTAGAAAGTCAATAAAACATGTCTCAAAATGAATACAAACCTCGTTATGACATGTATAACACATTTAAAATGCGTGAATTTTCATTTAATTATTACTGGGGGACACTTAATAAAAAGAAAAGATTAGTGATGGAAATGGCTGACGCAGGATTCTTTTATTATGGAAATAGTATAAATGATATTGCAGCATGTTTCTCATGTGGTGGTGTTATTGAAGATTGGGAGATTTATGATGATCCTTGGACGCAACATGTCATACATTTTCCTAAATGTTTTTATTTAAACGCTGTGAAGGGCACAAACTATATTACAAAAAAGTGTTTGGAATACTTACCCTATTAAAGTGTATATGTATAGGATGTCACATTGCACTTAAAAAGCGAGTCTGGTGAGCATCTTCGCACATTCGTTAATGTTAGCAACAAACAGGTTGATAATGAAAAATGGGAGACTACTAGACACACGCAGGTTTACAGGTGTAAATGTTATAGTAGTGTATGATTGGGGAGTTCTGGATCACGCGCTCGAGCAAAGCGAGAGCAAGTGATCCAGAACCCCCAATTATACACTACTACTAATATCTTCTGAAGTAAAGCTCACAGAAAGTCGAAATTTTGGATTTGTAAGGTACATAATAGTATCAAGCTCCTAACACCATTGTATGATATAAAAGAGTAGTATTTAAAAAAGGGGCCCGCTGGCTTGCATTTGTTTATTTATCGAATATCTTCTGAAGCAAAGCTCACAGAAAGTTGAAATTTCGGCTTTGTAAGGTACATAATAGTATCAAGCACCTAACACCATTGGGTGATCTGAAAGTATAATAACAATAAAAATAATCATAAGGGGCCCGCTAGCTAGACACTTCATAAAAACGTCATTCAATCAAAAACCGTTGAGGTACAAAATATTTCTTATTTATTTCTTTAGGTACAAAATAATGCCTTTATGAAAAGCTATCACCTGTTGATAAATCTCGTTGGGGCCTGTCAGATAGACTCACACCCAGATGTGGACATATTCCACTCCAATGTGCGTGTATTTTTAAAAGTTGTAAATAGTATTTTAGCAGCTAAATGAGTTGATTGGAAAATATTGAATTGCTGAATTATTATTATATAATTGTTATTGTTGAATTGTTATTATTATTTTTAAAGATCGTTAACTTTTGAAGATCGTCCTCGCCGATAGTACTCGTATTTAGCTTCGCCAGCTGAAAAGTGTTTTTATCCCAAGGAAACATTATACTGGGATGAAAAGTAGCCTATGTGCTATTCCAGACTATAATCTATATCTGTGCCATTTTCATCCAGATCCGGTCAGCCGTTCTAGCATGATCAAGTTACAAACATACATCTATCCATCCATCCAAACATTCGCATTCATAATATCGGTAAGATAGTAAGATTAGTATGATTCTCTATTTTGAATTTTACTTACTGTTCAAAGCAATCGAGTCCCCTTTATGAGCCAATATTCCAAGTGGTCCAACGAGACTGTCTTTCAAACTGTGAACACAAAAAAGTCGATCATCAAGGTTAAGCTAAGCTTGCCGAGGTTGTTCCGTGGCTAAGTGACCATCCATTACTCATGCCAAGACTCCTCCGTGCCTCGGAAAGACCGTTAATACACTGGCGATCATTTGGAGATCTTTGACAGTCGTTATGGTAGTCAGAAGCTATAAAGTCTGACACTAATCTCGACAAGGAGTTTCGTTTTATCCAGTTACTGGGTCAGATAGGCAGTCGCTCCGTGTAAAATACTGGTACTCAGCTGAATCCAGTTAGACTGAATGCTGACCCTAACATAGTTAGCAAAAGGCTGGGTAGATTGATTGACTTTCAGAGATGGAAGTGGTTCTAAATATGGTAGGTAACCTTGCGCAGGCTACCTTGACTCTGCACAGCATACGCTCGAGGAGTGCCTTGCTTGGGCCTCTAAGTGGCAGGTCTTGGTCACCAGGATCGAGGGAGAAATGTCTTTGCCTGAAAGTTGTGAAGGCCTTGCAGAGACAGAAAACTGGAGGAAAATGGCCTCTTTCTGGGAGACCGTGATGGTACAGAAAGATACTGCCGATCAGGATCGTGAGGAGGCCGATCCCACTCGCAGAATAAGGCGTGATTAAGGCAACCGCCCCGACGCCTAAAACCCCGAAACTGCACCTGTATCATAGGCAGGTGGAACTCCATGATCATGGGTGGTCAGATTGGAGATTCTGTCCGCCCACCAAGTGACTCCAGAAAAGACGGTGGCACAGTGGTCAATGTGTGCCAAAAATGGTGCTACCGTGCACACCTAGGATCAGGGGAGGCGCTTTTTAATCTACCCAGGGATGTGCCCTAACAGGCGTTGGCCATCAGAGGGGGTTCCGGGGTGGTTGTTTGGGAGGTCACGGGCCCCTTCTACGTGCTGATGGTGCTCAACGGGATGGTTTTAAAGACGTAAAAGTCCAACTCTTCCTGGTATTTTTCCCAAAATTGCAGGCGCCTTTTGAAGGTTGCCCCAAATAAACAAAAAAAAAGTTAAATCTTAAAATCAAAAAACCCGACTGCTTCAAAAGCGAACTAAAAAATCGTAAACAAGGAAAAAATCATGCTGTGTAGTCGGAGGATACATATTCGCGGGCTGGCTGACCAAAATCTGGTGTATCCTCCGCCTGCACAGCATGATTTTTTCCTTGTTTACGACTTTTTAGTTCGCTTTTGAAGCAGTCGGGTTTTTTGATTTTAAGATTTAACTTTTTTTATTTATAACTTTTCAGTTAGTTTTTTTTTAGAATTAGATACATTTAAACATAAAAGTGTTATATATTTTTGAAATCACCTCTTAAAACCCTTTATTTTGATACCCCATACGATGGGTTTGGAAGAAAGAAAAATTTGGGCCCCCACAATATGGTACCCAAAAGCCGCCATTTTTCTATTGTCCAATTTTAATGTAGCCTATGACACTCGCAGGGTTAAGACGAATCGATTGACGTATGAATCATCAAAATCGGCCAATGCGTTTGGTCTCTGGAACGCCATATAGGAACAAACATACATACATACATACATACATAGACTGATAAACACATTACCCTCCTTCGGCAGTCGGGTAAAAAGGTACATGTTGGCCAGGTGGTTCCCGATGAACAAAATATAAAAATGAAATGCTTACGAGGTTGTATTCGAAACAATACAATCAGTGCAGCAGATTATAGGCTCATTATCCTTGTATGAACAGATATCTGGCAATTCTGGGAATCTATCTGCCTGAAAGCCTGCATTAGTCTGGAAAATAAAGATTTGTAACAGTCTTATCTGAGAATTAAAATTGAAGGTATCTTATTATCCCCTAATATACGTCTTTAGAATTACCAAAAATCCTTTCCTAGAATAGAATGGAATTTACTTTGCTAAGTGCCACCCGCGACTTCACCTGTGTAAATTTCAAAAAAAAACTCAGAAGGCCTACTACCTCGATAAAAAGTATCATATGTGTACCTATGACTACTTCATACAAATATGATACTTTTTGTCGGTTTACGTTCAGTATCGAGGTTATGAACTAGCTGAAAGCAAAAGTTTTGACCAACATTGGTTAGGCAACACCCAACTATTTTGACTGTGGGTTGTTTTTGATTGTTTATTTATACTTTATTGTACTCGTATTGGTCGCAAACGGCACTGACGAGCTGGAGTTGGACCCTGGTGTGTCCGATTCCCTGTTTGCTCAAGGTATTTTTGGGTTTACCACTGTGAATATTTCTGTTGCGACTTAATCCTGAATTCGAAGTCTAGATTAGACTAAGACTTTGTTGCCTAGTAGTTTTTCTTGTCTCGGGACTATACGTATAAAATATTATGTACTCACATATAAATACGTGTAACCCGCTGTGTAACATTTGAAAATATTAACACAAGTGCCGTTTATTCCTTTAGTGAGACACGGAGAACCTGAAAATGAAATAAAATAATATAGAACTTTCATATAAACTTTGAATATTAGCTATTATTTGTGGCGGGAGGCTCGCTCTCTTGTATGCCAGGGACTTAAACATATACTAAACATACATACGTTACAAATGGCGTGAAAGAAAAAGGCATGGAAGTGTCCTATCCTTTAAGACGAGTGGGCCCAGTGCTACAGGAAATGGTTCCATTGCATGCGACGGTGCTTAGAAAGGAACGGAGACTACTTTGAAAAGCAATAAAAATATTAACAGGTTTTATATTTTCTATAAACTTTCAATGCAACCCCCGTATATGTCACTCAGTGTATCAAGTTGAATCTAATGATACCTTGTAAGTAAAAATCCATCTAACGAATCATGGTTAAAAAGTTTTTATAAATAAGCATGCTCGTGTTTCAAAACTTGACCAGTGCAAGAATCTACATCTAAGCACAGGGAAAAGGTCCTAAAAGCCGTTAATTGCTATAATAACCTGAGTCTATATAATAGTATTTAAACGTACTTACCTTCAGGAAGGTTGAGCTCGCATGCAACGCAACACAAACTGCTCAATAAACACAACAATATAACACATCTGTCGCCCGCCATGATTTTTGATACACTCAAGTTAGCGCCAAAGTTGTAGCTTGTTTTTTCTTATTAATTATTAATTTCATTCTAAAAATAATCTTTGGGTTATCAAACAAGTTTGAGTGTAGCTAGCTGTGTTTTGGGTGAAGATTATACCAATTTATTATATCTACCGGATTTTCCTCTTAGTAGAAACATTTTGGGAGGCTTGATATATTCGCATTTTATTTCGCCGGACACCATGGTGCTGATAGAGGATCATGTAGCTGAATAATAAAAGCCTCACGGGTCGATCTTCAAGGTTAAGTAACGATCACCGAGGTCGATCTGTGTATGTGTGACCATGCATTACATAACGAGAAACTGCTTGTTATAGAAAGCATATAAGCCGCTGGGTTTTGTTTCCTAGATCAAACTAAGAGTTAGGTACTGGGTATCCCATTTTTTATATTTGTCCAGCCTTCTAATTAATCCATTTTTAGGGTTCTGTACCTCGAAAGGAAAAAACGGAACCCTTATAGGATCACTTTGTTGTCCGTCCGTCCGTCTGTCTGTCAAGACCCTTTTTCTCAGGAACGCGTGTAGGTATCAAACTGAAATTTATATTAAATACTCAGGTCTAATGTATCTTAAAGCTGTGAAAATATCAAGCTTCTAAGCCAACGCAATCAAAAGATACAGCCGTGGCTGACCGATTGACTGCTGCGCTGCGTGTCGCAGGTTCGATACCCGCACGGAACAAATATTTGTATGTTCTACAGATAGTTGTTTCGGCTCTGGGTGTCGTGTATGTGAGTTTATATGTTTGTAAACGCACCCACGATACAGGAAGAAATTCCTAGTGTGGGGCAACGTTTAAAAAAAAAAAAAAAATACGCAAATTTTCGACACTCGCAAGTGAATCAAAACCTACAGGGTACTTCCCGTGAACTCAGAATCTTGAAATTTGGAACGAAGCAACGTCTTGTATCACAGATAAAGGAACAATTGCGAAAACCGTAAATTTTTAGTTACATCATATAATAAAAATATTTTTAATAATTTTAAACTTACTCATGAACGCGTGGATGTATTAAATTGAAATTCATATCAAATATTCAGGTCTATAATACCTTTAACCTGAGGTTTGTACGGAACCCTCGGTGCGCGAGTCCGACTCGCACTTGGCCGGTTTTTTGTTTTTGCTTGGATGGATGCTTTTCGTGCAATCGTTTTTTGTCCAACCATTAATTTTTAGGGTTCCGTAGCCAAAGGGTAAAAACAGGACCCTATTACTAAGACTCCACTGTCCATCTGTCTGTCTGTCTGACCGTAATAGCTAGACAGTTGAAACTTTCACTGATGATGTATTTCTGTTGCCGCTGTAACAACAAATAAAAACAGACTAAAATAAATATTTAAGTGGGGCTTCCAAACAACAAACGTGTTTTTTTACGTTTTTTTGCGATAATGGTACGGAACCCTTCGTGCGCGAGTCCGATTCGCACTTGGCCGGTTTTCTTAACAAATATGTCCGGACTTTTTTTCATTTAACCTCATAACTTCTGATCATTTTTACAAGCTTTTTATTAACTTGCAATGTATGTATGTAAGTAGGTAAGTGTGTTCGGGTCAAATCTTGCAACTGAATTTTAAAGCAGTTACCCTCCACTGATTAAGATGAAATATTGCATACACGTTTAGTTTGGATGACAATGCGTGGTTAGCTTAGTGACGTCATTCTAAATCCAAAATGGCGGACGGCCCAAAATGCCGGACTAGTTATTTTTTGTGCACTGCCTTGATACCCATTAACAAATGAAAGGGTTTGCTGAGAAGAATACAAAAAATATTTTTTAATGTATATTTCTTTTTGATATGAACAAGGGGGATCATGAAATCCCTGAAAATCTTAAGGCGGTACCCCGAGCAAAACGCCGCGCAAGCCGTCTTTCGTGCTGTTTTTAGGAGCTATCTACTCGTTATTTAAAAAGAAATATCAATTAATAAAAATACATTAAATTTCTACATATTATTGATTCTAAAATGGTAGATTTCGTTTTTTTTTAATGTTGTATATATTTCACTAATCTCCTTCCAAAAAAAACACAAATATGAGAAATAATTATTGTTAGCATGCATCTCCTCGTAAAGTGTTCAATAATTATTTTTTGTACTAACACTAATGGATAGACAATTTAATAACGAACATTTTGGTAGTAAAACTTTTTTCAAAAGACCAAAATTCGATTTTATAAAGATTTTATTCTAAAATCTGGGCGTATTCACTTCTGTAATTCATGCGCCACCAGTGCCGCTAGACCAATAGGAATGCTCATATCGCATGCCGATTTTTTGGTCAGGGTACCGTCTTAACACCACGATTTAGCGGAGAGCCAAAAATATACAGCGCCTTCTATTGGTTTGTTTATTTAATTCATACAAACAAAGACTCCGCGGTCCGTCTGTCTGTCTGTCTGTCACCAGGCTGTATCTCATGAACCATGATAGCTAGATGGTTGAAATTTTCACAGATTATGTATTTCTGTTGCCGCTATAACAACAAATACTAAAAACAGAATAAAATAAATATTTAAGTGGCTCCCATACGACAAACGTGATTTTTTTGCCGTTTTTTTGCGATAGTGGTACGGAACCCTTCGTGTTGGAGCGCCTGATCATCACAGCATAGCAGCAACTTACTTAATGAGCAATTACCTCTAATTGCAATGCTTAATTGCTTATTTTCTCGTGTCTCCTGTGCGGGTCACAAATAAATATTTTTCTTTCTTTCTTTCTTTCAAATGTTCTTTTTGTTCATATTTCACTTGCTGTACTTAAAACCCGTGTAGTCAACACCGATTATAGTATATTTTTCTTGCACTGAGTATACCTGCAGTTTTCACTCAGCAAACCCCTTATATTCCCGCACATGATCCGTAACGAGCTGGATAAAGTATTATATGAAGAAGATCAGCGGTCAGAATCCAGGAATAAAGGATTTTATTATCCACGTGCCGTGGAGGTTAATTGCTAGGTTAAAATAGCTCCCGTTGAAAGAAGGAAACTCGATGCGTGGTAAGTTAACTCGTGGGAGCGGCGGCGACGAGGCTTCATTTGTTAACCCCCGCCGGAAAAAGAAGGGGTGTTATAAGTTTCACGTGTGTTGCTGTGTATCTGTGTGTCTGTCTGTGGCATCATAGCGCCTAAACGAATGAACCGATTTCGATTTAGTTTTTTTTGTTTGAAAGGTAATTTTGTCGAGAGTGTTCTTAGCTATGTTTGAATAAAATTGGTTCAGCCGTTCAAAAGTTATGGGCATTTTACTGTTTGAATCGGGGTGTTTTCGCAAGATAAATGCGTCGGGGGTTTTTTAAATTGTGAAATTTTACTTGTTTGTATCTGATTATCTGTGGATTTCGAAGACATTTACAACATATATTTCAAATCGCTTAATAAACATGAGTATAAATCTTCGACGCGAAAGTAATCTTCGTTTACGAAATACGGAACCTCATTTCGTTTACATTTAGGCGTGCACTTCACTAAATCTTGATGTGTTGCGCCGCAGTCATCGCATTTTCTCTTGGACCCGCGCTATCCGCGCCGAACGCGCCGCACGCATTGTATCCACTTCTGTACATCTTGAACTTATTTCATACAGATACGGATCATGTTTCCGCGCCGCCCGCATCGCCGAGTCTGATGACGTCATCCGCACGCGCTGGTGGAATCCGTATACCTACAGCATTTTGCTGAAATGCGGCTCGTGCGGCGCGGATAGGTGCAGCTAGTAGTAAATAAGTATCTTCCAACGAGTTAACTAACTGTTACTTCTCACTAGTTAATGTAACACTCATTGTTCTGTAGTTAATGTAACACTCATTGTTCTGTAGTTAATGTAACACTCATTGTTCTGTAGTTAATGTAACACTCATTGTTCTGTAGTTAATGTAACACTCATTGTTCTGTAGTTAATGTAACACTCATTGTTCTGTAGTTAATGTAACACTCATTGTTCTGTAGTTAATGTAACACTCATTGTTCTGTAGTTAATGTAACACTCATTGTTCTGTAGTTAATGTTACACTCATTGTTCTGTAGTTAATGTAACACTCATTGTTCTGTATAGCTACTTCCTCGTATGTTATCGTATGTAAAGCACTCACAATTCGACTTTTCAGTCAAAACGTTATATTATAACTTGTTTACTAGTTATATCGCACGTAGCACCAATGATTTGCAAAAAAATAAGTGCAAAAAATGGCTCATGAATGCGGCCTATTGTTCTCCGATCGCTGGGTCGCCCTTATCTATTTTCTAATTATTCGGCTCGTTTGGACCATATGGTGAAGCGATAAAGTTCAATATTGAATGTAGGACTTCGTAGAAAATAAACACACGTCTTTACTGACTGAGGATTTATTCCAAACTACTCTTAACTCTAATGAACTCGACAGAGGGTGGGTTTCAAACACCCAGTTATGATGCGGCAGGTATCATTTAGCGCTATGTCAATTTCTTTAGCGTGAGCGGATTGATGCCATACTGGGTATGCTAACTCCCCAGCAGAAATAGACAGAGAGGTAAGATGTCTGCAGAACTTGTGTCGATGCTTCCCAGCCAGTCAATGTTGGGTGGCTGTTTTTAAGCAGTGGAATTTAAACATCAGGGACCTAATCAAGGTGATGTCCACAGAGAGGGGTTGAACGCAGTGCTCCTGTGGCAATACCTTGCCACGATATACATTGAGATCTATTTAACTGATGGTTAGATCGTAGATGACCGTAGATGGAAAGCACAAGATTGAGCTTTAGATGGGTTTGGCCGTAGAGCATTTTCGCCATGGAACCTTCCGATTCCGAACGCTTCCAGAGGTTCCGGCAGTCTGTCTTCGGCTTCTTCGAAGTCCATTTTTTGGCAACGCTACATACTTTCGCAGTTTTGCAGATGTACTTGGAAGTGACGGTTATTCAGGGTGGCACTTAAAATATTTTGTGCGGTGCTGACTTAAAAGAAATTGTTTAATGTTAACTGTGTCATAGGCTGCTGCAAGGTCTATAAAAACAACACACGTTGTTCACCTCAAACCCGTCCTCAAAGAATTGCGTCAGTTTAAGGATCTGGTTCGTGCACGACTTGCCTGGCCTAAAGTCAGTTTGCTCAGGTAAACAAAAAGGTGACATAAGAGTGATATGGGTGGGTAACTTTTAGGGTCTTTAGGGTACTTTCCTGGTTTTAGTAGAGCATCTATCACTTTAGAGCGTCTCCAAAATTTGGAGACCTTATAATCTTCAAGGCGCGAGTTAAAAAGTGATAGGACGATACAGCTACTGGTCTGAGATGTTTTAATTGGTCGATAGTAATGTCATCGAAACCAGTTGCTTAATTTTGTTTTTTAGTTTTTAAGCACATGTCTGACAAAGGCTTGCTTGGTTACCAATGCGGATGTTTACCTTTTTTTTTTTTTTTTTTGTTCCGGGGTGGAAAATCCTCATCGGATGTCCCCCGCCCTGGGGGGGCGGAGGGGTCTGTCAGACTCCTACTGACTAAAAACCACCCCGGTGTTCCATCTCACACCTACGCTGGGGGTCGCGGGAACAATGATACTTCCGCAACCCCCGGCTAGTGCCGGCCCGCCTCTGCGGGCCACGGTCTCGGGTTGGAGGGGGAGTGAGGTGTTTGACTCCCCTCGCGACATCTAAGAGGGGCGCGCGAGGAACACTACGCGCCGCCACCTCGGGTCCTGATGTGTGGGGGGCGACGTGTCCGTCGCCCCTGGACCCATTTAGGGGGGCTGGAAGAGGGCGTGGTCCGCCCTCTGTCGACGCCCGGCGCGTCTGCTGCGGATCGGGTTAGCAGATGAAATCTCTCTCTCCCTCTCCGCAGCCTCCTTCTGCGAGACGACTGTTTCGCAGAAGGACCACCGCGTCCCCGGACCCCTCGCTGCCGACCATAGACTCGACTACGGCCGGCAGCGACAGGTCACTGCCTACTTCAGAGATGAGGGCACGGCGTGGCTCCCCCCAAGCGGCACACTCTGCCAGCGTATGCCGCGCCGTGTCCTCCCGGCAGTCGACGCAGTGGTGACACCGGGCGTCCGGCTCCCTGTTGATGCGACACAGGTACTTCCCGAAGCAACCATGCCCCGAGAGCACCTGCGTCACCCGAAACGACAGGGAGCCGTGCCTCCTCCCGAGCCAGCGCTCGAGCACTGGCCGGACCGCCTCGATGGTAACGAGGACGGCGGTAGGGCGTAAAAGCCTGTCCCGCCATTCCGCCACCAAGACCTCGCGCGCTGAGACTGACGCAACTCCATATGTCGCTGCATCAGCCCTTCGCCACGCGCCCGCGCTTCCTCGCGCCACCGATATAGTGACGCGAGTACCTTCGCCTCCAGGTCCCAGGGCGGGGATCCGGCCAGTACGCAAGCCGCCTCGTAGGAGATCGTGCGATACCCCCTGATGAATCTGACGGCCATCGCTCTCTGCGGTTTCCGCAGAACAGCGATGCTGCCGGCCGTCAGGTCAGTCGCCCAGATCGGGGCCCCATACAGGGCCATCGATCGCACGATCCCCACGTAGAGACGCCTACAGGCGGCGCTCGGGCTCCCCAGATTGGGAAGCAACGTTGACAGCGCCCCAGCCGCGCCCAACAACTTGGGCGCTAGCCGCCGGAAGTGGGGGCCGAAATCCCACCGGCTGTCGAGCACCAATCCTAGGTACTTCATGATAGACTCGACAGCGATTCGAGCCCCCCAACCACGATGTGGGCATCGGGTGGCGGCGCCCGCCGGGGACCATGGAAGACCATAGCCTCCGACTTGTTGAGGGCCACCTCCAGGCCAAGGCGCCATATGCGGCTCACCACTTGTGAGACCGCAGCCGTCGCCAGCAACGCTGCTTCCCTGTTCGAACTCCCCCGGGCAGTGACCAGCGTATCGTCCGCGTAACACGTCAGGTCTACGCCCGGTTGGAGTACGCCCCTCAGCACCCAGTCGTACCCGATGTTCCACAGGGGTGGGCCAAGGGCCGAGCCCTGTGGAACACCGCACGACATGTGGTGCTGGTTTCCGACGCCATCACGTCCCACGTAGGTGACACACCTCTCCGCCAAATAAGCCCCGACGATGCGGCGGAGGTAGGGAGGCACTCGATGATACCGAAGTGCCTCCCGAACATAACTTCAGGGCAGGGTGTTGAAGGCGTTGGAAATGTCCAAGGACACCGCCAACATCACCGCACCCCGGGACACCGCTTCCTCCGCCAGGACTCTCACCTGCGATATAGCGTGGATGGTAGAGCGCCCATGCCGAAAGCCGAACTGGCTTTCGTCCAGGTCCGGCCCCGGTTTCGAACAGAGAGGTTCAAGTGGCTGACGAGGCGGGCAGCGATAATCCGCTCGAACAGCTTACCCACCTCGTCTAGCAGCACTATGGGCCGGTACGCGGACGGCGAGTCCGCAGGGCGCCCCGCCTTCCTGTGCAGGACCAGCCGACCAGATTTCCACAAAGTGGGAAACTGGCCCCGCTCAAGGATGCGGATGTTTACCTGGCCCAGGTTCTTAAAAATAAACGTATTGAGTCTTAAATTTCTTTTAACACTGTATACTTAAGAACCCGTAGCAGTTCAGGGGCCCCTCGATAATACTCGCTACGGGCCCTGCGCTTGCTAATTCATCCGGTATTGTACTTTATCTACTGAAATTCTAAAAGGGACTTAGAACACAACAAAAACAATAAATAAGTTCGTCCTGATTTATTGAATCAAAATCCGTATTGCGTAATACACGAAATCACAATTTCTATCACAACTGAAAGAAGTTCCCTGACGACAATCACTCTAGACGACAAATTGCAATGGGGTCCTCATATAAAATCTCTTGCGGGTCGGCTAAGCTCAGCCGCTTATGCTGTTAGAAAGATAAGACAGTTAACGGATGTAGAAACCGCGCGTTTGGTCTATTTTAGTTACTTTCACAGCATAATGTCATACGGTATTTTACTGTGGGGTCGGGCGGCTGACATTGAATCCATATTTATATTGCAAAAGAGAGCTGTCAGAGCCATATATAAGTTAAGTCACCGTGAATCTCTTAGGGAACTGTTTAAAAATATTAATATTATGACAGTTTCTTGCCAATTTATTTATGAAAATATTATGTATGTAAGGAAAAATATACATCTCTTTAGTAAAGTCAGTGATAGACACAATTGTAATACCAGAAATAAAGATAAGTTAGATCAGCCTTCTTACAGACTAGATAAAGTACAATCATCTTTCATGGGGTACTGTGTTAAATTCTATAACAAAATACCTTGTGATATATTAAAACTAAATGAAAGTAAATTTAAAACTTTAGTTAAAAGCACCCTTTGTAAACAAGCATATTACAAATTAGATGATTATATTCAAGATAAGAATGCTTGGAAACATGCTGGTCCTGCTCCATAGGGCAATCTTTGGTGTAGACAAAATCAAATTTGTTAATTTATATTCCCATTCATAGTTATTGTATTCATTGTTTTGTTTTTTTTTTTTTTTTAGAAATTGACTCACACACTGTTCAGTTGTTGTTGAATTAGGTATTTTACCTATGTTTGTAATATTTGTAAGTATGTGAGAACCATGTTCCTACTTATCAAATTAATTAATTTTCCTGTTAATGCCTTTTAATACTTTATACCTGTGTGTAGAGCTATTCTGGGTGCATCGTCCTCACATATATTAATGTATGTACGTATGTTAATATTGTAAAACACCAATTTTTTTTTTTTTAAAAGAGTAAGTTTGGAGTTTCTTGTGCGTTCTTCTCCATAACAATCTACTTTCCGAATGCACGGTAGAATCTTTTTTTTTTTTTTTTTTTTGTCTTATTTTTTTTTTATTACTTTTAAATATTTTTTTATTACTTTTAATTTTTAATTTTAATTTATGTGACGTTCAAAAGTGCCGTTTATTGGCCTAATTGAATAAATATATTTGACTTTGACTTTTGACCTGATCCATTGCTTTACAAAGCACACACCACGCTTTTTTACAAAAATAGTACATTGTGATACAATTAAAATTATTTTCACATCAACATTTGTCAAAAATCGAATAGGCTGTGTAGGCTGTTTTCGTTGTAAAAAAAATGTCCAGTTGCAAAAACGCGCCATTTTATGAAAATTTTAATTTCATGTGTGATAAATTGATTCTTTTTTTTATTATGAGTTCAACTACAAGTAATGAAATATAATTAATTTTGCCCGATATTTTATCTTAGGCAATAAATGCGCAGTATGAAATTTTGTCCCAAAAATCTCGAGGAAGATTTATGGCGACTCACGATAATTTTATTTTATGGACAAAAAAAAAAAATTCTTTGATTTGTTTTTACTATTTCCCACAACTGTATTGAAAAACGTCGTGTGATACACGGGTGTGTAGGTTATTGCAAACTCGTGTCATTAAAAGCCTTCGGCTCGGGCTTTTTAATGACAGCTCGTTTGCAATAACCTACTTTCCACCCTTTTATCACAATGTACTATTTTTTTGTTTATCACACTGTTCTTAATTTAAATGTATTGAAAATTATTTTCTACTTTTTAGTTTGTTTTTCTATTAAAGCGTGTTTTTTTTTGTTTTTTGAACTATTATTTATTTTTACGTTTTAGTTTAATCTCTAATTCTGAAGAGCCTGGTAAGGATAATGGAATAAACTATTGCATTGTCATCAGTCCTTGATAAGTGTGCAAAGTTTCATATTAATCCGACGTTTTGAAGCAGGTGAAAATCACGTTCAAGGATTCCGTAACATAGATACATTGACGCACTTACATACGAAGCTAATAAAAGTGTGTTAAAAATTAAGTACTTATTTTAATATCTTTGTCCCACACTAGGAATTTCTCTTGTATCGTGGGAGCGTTTACAATAATATAAACTCACACAAACACCCAGAGCCGGAACAACTATCTGTAGGTCATACAAATTTTTGTTCTGTCGGGAATCGAACCCGCGATACGCAACGCCTGCTGCGTTGCGTATCGCGGGTTCGATTCCCGATCGCTCAACCACTGCGCTAATCGTACGCCTTAAGTTATCGCTTACAAAATATTTACTTTTAAACTATTTATAAATTGGTATTTCGGTTTATAGCGTAGAAACAGCACGATTATCTAGATTATAGCGTTCCAACAGGAGATAGAAACAAAATAATTATATAATACTTCATCTATTTTCCCTTACTAAACCATGAATTTAGCCATTGCTCTTCCTTCTTCCTCTTCGCCTCAGTCTCCTCCGGCCACACGAGGCTCTCGATCCAGGGCACGTAGTGTGAGACCCTGGTGTACATGCCGGCTGAGCCGAGGATGCCGCAGTCCTTGCCGTATGACGTCACGCCGATGATGTGGTACAGACACTTGGCATTGCCGACTTGAAGAGGGCCACCGCTGTCACCCTGTGGTATGATAAAGAATAATACACATTATTCTATCTGCCTAATAACTGCATAAATAATTAAAAGCTAACAGTTAATTTTAACATTCCATACCATCCTGTCCCCTGTCACGCTATCACTGGATCCTTTTTCTTTCATACGAGTATCACTCCTTACACAGTCCATTCATCTTTTCTTTAGCCTTCCTCTCCTTCTCCATCCATCCATATTTATACATAACTATTTTAGTTACATGCGTTTCATCCCTCCTCATCACATGACCGTACCAGGACAAACGGTTTCCTTTCTACTTTTCTGTCACTGGCGCTACTTTCAAACTGCCTCTAATATACTTATTTCTCACTTTATCCATTCTCATCACGCCGCACACCCATCTCAACATTCTCTTATCTGCTACATGCAATCTCTTTTTACCTGGCTGCAAGGGAAGGGTTACGTTTTCAACCATCTTTTTCTCAGTCCAACATTCTGATCCAAACAGTATGACAGGTCTAATCACGGACTTGTAGATTTTCCCCTTTAACTTGAGGGGCATTCGTGAGTCGCAAGTTATTCCAGTGACTGTCGCCATTTCACCCACCTTGATTTAATCCGGTACGTTACGCCTCGGTATATCTTTATTTTAACAGTAAGTGTATATAGCTAAATGAGTAGTACCTAAGGGTTAAGAACTTTTAAAACTCAGTGAAAATATTCGTAGATACATTATACAGTGAATAGATAGGGCGAGGGAGGCTCAAGAAAATATGACTGGATCAGCCAAGATAGATGGATATGAAATAACGTCATTAATAGCGAAACAGTTACACGAAACAGAAACGTTGCGCCGACGAGTGATTCATCAACTCGTCCTACATGCCTACGGCCCATTTAGGACGACTTGCAGAAAATCAAAATGAATAATATTTTCATTCTGCAACTCGCCCCGCTTTTCTTTTTTGTAGAACGTAAACTTTATCAACGTTTGTTACAGTTAGTAAGACAAGATATAACAATATTTTTTTTACTTTCAGTTTTACTTTTGTTTTGTTCATAGATTATTGAATATAAAAAAGTTTTGTTTTTTTTCTAGAACAACAGTTTATTGTTTAATTTTACAAGCAAACGCACAAGTTCAAGTGTTATCCGAAATTAATAGGAATGGTAGACATGTATGTATTTTGATTATTATCAGGTAAGTAGACAATGGTTAGACGTATTCCACATTGGGCACCCGCTTTATATTATAGTACCTGGGCGACCGAGCTCTGCTTGGGTGAAAATAGAGAAAACAACGTTTTCTAAAAATGAAACCTATAGATCGATTTATTGCCCCCAAAACTCGCTGCATACTATATTTCATAAAAATCGTTGGAGCCGTTTCCGAGATTCAGATTATATATATACATATTTACAAGAATTGCTCGTTTAAAGGTATTAGATATATTTCACAGAATCTTAAATCTCCCATGCAGTACTCTTTTTACATATCATGATGCCAGCCTCAGCAATACTTCCTCATGATTATAATCTCCCGGTACTCCGTTAGTCTCTACCGCTTATGATTCTAGGGCCACAAATAATTATTAATGATTCTGGCTTCCTTGTAAACTACAAGGAAGCCAGAATATAGGGTATAAATGATTATGATGTGTTTTTTTTGGGTGCGCCAAAGTTCACCTAAATTTTCAACTCCGATAATTGGAAATCCGAAAATGTTCTTCCTAACCATTTTTCATCCTACCAATCACAATTCCTAACTACTCTGTCTCTACAGTTCATAATTCCGAAGCATTAAACTTCATAATGTCAGTAGCAATAAACATTTATTATACTTTTATTTGTTTTCCTATATTTTCTCAACATAACCATCGTTTACACTATTATTCAAAGTCATATCTTTTTGTGTGTCATGCTCTCTCTAATGTCTCTCTAATGGTGGCACGTGTGTTGGATCATTCGGTTCCCTTCATGATGGTTGAGCTGCCGATCCATGTGTCATGTTCGTGAACGGGCGCCATCAGTTGGGATTATAAATAAATAATAAATAAATAAAGTTTATTATCAAAAAAGCCAAATACAATTTTTCCATCTCAATTAAACATAAAAACGCCATGTTATGATGTAAACACTATACATTATTTGAGACAGAGTGAACGTCTGTGTCTGTGCTAGTATAAACTGTGTTACAGACACAGGCGCCTTCCTCTTACAGTTCATTTACAATTTGCTGCACCTTGTAGTAGTTTTAATAAGCATAAACTTAGTTTAATATAAGTACCTACATAACACTTATCAAAATTTATGTAAACAAGGAATAGGAGTATGTGTGGGTGTGTGTGTGAGTGTATGTGTGAGTGTGTGTGTGGGTGTGTTTGGTTGTGTGTTTGGAATATTACACAGTATAAAATAATATATAATAAAGGAGCACTTTAAATCTGTTTTTAGATGCGTTCGTAAGATTTTTTTGCAAAGAGTTGTTCAGTCTCATCGTAGGTTAACTTTTGGAGAAAACTACTAACTACAGTTTTACATTTAAATCTAGGTAAGGGATATACGTTGCAAGTTTTGTTAATAATGTTATAAAGGTGACTACTAAGCCACGGGTAGCTTCGCCTCGCCAGAGCAGTTTTGGTGGTGACAGGGGTGCATACAGGATCTTTACGTCGTTTATTTTGCGCCAGTAACCTTGGGCCATAGTTCAATGATGAGTGTACACGTAAAGTGATGTTAAGTGCACAGAGCTGTCGGACAGTGAGTACAGATACTTCTTTATAGAGCTGGGTGGTCGGGTACCGATAAGGTTTGGTTTGATTGGTCATAACTTAGCTGCCTCCGCCTGTTTTTAATTACCTATTTATTGTATTTTTAATTGTTTGTTTTACTGTAGAAACTTGTAAGCTTGTAAGTGCTTTAATTTTTTTTTTTTTACTTCGTTCACACATATATGTATTTTTTTTTTTCAACGGCCTATTGTAACCAACTACTTGTAAAACACATTTTTTTTTTAAAAGAGTAGTAACTGTGGAGTTTCTTGTCCATTCTTCTCCGCAACAAGCTACATTTCCGAATGGACGGTAGAATCAATTAATATTAGCTTTAATTTTTTTTTTTGACTTTCGAAAGTGCCGCTTAATGGCCTAATTGAATAAATAAATTTTGATTTTGTTTTTTTGATTTTGTTCAGTATTAAAAAAAAAAATTATAAACATTAATTTTGCGTAACTTTATTTTCACATAACATGACTTTAATATTCACATAACTCTAATTTTATTTATAGCGGTGTGTACCTGCAAAGATATCCATAGGTTAGGTTAGGTTAGAACTGTGACCCCCCCGGTGGGTTCCCGCATTGTCGAGGCGGGGGGGCTCAGTAACCGTGGCTTGGTCACCCACGGTGAAGCGAAGAGGAACCCGAGGAGGGGCCGCTCGTCAGGGCTTTTGCCGATTAAGCCGACGACGTAGCGGCCAACTAGTAGGTTGCGGTGCCGCTTGGTAACAGGCGACATCGCAACTGAGGCGGGCCGCGATGTCTTATGGAGCGTCCCAGGTCCCATACAATGTCGCGGCTGAGGGTTGGAGGCCGCGGCGGGAGAGGAGTGCCAGTATTGCGGTGCGCCGCTCTCCCTACCTTCCGCGGCCTGGACGGGGTCGCCACCGTCTGATGGCGGACGCGGTGGGGCCGCAGGGGAAGAGGAGTGACGGTATTGCGTTAGCCGCTCTCCCTATCCCCTGCGGCCGACAAATGGTAGGTGGCGGGGCCATTGACCTTGACCCGTCACGGGGGACCAAGGGTGCCATACACGGGGTCGTCTGGCGCCCATGTGCTGGTTTGGTCCCTGGGGTGGTCACGGCGTACAGTGTGTTCTGGTGCGCCGGTGATGGGGGGTACTCCCCCGAGGAGGGTCCGGTGACGGACAGCCGCGGCGGGTTCGCGGTGAGTGCTAACGCGTGCCCGTGTTCCCGCCATAAGCGGCACAGGAGGACACCGTGGAGTTTTAGTGGGTTAGAGTCCCACATAACTGCATTATATCTCCCCGTGGTAGTGCAGTATGCATGAGCATTTCTCCACGCAAAAAAAAAAAAGGTTAGAACTGTGAACAACTTCGCGCGAGCCGAGCGAGCGAAGCGAACGGTGCCGCGGCAGCGGCCGGCGAGCGCTACCTCGAAATTGGTCGCAAAATTTTTCTAAGTATTTTTTTCATATTACCCCCAAGACGACACTCTGACCTGAATCTCATTAATTTAACACAAAATCAGTGAAACGACGATAATTACCCACATATATATTTTATTACACTTGGTAAATGTTTCTTTCTAAATATGAGTGAAAATATTATGGTAATTATGTTTAGGGATAAAAGCGTTATGATAAAAAACAGTAGGCGTTTAAATATATTTACATTAATGATATTATTAATTACAATTTTCGGCAACATGAGTGTTATGAACATCGCCGGTAGCACTACAAATAGTATGAATGAAAACTTTAGGATGTAAAATTTTAGGAAAAGTGATCAGTCGGATTACAAATCATTGGGAAGAACAATTTCGGATAAAGAACTTTAGGTGAGCCAATATGGACCCGTTTTTTTTATAGTAACAAGCGCGCTGAGTGAAAATGTTATTTATTTAGATTTTCTGCAAGTCGTCGTAAATGGGCCGTAGGATGAGTTGATGAATTACTCGATGTAAGAACGTTTATAACATTGTCTTACCTCGCAGGTGTCTATAACTTCATTGTGTGAGCCGTAGCACATTTGCTTGACATGATCGTAGCCGTGGCTGAGGTGTCTGTGAGGTCTGTACATCTTTTTGCAATCTGTCTCGTTGAACTCCTCCAGATTCAACTGATAAAACAAGTTTAGAGTAGCTATGACAAATTTGTAAAAATGTGTAAGGAGATAGAATTATATTATACGTAACACTGTTAGTAAAAACCATTATTTTACTGACTTCCAAAAAGGAGAAGGTTTACTATCGTGGCCTTTCCCGCAGAGATAGCGCATCTTTCCAAAAAAACAACAAACAAGGACAGAGTATCCTAAGAAAATCAACGATAGAGTATCCTTCTATCAGTATTTTTTATCATAATCGTTTCGATTTCAGAGCCAACTCTTTAGAAACATGTAAACAAACATCTAATTTTACCTCCTTATGGTTTGAGAAAAAAATACCTACTCGGGCTTTCACCCGGTGATTTTTCTAGTTCCCACCCTGAGAAATATTCGTAGTTTTTGTATATTACTTTTAAAAACTCTGCACTTACTACTTGCAGTACATCTGCTAAAGCTTGTCTGTGTCCGAGGCGCCCCCAGCCGGCCGCATCAGCGCCACGTTGCCATTCTGCCCCTACATCCAGACATGCTGGAAGTAAGTCTCTGCCGATGGCTATCCTGGTATTATCATTAGGAAAATAGTTTTATTGATTGAAATTACACATACATAACATCACGCATGTAGTTCTGGAATGGTTAGGCAATGGGGCGAGCCTTTTGCCATCAACGGGGGCCAAACGACGGGCTGCTACTGAGAAATTCCAAATGGAAAAACCCAACAATATTTGTGCCCGGCCCAGGCATCGAATCCAAGACCGCATACTCAGCAGAATCACCACAAGACCAACGAATCAGTTAAAAGAGCTATAATTCGCGTTAATTTCTCATTATATTGTAATGCTTACGCATTTTAAAGTCTGACCAATATGTATACTTAGTTTGCAATTGAAATAAACGGTTTGATATTGGGTTTGTAGGGTACACTATCTACCCACATGGTTTATCTATACCAATATTATAAAGAGGGAGGATTTTTTTGTTTGTTTGTTTGTACCGAATAGGCTCCGAAACCAGTGGACCGATTTTAAAAATTCTATCACCAATAAAAAGTTACATTATTCCTGAGTGACATAGGCTATTTTTAATCCCGAAAATGGGTCCTGTTCCTGGTCCTGTTCCTGACGAGAGCGAAGCCGCGGGGAACAGCTAGTTTATTATACAAAACACACTCCATACACTAACAGAGTTGTTATATTTATTTATATAATAGATGATGTTTTACTTTTGATGCTATATTAAGGAAAAAAAAATATCTATCAATCTTTGTATGCGAATTGCCAAAACTATTCAAGGTACAGAAAATTCGCATACACAGATCGATCGATATTTTTGTTTCTCATTAATATAGCATCAAAAGTAAAAAATCAACCAGATGTCGGATTACGGCATTTTAGTTATACCACGGCAGTGTGTGCCAGCAACCTACACCATCGCGCATACCTAAAGGTTTAACCTTAGAATAATGGTTTAACGAATTCCATAGTAGTGGAAACTTACACAAAAATGCCCCGGATGAAAACTTACACGTTACACTTGGAACACCAAACATTTGAATCGTTACAAACTGAAAATGTTTAACACTTACTCGGTTTCCGTCTCTAGAAGTGCTATATCATGATACTTAGATGGTGCCTTATATTCAGGGTGGATGATAATTCTCTTGATTTTGTATATTTTCCAGGATTTCTTAGGGTCTGATCGTTTCAAAAGTCCCAGTGCGGCAAATGTTATGCTGCCCCTAGAAACATATTGAACGTTTAAAAAAGGTAAAGTTGTTGTGAAACTGAGGCCCTAGAAAAGTGACATTCTATCATCGAAAGCGTGGCGATAGCGATTGTCAACAAGGCAAAATTGTATGAGATTGACAAGCGATATCGAAAAAACCCGTGAATTATCCCTGACATTTTGATATGTCGACTATCGTCTTCACTGACGTCAAGCAGCTTGTCTGGAGCATCTAGTTTATTTGACAACTTACAGCACTCTAGTAGATGAGCAGTGTGCTGCAGTGAGTATGAATCTCTCGCTGATAATAGAGCCTCCACACAGCCACTGCGCAGAATCCACGTCATCTCCGTAACCAAGTAAAGCCTATGAAGAGATGATATTTTAATATTACAAATATAACACTTTAGCCAACAAGTACTTAGTCATTAAAAATCTATTCTGTTTTAATGGAACTGTTTAGAAAGACATTTGTATTAGAAGAGCTTATACTGAAGCCTAAATCCAGTGGCGCTGATAACCCCAATGGCTCAGACCCACTCAGAAAACAACGTAATAATTTGGTTCATATTGCTGATGTGAGTAAGAAGGTCTACTACTCTTTTCAGTCTCTTAAACGCCTCCAAAAATTATTACTATTTTTCACTCATGTTCAATCTCTTCTTCTACCGCTCATATACTATGCAAATATCTGTTTTCTATAATGTAACGGAGTTATTCCTAAACACAACGAAGTTACTTCTAAAAACTCGAGCGTCTACAGAACTAGTGCATCCGCTTTAGTTTTGGCCTTTGCGGAGGCCGTCCATGTTTTGAAATTCGGCGTCGGCAAGATACGTCGGCTAGATACCCATATCCTATCCCATCTCTACGCTTTTCTCCACAATCCAAATTCGCCTCAATACCTTTGCGAACGGTTTGAGTACCTCGCCCCGAGGGATAAACCTTGTCGCACGGCCACTTCGTTCCTTCTTCGAACTCCGCGTCACACTTCCAGCCGTTATAATGGCTCCTTCTCTGTTACTGCCGTGCAACTCTGGCACTCTCTCCCACACTCACTGCGCGATAGTCCTTCTCTCAATGTCTTCAAGAGGAAAATTAAGGAGCATTTTCTTTCAACGCAATCAATAATATTAGTAGATATATTATATTTATATATATTTGTATTTATGATCGTAGGTCTTTTATTTATCATTATCATAAGTATATTCTTCGTCGTTCGTTCGTTAATTAGTATCTCACTGTTAAATTGTACACTAGATTAATGCCCTCTATTAATACCCAAAAAGCTCTGGCGGACTATAAAAGAAATATGCCAAGTACTAAAACGATGCAACGATAACCAGGAACTACTGAAATATAAAGAAAATTGCAAAACTTCTATTAACGCGAGTAACAAGTACTTTGTCTCGGTGGGTCAGAAACTTGCAACGGACATTCTAAATAAGCAACTTAGAAAAGGGAACATAGACGACCTTAAAGATGGCAGTGCTCAAGGCCTCGATGGTTTCCGACCTCTGCTTCTGAAACACATTAAAAAGTTCATTCTCGAACCCTTAAAATACATATGCAATCCGAGCATGGAAACTGGTACCGTCCATGATTGCTGGAAAACTGCTGTTATCGCGCCTATTTTGTGGTTCCAAGAACACCCTGATAACCACCAGCCAATTTCGTTGCTTTGTGTTACATCCAAAATCCTCGAAAAACAGAGGAAAACTCAATTCTCTCAGAGCGGCAGTTTGGCTTTCGCCGAGGGAAATCTACCTCGCAAGCGGTGAGTTTGCTAACTGGTATCATCTAATCGAATATTGACAGGGGACGTCGATCGGCTGGAGTATTTCTTGACCTCGCCAAGGCCTTTGATACAGTCTCAATTTCCACACTGCTGCAAAAACTGGAAACCTTTGGTGTCAGAGGCCTGCCCTTGGACTGGTTCAGAAGCTACCTAAATGGTCGGCATCAGCTCGTCGGGATCTGGGAAAATGTTAGTGGGAGATTGCCGATTGCTTTCGGTGTGCCGCAGGGAAGCATCTTGGGACCCACCCTCTTCATTATGTACATGGACGACATTTTGAGACTCAATATCACGCAGTCAGATGTTATCTGCTATGCTGATGATACTGCCATAATTTTTTATGGAGCTACTTGGGCGGAGGCTCTCGACACGGCTGAAAAAGGGATGATTGTCATAAAAACATGGCTTGAGCAGAATTTACTGACGTTAAATCTAAAGAAGACTTACTTCTTGACTTTCCACCTAACTCGATCAGGTAGAACAAACGCTGATACACTAAAAATACACAGTACCAAATGCGATGCCTTTACATCGGAACCCGGCCCAGACGCCAACTGTAGCTGTGGCGACATCAACAGAGCTGACAGCACAAAATATCTGGGCGTCGTAATTGATCAGAACCTGTTCTTTAAAGCACAAGTTCGAACACTCGCAAAAAAGACTCGTAAATTCATTTACATCGCGGAACTTTTAATTTTATTTATTTTATTTATTTATTTATTTTAAAGAAAGCTTACAGACTAATAAAAACATAAAATAAATCGTAGGTAAGGAAAATGGCTAATTACAAGCTTCCACATGTATACATCGCGTTACAATAATAGCGATACACAGAATAAAATAATAACAATGGGTAGACAGTGATTAAAAATGAAAGGTTGAAGTAAATGGATTCGTACTACATTTAAATACCTAATACAAATATGACATTACACTAAATAACAAAAACTATTTCGCACTCACTCCCGACTGCCGCTAAAATATTCTTTACTAAGGATTTTTCTAATTTTGTGTGCGCCGGTGCAGAAGAGATCGATTTCCAAGTGTGTTGGCAACTTGTTGAAAGCTACAACGCTACGTATACAGAAGGCGTTACGCCTATAGTTTGTCAATGCGCACGGTGCCTGCAGCAGAGGCCGTGTTCGTAGGCTGCCTTGGTTAGTGCGAAGAAGTATTTTGCTGAGCAGCTCGGGACAATCCACCGAGCCATTTGCTATGTTTGCCAAAAAACATATGTCGTTGATGTTACGTCTTACGTGCAACGGTAAAAAATGGTATCGCTTACAACGGTGTTCGTAGTCGACTGAGAATTGCTTTGCCCTAAAGTCCAAGTATCTCAAGATAAATTTATTAAATTAATAAAGATAAATATTATTATTAAGAGCCAGTGCTCCTAAGAACATCTGCATACAGGTGTAAATCTCTCTATGTCAATCGGTACTACAGTACTGTGTTGGTGTCTGGGGCGGTGCCGCCAAGATGTGCATGCTGGAGCTGGAACGGGCTCAGCGTGCTGTCCTCAAGGTGCTATTGGGAAAACCAAGGCACTTTTCAACTGAAGACCTTTATAAGGAATCTGAGGTATTACGCGTGCGACAACAATTCACCCTAGGGTCACTGTTAAAACTGGTTAAAGACAAGGTAGTTCGTTCCAGCTGCAGTCAAAGGGATAGGAAACTGCCTGATAGAATGAAGCTTCCAAAAATTAAAAACCTATTTGCGTCCCGGTTTTTGCCGTATTATTACTGATACGCATCTTTAATTCCATAAGTAAAACTTTTACCATACCGTGCAAATACTCTAAGGCCAAATTAAAACTGAAGAAGTGGTTGTTGGACCGGACTTACGAGGCAGCAGAAAGTTTCCTTTAAAAAAAAAAAAAAAATGCCTTTATTTCCCAAAACAACAAACAACCTTGTACAATTTATCAAAGCTTCGTATATAGGCACGAAATAAGGTTGCAACCTTGCACAGTTCTTCCACAGGTTTACAGTTAGGCACTTAATAAGTTTGCAAGCTTGCACAGTTCTAATAAGTTTTGTAGGTAGGCACTAAAAGGTTGAAAAAAAAAACGGAACTGATTCATCCTGTTCCCAGTACTAGTTTATACTGTACTACGGTGGAACAGTTTGCCTCGTTCACCGCACAGGTACCTTTAGTGTTACACAAGTGATAAAAACATATTATTTTAGAAAAAAACATTTCGTAGACCAAACAAAGTACAGCAGATGTAAAATTTAGGGTAAACATAAAAAAATAATGGAGTTTATTATTCCTGTCTTTGCAGGTAATTCTTAAAATTGACACAGTATACGTAAAATATTTCGATGCTCTGTTTGTTTACACAAAATATAGTTGTTTGCAATATAATTACTTAAAACTAATATAAAATAATGAAAAATGGGTTTTAGGCCGGCAATGTACCACTTATCACAACTATTATCTTCAAATAAAGAGTGTAGTTGAAATTGTGTGTGTGTGTGTTTGAGTGTGTGTGTGTGTTTGAGTGTGTGTGTGTGTGTGTGTTTGGGTGTGTGTGTGAGTGTGTGTTTGTGCTGTTGTTGTTTGTGTATGTGAAGTATTAAGGTAACTCGGTTAAATATTGACTTTTAAAATTGATTCAGTATAATCATAGTTCAGTGATTTTAGAAGTTTAAAGAGTTCAGTTTTAAAATCATGACTTTTAAGATGGCGAACTTTTATGGTCTTTGATATCTTATTATAGATGTATGTTCCAAGGAAACTTATAAATCTTTGCGCAACAAGATTTTACAGCGAGGCACGGAGTATACAATATCTTGCCTTCTTCTTGTCGCAAAGTCGGGTTGATTTTTATGCTGACTTAATAATGTGGCCTTAATAAATAGCTGTCTTACTGTAAGGATTGATAGTTCTGAGTACAACAATTGGGTGGGGTATCTAAATCTTTTGTGAGTCATTGTTGTTGTTACTAACACTCTATGGATTTTTGTGTCCGAAATAAAGATATTCTATTCTATTCTATTCTATTACTTTAAGAACTGCACGCTGCGCTCGTTCTAAACTAATAAGAACAGTCTTGGAAGCACCCCCCCATGCAGTTAAAGCATAAGTTATAATAGACTGGCACAAGGAAAAATATACTAACAAGGATAAGTTTGGTGGACAAAAACTACGTATATTTTTAAAGATGTATATGAGTTCTCCTGACTCTAGATGTGAGGGTTGAGATATGTTCTTTCCAGTTTAAATGCTGATCAATGATCACACCTAGGTATTTGATTGCAGATGTTTTGGAGAGTTCATGACAAGGGCAGTTCCCCGAGATATTACATGTGTGGGCCTTTATATGAATAATGTTAGGAGGTGGTTCACTGCTTTTTGTTAAACTAAATGGTATGTATTTAGTTTTGAGTGTATTTAGGGTCAGAAGGTTTGAGTGTAACCAGTCTGAGACCATTCCAATTCCCTCTGCAGCCATTTGCTTCATTCCATGTTTTGCCGCTAAATACAAGAGCTGTATCGTCTGCGTACGCGAAGATTTGTCCCTGCCTTAACTGTAAATCACACAAGTCATTCACGTATATAAGGAAAAGCGTGGGTCCCAAAACACTCCCTTGTGGCACATCGAAAGTCACACTTTCTAGCTCACTCATGTAGTTGTTTATCCCAACACATTCTGTTCTATCAGACATATAGTCTGTAAAAAGTTTAAGAGCTATTCCACGGATTCCCAGTTGTTCCAGTTTTGCAAGAAGCAGGGGAACTGAGACCGTGTCGAATGCTTTTGCTAGAACCAGGAAAACCCCTATAGTTTTCTTCCCCGAATCCAGGTCATCAACAATGGCAGAAGTTAGGTTATTTATAGCATCGTTAGTTGACTTGTTTTTCTGAAACCGATATGATTGCTTGAGAGTAGTTTCTGAGATTCAAGGTAACGAATCAGCCTATTGTTCATAACCTTCTCAAGAACCTTAGATAAAGAAGGGAGAAGCGAAATTGGCCTGTAATTTGAGACACAGTCTTTGTCCTCTATTCCTATCCATAAGGCGGGGTCTTATGGATAGGAATTATTAAAGCCTTCTTGAGGGCTTCGGGAAAACACCCACCGACATGCACTGATTGCATATCATTGTTATGGGTAAAGCCAGTACAGCCACGCCTAATTTTAATATTGTAATAGGAATTCCATCACAACCAGTAGCATTGGACTGTTTTAAATTCAGTATGATAGATTTTACTTCATCATTATCCGTTGGCTGAAGGGCGAAAGAGTTGAGATTGGAGGGTCCATTAATGGGTGCCTCAGACAACCGCCGGCCGTTACTTAGTATTTTATTGGCTAATTGGGATCCTACATTTGCAAGATATCTGTTTACATGATTAATTGAACTCTGCGGATCAGGTTTGATTTTTAAGAGATCTTCGTTGTCATTACCCAAATCCGCAAAATTGCAAACATATTTAATTAATGACCATTGTTTCTTTAGATTATTTTTGTGCTTATTAATTTCAGACCTTAAATAGTTGTTTTTAAGATTTTTCAAAAGATTATTGCAGGTGTTGCGATATGTTTTATATGTAACATTTAAAATTATATTTTCTGGATCCTTCCGAAGCTTTTTATGGAGTTGGTCTCTATTTCTAATACATCTGCAGAGACAAGGAGTTATCCAGGGTCTAATGGCACGTTTCCTTCGTGAAGGTTTATATATGGTTGTATGCTAATTCATTGCGTCTGTTATAGCCTTCAAAAACACATTAGTTTAGTCACGTTACAGTCGTCGGCTGTTAGGAGAGTAGGCCAGTTAATTTGCTTTAAGTCCTCGATTATTGCCTGATAGTCAATTCGTTTGCAAGTTTTAGGTTTGCTAGCTTGAGAGTTAACTTTTTTAGACAGCGAAATCATAACAGAGGAATGGTCTGTGACTGTGGAATCGCAAACAACTGTCCGGGATAAAGAGGAACCCTTAAGAAAGACGTGATCCAGGCAATTTTTTTTCCTGGTCGGGAGGGTATGTGAGGGTAATAAACCGTGTGAAGCCAGTAAGTTTAAGTATCTCAAAGAATTAGGATTGCTATTATCTAATATATTAATATTTATGTCTCCTATCAAAATTATATTCCTATACATTTTTGAATTACTCAGTATACTATCTAGAGCATTAAGAAAATTATTAATATTTTTAAAAGCGGGCGATCTATATATTGATATTAGAGCGATTTCTTTTTCAATAGTAGAAACAAGGGAGTTCATTTCATCATCATTACTTAAAGGCTCATCAATTTTAGGTTTCAGATTATTTTTGAAATATATCACTACCCCATCATTTTGATTAATAGATTTAGCGGTAGCGAACGATTTATATGAGTCAATCTTGGGTAGTACCGCGAGTTTTGAAAGCCAGCATTCAGTCAAAACAATAATATCAAATTCCAAATCCAGCCGACCCAGTAAGACCTGAAAGTCGTCAAAATTATGTTTCAAGCTTCTTTTGTTTTGAGTCAGTATCTTGAATGTGTTACCTTTACTAAATACTTTTTTGCCGTTTTCAGGAATATCTACGCCTTGTGCCATGCCGACATGTACAGTTTTCTCGATGTCTTCCGAAATATGTGATAGATCGGCCATATTGTTTGAAATAATTGATTTTATTAGTCATGTCGGCAGCACAAAGCTGATACTCCTTACTAACGTCAGCATAAAGTGTGGTGTGTGTAAGATTGTGTGTGAGATTAAATTGTAGAATGTAAATATTGTGATTATTATGCGTTTGTGAACAGTTTTTTTTAGGATTGTTGATAAGCAGTAAAATAAGGACCCTTTCATAGTTAATAGTTAATATATTAATAAAAATGGAATATAAAAAGTAGCAATGAATCATACATAAAGGCATCTTAGTTATAATTAATAGTCAAGATCCCGAAGGGGTGGGCGCAATATTCTTAGCAATACCTTGGATTTGTTCGGTGGACTTAATTAATATCGCTGGCTGGTCCTCCGATTTCCTCAAAAATATCCTTCCGTTAGAAACCCAGCAGAACTTGAAGTCGTACTTCGTTTTTAACTCTCTGGATTGGTAGAGAAGTTTTCTGGCAGTTGGTGTAAGAGCTTCTGAGATGTAGACCGGTTGCTTGGCTCCAGCTATTTTAAGTACGTTAGTATTATATTTGTCATCTCTATTGTTCATATTGTAGGACGTTATAGCTTTTAAAGTGTCCGCACGCATTTTTGCAGTTTGGTACTCTATAAATATGGATTTATTTTGTCCAGATTTTTCCTGTACACTTGACGTATATGATTTGGAATATAAGGAACTTTTAGGGAGCTATGTAGTTGGTTCACAACCCCAATTAAATTTTCGTTCTCAGTAACAGGGACATTATTTACTTCTACTGTAGTTTCCAACTGTTTCCTCTATAGTGCTTCTACTTGTTCTTCAAGGTATTCAATTTTGGTGAGCGCAGCGTTATTATTCAGGAGTAAAGTATCATATTTTTGTCTTAAATCCTTGTACAAACCCGTAGACTCTTCAAGAGTTTTTTTCAGGATTTCAGTGTTTTCCTTATTTTGCTCTTTATGCTCACTGAAAATTTTGTTTTAATCAAAGAATTTTGAATCTTGCTTTTTAAAACTTTCTTGCATTTCCATGCGAAGCTGCGATATTTCCTCCATATCAGGGTGAGTCTTCCTTTTTATTATTCTCGAAGAGAGATCAGGTTCCGATCCAAAAGTTGTAGCCGCAGGTGAATGCAACATAATACTGCTTCTGATAATTTTGCTTATACTATGACGTGCAGTACTTTAATTGGTGCGTCATTCACACCAGCAGCAACCCAAACTCAGCTCCAAATCTCTCACGATAAGGTCTAATTTAGTACACTTTGTAATATAATTTTTGTTATGTTTTATCCCGTCTGTTCGCGTTGAGTGCGAGCAAGCGAATGAGACTTTGTTTTACTAGTTGATCTTACACACATTACATATTAGTACAGACACTCAGAAATACACACACTCTTTCACACTCGACATTTACTCATATTAACTGTTTTTCTTGCATTATGTCTTAGATTATATCATACGTTTCTATCTATTTATATTGTATAATAATATTTTTGTTTATTAGTCATTGATATAAATTGTATGCTGCGCTAGCAGGACACTTTAAATTACAACTCTGTGTTATATCTGGGTAACCAAGATACAGGCTGTGCCTAGTTTGGGACCCGTTGCTAATATTTCAACGTCATTGTTAATTCAATTAATGTATACAAAACGAATTATCTAACATGTAACTGTGTAAGGTAAATAAAAGATTTTATAATTTTTATTAAATGATCTCTATCACTCAAATGTTAGCTGGAAGAAAACTCCATTTGGAGCTAAGCTTTTGTGTGCGCCTTTGTACATAAATATTATTTTCACTTTGTGTAAATGTATTTTTGTGTAAAATAAATAAATAAGAAAGATAGTAGACTCAAGTACCCATACATCTGCACTTTAGTGACTTAATTAACACCATTGAATCTGCTATTAACGTGGGCAACTACTAGGCCCAAAATATTTAAAGAATTTTCCATCGAGTTTAAAATATTAAGATGAAGTTGTATTACAAGGGAGATGATTAGCTTGCTACCCTTGATCCCTGCTGATCTACAAAAAGGAGGCTTCAAGTCCCAAGATTACATACCACGTGTGGAAACTCCCATCTCTCAGCATTTCGTCCTCCAATCCCTAAAGTTGTGGTTGGGATATATGTATGGTTATGGCATCGCCCGTCTTTAATCCAATCCTTCACGAATATAAAGTTTCCAGGGAAGCGACATGAGAATGGTAGACTTTGGAAATAATCAAAGCATTCTGAAAAACAAAAGCAATGATTTTACCACATATTTAAAACTAGCAGATACCCTGCGTAAGCCACTACCATCAAAAAACCCGACTGCAAAGATGTAAATAAGAAGAAAATCATGCTGTGCAGTCGGTGGATCAGGAGGTCAGCCAGTTTGCGAACATTTATCCTTCGACTGCACAGCGTGATTTTCTTCTTGTTTAAATTTTTGCAGTCGGGTTTTTTTGATTTTTAACTTTTTTATTTACAACTTTTTAGATAACTTTTTTTTTCGAATGATCGTTAAACATATAAGTGGTATATAATTTTGTAATCATCTCTAAAAACCCTTCATTTTGATATGCCACTTGATGGGTTTGATTGAAAAAAAAATTGCAACGCCCACAAATGGCACCCAGAATCCGCCACGTTCCTTTTTTTTAACGGCACTTATCTAAGAACACTTGGGCGGTCAGGACATATCTAAAAATTTCTTAATTATAAAAATCCGTCAAGTTGTTTAAAAGATACGAGGTAATAAGGAATATTACAAACAGACATATACATAAAATGTATATCTGTTTGTAATTTTCTTGTATATGTATATTCAATGTAACGTATAGCGCGGAAAACATAATCCTTTCCTTGCAGCCGGATAAAAATAGTATATTATGCAACTAGTGAATAAAGGAAGGATTTAAAGTGAGGGCCATAGATAAATCACGAGCAAGTGAAGGATTCTAACGACTGAATCACGACCGGAGTGATTCATCATGATTGAATCACGAGCATAGCGAATGATTCATGACCCTCGATATAAATCCGTTTTATTCAATAGTTGCATACTATATTTTATACCATGACTACGAGAAAAAGAAAGATTTAGCACAAGGAATATTAATAAATAAAAAATAAATGGTTTATTTCCTTCAAAATTTACAAAAAATGTGAAACCCTGACCCCTGAGCTAGGTAACAGCACCTATGTTTCAGGGGCCGGTGACCACCTCCGTTACGTTAACGTAATGATAATTAATTAAACACCAATGCAATTAATATTAGAATTACAATCCAAATAAGTACGAGTATTCAATAAATATCATAGACTTAAATCAAAATCATTATTTTAATCCTAAATATAAACAAACTCAAAATTAAAATCGAAGAAGGAGTATAAAGTCGAGTATTCTCTGAACAAAAAGTTTGTATCGAGTATTTAACGCGCAAGGAGGTTGTGTAGCACTGAGATGGATGTGGAATATATATTTTTCGTACCACTTGCTCAAAAAAGTGACATTCTATGCCACAAAAAGCGAACATAACAATAGTAATTTTTAATCTGATAAAAACAGGGAAAGAGAATTGTACTGAATTTCATTCATCCTCTAGGGGGAGAATGTGATTTAAATTTGGAATACTTACCGAAATTTATACTGAACTACATCTGTGTTTACACTATTGAGTTTGTATATAAAGCATTATACATCTTTTTGAAAAAGGAATACGCATTTAAAGCAGTTATGATTATTAAATAAAATTACGAAAACCGACGAGGCCGTATGAGCTTGATACCTTTGCTTTTCCGATAAAAAAATATTAGTCTAGGAATTTGCCGCGTTTTTGTTTTCTTAAAATACATAAACGTTAAGTTTATTTTACTTTTAATTGTCATTATTTTTAATAAATGCTTATCTCATATTATTATTGTGTTAATTTTTTCGCAAATGGTACGAAAAGTAGAGTATTTTTCTCGGTGATAAAGCTGTCTTAGTCTTGGGTGAACATAAATCCCTCGCTTCACTCAGAACTCGTCTTAAATCCCTCGCTTCGCTCGTGATTTAAGGCGGTACCCCGAGCAAAACGCCGCGCGAGCCGTTTTTACCCGACTGCCGAAGGAGGGTAATATGTTTATCAGTCTATGTATGTATGTATGTATGTATGTATGTATGTATGTATGTTTGTTCCTATGTGGCGTTCCAGAGACCAAACGCGTTGGCCGATTTTGATGATTCATACGTCAATCGATTCGTCTTAACCCTGCGAGTGTCATAGGCTACGTTAAAATTGGACAATAGAAAAATGGCGGATTTTGGGCGCCATATTGTAGGGTCCCAAATTTTTTTTTTCTTCCAAACCCAGTGTGTGGGGTATCAAAATAAAGGGTTTTAAGAGGTGATTTCAAAAATATATAACACTTATATGTTTAAATGTATCTAATTCGAAAAAAACTTAACTAAAAACTTATAAATAAAAAAAGTTAAATCAAAAAATCAAAAAACCCGACTGCTTCAAAAGCGAACTAAAAAGACGTAAACAAGGAAAAAATCATGCTGTGCAGGCGGAGGATACACCAGATTTTGGTCAGCCAGCCCGCGAATATGTATCCTCCGACTGCACAACATGATTTTTTCCTTGTTTATTACGTCTTTTTAGTTCGCTTTTGAAGCAGTCGGGTTTTTTGATTTTTTGATTTAACTTTTTTTTTGTGCTGTTTTTAGGAGCTATCTACTCGTTATTTAAAAAGAAATATCAATTAATAAAAATACATTAAATTTCTACATAATATTGATTCTAAAATGGTAGATTTAGTTTTTTCCTTCCAAAAAAACATAAAATTGAAAAATAATTATTGATATTATGCATCTCCTCGTAAAGTGTTCATTATTTTTTTTTAGTACTAACACTAATGGATAGACAATTTAATAACGAACATTTTTGTAGATTTTTTTTTTCAAAAGACCAATATTCGATTTTATAAAGTTTTTTTTCTAAAATCTGGGCGTATTCACTACTGTAATTCATGCGCCACCAGTGCCGCTAGACCAATAGGAATGCTCATATCTCATGCCGATTTTTTGGTCAGGGTACCGTCTTAAGTTTTTAACACCCTCGCTACGCTCGGGAGTAGACCTCGAGTCCTTCGTTACGCTCGAGATTTAAATCGTCACCCGCGACAGAAGACACTGCTTTATCCTCTTGGTTAATAATCTACTATGTGTGTTCTAAATTCAAACACCAAAACAGTGATTTAAAGTGCTTTTTATTCACTGTTTTCAGTCAAAAAAAATTTGAGTTTTATTAACCCCCGACGTTTAAAGAGGGCTGTTATAAGTTTGAAGTGTGTACCTGTGTTGTGAATAATTGTGTATTTGTGTTTCTGTTTGTGGCATCGAAGCTCCTAAACGGGTGAGCCGATTTTTATTTCGTTTTATTGTTTTAAGAGAAACATAATCGGGAGTATTCTTAGCGATGTTTGATGAAAATCGCGGCGTTTCAGCCAACTTTTTTTTAATTTGGGTATTTTCGCAAGATATCGTGTCATAATTACGTGTTCGAAAGATTGTTGATCGAAGCGTGTCACTACTAAATACATTATGTAGTATAAATAGAACATAATAAAAAATATGTCAGGGGTTTTGGAAGTTTTTAATTTTTACTTCTATTAATATACAAGTAAAAATTTCAAATTTCCAAAACCACCGATTTTTTTTATCCTACTGGATAAGGAATATCAGTTACGACGGTCATAGTAAAATTATAATTGGTACTTACTCTGTCTAGCGAGTGGGCCCTCTTTATTCACTATGGATCCATGAGGTCCTATGGCTGTGTTGCGATATCTGTGAAAAAAGATTTTCAAAAAGCAAAAACAATTCAAGAACCGTTTAACGTCGTATTCGATCGATTCATTGGTTCTGCGCCTGTTCTCACCGCGTACGTATCGGTTTGGTTTCTCATTCAAGAGAGTGCGAAAACAGAGAGTGCACCTGTGTTTGCGCACACGCTTGTGCTCTATAAAATATCTTCTGCGTACTTGGCTAATCTGTGTTGAGATTGGCTATCGTGGCCGAAATGCGGTTGGGACGATTATTCGATAAGTCTTCAGGATCATATAACTTGTCATAACCTTTAGGTTTACATACTTATGTGGATATGAAATATGGCTTGATTAACGCCCAGTTATTTGATCCGTAATTAACTCAACTAATGGATAAATATTTTAACCAATGTTTTAAAATTTCGGTCATAGGCGTTTATTTATCAATTGTTAGTCTAGAATGGTCAAATAATTTACTCTGCAACTTATTTAGCCAGTTGTGAGCTTAAAACATTGTTAAAAAAATATGAAGAAAATATAAAAGATGATTTTTAACTAATGATTATAAAACTAGGCCTAAGGGATCATTGAAAAAGTCACATTAGTACCTACTTGTACTACCTGGATTTGAATCCACGTAAGTTTACCTATGACGTCGCTGACATCGGTGAAGGAAAACATTGTGAAGGAAACCTAGACTTATAGTTTATGTAAGCTTGAAATCACCGTTCATGTATAACGAGGACAGTAGAGGGAAAGGAGAAACCAGCGCACACCAAGGATGGCAGGGCATAGCATTTTATCTCTGCCCAACGTAAATTAATACGTATCTAGCGGTAACAAGAAGAAGCACGAGCTCATGTAAAGAAAAAGCTGTTAAAAGAAATATACATTACAGAAGATTATCCCAAAGATATTTTAGATAAAAGGAAAGCACTACAACCTAAGCTAAAGGAAAAAAGGGACGAAGGAAATATTGCTTACCTAAAATATGATAAGCTTATTGTCAAAGAGAATAAACACGAGAACGGGAAAAGGAAAAGAGAATTGTCTGTATCACCAAATTATAGCTCCCAGGCAAAGAAACAACAGACTGCCACACAATATAAGGGTAACGTAACAAACGCATTTGAAAAAAAAAACCGGCCTAGTGCGAGTCGGACTCGCGCACGAAGGGTTCCGTACCATTATCGCAGAAAACGGCACAAAAATCACTTTTGTTGTATGGGAGCCCCCCTTAAATATTAATTTTATTCTGTTTTTAGTATTTGTTGTTATAGCGGCAACACAAATACATCATCTGTGAATATTTCAACTGTCTAGCTATCACGGTTCATGAGATATAGCCTGGTGACAGACAGACAGACAGACCGACAGACAGACAGACAGACGGACCGCGGAGTCTTAGTAATAGGGTCCCGTTTTTACCATTTGGGTACGGAACCCTAAAAATGAGAGCTAGACCAAACCCCCAACCTACTCCTTCATCTAGCACCCAGAAAAATAAAAACTAATAGCAACTAAAAAACGCCAAACGGAAATCACTACAAGAACAAAATAAAGAAACTGCGAAACCGACAAATCACCAATCTCCCCCAAGCCGGCTGGTCCCGTGGGGGGAAAAGACCACAACCCTCCAGCAACAGCTGAAGAAATAACTGCAAAAAAAATTAAACCACAACAAACTCTCAAGATTGGAACATTTAATGTAAGATCTCTAGCAACAGCAAAAAGATTTAAAGAACTGACATACCTATTATAGTATGTTAATAACAACTTTTTCTTTTTAAATTGATTAAACAATGCACCTGCCTTGTTATCTCTTCACCACCCTTGGTTGACTGGTAGAGAATGCCTAAGGCATTAAGTCCGCCTTTGTACCTATTTGTGCATGAAGTCTTAATAAATAATAAATAAATAAATAAACTGTATATTATGAAAACCTTTTTTAAAGCATCCAAAAACCGCAAGTGGACTTGGCTCTCTCCTTGTGGCATTTGAAATAAAAATGAAATTGATTTCATCCTGTCGAACGAACCTAAGAGGATAAGAAACGTAGAGGTGTTACATGGTTTTGGATTCAGATCCGATCATCACTTTGTTAGAGCTACTTATACACTATATCAAGACAAAAAGAGTAGAACATCGTTCAAAGTACAACCAAAATCTCTGAACTGCCGAGGAAACATCCTTCATATTTAAATAACCCTGAGATCAACATATGTCAACTGGAAACATAATACAATGATGAAGAAGCAGATATGCAAACATTATACGATAAACTAGTAAACATTGTCAACACCAGCCTCACATGTAGCTCAAATAATAAGGAACTTAGCGCCATCAACAAAATACTTAGTAAATCTACTCAAGTTCTTCTTACTAGACGAACTGAACTTCTGAAAACGAAACGAAAAACCAAAGAAATAAAGGAGGAACTGAGCAAATTATTTAAATAAACAAGTAAGGCAATCGATAAGGACTATAAAGACCATAGGAACAAAATAATTGAAGCTAATCTTATGGAATACAGAAGCACAAAAAGAGGCTACAAGAAACTTACTACGCACAAAAATCTGAAGAAACCAAAACCAGACTGGACATCATTAACTGCGCTACAGATTTTTACAAACAATTATATAAAGAGCCCCGGTCCTGACGGCATACAAAACGAAACTCTAAAAGCCGGTGCTGCTAAACATGGACATATAATACTAAAATAAAATCCAAACTTGTGGCATGTCAGAAAGCAATGGAAAGGACTGGAATGGAAAAGGCAATGGAAAGGACAGGAATGAAATGGAAAAGACTTAAAATAAGAAGAATTCATAAAGTAAAAAGCGAACACATAAGACGGAGAACGAAAATTATAGATGTCCTACATTATGCTCTAAAACAGAAGTGGCGCTGGACAGGACATTTAGTAAGATACACAGATAAAAGATGGACACTTGAGTCAACAGTGTGTGAAGGACCGACGGAAAAAAGAAGAAGAGGGCGCCCTAGGAAAAGGTGGATAGAAGACATAAAAGCTGTAGCAGGTAGCGAATGGATAACGAAAGCAAAAGACAGGGAGGCCTGGCACAAGCTGGAGGAGGCTTATACCTGAGAAGGGGTTCCGTTCAATGAAATAAAGACAGTAACGATAGTGATGGAAGTGAAATACAAAAAAATGAAAATTTATTTTAAGTTATGAATGTTTAATGACAGTAATATTTTATTTAAATTCAATGACTGTACAATTTAACTGAAATTCAATTATTTTTTAAGATACTTTAATGAATTTATTTATTTATTTTATTAAGGACAACCAACAAAGCATACACCAAAAAATACATGTTAAAGTACTCATTTATACATTGTATAGTGTAGCCTTAATTAAAAGCTGCCACGGCATGCATTAAACAAAGGAATAGGAAATGTAGAACAGCTATAAACAGCAATTACTTTTTTAAATAGATTGTTACAAAAAAAAAGAAATGAAAAAGACAAAAAAAATATAAACTGCAATATTCTTTTCTCTTTTTCACTCTTGTGATAAAGCCCTATGCAAGACAGACTTAACTTTATGTAAAGAGTAAGACATATCAATATTCACACTGGGTGAGCGTGACAGGCGACTAAACTGAACCTGCAGTCTGTTAATGGTGGAAAAATGACCCAGATTAGTTTTAAAGCTCTTAGCGCAAAGTAACTAATATCTGGACTTACGAGCAGGTTTGCAAGGTACATTTATATTTATCTGACTCAGCAACCTCGGACAATCAATGTGAGTGTTTATTATTTTGTATAGGAACAGACGATCTAGGATCATACGACGATTTTCCAGACTCATAAGTTTGAAATATTTCAAGCGTGAGCTGTAGCTAGTTAAATTTTTGACGATATTGCAGTGATAAGACAAATGCCAAATAAATCTTTTCTGCACTGATTCTAATCGACGTTTATGTATTTCGTAGATTGGAGTCCAAACTATGCTGCAATATTCTAAGCCTGACCTGACTATTGAGTTAAAGATTGCGATTTTAGTTGAGGCGCTTTTAAAATCTTTACTGTTACGCAGAATAAAATCCAACATCTTAACGGTCCTATTTTTCTAGAAAAATGCACGTGATTGCATTTGTCAGCATTATGTTACATGTTATTCTCCAAACACCATAGGGAAAAACGGTTCAAGTCTTCTTTGAGCTTAAATGGATTCTGATTGGACTCTATTCGTTTTATAATTTTTAAATCGTCTGCGTATAAATATATCTTCGAGTGTACAAAACAAGACGCTATGTAATTTAGGAATATATTGAAAAACGCCTGAGGGCGTCGGAAACAGGTTTGACGAATAACCGTTGACCACAACCTTAGATGTGCGCTTAACAAGGTAAGACTCACACCACTGCAATAAATTGCCTGCAATTCCGATTGTGTGCAACTTATTAACAAATGTTTTATGATTATATATTGTCAAACGCCTTGCTAAAATCAGTCTAGATTACATCTACAGGTGATCCATGGTCTACAGCATCGGCCAAATCCGATATGAAGCACGCAAGATTGGTTCCAGTAGAACGGCCTTTCATGAAGCCGTGTTGAACAGGCATCAATATTTGTTTCACATGCCACGAAATTACAGGGTACACCAAAGCTTCGAACACCTTGCCAAAAATAGACAAAATAGAATGAATTAATATTCTATTTTAGTTTTTATGAATGTATAATTTGATTAATATTTTATTTTAATGATAACGAATGTATAATTTGATTGATATTTTATTTTAATATTAACTAATATATAATTTAATTGATATTTTAATTTAATGTTTATGATTGTATAATTTAATTGATAGTTTATTTTAATGTTCATGAAAGTATTATTTAACTGATATTCTATTATAATGTTTAATGAATGTTTATTTTAATAATTTTAATATTCTATATTTTTTTATAATGCTTATATTTGGATGTTATATTGATGATTCGAAATAAATGGGTTTATTATTAGCGGTAACAAGATACAGGTTCCTACGTTTATAGATTGACATTAGCTTAGAGAAGTGGTTTCCCTTCGCGAAGTCAGGCTGAGGAACTCCAAGGCATACGACAGCATGCGCTGGAGTTTGCTATCATAGGATCCCTTGTCCGACCGTCTCTGACGTGCGCTGGCCCTCGGCATGCCACGGGATATCTTGGCAGCTGCTGCAATGCCACGGTCTCTAATAACTGGCCGGAGGCAAAATCCTATAGCTTAGAGAAGTGGTTTCCATTCGCGAAGTCAGGCTGAGGAACTCCAAGGCATACGACAGCATGCGCTGGAGTTTGAGATGAATTGAAGTGTATAGGTGTACTCATAAATCTAATCTACAAATCTTGCACAGAGCTCAAAATAAAATTATCAAAGTCCTGTTTAATTAGAATTACCGAACACCAACATTAAAACTTAACAATGACACAACACACACTTGTATACTTGTACATACAATTTTAAATAAAAAAATACACTCACAACTATCTCTTACAAAACAATCACAAATGGAAAACAGATACAAAACTAGACAAGAAAATGACATAAAAAGTGCGGGCGCATAGAACAAACTACAGCAGGAACACGATTCGGAATGTAAAAGCTCAAAAATCCATGTACACTTTCAAAAAATCTCTAAAGAGACACATTTTAGCGGATTTAAAATTTTAAGCTATCTTCGGGAACTGTAATAATCTAACCTATTTTTAACCGACTTACCAAAAAGGCGGAGGTTCTATGTTCGACTTCTTGTATGTTTTTTTTTTTTTTTTATGTATGTTCATCGATATCTCTCCGCCAATTGTGGACCGATTTTGAAAATTCTTTTTTTGTTTGGCAGAACATGTGCCGAAATTGGTCCCATTTTAATTTGTTAAAGATCTGATGAAGAACTTCGGAGACATACAACAGAACTCTTCAATAAATAACGGCAAATCATTCGGGATTGCTTCAATCGCATGTCTGTTTATTGTTTATACCATTTCATAACATAACATCACGCCAGTATACTGAAAGGGGTACGCAGAACTCTAATTTCACCGGTTATGTTCAAGTTTCATGTTTTTCGGGTAATCTGTTCTGGCGTAATAGGTACTTACTAAACAACTTGCCTATTAGGTAGGTAAAACTAAAAAGGGTAAAATAAAAAACTTTTTTGCAAAAAAATACTACCGACTTCCAAATGAAAAACTACAAAGTGAAAAATAACTTTATTTTTGGAAGTCGGTGTCCATATCGCAAATAATTGGCATCTACGAAAGATACCGACGTCCAAAAATAAAGTTATTTTTCACTTTGTAGTTTTTCATTTGGAAGTCGGTAGTATTTTTTTGCAAAAAAAGTTTTTTATTTTACACTTTTTATTTTCTATTTGTGTAACCGTCGCGTCGCCCAATGTATTTTAATTAGAACTAAGTTTTTTCTCATATAAGTGAAACAAATTCTTTTGAGAAATAAATTCATAAACCATATATGACTCGGTGCCTCATACATGGCTCAGGAGGGTGCTAGAATCGTATAAAATAGATACAACTCTGCACACCTTCCTGATGCCGTGTATGGGGCAATGGAGTACAGTCCTTCGCTATCCAGGATGTAGAAATATCCAGAGGAATAGCGAACCTGTAAGGATCGAGCGAGGTATATTCCAGGGTGATAGTTTGAGTCCACTTTGGATTTGCCTAGCCCTGAATTCTCTAAGCATGCTGCTGGAGAATTCAGGGCTAGGCTATCGGTTGAAGAGAGGTGGTCAGGTAATATCTCACCTCCTTCACATGGATGACATGAAGCTCTTTCACCCAGCAATCTTCATCTGATGGAGCTACTGAAGGTAACTGAAACTTTTAGTAGCGCCATCTGGATGGAGTTTGGTGTTGAGATGGAGTTCGAGGGGAGATTTTGGAATCCGTAGTAATTCAACCTGCGAATTACATAAACCTGAGATCCCTCCCCCAAACGAAACCTATAAATATTTGGGTATGTCGGAAGCGTTAGGTATCAGCACTACTGATATGAAGCAATCGTTGAAGGAACGCTTCTTTGGCCGCGTAAAACAGGTAAAATAGCCTTATTTCGGGCGGAAAAAAGGTGCGTACGTTCAACGGTTGGGTCATGTTGGGTATTGATGTACTTTTACGGCATACTCAAATGGACTCAAACGCGACTTGACGCCCTGGATAGGTGGGTCCTGCTGACTGCATATCGGCTGCATCATCCACGATCGTCGGTTATGAGATTGTATATCCCGCGGAAGTGTGGAGGCCGAGGCTTTTTAAATGCCAAAAACCTCCACAACCAATTACCAATTATGCAATCTCAGGGAATTTTTTCTACACATCAACGTGGGTATGCATCGAGATGTAGCAGTGAACAAGGGACTCACTACGCACTCCTTGGCGTATGAGAACTTGTGTAAGCCTGTAGTGCTTGACACTAACGACCGTGAAGGTATGGCAGAGTAAGGAGTTTCACGGACGCTTTTTCAGGGCCTTACATGGGTCCGATGTAGATCAATCAGCGTCCGTAGCCTGGCTGCGTTTTGGTGACCTCTTTGGGGAAACTGAAGGTTTTGTCTATGCAATTATGGACGAAGTTATCATGACAAATAACTACCGGTGATTTATTGATTTAGGATGGTACGGTTGACATCTGTCGGGCATGTCACCGCCCGGGTGAATCGATCCGCCACATTATTTCTGGTTTTTCTCGTCTAGCTAACGAAGAATACTTGCATAGGCACAACCTTGTAGCCAGGATTATCCATCAGCAACTTACTCTGAAATACACTCTTGTGGCATCGGAGGAGTCGTAATACAAGCAATATCACATTGGACTGAGATCGGTCCATCATCACTGACAGGACTTTAGTAGAAAATAAACCTGATATTGTGGTGGTAAACCGAATCCAGAGGCGTACAATGATTGTTACATTGCTGTCCCACATGACGGGAAACCTCGTGAAAGCCTAAGCCAGTATATAATAATTACATTGAATAATTTTATAATAAAAATAATAAAATTGAATAGTTGTATAATAATAATAATTAAATTAAATAAATTTATAATAATAACAATTACACATTTCCTGATACATGTCTAACAAGGCCTCCGCGAGTTGGCTTCGGCCCCTCGCACGCCTTTCAAAGGACCGGGAACCCAGAGTCTCAAGATTGTCAAAGTTATGTACAACAATTAAATTGAATAATTGTATAATTTATAAAGAAATCATTTATTTTATTATTACATATATTGCAAGCTCTTTAATCGTACTATCATTGTAAATTGATTTTATTAAGGAAATAAAAAGTGTATTTACTATATTATTATTATCATAACGGATTGTTAGCTTACTTTTCTTCGCCAATGTCACAATCAGTGCAGCAAACAACTGGCTCGTTGTCCTTATATGAGCAAATATCTGGTAAGTCTGGAATCTCGTACTCTACTGGATCGAAACCAGCATTACTCTGGAAAATAACAATGACTAATTATTAGTTTTCTCTAAAGGGGTTGACCCCTTAAATCTAGACACGCGGCACCGTGTCAGCGTGTCAGAAAAAAAAGGGTTTGTCCCTTACATCTAGACAACCAAGCTTAAGCAAAGAAGGAACTGGCGACTCATCAGTTGTGTGTTATTTTACACGAATCATTTGGAGCCACTTTTGTTCCCTTAATAACTCGAAATCTATCTAACATAAAGACATAAAAAATTGGGATATCTATTAAAAACCCTTATGAGATATTAAGGTAATAGTAGTCGAAAATTCTTCCATACAAACGTAGTCTAGCGATTACTCCACTGTTTGACGATGTACGTTTAAAATAAAATAAAATATATCAATTTGTCTCATCATTATCTAGCCCTGTATGGAAACAAAAAAGTAAAAAAATATGAATTTGAAAGTTATGAGCGTCGAAAGTTCCATGATTAACACTAAATTTAACGCATCTTTGGGCGGAATTAAATACCATAAGAAGAAAGAAAATTGCAAAACGGCCTCCTACAGGGATAGATTAGTAATTTAACAATGCAAATAATTTTCTGCTTATAATTGCCTGTTTATAAAATTTCGCGCGCACGTTTTCGTCCTAAATTATCATCCATTTTGATATGATACAAAGGACATGGACAGATTTTGTATGGGCGTCGGCATAGTTATCGAATTTAATTTACAACAATGGTTCTTGCTGTTTTATATTCGTGAATATGAGCACATTCAATTTCTATAAATAAAAAACTTCAAGAACTCGTCACAACAACAGACTAGATGAAAACAGTTTCATTAAACCTATTATTCAGATCGTTGCAATAAGTGTACAGATAATGATCTCGCTATTAAAAAAACGCCAGGCGCTTTAAATTAGCAAACAGTTGTGAGAATACAGTTATCTGATATGGTTTTAGCATTCTATATTTATTATATTCTTTATTGTACACCACAAAAATATATATACAGGACAAACAATCATAAAAGCAAGTGTACAATGGGCGGTCTTATCGCACAGGGCAATCTCATTACTAGTCATTTAAACAAAGTAATGGACTCCTAAGCTGTATAATGATTAGCGTGTTATAAACTGAGTCTGGTTGAGCCTCAAAAATGTGGCATTAATAACAAAAAATATCATAACTATTTTATTTATTTTATGTATACTTCTAAAGGTGCCTTAAATATATTTTTTTAAATCGCAAAAACAAACTGTCATTGTAAGAAGTGAACGTTGCTTTTGAAGTTTTTGAAGACATAGACAAAAACATCAAGTCTGACACATCGGCTGTCAAACACGTCGCATTCCGTTTTAAGTATTTTATTTTGTGTGAAATAGAAAAAAACTAAATAACTAACTCATGAAAATAAGAAAAATCATTTTATTAACTGCAAGCAATACCAATAGAGACAGTTTCGTGTGAATAAAATGTTCTTAATAAGAGAACTTGTCGCGTCTAATAACTTACGTGCGTGGTGAGGAACGTCCAATAATATATTGTTTCTTTCTCTATGGTCTATTATGGCGGAAAGTCACACACGGTACTTTGATTCGTCTTGCATTAGGTACTTTTTATTTTGAAATAAAAACGTCAAGTTCAGAGAGGTAAAAAAGTTTGTAATAATTCATGTTTCAATTTTTTTATACAATATTATGTATTTGTAATAGAATGTACTTTCTGTCCATGTCCTTTGCAAAAGTGCTAATTCGTGCGCGAACTATAGCTTCTTACTGCTCATCACAGCATCTATCTCTTTCGCACGTGTTGTCGGATGAGATAGCATGCATTTTATTTAACCTCGCGCACAAAATAGTTCGTGCCATCGCACAGTGTTTTACAGACCCAAAAAAAGTGACATCGGCTTTTTATTGGCTATTTATACTTAGTGTATAGTTCATTACAAATGCACGAGTAGATTTCTCATGTGCCAATTTTGTATACTTGTTTTTTTTTTTTAAATCGTAACGTTTTCGTGACCTTGAAGCCCAAAACACAAAAAAAAATCGTAAAAAAGCAACTGTACATAATTAAGCTTTATTCATATTGCAGGTTTATGAAGCAATTCAAGAAGAAAATTATCTCGTATTTATGTAATCAAAAATGATAATAGAACCCATGTTTTTTTTTTACCGAAATCACATTTTTTTTTTTTTCTAGATTGAAGTAGAATCTCTGTTTAGTACAAATAGATTAATTTTACTAAAAAAAACTACACACACACTACACTATTACTTTTAACTTGGGCCTAGGTTTTGAGAAAATGATTTTTATGTACCGAGATCAAAATTCCAAATTAAGGGGCGTCACAAAGGTCAATTATTATTGACCTTTTATAATCAACTAAAATTAATTATAATTTAGTTTAAACGTATTTATGACTTATCGATCATAGTGCATGATGCAGATATAGTCAATTGAATCGTAAACAATAACACCCATGATAACTCAGATAGGTTAAGTAGAAGGTAATCGCGGGGACTCCTGTGTATTTATTTGGTAAGTAGTAGACAGATTGTTCGACTAGGGTGCAGTACCTCAAAAGGTAAAAAAGGAAACCTTATAAGATCACTCTCTTGTCCGTCTGCCGTCTGTCCTGTGCTCGTCTGTTTGTCCGTGTGTCACCACCAATATTACTCAGGAACGTGTGGACCTAGCAAGTTGAAATTTATTTATCAATGACTAATGGATAGATAAAAAACCTAACCTACTGCCAGATGATCTAGAATGTTGAAATTTGGCCTCCAGCTGGGTAATTGTGTGTATACAAATGAAAGAATAAAGAAGACAGTATTTTTCCACGAAATCGATTTTAGGGTTCCGTACCTCGAAAGGAAAAACCGGAACCCTTATAAGATCAGTTTGTTGTCCGTCCGTCCGTCTGTCTGTAAGACCCTTTTTCTCAGGAAATTTATATCAATTACTCAGGTTTAGTTTCCCTTAAAGCTGTGAAAAAATCAAACTTCTATGCCAACGCATCAAAAGATACAGCCATTTTTGCCGCACATTTTTGCAAATTTTCGACACTCGCAAGAGAATCAAAACGTACAGGGTACTTCTCGTAAACTCAGAATCTTGAACTTGAACCGATAAAGGAAAATTTGCGAAAACCGTAAATTTTTAGTTACATCATATAATAAAAATATTTTTAATAATTTTAAACTTTCTACCCCTCATGAACGCGTAGAGGTATTTAATTGAAATTTATATCAAATACTCAGGTCTATAATACCTTTAAGCTGAGGTTTGTACGGAACCCTCGGTGCGTGAGTCCGACTCGCACTTGGCCGGTTTTTTTTTTTTTTTTTAAAACGTTGCCCTGCACTAGGAATTTTTTCCTGTATCGTGGGTGCGTTTACAAACATATAAACTCACATACACAAACACCCAGAGCCGGAACAACTATCTGTAGGTCATACAAATATTTATTCCGTGCGGGAATCGAACCCGCGACACGCAGCGCAGCAGTCAATCGCTCAACCACTGCGCCAACCATGCGCCCAATAACAACTATAATATATATTAACAACTAGCGCCTTTCGAAATTATAACAGCAAAAACTTTTTCCTTTACGGAAGTATAGATTCCACTGGGAAGCCAAAAGGAGGGTTATAATTTAGGAAACCAGTTTATTTTTTCAGGTAAGCCCGACTACAGCAACGTTACTAGAAAGGAGAACCCTCCTTTTGACGTTGCTGTAGTCGTAATCGTAGTAAAGATTCTTACCTGACTACGGCGAAGCCAAATGGACTGATAATATTTTAACCGAATTGTATGTATTTATATGAATCTTACTAGAGAATGGGCATCAGAATTCTCTGTGTATTGTAACAACTACACTGCGATCGCCAACCCACTGGTCAAGTGTGGCGATTACGGCAAAACCCACCAAAAAAAATAAGAAATGCCCCCTAGGCCCGGGCAGCCTGTTTACTCTCGGCTATGGTAGCGGTCGAGGTTACGGCATGGAATGAAGTTCTCAGCTCCGCGAGCTCCTGGTGGCGGAATGGCGGGACAGGCTTTTACGCCCTACCGCCGGCCTCGTTACCATCGAGGCGGTCCGGCCAGTGCTCGAGCGCTGGCTCGGGAGGAGGCACGGCTCCCTGTCGTTTCGGGTGACGCAGGTGCTCTCGGGGCATGGTTGCTTCGGGAAGTTCCTGTGTCGCATAAACAGGGAGCCGGACGCCCGGTGTCACCACTGCGTCGACTGCCGGGAGGACACGGCGCGGCATACGCTGGCAGAGTGTGCCGCTTGGGAGGAGCCACGCCGTGCCCTCATCTCTGAAGTAGGCAGTGACCTGTCGCTGCCGGCCGCAGTCGAGTCTATGGTCGGCAGCGAGGAGTCCTGGGACGCGGTGGTATCCTTCTGCGAAACAGTCGTCTCGCAGAAGGAGGCTGCGGAGAGGGAGAGGGAGATTTTATCTGCTAACCCGATCCACAGCAGACGCGCCGGGCGTCGGCGGAGGGCGGACAACGCCCTCTTCCAGCCCCCCCTAAATGGGTCCAGGGGTGACGGACTCGGGGACGTCCGTCGCCCCCCACACATCAGGACCCGAGGTGGCGGCGCGTAGTGTTCCTCGCGCGCCCCTCTTAGACGTTGCGGGGGGAGTCAAACACCTCACTCCCCCTCTAACCCGAGACCGTGGCCCGCAGAGGCGGGCCGGCACTAGCCGGGGGTTGCGGCAGTATCATTGTTCCCGCGACCCCCAGCGTAGGTGTGAGATGGAACACCGGGGTGGTTTTTAGTCAGTAGGAGTCTGACAGACCCCGCCGCCCCCCCAGGGCGGAGGACATCCGATGAGGATTTTCCACCCCGGCACAAAAAAAAAAAATGGAATGAAGTTCTGCGAATCCCCGGACGAAGGCCAGCTATCCAAATAAAAACCGACGATGGGCCCTGGCAACCTGCAACACGCGGTTCGTCACGGCTCGATAAACCTCAAATCTGGTAACCTGCTCTAGTTCTGAGAACGAGACCGGCATTCCCAGGTTGATGTCGGGTTGATCGTCCATATATTTCTCTAATTCTAATTATTTATTGTACACCAAAAACAATATTCAATACAATGTGATAAAAACCCTAGAGTGTGACAGAGAATGATGGCAAAAGAGGGTAGGATCCAGTGTACAATTTTATCTACACCCATGCTATAAATCTATACCAATATTATAAAGAGGAAAGATTTTTTTGTTTGTTTGTTTGTACCGAATAGGCTCCGAAACTACTGGACCGATTTTAAAAATTCTTTCACCAATAGAAAGCTACATTATTCCTGAGTGACATAGGCTATTTTTTATCCCGAAAACGGGTCCTGTGGGGAGGCCCACGGGAGCGAAGCCGCGGGGAACAGCTAGTCCTCTATAAAAGTTCTTGAAACAGTTAGCTTATTGCCAACATTAAAACAGCCAGTGTCATAGTAACCATAATATCATCCAAACGGGTGTTATAATGTTGTACTAAATTTAATTCAAAAAAAGAACATTGTCATGCACGCGCGTTTCACTACCACAGCGCCGTAATTTAAAAAAAAACTTATTAGAATTTTTGAATTGTCGTCGTATCCCGCCATTTTTGTTCAATAATAGTATTGAAAAAAAAATATTTTGTTGTTTACAAAAATGAGTGATACAAGCTTTGATAACACACCACCAGATATTTCTAATGCAGCAAAGGACATTTCTAACCAATTATTACCAGAATAGTCGAGAAAACATTATGAAAAGTCGTACCAAAATTTTATGAATTGGAAAATATATACGTGGGACACTCAGAAAGTTTTGCGAAACTAAAAAAAATTGTTCTATACGTACATATATTTTTATTAAATCTTTTCAAAGTACTTTCCACCAGCCTCTATACAAAGATTCATGCGCCTAAACCAGTTTTCAAAACACTTTTTCCAGTCCGCCGCAGACACCTCGTTTACAGCCTGCTCGAACGCAGCCAGCGCATCTTCCGGCGACGAAAATTGTATCCCTTTGAGCTGATTTTTTATTTTTGGGAATAAAAAGAAGTCACACGGTGCTAGATCAGGGCTGTAAGGAGGGTGACCCAGGAGTTTGACTGGCGTGCTGTCCAGGAAGTCCCTCGTTTTGAGTGCGGTGTGCGCAGGTGCATTGTCGTGGTGGAGCAGTAGCCCGCGGAGCCCTGTGTTTGGTCGCTTTTTGCTTATAACAGAGAAAACTTCTGGCAAACATTTGGTAGTATACCATTCGGCATTAATGCTTCTTTGATCCCGTAAGGGAATTGATACCAAGTGGCCAGTCAAATTAAAAAAGCTAGCGATCAAAATCTTACCCCCGCTTCTAGATCGCTTCACTTTGGTAGGCGTTGGCTCATTTTGAAACACCCAAACAGTCGACTTGCGCTTGGTTTCTGGGTCGTATTGATAAATCCAGGACTCATCACCTGTAACGATGTCGTAAACACGCCGAGACGAGCCTGCTTCAAATTTGTTAAGCATATCACGGCACCATTCCACCCGGGCCTGCTTCTGAGCATCGGTGAGGTTGTGCGGCACCCAGCGTGATACTATCCTCCTCACGCGAAGATGGCTGTGTAGAATCTCGTGAACGCTTCCCGATCCAATCTTCAATATGTGTTGAATCTCCTGATATGTAATTCGCCTATTGTCTTGGATTAAATTTTTCACTGCTAGCACGTTTTCTTCGGTAACAGCCGTCAAAGGGCGACCGCTTCTTTCGTCATCCCCCAAAGTTGGTCGACCGCGCTTGAATTCGTTATACCAACGATACACGGTTGCCTTGGAAGGGCCTTCATCCATGAATGCCATTTGAAGTCTATCGTACGATTCATCCGGTTTCAGGCGACACTTGAAATCGTATAAAATCATAGCTCTAAAATGTTCCCGGCGCAGATCCATATTTCAGTGAGACACAATACTTTGAATTAACTCGCAAAAAATGTGGAGGGAAATTTTGAAATTGGAACTTACTTATTTTTACTTATAAATAATCATATTTTCGAAAAACATTATAACTGGCCAGTCTCCCATATATAAAAACTTTTTTTCGCAATACTTTCTGAGGGGCCTGGTATAGTAGTACATCATTTTCTGAAGATAAGCTATTAGTATATATTTTCAAGAATTATTAGAAAAATTCAAATCTTCATCCCTATGGACCTTCTATTCAATGCTGAAAAGTACGCTAAGTATTAATACCCTATGGTTTCAGAACCTTTATAGAGGATTCATATCATGGGTGTAGATAAAGTCTTGTATGCAACTGTTATAATTAGGTATAACACTCATGTGATACTAAACCCACATTCGTGTTTTAATACCCCTTATTATACAACAGTTGCATAAATAACTATTAAAATAACATAATTATAATCATAAAAATAAATATATATATCTACTAACATTGCGTTAAAAGGAAATGCTCTTTAATTTTTCTCTTGAAAACATCGAGAGAAGGGCTATCACGTAGGGAGTGTGGGAGAGAATTTCCGAGGTGAACTGCAGTTACTGAGAAGGAGCCACCATAACGGCTGAAAGTGTGACGCGAGTGCAAATTAGAAGCGAAGTGGCCGTGCGACAAGGTTTGCCCCTCGGGATGACTCAAACCGTTCGCGAAGGTATTGGGGAGAATTAGGATTGTGCAGGATAGTATAGAGAAGGGATAAGATATGGGTATCTCGTCGACGCCGAATCGGCAGCCACTACAATCTGGTCCGAAATTCCAACACATAGTCGTACTTGCGGAGGCTGAAAATAGAGCTGAAAAAAATATGTGGTTGTCTCTAACTATTCTCAATCTCATTAATTCTTTGTTTTTATTTCCTTATTTTGATTATTCTTTTTACAATGGTTTTCAATCATCTTCATAGCCAAAGGGCTAAGAATAGTTACAGCACTGATAACAATATTTGTGCCACATGTTAGATTTAGTCTTTTTTTAGGGTTCCGTACCCAAAGGGTGAAAACGGGACCCTATTACTGAGACTCCGCGGTCCGTCTGTCTGTCTGTCTGTCTGTCTGTCTGTCTGTCTGTCTGTCTGTCTGTCTGTCTGTCTGTCTGTCTGTCTGTCTGTCTGTCTGTCTGTCTGTCTGTCTGTCTGTCTGTCTGTCTGTCTGTCTGTCTGTCTGTCTGTCTGTCTGTCTGTCTGTCTGTCTGTCTGTCTGTCTGTCTGTCTGTCTGTCTGTCTGTCTGTCTGTCTGTCTGTCTGTCTGTCTGTCTGTCTGTCTGTCTGTCTGTCTGTCTGTCTGTCTGTCTGTCTGTCTGTCTGTCTGTCTGTCTGTCTGTCTGTCTGTCTGTCTGTCTGTCTGTCTGTCTGTCTGTCTGTCTGTCTGTCTGTCTGTCTGTCTGTCTGTCTGTCTGTCTGTCTGTCTGTCTGTCTGTCTGTCTGTCTGTCTGTCTGTCTGTCTGTCTGTCTGTCTGTCTGTCTGTCTGTCTGTCTGTCTGTCTGTCTGTCTGTCTGTCTGTCTGTCTGTCTGTCTGTCTGTCTGTCTGTCTGTCACCAGGCTGTATCTCATGAACCGTGATAGCTAGACAGTTGAAATTTTCACAGATGATGTATATCTGTTGCCGCTACAACAACAAATACTAAAAACAAAATAAAATAAATATTTAAGGGGGGCTTCCATACAACAAACGTCATTTTTTTGCCGTTTTTTACGAAAATGGTACGGAACCCTTCGTGCGCGAGTCCGACTCGCACTTGGCCGGTTTTTTTTTATTTTACTTTTGTATAGATTCTTTTACCGATTGTTTTGTAAATGTGTGAAGATTGTAGGCCTTCTAGATGCTTGTTAACATTTGTTAACTTTTTAACTCGTTTTATTTTCTTTTGTTTAAATATATATATGTAATCTTTTTTTTTTGCTTTTCGTTACGACTTATTGTCGGGCCTACGTTGTCCCCACATATCTAAGTACTAATGCTGTAACAAGGAAATATTGTAAAACCAAACCATTTTTTTAAAAGAGTAACCATGGAGTTTCTTGCCGGTTCTTCTCCATAGGAAACGACCAACCCGAACCGTGCACCTTTTGTCGACGTTTTATAAGTGCCCATGTAGGCCTATATGAAATAAAAAAATTGATTTTGATTTTGATTTTTGGAAGCGGATGCACAAGTTCTGCAATCGCTCGAGTTTATTTAGGAGTACCTCCGTTGCATCTAGAAAACAGACATCCGCATAGTCTATGAGCGGTAGAAGAAGAGATTGAGCAAGAGTGACCTTAGTGTGAAATGGTAAGAATTTTTGGAGACGTTCAGGAGACTGAAAGGAGTAGAAGACCTTCTTACTCACATCAGCAATATTAGCCTCCCAAGAGAGGTTAGTGTCTATATGGACACCCAAGTTTTTTGCGCTTTTGGAGTTATATATGGGCACTGAGTTATACTTTACTGGTGGCAGAAACTGGGGATCCAATAGATTGAGCATGTATCTGCCACCAATAATGAGCGCTTGAGATTTAGTTGGGTTCAGGAGGAGTCCAAAAGACTGAGTCCACCTGTTGACATTCTCAAGGTCAACATTGATGTTCTCGTGAATACCGAGATTGTTTCTCGTGAAGTGTGTCGACCAGAACATTCGCTGAAGGTTTTACTGGTCTACGCCCCGACCTCGGCACAAGCCGATTATGAAGTAGAGACCATATATGAGGATATATCTATAGCCATGCATGGTTTCAAAACTTACTTCACCGTGGTCATGGGGGACTTCAACGCGAAACTGTACAAATGAGGCGACGATGAACTGCAGATGGGACAATTTGGAGTTAGAAGTCGGAACCACCAGGTTCACCTGCTGGCCAGTTTTATGGAGAAGGAACCCCCTCTCTATGCTGAACTCCTTCTTCCAAAATCGTGAGGTTAGTAAGTGGACCTGGCAGAGCCCTGAAGGTGCAACAAAAAATGAGATCAACTTCATCATGTCTAATGAGAAGTATGTATTCAATGATGTGTTTGTGATGAACGCAGTGAAAACCGGAAGTGATCACCGCATGGTAAGAGGCACATTGGACTTATATATTAAGCTGGAAAGATCTTGACTGATGAAGTCTATGGTCTGACCAGCATAAATCCAAATCCAATACCTCGAAAGCTTTCAGCTTGAACTCCAAAATCGTTTCAAATGCCTAGGGAGCTCCGTAGACAATTACAACGATGGGTTCTTGGAAACTGTCCTTATGGTCGGGTCTTCAAGACCCGTTGTACAAATAGAAACAAAAAACTCTCCGATCCTACTATCAAGCTCATGAAGTAGAGGCGTGAAATGATTCTGCGTGCAATTACCGGCAGGTCAATAGACGAATCTCTATGTCTTTGAATAGCAACCTCACCATGCGTATAAAAGATGCTATTGAGTGGAATAAGGGCTCCAAGGTGTTTGTAAGAGATTAAAATATTTGGCAGAGCCAGCACACAAAACTGATTCCAATAATAGCAAAATCATATCCGCCAAGATCGAGAGGTTCTATGGGCCAACTTCCCACGTTACGGACACGTTAACCAAGAAACCCGCTGCGAAACTAGCAAATGACCCAAGAGCAAGATTGACCCGACACTATACCGAAGACATTCTGTACGTCAGTCTGCACGAGATTAGGATGGCTCTAAAGCAGCTTAAAAACAACAAGGCACTGGGTGATGGTGGAATTTCGGTCGAACTGCTGAAGAAGGTTCTTCTTCTTCTTTTCGTGTAAGGATGTGGCCACCATTGTTGTCAGAGTTAAATAAGCTGCCTCTGGGAACCCCACAGGCATCCGACTTGGCTATTTATATCTCAGACGGGTGGAAAACCAGTACTTAAGGCCTTTCAGACGCAAATTGATGCCGACACGAGGAAAAAACGTCTTCGTCTTTACAAACATATGCTGCGGCAGGTTATTCAGGAGACCGAAGGGTATAACCTGCCCTTCTGCTTAGCGTTTGTGGACTACGAGAAAGCTTTCAATTCGACCGTGGCTTGAGCTTTACTGCAGTCTCTCCAACGGTGCCAAATCAACTACCTTACTGTACAAAAACCGCTACCATGTAAGTCCAACTACAGGATCAGGCCTCGGAACCTATCTTTCTGCAGCGAGACGTCAGACAGAGAAACATCATATCCCCGAAACTGTTCACCGCTGCACTGGAGGATATCTTCAAGGTTCTGGGCTGGGGAGGGCAAGGCATCAACGTTAATGGCGAGTACATTACTCACCTTCCATTTGCCGACAATATATTCGTCATAGCTGATGAATTTTAACTGTGAAGGACCTCAGTGCAATGCTCGATCATCTCAGTAGAGCTTCCGAAAGAGTGAGTCTCAAAATGAACATGGACAAACGAAGGTCATGTTTAATACCCATGTTGCACCCATTCCTATAAAGGTCGGAGCTTTTTTTATTTTTTTCCTGAATTTTCTTCAGCAAGAAACCCGACTTATTTTAATATAGTAGATTTAAAAAAAGTCAAAAACCAAGCATATTCTTAATATTGAACTTGATTCCCATTTTCACATTTTTATTTGTGATGGGATTTTTATCACAAGAAACACTTATTGGATATATTTTTGAGCTTACTTATTTAAAGAGATTAGTAGTACTTTGAAGTTGTATAACAAGAATATTTTTGAGATTGAGAAACTTTTTGTAAATTTTAAACATTTTGTGTCGTTAGTTAAAAAAAACTTTTTTATAAAAAATTAGAAAAATAGGCGTTATAGTTATCTTACTAAACAATTTGCCTATTAGGTAGGTACAACTAAAAAGTGAAAATAAAAACTTTTTACAAAAAAATACTAGACTTCCAAATAAGAAAACTACAAAGTGAAAAATAACTTTACTTTTGGAAGTCGGTGACCATAACGCACAAAAATGACTACCAAAGACACCGACTTCCAAAAGTAAAGTTATTTTTCACTTTGTAGTTTTCTTATTTGGAAGTCGGTAGTATTATTTTATAAATAGATTTTTTATTCTATTCTAATAAATATTTAATCAAAAGTGGCAGTTAATATTTTATAGTCAAACGTATTGATTGGATTTTTCATGATACATCGTATTCTAGTTCCAACTAATATTATAAATGTCAAAGTTTGTGAACGAAGTTTTGTTACTCTTTAATGCAACGTCCTCTAAGAGGATTTTGACGAAACTACAGCTAGTTTTATGGCTGAGGCCCACATGCACGAAATATTTAACTCAGAGTTAGTTGCTAACACGAGGTTAAATTGACAATATTGTATGACAAACAGTAAATTTAACCTCGTGTTAGCCGATAACTCTGAGTTAAGATTTTCGTGTTAGTAGGCCTTATAGGTACATCAGAATAATTCAAAGTCTACAATTTATTTCTATGCAGGTGGAACCACGGGCGTCAGCTAGTAATATCTATACAGAAAAATACTTACAAATAAGTACGTAAGCGCTGCCGAATTACATTTGAATATGTTCACACATGTACCTTGCAAGCCTTGTGTGACACAGGGGGAGCCTGAAATAAAACATAGTTTTACGAAAGAAATATCTAAAGCAAGGCGAGCGTATAAGGGGCCCATTAGACGAAATATTTTGCCAGAAATATCAACGACTGCGAGTCAATCAATGCAAAGGGCGTGGTCCCATTGACAGCTGTAGCACAGATAATATAATATCATAGCATACAGATGCCAGATGCCTCATCCCGTACAAAGAAACCGTGCCGACGTAACTAGCGTTTTTCATCTGATTATACCGATTTTTTTTTGTATATCGACCGCGTTCGTTACCGTTCCACGGCGATAGATAGACTACCATCTATATCCGTGGAATGGAACGGAACGGAACCAAACGCGATCGATGCACAGAAAATAATCAGTATAGAACGTCGGCACGGTTTCTTTGTATGGGATGAGACAGCACTGGCTGTAGTCATTTTGTAGTTTATTAACCGACTTCCCAAAAAGGAGGAGGTTCTCAAGTATTTTTTTTTAAGTATGTACACCGATTACTCAAAGACGCCTGAACCGATTAGGAAAATGCTCCTTTTGTTTGAAAGAGTTTTTTTCCCATTTGGTCCCGTAATCATCAGGTCAGGATCTGATGATGGGATCTTGGAGAAATCGAGGGAACTCCTCAAACATTATTGGCATACATATAGCGATTTTGGCATTTTCATCAACAATGCAATTATACATCACAACTAAAAAGTGAAATATAATAAAAATCTTTTTACAAAAAAAATCTACCGACTTCCAAATAAGAAAACTACAAAGTGAAAAATAACTTTATTTTTGGAAGTCGGTGTCCATAACGCAAGAAGTTGGTACCTACGAAAGACACCGAATTCCAAAAATATAGTCTCTCTATAGACATTAATGGTACGCGGAGACCAACAGTTTAAATTCATTTAGCGAGCTCTGGGCTATGCTTCAAGTCTCTGGTGTCATTACGTAAGAAACAGAAATCAGCAATGATCGCGCGATCAAATGGTTTATGTCATCAAAGTCGGAATTACCTACAGTGTAGGTACAATAGGTCCTGCACAATCGTTTGCTAATCGCTTGCTGTTCTAAACCGTAAAAAAACGACCATACTAGCCGTAGAACCAATGAACGTTAGGTAGACGTGTTTTCGGATGGAATCTACAAATCGCAAAACAGAGTAGCAATGCTTGCAATGTTTCTGTATAAACGTTGTCAAACCAAAAGTTTTTTTTATTGTAAACTGACTTACCTTCACTCAGATTAAGGTCACAGGTCACAACACACCAAACACTTAAGGTACACAATAATATTAAGTATTTATCCATCGCTAGTTTTACGCGCATTTGGAATAATAAGTGACGAACGCCCGCCAAAGCACTCAGTTAGTGTTAAACTGATATAACTTCACGTAGGTACATCAATGAGAATATTCACATATTACAATTAAATATCTAAAAGATGAAGTATCAGTATATCTGTATGTATGCAATTTTAAAAACAAGCTGTGACAAATTCTCAACGCCTGTTGGTCTCGCTGTCGCAAGCGCGAGTGCTGAGGTAATGGGTTCCATTCCCAGGTCGGATAGTGATAATCAATACAATATATATAAGGAAAATCGGCTCAAAATTATACGCCTGCGTCTTAAAAAAAAACATACTTATAATATATAGGATATAGCCTACAAATACAAGTTGAGGATTTTTTCAACTTCTAGGGCTGTCCGGAGCCGGAAGAAAATCATAAAATAAAACTCTTTAAAAAAAAGCTTTGTCGTAGAACTCCTCTCAGCAAACTTTTTAATTTGATATCCAATCATGAAGATGCATACAAATTATTGGTCCGCCATCTATGGGAGTCCGCCATATTGGATTGAGAAAGCTGTCACTTAGTTAACCATGCATTGACATCCAAACAAAAAACAAGTTTCTCGAAGGTAATAATATAAAATAAATATTATGTCAATATAAAATAATATTATTTAATAATAAATAAATATTCATTTAAAAATCTTTTTTTAAAACAAGCTTTTTTCGTATTCTATTCAGCAAACCCTTACATTTGATACCCATATCATGGCCGTGCACACAAAAAATAACTAGTCCACCATCTTGGGCCGTCCGCCATAATGGATTTAGTATGACGTCATTTAGCTAATCATGCATTGTTATTCAACACGGAGCACTGGTTTTGTGTTCCGTGTTACTCAAACTAAACGTGTATGCAAAATTGCATCTTAACAAGATTTGATCCGAATACATTTACATACATACATACAAATATTGCAAGTTAAATAAAAGCTTGTAACTTAGTAGGTATGCAAAGTTTCAATCGGTTGGGGATAACTGATTTTAATTCCAGGTGCCAGATTTGACCCATACCTACATACTAACGTGGACAATTTAAATTGCGTCGATAGGCGACATAGTTAAAAAGATATAAACGTCGCTTGTCGGTGAGATATAAATCGCATCGCGTCGAAACATCAGGAAGGTCACTTATGACTTACGAGGCAAGTTTAATAAAAGCTTGTAAAAAGAAAATAGAGCTATTTGTAATCAAATATAAGAAAGAGCAATCTTTAAAAAAAAAAACAATTTTTCTTGTGTCACCAGAGGGGTGACCATAACTTCTTTGAGCAAGATTATTTCTAGTGTGCCTAAGGGACAGATTTATATGACTTGTATACATCTGTCGCTTTTTCACAATTGAATCATTATGGTTTAGATAAGTCATGACGTGTCCAAACGACGCACGGGACGCTTTGACACGTCAATGCGTCCCAGCGTACCATGGTACCATGGGATCCGCTGGATGCGAGACGCAGGACATCGGTCCACCTGTTGGGAGGCCTTCCAACGCAACGTCTTCCGGTTCAAAAATTTTGGGCCCCATCGGCCATCCGTCTTGCGAGTAATGTGCCCCTGCCCACTGTCACTTACGGTTGGCTATTCTTTGGGCTATCTCGGTAAACTTGGTTCTCTTGCGGATATCTTCATTTCTGATTCGATCACGCAAGGAAACTCCGAGCATAACTTTCTCCATTGACCTTTGATGGGGCATATTGTGAGCAACCATGTTTAGTTTCCTCGGACACTTTGGTAAGTTTGACGAGAAGACGCAACTTCCCGAACGCTGCCAAGTCGAATGGGATTCGACGGTTAACATCTTTCTTTAAGTTGGATTACCTAACTGGACGGTTTGTCCCAGGTGGACTTAATCGTCCATAACTTCGAGTGTAGGGTCTCCAACCTTGATAGGAGTGGGTGCAACATGGGCATTCCACATCACCTTGGCTTTGCCCATGTTCATTTGAACATGTCTACTGAGGTCATCGAGCACTGTACTGAGATCCTCCATGGTCTCAGCCATGATCATCATAAGTGTTTAAAAAAAACAGTTTTCTTGGGTAACCTTCTTGTTTTCTTAGTAACTCATATAATAAACAGACTCCACTAAACATTTACTCACTTGGTATTGAACCTAGCAACAGCAGTTAGGTAGTTGCTGAAGTCCGGCTCAAGGTTGAAGTTGCCCGTGACAACTCCGGCAACTTGAAAGAGTTGTACAATGCTACCAAAACCTATGGTAGGCAGGTAACAGCAAGTCGAGGAAGAAGCCGCTGAAGTCCAAAGATGGTCAGCTCATTGTGACGTCAGAAGGGCAGCTACTTCGCTGGCGTGAACACTTTGAAGAGGTCTTCCGTCTGTCAGCTACATCGGCACCTGACGCGCTGCAAGTCAGTACTCCACCCACCCAGCTTCTCAACATTAACATGGAACCACCGTCAGCCTCTGAAGTTGCGGAAGCAATCCGCTCTTTGAAGACAGGCAAAGCACCAGGACTCGACCTGATAACTGCGGAAATGCTTCAAGCCGACTTACCCACCGCAGTCAACGTCCTGACGCCGCTCATTGAAAAGATCCGGATCGCCGATGAACTACCAGACGAATGGAACAAAGGTCTTCTAATAACTGTTCCTAAGAAAGGTGATCTTAGCCAGTGCGACAACTGGAGTGGTATAACGTTGCTCTCGATTCCCTCTAAGGTTTTTTGCAAGATCATCCTGGACAGATTGTCGAAGGCCGTGGATCCTCTTCTACGCAAGGAGCAGGCTAGTTTCCGCTCGAACCGCTCCTGTACGGACCAGATCATCACTCTCCGTATCATACTGGAACAGGCATCAGAATGGCAGAGGGAGATTTATGTAACCTTCGTAGACTTCGAAAAGGCCTTTGATACGCTGAAGTGGTCTAGTATCTGGTCCCGCCTACTGGAAATTGGAGTGCCGCCGAAAATAGTCCGTCTGTTGCAGAGTATATATAAGAAATATTCCTGTAAGGTTACTCATAACGGCCTCATATCGGATGAAGTAACAGTGCACGCGGTTGTCCGCCAAGGCTGCCTCCTGTCACCGCTCCTCTTCCTGGTCGTTCTTGATGGAATTATGCTTCGCATCTACGATAACAGGCGCCGCGGCATAGATTGGGGATTATGTGGAAGGTCACAAAGGACATCTCACGCCAATTACAAGTCTTCGTCAACCGCTGTCTTCGTCGTATTCTCGGAGTTTACTGGCCCGGACCATCTCCAATGTAGAGCTGTTGGAGAAATGCCACGAGAGCCCGATCGACCGCCAGATCAAGCGTCGCAAGTGGAGATGGATTGGTCACACGCCCCGAAGGGGTCCCGATCACATACCCAAACAAGCTTTGGACTGGAATCCCCAGGGGAAACGAAAGCGTGGCCGTCCCAGTCAAACCTGGCGTCGCACAGTGATGGCAGAAGCGACGAGCATCGGAATGACATGGAGCGAGGTAATGCGTGAAGCTCAAGACCGATCGCGATGGAGGACATCTGTGGACGCCCTCTGCCCCATCTAGGGGTTAAAGGACATTAAGTCAACTAAGTCAAGTCAACAGCAGTGACATCGGAGCAAAGACAGACAATTATAGATTTTCTTGTAATAGACATCCGTTCCGAAGACAAAATAACTATGCACCTCGCTGGAATCCAACCCACTCCCGCTTATCCACGCGGCGCGGCGGCGCCCGCTTCGTGCGTACACAGCGAGAGGCGAACGTCAGAGTGACGTCACAGCGCTAGGTGCACAGTTATTTTGACCGAACAGTATGAGTGTGATGTGTCTATTGAAAAAGGACGTAAGTGGGACTGGTTGACTGCGCTATAGATTCGTAAAATTGTGACTGCACTTCACGCTGCAACCGATTATCTATTTGTGAAAACAATATTTGTTGTTTGTATTTGTGTACTTGTTAATTTTGATTTTAATCTTAATCTTAATCTTGATCGTGATTTTGATTTTAATTTTGATTCTGTTTTTGATTTTAATTTTCATTTTATTTTAGTATTAATTTTAATTTGATTTATATTTTGCCATAATTTTTTATTTTGGTACGAATTGATTTTAAATTTGATTGTGATTTTCATTTAATTTATTCACCTAATTTAAGAACGTTTTTGTTTAATAGTTACTTTCTATCACTATATTGTTATTTAAGTATATAAGTTGTAGAAATAAAAGTTTTTTTTTTCAGCAAGACTACACTCAGCGAAGCAATATTTTTGTAAGTAACATCATATCATGTGCAATAGCATTTGCCTGTGTTTCACAAATAAATCCCTACATTTGAATTTGTGTAGGCAGATATGAGCCGTTACAACCCTAGTATTAAACTTGTTTTTGTGCAACTGAGAGCTTCTTCGCTCACAGCCGGCGTCAGAACAAGCCATGACGGTCAACAAACATATAATATTGCTGTGTTTACCTCTAAGCTGTTCGTGTAGTGTGTTGTGCGATCTTCATTTAGGTAAAGGTTAGTTCTATATAATTCCCTTTTGATTAAGTATTTAGTGATACCTTGAGTCCTGAGGTTTTCCTTATACGGAGAGCGCCTGAGACGAGACCGGTCAGTCTTGTTGCCGCGGTCGATGGTCGTTTTCGCGTCTTCAGAGTATGTCAGGGCCGGTATCTGCACCCTTTTTTGGAAGTCTACCCTACACCTGAGTAATTACTGAATTAATTTTGCGTATCTACAAAGTAAACCATTGTTTTTAAGATATTTACTGGTTAAAAGCTTTTACAGTTTGCCATTACTACTGCTTAACAAGAAAATATTCCCGTAAAATGACCGTATGCCTAAACAAAACAATACATTCTGCAAAGTAGCATACGACTACGGTAAATTTACGGGAATATCTTATTGTTTCATACTTAATAGAGCGTTATTTTTTCTAGTCGGATTTTATTTTTTCAAACTATTTTTTATTTAAAATATTGTTTTTGCAGAGCCTGAGTGAACAAATGAACATAAATGCATACATACATACTTACATAACGATCAACAAACATTTTACGATGCCGTGGTCGGGTAAAACAATTGTTTTCATGACTTTGACGGAATATGTCTCGCAAACGGTACGCTTGAAAAAAATATGATGTACCAAACCCTTCGTTTTAAAATCCCTGTTCATCTCATTTGTCAAATTATAATAATATACGTACTTACATAAATACAGACACATACCGGTCAAAAGCATAACCCTCTCTTTTGCTTCGCCGTAATCGGATAAAAAATAATGAATGTCACTCACTCTGTCCGTCTGTTTGTCGGCTGTCACAAATTTTGTTCCAAAGTATTTTTTACTTCCCCTTGACCTATGAACTTGAAATTTGATTTGACTTGAAGAAATTTTGGTCAAGTCCTATGGAATGGAGTTGGTTTTTTACCGACTTCAATAAAATCAATATAGTTGTTGGAACGGCACAATATTCATATAATTATATAACTCAATGTGGGCTTCTAAACACGTGTGCCAAATTTCTAAGTGGTATGTATGTTTGTAGCTGATGTAGGAGGTGTAGTAATAACAGGGTCTGAAGTAGGTGCATTTTGCGGTTTGTGTACCTTCCCAATATGCACGTTCAGACCCCGTTTACCTATAGAGAATCGTGCCTGTGTGCACAGAGGACACCTCCCCAGGATATATAGTGAACACGAAGATTGACACGCACTATTTTCCACCACATCACTGCTACCACTTAACATGTATCTATTTTTATTGGAACTGTTACAAATAATTAATATTTTCAATTAAAACCGGTGGGTGTCGTAAAAGGTAAATAAGGGATACATCAGAGAATGGGCAGCAGCGTTCTTTGTGCACTTTAACAACAAACTGCGATCGCCAACCCTCCTGCCAAGCGTGGCGATTAAGGCAAACCCCCCAAACCAAAATGAAAAGCACAACAAAAAAACGACCCTGAGTGCCCGGCAGCCCGTCTACCCTCGACTACGGTAGCGGTCGAGCCGAATCCCTGGAGTGGACCCGGCTACCCCAATAAACACCGACGACCGGACCTGGCAACGTATAACACGCGAACACTCCGGACCAACGAGAAGATGGCTGAACTCGAGGAAGAGTTGAGCAGGTTACGATGAAGTATTATAGGGTTATCTGCAGTCCGAAGAGAGGGGGGGGACTCGATAATCCTCAAATCCGGTAACCTGCTCTATTTCCAAGAGGGTGACCGGCAGTCCCAGGGTGGTGTCGGGTTTATAGACCCTTATGAACAATGTGGTGAAGATCGACAGTTTAGCGTACCTTATACTCAGAATATCCTCGAGATATTCGCTGAAGGTCATACAGGTCTACGCCCCGACCTCGGCACACCCCGACGACGAGGAAGAGACCATGTATGAGGATATTTCTAGAGCCATGCATGGTTTCAAAACTCACTTCACCGTTGGCATGGGGGACTTCAACGCGAAACTGTGCAAACGAGACGAGGATGAGCTGCAAGCAATTTGGAGTTTGACGTCGAAATCACCGGTTTCACCTACTGGCCAGTTTTATGGAGAAGGAAAGCCTCTATATTATGAACTCCTTCTTCAGAAAGCGTGAGCACAGGTAGTGGACCTGGCAAAGCCGCGATGGTGCATATAAAAACGAGATCGACTTCATCATGTCAACCAAGAAGCAAATTTTCAATGATGTCTCTGTGATCAATTCGGTGAAAACCGGGAGCGATCACCGCATGGTAAGAAACACATTGAACATTAATATCAAGCTTTAAAGGTCTAGACTGATGAAGTCTACGCTCCGTCCAATACAGATCTGGATCCAAAACCCCGAGAGCTTTCAGCTCGAACTCCAGAATTGAATCGAGTGCCTAGGGAGCTCCGTGGACGAATACAGCGATGGGTTCGTGGAAGTTGTCCATACGGTTGGTTCTAAGTTTTTAAGACCCACCGTACAGATATAAACAAAAAGCTCTCTGATCCTACTTTCAAGCTCATGAAGAAGAGGCGTGAGATGATCGTGTCCGCCAAACCGGAGCTTCTGAGGGAGATCGAGACATTCTATGGGCAGTTGTACACTTCAACAAGTGAACCCGTCACGAATCTAGCGAATGACCCTAGAGCTAGATTGACCCGACACTATACCGAAGACATTCCGGACGTCAGCCTGTATGAGATTAGGATGGCTCTGAAACAGCTTAAGAACAACATGGCACATGCTCATGGATGATGACGGAATTACGGCCGAACTCTTGAAGGCGGGCGGAAAACCAGTACTTAAGGCCCTTCAGAAGCTGTTTGATAGACCGTCATACTCGAGAGGATAACGCCACAGGCATGGTGCAGGGGTTTGGTGGTACTCTTCTTCAAGAAGGGTGACAATGCCCTACTGAAGAACTATAGGCCCATCTCGCTTCTTAGCTATGTCTACAATCTATTTTCAAGAGTCATCACGAATCGTCTCGCGCGCAGGTTTGACGATTTCCAGCCTCCCGAACAAGCCGGATTCCGTAAAGGCTTCAGCACCGTAGACCACATACATACGCTGCGGCAGGTTATACAGAAGACCGAAGAGTACAACCTGCCTCTCTGTTTAGCGTTTGTGGACTACGAGAAAGCCTTCGATTCGATCCAGACTAGGGCTGTACTTTAGTCCCTCCGACGGTGCCAAATTGACTACTGGTTCATCGAAGTGTTGAAGTGTTTATACAAAAACGAAACCATGTCAGTTCGACTTCAGGATCAGACCTCGGAACCCGTCCTTCTGCAGCGTGGTGTGAGACAGGGAGACGTCATATCTCCAAAGCTGTTTACCGCTGCACTGGAGGATGTCTTCAAGTTTCTGGACTGGAGAGGGCTAGGCATCAACGTCAATGGCGAGTACATCACTCACCTTTGGTTTGCCGACGATATAGTGGTTATGGCTGAGACCATGGAGGACCTCAGTACAATGCTCGATGATTTCAGTAAAGCTTCCGAAAGAGTGGGTCTTAGGATGAACATGGACAAAACCAAGGTGATGTTGAATGCCCATGTTACACCCACTCCTATTAAGGTCGGAGACTCTACACTCGAAGTTGTGGGCGACTATGTCTACCTGGGACAAACGATCCAATTGGGTAAGCCCTACTTCGAGAAAGAATTCAACCGTCGAATCCGACTCGGCTGGGCAGTGTTCGGGAAGTTGCGTGGTATCTTCTCGTCCAACTAACTAACAGTGTCTTAAGACGAAAGTCTATGACCAGTGTGTGTTGCCAGTGATGACATATGGCTCTGAGACGTGGTCGTTTACAATGGGCCTTATCAGAAAGCTTACAGTCACCCAAAGGGCAATGGAGAGGGCTATGCTCGGAGTTTCCTTGCGTGATCGAATCAGAAATGTAGAGATCCGCAAGAGTACCAGGGTTACAGACATAGCCTGAAGAATTGCTAAACTTAAGTGGCAGTGGGCAGGGCACATAACTCGCAGAACGGCTGGCTGACGTGGCAGAAAGGTTATGGAGTGGCAACCGCGAACAGGAAGAGGTTGCGTTGGAAGGCCTCCCACCAGGTGGACCGATGACTTGGTGAAGGTTGCGAGGATCCGCTGGTTGCGAGACGCACGGGACCGATGTGGACACAACGATCATTGTACCGATAGTCGTGACAGCCAATGGTTTAATAGCCACGAGGCTCGACCAATACCTTTGGAGGGTCTCGTTAGGCGGTTGGGTCAGGGGCCTGATCCAGAAAGCAGTACTGCTGGACACGATTCGTATTGTTAGGAGGCTCCTCTCCCTGGAGCCCTGACCGCGGGTAGCTTGGATTCTGTTCCCGATACCGGTGGGCTTCCATTTTTTATATTTTTAAATGTTTTTGTTTTTTATTTTTTTATAAAAATATTTTAAAATGTACATTTTATAAAACAAAATGCAATTATAAAAAAAGAACCGCCCCCAACTCCAAAACTTTTGAAGAGCAATTATTGCGCGAAAATCGCTATCGTTTTGCTCTTGCAAAAGATACGTAATAAGCCTGTCGAACGGTTTTTTACGCGCTACAGCAATTTTGACGAAATTGACACAACGGTTAAAAGGCTGCCTGGCTTATAAAGGGGTCACGTTAGCCTTAACTCTTAAGCATAGTGATGGTGCAAGCTCATGACCAAGATTTTTGTCTCATGGTTTTTCGGCCAAAACCGGATACAACCAATAGAATTGGTTATTCTTATAACAAACTAGCTGTTGCCCGCGACTTCGTCTGTGAAGCATTAAGTAATTCGAATAGCTTATTTTTATATCGCGGCATAGTATTGTAGGTTTGCCATACAAACTTCTACTTCTCTTTCACCACCTTAAGTATGATTACCGGGATAAAAACTATCCTATGTCCTGCCCAGGGTCTCAAAATATCTCCGAACCAAAATGGATCTAAATCGGTTCAGCAGTTAAAGCGTGAAAGGTAGACAGAGAGACAGACAGAGTTACTTTCATATTAATAATATTAACTCCACCCGCGACTTCGTTCGTGTGATGGCAACCGAAAATAAGCTGTTTTTAAACCAAATAAAAATGTGGTTTCGTAAAGTTCTACGGTTTATGGGTTTGGGACGATTCGTTATTTGACTTAAAGAATAATAGGTACATTTTAGGTTACCGCTACAAAGTAAAATCGCCCCTTAAAACTTAATATAGGTACCCTTTTTCTCTTTTTAATTTTTTGTTAATGTTAGTTGGATTGCTCAGTAAGATGCCTCAAAAAAACTAACATCACTTAACCCTATCAGGGAGGAAGTAGTCTTAAAAAAGGTATTATGTAATATTTTATTATTTACTTTATCTCCACGGAATGAGATTGTTCATACAAACAAATTTCCCCTTTTTCACCCCCTTAAAGGTTGACAGTTCAATGGCGACTGCGAAAAGGAAAACGGAAATTGGGAAGTCCGACCTGGTCAAGGCTGCGGGAGTCCGGTGGATGCGAAACGCTCCGATCAGTGTGGCGGCGCTTGGGGAAGGCCTATGTCTAGCAGTGGACGTTTTTTGGCTGAAATAATGATGATGGTGAAAGGTTGATTTGCCGAAAATTCCTTCTTCGCGCTCCCCTAGATCCCTACATCAAAAACGAAACCTTGTCCAGTATGATTCTTAACAAACTTTAACACCCACTTAATCCTATTTTGGGGGGTAGTTTCGAAAAAAATGACTACCTTTTATTGTTTACTTAGGATGGTATTTATGTCAACTATCAAGTTTATTAACCCAAGACATTAAATTCTTTAACAAAACTTTAACATCTGATAAATCGTATTTTGGAGGAAGTTTCGAAAATCTAATAATATCAACCTTTATTGTTTGTTTAGGTTGGTATTTATGTCAAGTATCAAGTTTATTACCCCAATAAATAAGATTTTACAAAAAAACTTTAACTCCCCCTTTAAATCGACTTTCGAGGGTAGTTTCTAAAAACTTATAATGACAACCTTTATTGTTTACTTAAGTTGAAATGTATGTCAAGTTTCAAGTTTATTAACTCAAGAAATAATAATTTTCTTCATAAAACCTTAACACCCCTAAATCGTATTTTGGGGTTAGTTGCAAAAAACTAATAATGACAACATTTATTGTTTATTTATGTCAAGTTTCATGTTAATTCACCCAAGAAATCAGATTTTCAAAAACATTGTAATACCTCCTAAATCGTCTTTTGGGGGTAGTTGCAAAAAACCAATAATGACAACCTTTATTGTTTATTTAGGATGGTATTTATGTCAAGTTTCGTGTTTATTAACCCAAGAAATCAGATTCTTCAAAAACATTAACATCTTCTAAATCATCTTTTGGGAGTAGTTGCAAAAAAAGGAATAATGATAACCTTTATTATTTATTTAGGATGGTATTTAAGTCAAGTTTCATGTTAATTCACCCAAGATATCAGATTCTTCAAAAAAAATAACATTCCCCAAATCATCTTTTGGGGTAATTTCGAAAAACTAACAATGAAAGCCTTTCATTTAGATTGGTAGTTATGTCAATTTTCAAGTTTAATAACTGAAGTAATAAGATTCTTCAAAAAAAAATACATCCCCTAAATCATCTTTTGGGGTAATTTCGATAAAACTAACAATGAAAGCGTTAATTTTTATTTGGATTGGTATTTATGTCAAGTTTCAAGTTTATTAACTGAAGTAATCAGATTCTTCAAAAAAACTTTAACACCCCCTAAATCATCATTTGGGGGTAGTTTCGAAAAACTAATAATTTAATTTTTTATCATTTACTTAGAATACTATTTGTGCTAAGTTTCAAGAATTTTCGTCGAAGGAATAAGATTTTCCATACAAAATTTCAACCCCCTTTTTACCCCCTTAGAGGTGGAATTTCCAAAAATCCTTTCTTAGTGCACACTTACGTCACCTGAGGAACCTTTCTGCCAAATTTCATGCGTCTAGGCTTAGCAGATTTGGCTGTGCGTTGATTGATCAGTCAGAGAGTCAGTCAGTCAGTCACCTTTCGCTTTTATAGATGTAGATATAATGATTAAAAAGAATACTCATTAAAATATATTTTTTAACAACCTTCTCAGCAAACCTTTTAAAAGACAAAGATATTTATTTAAACTAAACCACCAAGCGGCACTTTGGAATGTCACAATTTAAATTTACATGGTTCTACCGTGCATTCGGAAAGTAGCTTGTTATGGAGAAGAATGCACAAGAAACTCCATACTTACTCTTTAAAAAAAAAAAGTTTTTTACAATATATAGGTACATAAGTACCTACCTACATTAATAAATTCACATATGTGAGGACAATGCATCCAGAAAAGCACTATACTACGAAAAGGTATAAAGTATTAAAAGTACTCACACATTTACTGTGCAGTTTTATAATAGGTACTAGAAAAACATTAACATCCGAAGCAGTTAAGTTATGATCCTAATATTATCCCAACTGACGGCGCCCGTTCACGAACATGACGCATGAATCGGCACCACCCACCTCAACCATCATGAAGGGAACCGAATGATCCAACTCACGCGCCACCATCAGAGAGACATTTGAGTGAGCATGACAGACACACTCAACTGCCAGGGCATACACAAGTCAACGAACGACACATAGGTATAGCAAATGGTAGATTTACAGTTGGGTAAATAGTACCCACACACGTGCTGTGCAGCTATACAATACTGTTACGAGCTGGGGTTCAGGAATAAATTATTTAAACAGCAGACTTCAATTAATCACTGTTTATTACAAAAACACTTCTCAAACAATTCTTTTACTTCGCACTATTTTTCGCTTTGATCGCTCTGTATCGCTTCTCAATCGAAACTGACTCACGACGAACCCGACCGCTCTTTATATAGCTCGGAAGATATTTCTAGAACGTTCCATACTGTTCTAGGTACTTCGAGAATCTTTCAGAACAATCGACTTTTGAACTCATCGTTCTCGAAGTGACTAGAAACTTCCAGAATGTTTGGTTCGAACATTCTTGAAAATTCTACACGACACGAACTTTCGAGAACATTAGTTCCGCTATTCGATACTAGATGGCGCCACTAGTTACTTATTAGTTCTTCTACTCGTCACTAGATGGCGCTGCCCTATCTTGTAACATTGCCTCCTTCTTAGACATGCTCGTCCCGAGCATTGTTAGACCCATGATAACGGGCCAACTGTTCCACATGAATGACCTTCGATGCACCTCGTGGTCCCTTTTGAATTCGGTAGGTGACGTCATTGATCTTGGTAACTACGCGATATGGTCCATCCCATTTGGCTTGCAATTTAGGCGATTTTCCTTTGCTGCGTACCGGGTTATGTAACCATACCAGAGATCCTTCATCGAAGCCCTTATTGTTCGCCTTCCGATCGTAGCGAGTCTTCATCCTATCAGACATCTGCTGACCTGTCTGTCCGATGTGCTCATATACATCATTCATCCTATTCCGTAGTTCATTCGCGTAATCTGTTACATTGCGTGGAGAATCAGGTGGGGTACCGGTGATTAGATCTGCAGGTAATCGTAGTTCTCTTCCGAAATTAGCAAAAGCTGGTGTTACTGCAGTACTTTCATGAACAGCACTCCGATATGCCAGGAGAAATGGTTGAATGTGTTTGTCCCAATCCTTCTGTCTGGTTTCCACAACTTTTGCCAGATACCTCTCCAGCGATTGGTTGAATCGTTCAACCATCCCGTCTGATTGTGGATGATAAGCAGTAGTTCTGGTTTTGTGAGCACCCATCACACGACACGTCTCCTTGAACACTTCTGACTCGAAGTTCCGGCCTTGATCACTGCGAATTTCTAAGGGTACCCCAAACCGACAAAACACTTCGTGAACTAACTTATCAGCCACCGTAACCGCTTCTTGATGGGGGATTGCAAACACTTCCGGCCATTTTGTAAAGTAGTCCATGACGGCTTATTCCACTTTTCCCCGTTGGATGATCCCCATTGATGGGGATTAGTGAACTTTTTGTTCACTATTCCCCGTTGACCCAAAATTTTTATTTAATGGGGATAAGTGAACTAAAAAGTTCAATAATCCCCATTAGGTAGGTATGTACGTTAAAAAAATAAAATATATGAATCATGTTACATTTATTAATTAAAAATATAACTTTCTTATACCTAATAAAGTCACAGATTGTTACAATCATTAATTTAAAATTGTAGCATGAAAATATTTCTTTCTTATACCTTGTAAAATCAAAGATTACAATCACTTAAGTTTTTCTAATTAGGTACGTTAAATAAAAACAATATAAAAATAAAATATATGAGTCATGTACTTTTATTTTTATAAGGTAAGAACAAAATTTTAAATTACCTACATACCTACTTTACGATTTTATTAGAACGAAAAACAGATTGTTGCCCCAACGAAATTGTTCTAACGATGTTTGGGAATAAGACCTTATATCTATCTATCTAATAAGATACACAATACTGTAAAAGATGCTCATTTTCTAGAGGCGCGCGCGCAAGGCGGTGGCGGAGCGGGGTGCGAGTTAGCTCGTAGTAACATGATTCATATATTTTATTTTTTTAACGTACATACCTACCTAATGGGGATTATTGAACTTTTTAGTTCACTTATCCCCATTAAATAAAAATTTTGGGTCAACGGGGAATAGTGAACAAAAAGTTCACTAATCCCCATCAATGGGGATCATCCAACGGGGAAAAGTGGAATAAGCCTCCATGACGACCAAGAAGAACTTGTTCCCGCTTTGGCTTTCCGGAAATGGCCCAGCAACATCTAATGCTATACGTTCCCATGGTGCACCAACATTGTAAACCTTTAGTGCCCCTCTGCTACGAGTTTGTGGTCCTTTCACAGCCGCACAACTTGTACATTTGCGGCACCATTCCTCAACGTCCTCTCGACAATGGATCCAGTAAAATCGTTCTCGGATCTTGATAAAAGTCCTCTTAACTCCCATGTGACCTCCTGAACATCCATTGTGGTAGAGCTGCAGGATCTCCGGCACCTTAACTTAAGGTACGACCATTTGTAGATGACACTGGTCACCGCGAGCGTTCTCCCATTTCCGGCACATAACTCCATCCTGGATAACCAAGTTTTCCCACTGTGCCCAATAACTCTTGGTGATAGAACTGGTTGCTGCGACATCACTCCAGTGAGGCCTAGGAGCACCTGATTTCTTCCATTCAAGAATTGGTTTTAGGTCTATGTCTTCTTGTTGAGCGCTCTGCAAGGTTTCCTTCCACTCTTTGCTAAGATCCGTCCTCAAAACCCGCACTAGCGTTACCTGCTTAGCCTCTTGTCTCGCACAATGTTTACAATGGTCTGGACACGGTCTTCGCGAGAGGGCATCAGCATTACCGTGCGGCGTTCCGCTACGATGTTGAATTACGAAATCAAACTCTTGCAGTAGCTCAATCCATCTTGCTACCTGTCTTTCCGGGTTCTTAAATTGTAGTAGCCATTTCAAAGCAGCGTGGTCCGTTCGCAGGAGAAATTTCCGCCCCAACAAATATTTATTGAAATGCTGCAATGTTTTTACTACAGCTAGAAGCTGCCTTCGAGTGACACAGTAGTTCCTCTCAGGTTTAGATAAGGCTTTGCTGAAGTACGCAATTACAACCTCATGATCTCCTTTTCGTTGAGACAATACCACACCGATTCCAGTATTGCTGGAATCTGTGTCAACTATGAATGCATTTTCATTGTCAGGATAGCCTAGGATGGGTGCATTGCACAGATGTTCCTTCAGCTTCTGAAAAGCAACGTCACAGCTCTCATTCCAGCAGAACTGTATCTTATCTTCAGTTAGCTTATGAAGAGGTCGGGCAATGTCAGCAAAGCTCTTCACAAACCGCCGATAGTAGGAGCACAAACCGAGAAATGCCCTGACTTGCGTTTTGTTCTCCGGAACTGGCCAATCCTTGACGGCAACGAGCTTATCCGGGTCTGTTTGAATACCTTCTTCGGAAACCACATGTCCTAAAAAGTTTACTTGCCGCCTGAACAACGCGCACTTCTTTGGACTTAGCTTTAGATTGGCCCCTCTTATCTTTGACAGCACACGTTCCAAATTGCGGAGGTGATCTTCAAACGTCCGTCCCACGATTATAATGTCATCCAAGTAAACTAGGCAGGCGTCACCAATCAGCCCAGTAAGTACATCATCATCATCATCATCATCATCAGCCTATAGCAGTCCACTGCTGGACATAGGCCTCTCCAATTGCACGCCATTTGGTTCGATTTTCGGCAACTGTCATCCAGCTGCTACCAGCCACCCTGCGAAGGTCGTCGCTCCACCTAGCCTGAGGGCGTCCTACCTTACGTTTACCAGTTCGCGGTCTCCACTCAAGAACACGTTTACCCCAACGGTCATCGGTTTTACGACTTATATGGCCGGCCCATTGCCACTTCAGCTTACTTATTCTGTGAGCTATGTCGGCAACTTTGGTTCTCTGCCGGATTACCTCGTTTCGGATTCTATCCCTTAGAGAGACTCCGAGCATAGCCCTTTCCATAGCTCGCTGAGCAACTTTGAACTGATGAACCAGCCGTATTGTGAGTGTCCACGTCTCGGCACCGTAGGTCATAACAGGTAGGACGCACTGGTTGAAGACTTTAGTCTTCAGGCTTTGTGGGATACGCGACGAGAAGACTCGACGAAGTTTTCCAAACGCCGCCCAGCCCAGCTGTATTCTTCTACTAGCCTCCTTCTCAAAGTTGTTCTTACCAAACTGCAGAGTTTGCCCGAGGTAAACGTATTCTCGAATTTGCCACCGCCATTGACCACAATCGATCCCGGAGTTACGTGTGAATTGAACATAACCTGGGTTTTGTCCAAGTTCATCCGGTGACCGATGCGTGCAGATGAATCAGCCAGGCTATCCAGCATCTGCTGCAAGTCTTGCAGTGACTCTGCCATTATGACGATGTCATCCGCAAATCTCAAGTGTGAGATGTACTCGCCGTTTATATTAATGCCGCGTCCTTCCCAGTCCAGCGTCTTAAACATATCCTCCACCGCGTTACTAAACAATTTCGGAGAAATTACGTCCCCTTGTCTAACCCCTCGACGCAGTAAGATATGTCTAGTTTGCCGGTCCTGACTTTGGACGGTCATTGTTGCGTTTTCATAAAGACATCTCAGCACTTGGATGTATCGCCAGTCAACTTGGCATCGCTGCATAGACTCCAGAACAGACCAGGTTTCAATGGAGTCAAAAGCCTTCTCATAGTCCACAAAAGCAAAACACAGGGGCCGATTATACTCTTCGGACTTTTGTATAATTTGCCGCACTGTGTGGATGTGGTCTATGGTGCTGTATCCTCCTCGGAACCCGGCCTGCTCCGGTGGCTGAAACTCGTCGAATCTTCGCGCTAGACGATTTGTGACGACTCTCGAAAACAACTTATAAACGTGACTAAGAAGCGAAATGGGTAAGTACCCGCTCCATCAATCTCTCAAAGGTGGCAGGAGCATTACACAGTCCAAATGGCATAACATTGAATTGCCGCAATCCTTTGCCTGTAGAGAACGCTGTCTTTTCTTTATCCCGAGGGTCTATTTGGACCTGCCAGTAGCCACTCTTCAGATCTAGGGTGGAAAACCACTTCATTCCTGTTAGCGTATCCAGCGTGTCGTCGATCCTCGGTAACGGATAACTCCTCCTCCTCCTTCTTCGTAATGTCGTTAAGACGGCGATAGTCCACACAGAAGCGCATGCTACCGTCCTTCTTCTTCACCAGCACTACCGGTGAACACCATGGGCTGAATGAAGGTTCAATCACGCCATCTTTCACCATACCCTTGACCATGTCGTCAACTTCACGTTCCCGTGCCACTGGCACACGTCTTGGTCGCTGGCGGATTGGTACCTCATTTCCTGTATTTATTCTGTGTTGAACTAACGCAGTCTTCCTTATGTCGGCATCATTTGTTGAGAAAATGTCGGCAAACCTGTTCAACATCTTCTTAACCTTGTTCTCTTCTTCTTCCGACAGATTATTCTGGCAGTCCCTCAAAAGCGATGACACATCGAATCTTGTACTTTGAACTTTGGCGTTGGTAGGTTGTTCGTGGCATCTATGCATCCAAACCACTCCTTCACAAGTGCCTAAAATTGTTCCTTTCTTGAGCACCAGGTCCTGGTCACTTGTGTTGAGTGCACGTACCGATGAAACACTAGTACCCCTAACCAATGTGCGTGCAATTTTCCATGAAGCATCGTTATCTAAACCTTCTATAAGTACTTCTATAAGTGACCTTGGTCGAAGAGTAACCTTTTCCAGGCAGTACACCTTCCCCGATGATGCACCTTCCATGAAGACTTCTGCTGAGCCACACTTCAACACTCCTTGATAAACGTCAATCTCACACTGATGTTTCCTCATGAAGTCTAGACCCAGAATGCAGTCGTCAACTATGTCAGCCACGATAACATTGTGGCGGTAAACTTTATTCCCTAACTTCATTTCCACCACCTTCTCACCTCGGACGGTTATGTGCTGACCGGTGGCTGTTCTCAGATGTACACCTTCATGGTTCCCGAAGAAGTCCCCAAGAAACCTTCTTGCTAGTTGATGTTCGCGACGATAGGTCGTGGTAGAGGAAATGAAAGAGAGTGGACTGTATAACAAGATGAAGTATAATTTCTTCTTCTCTATTTCAATATACTTCATCTTGTTATACAGTCCACTCTCTTTCATTTCCTCTACCACGACCTATCGTCGCGAACATTGATCCGGCTCGAAGGACCAATGTTCGCGACGATAGGTCGTGGTAGAGGAAATGAAAGAGAGTGGACTGTATAACAAGATGAAGTATATTGAAATAGAGAAGAAGAAATTATAAAACAACGGTCGGTTAAAAAGTAAACAAAGGGAAATGATATTATGCGTGAACGCAGCCGTGCGTGGAGGTGTGCAGCAGCTGACTGTCGTGGCGGTGTGTCGCTCGCTCGGCCGTCGGCCGGCGGGCACCCCGCTGCCCCGCGTCCCTCGTTCACTGTTGCTGGCGCGCGACGGTGTTGAGAGGAGCGGGTCTCAACAGAAACTGACAACAGTCCGAGAAGCCCCAGTATCCAATGTCAGCTTGCAAGGTGTTCTGTTAATTTCGCCCTTGATGATCAGGCTGTTCCCGTCACAGGATTGTGAGATCGAGATCCTTGGGGCTCTTCCATTACCAGTCAGCACCCGCCCCTTAGTCCTGGCATCTACTCGTTTCCCTGCTGCTGTAGCAGGGACATCAGGTGATCCTTCCACTGGCGACTGCTTACCAACGTGGGGAGGCCTTCGCTTCGGGCAGCTCAATCGGATGTGGCCTCTTTCTCCGCAGCCATAGCATCGGGGTGAAGTCGCAACCTCCCTGATTCGGTGAGTTCGATCGTCCCGTCGAACTGCCTCCACCTCCAAAGCGTGGGCTAGAGCGTCCTTGAGATCCATGAAATGACCTAGCCTTACGGCAGCCCTAACCTCCAGATCGCGGATCCTATCCGTGAAGGCCTGTACGAGATTCCCGTTGATCAGCACAGGTGACGACTGGTAAGCCTTCCGGACCAGTTTTTCCACTTCAAGAGCCCACTGCTGAAGAGTTTCACCAACCCGTTGCGATCGGTCTTTCAGCTGGGCCCGAAACACATGTTCCAGATGCGCGACGCCGTATCTAGCTTCTAATGCTTCCAGAAGCTTCTCGAAAGTGACGTCTTGTCCCAGCGCCTCTAACACAGTCAAGGCCTGGTCGCGAAGACCCAAGGTTAGAGCAGTCAAAGCCTGTTCGTTAGTCCACCCATTTGATTTCATCACGGCCTCAAACTGAATCTTGTAGGCGGACCATGACGAAGAGCCATCGAAAGGTGGTACTTTAAAAACACGAGGCGAAGGTGCCACTACCGCAGCTGCCACGATCCCATCTCCAGACTTGAGGCCACGTATTGACTTCTCCATTTCGACGATGCGGGTCTCGTGTTGCTGGATCTGGTCCTTTACCTCTTTCATCTCCTTACCAAGATCCTTAATCACCAAGAGCTGCTCCTCCTGACGGCGAGCCTGCTCTTCCTTGTCACGCTGCAGCTGCTCCTCTAAGCGGCGCGCCTGCTCCTCCTGACGGCGAGCCTGCTCCTCCTTGTCGCGCTGCATCTGCTCCTCCATGCGGCGAGCTTGCTCCTCCTGACGGCGAGCTTGCTCCTCCTGACGGCGAGCCTGCTCCTCCTGACGGCGAGCCTGCTTTTGCATGAATGCCATAAGGGCGGCTAAGTCAGGCGACGCCGACGATTAGGCTGGTTCCGCTGCAGCCGCGGAATCTCCATGTCCACCAGATGACGGTGAGGGAGCGTCTCCAATGCGCCTTTGGTCTACGTCTTGCTGGCGCTGACTCCTGGTGCGCATCCCTTCCGTTTCTTCCTTCGGTAGAACCGGCATAATTTATCCCGCACTTCTGACACTAATTCGTTACGAGCGGGGTTTCAGGAATAAATTATTTAAACAGCAGACTTCAATTAATCACTGTTTATTACAAAAACACTTCTTAAACAATTCTATTACTTCGCACTATTTTTCGCTTTGATCGCTCTGTATCGCTTCTCAATCGAAACTGACTCACGACGAACCCGACCGCTCTTTATATAGCTCGGAAGATGTTTCTAGAACGTTCCATACTGTTCTAGGTACTTCGAGAATCTTCCAGAACAATCGACTTTTGAACTCATCGTTCTCGGTGACTAGAAACTTCCAGAATGTTTGGTTCGAACATTCTTGAAGACACGAACTTCCGAGAACATTAGTTCCGCTATTCGATACTAGATAGCGCCACTAGTTACTAATTAGTTCTTCTACTCGTCACTAGATGGCGCTGCCCTATCTTGTAACAATACTAAAAGAAATCGAGTCTATACAACACAAACATATTCATACAGTCTTCAGCAGTTCCAACAATACTTCAAAACAATAATGTTCTACATATCATTTGTTTTTGCGCCCTAGTGGTTGTGGAGCAGGACTAGCATTGAGCCAAGCATTTTTATCAGTGATGTAATCCCCCAACTTATAATATGTCTGCCTGCATAGTGTGCGTTGTATACAATTTTTAAATTTCGTCTCATTCAGTTCTAGAATGTGGGGAGGAATTTTATTGTAACATTTTGTACAGTACCCCATGAAAGATGAGGCCAGTTTTGCCAGTCTGAAACCTGTTTGAACTAATGGGTCCCTATTTCTAGTAATGTAATTATGTCTGACATGTTTTTACTAAAAAGATGTAAATTCTTTCTCACGTACATGATGTTTTCATAAATATATTGACAAGAAAGCGTCATGATGATAATGTCCTTAAACAGTTCCCCTAGAGAATCGCACCGGCGAAGATTGTATATCGCTCTGATGGCTCGTTTTTGCAGAATAAAAATTGACTTAATGTCTGCAGCCCTTCCCCATAGTAAGATACCGTAAGACATTATACTATGAAAGTAACTAAAATAGACTAGCCTAGCGGTATCCACATCAGTAAATTGACGAATCTTTCTAACAGCATAAGCTGCCGAACTCAGCCGCCCCGCAAGTGATACTAAATGAGGACCCCATTGCAACGTTGAGTCTAGCGTGATCCCCAGGAAAACCGTTTTATCGACGAATTCGAGCTTCTCCTTGTTTAATATAATGTCACAATCAATACTTTTGACATTTGGCAAGGAAAACTTTACGCATTTAGTTTTTTTTTCCATTTAAAACTAAATTATTAGCAGTGAATCAATCCTGAACCTGCCGTAGCGCGTTATTTACATTATGTACATAAGTACTTCTATTTATTTAAAAAAATTAAGATATGTCATCAGCAAATAACACCATGTTTAGTTTGTTTTCCAATAAACGGGGTAAATCGTTTATGTATATTAAAAATAAGAAAGGACCTAAAATTGAGCCCTGGGGTGAAAATGGGGGTACCATTTTCACGTTTAACCCCGACGAATTCAAACCGTTTATTTGAACTAATTGCAGTCCGTGTTATTTGAATTATCATTCAAATAAGATTTAACCAAACTCAACTCTGATTGACCTAGCCCGTAATGTTCAAGTTTCAGAAGCAATGTTTCATGATTAACGCAATGAAACGCCTTTGACAGGTCGCAGAAGATACCTATGGCATCTTGTGACTCTTCCCATGCATTAAATATGTGTTTTAATAGTGTGACATCAGCGTCAGTTGTACAACGTCCTTTGGTGAAACCATACTGTTTATCATGCAAGATGTTATTCGTATTAAAATGAATGAGCATTTGATACAGCATTATCTTTTCAAATACCTTGCTGAAAACCGGCAACACGGACACTGGTCTATAATTATTTGTGTCATTACTGTCCCCGGATTTAAACAGTGGTATAACCTTACTATATTTCATTAGAACCGGAAAGACTCCTTGATCCACACACAAATTGAAAATTAAAGCTAAGTACGGCGCTATAGTCTGAATATTGGAGGTACAAGCTTTGGTGGACATTCCCCAAAGATTTTCAGTCGTTTTTATCTTGATTTGCTTAAAAGCTTTTATTACTGTTATGGGGTTTATATGTTAAAAGTTAAATTCATTCGGGCAGGCTGAAACGTTCGCGTTTAATAATCCAAAAGCGAGCGAGGGCGAAGAATTTAAGGTTTCAGTAGTTTTAATTGGGATGTTGGTAAAGAAATTTACAAATTCTTGAACAACTGTTTTGTTATCTCTAATAGGTCCGTGTGTGGTCTCAAGCGTGTAATCAGTATTTTTTTTTATTCCTGTTCGTTTCATTGTAATTTGCGTCTTGATTTTATTTTCCTATAATTTAACCTTATTGCTAATGTACAAGGCTTTAGCTGCTGTGGTATTTATTCCACGTCAACTTACGTTTCACAACACTCTACAAACCATCTTCATATCTTTTGATATTGTATCAATTTTTGTAACTCTTTTATAAGTATTCTTTGATATTCTTATTACCTGTAAAGCATATTTTTAGTTATCTCTGGTTGATTTGTATTCTTTAACTTAATTTATATTACTTATTTACAAAATTATGGAATTTTTTATACTCTGACATTTTCATCTGACATGACATCTGTCTGTCTATTTTATTTTCTTAAAGCCATAGACATACCAAAGGTACCATGGACTACCTTTGTACATTATTGTAAGGTCAGCGCAGACTGACCCGCCTTTGTAAAGCCGTTTTTATTCGTTCTGGTCTTATTGAGATTTGAATTTGAAATATAGAAGGGATGGCAGAACGAATGTAAAACGGGCTTCAGCTTTTTTAGTCTAGAACCTGGTCTGAACGTGAAAAGTCGGTTAACATTAGTACATTATTACCTCAATGGTTAACGTCTGAATACTAGAAAGCCAAATTAAATTTCTATTCTGTAAAACTCTTTTAACCTTAAAATCTAGCTTCTATCAGCTTGTATTAATTTCTGAAGTGTTCTAGTTTAAATATATAATATTGACAGTGATATACCGTGTATAATTTGCCTACCGTGAACCTGCGTATCTACGGCGTGTAACGCCACAGTCCTATTCCCCGACACACCTTGCTGCCTATCTACTGCACGTGGAGTATGAGCTGTGGCAGACAGGTCTACGGAGACGCGCGCGGCCACAGCGCGCCCGTTTCAGCACGCGCAGATTCCTGCGCCTACTCATCTTCCTGCCCGACCTGCTGCTTGTGTGCACACGCTGGTAGCGCACCATCAGCCGTCCCATCACACCATGCCCCGTCATCCTGCCCTACCTGCTCCTGGATAGCTGCCGACGTCGCGCGAAGCTGGCCCTTAGTTTTTATACTTCTATATCCTTTTTATTAATTTTATTTTATATTTATCTTGATTTTATTAACGTGGCTTACGTATAGCTCTCCGGAGCTAAGCGTAACGCTAAGTGTAGCGTTACGTTTAGCTCTGTGCCTTACATGTATTTTTAAAATTCTTGTGTAAGTAGCATTATACTTATTAAACGTTTCAGTGTTAATACAAGGCTTAAGGCCATATAATTCGTAAAGTCTTTCCCTACTTTTTTTAAGTCCTGTAGTTGCCCAGTCACTGAATAAAAACTTAGGACATATAGTTTTATTTTTCTTCATAAAAATGGAATTGAACTCTTTTTGAACTTGAAAAAACTTCATCATACAAAATATTACCATCATTCACTGTGAGGTCCTGATCTCTTAACTTATTGATTAAAGTGCTGTTAAATTTATTTAATTTACCGGATGTTATTGGTCTAGATTGAATCTGCACTTGTTGTATTAGCATAATGGACTCAAAGGCCACCAGTAGCCCACTATGATCCGAAGGCAGATAATTTATAATGGCCTTGTCAAAGTAGTTGCAGCAACAAAAAACATTATCAATACATGTAGCAGAAGTCAATGTAGTTCGGGTTGGTTCCATAAACACATGTGACAAATTAAATTATTTAAAGAGATTTAATAACCTACTGCTATCTGAATTATCTTCAAGAATATTAATATTAAAGCCACCACAGACAATAATTTGTTTAATACCAATTGCAAGTTTAGCCAAAACATCTTCCATCACTGACTCGAATATAGAGTAGTTTTATAATTAGGGGGTCTGTAAACGCACACTATGACATGCTTATCCAGCTCAACACAGGACAGTTCAACACTATGTTCAACTGATTGGTCTATTATATCTTTCATTTGATACCCATATCATGGCAGTGCACTTTAAATAACTAGTCCGCCATCTTGGGCCGTCCACCATATTGGATTTAGAATGACCTGAAGCGTGTTTTTAGGATTCCGTACCCTAAAGGTAAAAATGGGACCCTATTACTAAGACTCCGCAGTCCGTCTGTCTGTGTATCTGTACGTCTGTCACATGTATCTCATGAACCGTGATATCTAGGCAATTGAAATTTTCACAGATGATGTATTTCTGTTGCTGCTATAACAACAAATGCTAAAAACAGAATAAAATAATTATTTAAGCGATGCTCCCATACAACGTGATGTTTTTGCCGTTTTTTGCGATAATGGTACGGAACCCTTCGAGCGCGAGTCCTAATCGCACTTGGCCGGTTTTTCGTTTTTTTTAACTATTATTTATTTTTTACTTCACCCGTTAGGTCGCTAATGCTGAAGATCCTGGTAAGTATAAAGGGACAAACTATTTTAATTATTGCATTGTCATCGGTCCTTGATAAGTGTGCAAAGTTTCAAACTGATCCGACGTTTCGAAGGGGGTAAAATCACGTTCAAAGATTCCGTTACACAGATTCATAGATACAACCAAGAACATACCAAGCTAATAAAAATAATGTGACGGGACGGTTGTATTTTTAATGTGACGCGCAAAATGTCTGAAAACTAACTTTTTTATTACAAAATTACGAAACCTATGTAAGAAAGAAAGAAAAAGTGTTTAACTGTCACAAAATGGCATACAATAAAAGTACATGCTTATGCTAAACCCTTAACAATAGTATTAGTTGTATTTAAACTCACTTACTATGCCTATGTCCAGCAGTGGACATCTTTCGGCTGAAATGATGATGATGACTACTTATTTGTTATTAAATTTTTAATATCAGACATATTGTAATAAAACAGTCTGCTTATTTTTCTTTACCGACGAAAAATAAAGGAGGAGGTTCTCAATTCGACATGTATATTTTTATGTATACCACGCATTACTTTTAGAGAGTAGTCCGATTTCAAAAATTCCATTTGCGCGAGAGACACTTCCAAAGTAGGCAGACAGACAGACAGGCAGGCAGGCAGGCAGGCAGGCAGGCAGGCAGGCAGGCAGGCAGGCAGGCAGGCAGGCAGGCTGGCAGGCAGGCAGGCAGGCAGGCTGGCAGGCAGGCAGGCAGGCAGGAAGGCAGGCAGGCAGGCAGGCAGACATACAGACAGACAGACAGTAGGTACCAAAGACAAATCGGTGTCTTTGGTACCTACTGTTAGTCGTTTTTAGGGTTCCGTAGCCAAATGGCAAAAAACGGAACCCTTATAGATTCGTCATGTCTGTCTGTCTGTCTGTCTGTCTGTCTGTCTGTCTGTCTGTCTGTCTGTCTGTCTGTCTGTCCGTCCGTATGTCACAGCCACTTTATTCGGAAACTATAAGAACTATGCTGTTGAAACTTGGTAAGTAGATGTATTCTGTGAACCGCATTAAGATTTTCACACAAAAATAAAAATAAAACAATAAATTTTGGGGGTTCCCATACTTGAAACTAAAACTAAAAATATTTTTTTTCATCAAACCCATAGGTGTGGGGTATCTATGGATAGGTCTTCAAAAATGATATTGAGGTTCTTAATATCATTTTTTTCTAAACTGAACAGTTTGCGCGAGAGACTCTTCCAAAGTGGTAAAATGTGTGTCCCCCCCCTGTAACTTCTAAAATAAGAGAATGATAAAACTTTAAAAAATATATGATGTACATTACCATGTAAACTACCAGCGAAAATTGGTTTGAACGAGATCTAGTAAGTAGTTTTTTTTTAATACGTCATAAATCGTAAACCGCAATTTACCAAGTACGGAACCCTTCGTGCGCGAGTCCGACTCGCACTTGGCCGGTTTTTTTTAGACACAGACTTCGGAAAAAAGTTAGTTTTTCGATTTGTAGTGTTTCGCTTTAGAAATCAGTTTTTTTTAAGTTTTTTATTTTTCACTTTTTCGTGGTACATAATGGACAAGTTCTATAGTAACGTACCTATCATGCTCACAGTGATGCCAGAATAGATTACCCAAATAATATGTAACTTAAACATAACCGGTGGTATGAGAGTGTACCAAATTTAAAGGATAATATTTTTGTGTTCACCAAAAATCTAAAGGTACATCTATGTATGCATTTCTAAAATATTGATCTTAAACCCGTTTAATTGTTTTACTATAATTAAACTACTCGGCCAACAAAATATGTTGCATCAAACAAATTCCAAATTAACACCAAGATATAACACTTTTTTATTGTAGTGCGCTGCAAATATTCTATTGTCTTCCCCGAAAAATACTGATCGTGCACCAAATATTAGTTGATCTACGAATAAATTATGGTCAAAGAATCAGTCCAAGAGCGAGCGAAGCGAGCTCGGAAACTTAGGGCACCCCGACACGGACAGGTTAGGTTCGAACGAGATGAGGGGAGCTAAAGTGAGCGAGCAAAGTGAGCGAACTCAGCTCCCGTCATCTCGTTCGTGTTAGGTTACTTTTGACCCTGCAGACAGAAATAGGAGCCCCGCGCAGCGGGGCTACGTCGACTTATTCGAAAACTAAAACTAAAACTAAACTAAACGAAAAAACTAAACTTAACTAAAAAAATAAATGCTTGTTTTTAAAATTAGGTGTATTACTATTTTTACAAATTTGTAACAGTTGTTAAATAGATGCTCGTTATGACATATTTTAATGAACATATTTTGGTGCACATTCAGTATATTTGGTGGAACACAGGCAAAATTAGGTAAATGAAATGGGAATAAATTGAAGTACTTTTAAATACCATCCAAATTTAAATGGGACCATTTCGGAACAAACTTCTTTCAAACCAAAAATTAATTTTGCAATTCCGTTCATAAATGACGGAGTTATGCCCGAACATACACAAAAAAATACAAACATGCGAATTGAGAACCTCCTCCTTTTTGGGAAGTCGGTTAAAAACGTGTTGCGCCGACCTCAAGTAACGGATAAGGGCAGCAAGATGATGATGATGATTTTCACTACATAGTATGACAAACATGGCTGAACTTTTCTGTTATTTTGTCATACTGCATCCTGCGTATAATGATTTGATTTGTTGTATGAATACTCAAGTTTGGGTAAATAAATATATCTTGTCTTATCTTATCATACCTTAGCCAACCAGCAAAGCAGTCCTATAATCTGAGCCTCTAAAAAGACATATAAATGAGTTATAAAGGTTTTAGCGGTGACAGTTTTTTTTTAAATAAATTATAGGCTCGTGTTTGACCACTATCTCAGCTGATGGCAAGCGATGATGTGATCGACGGTGAAGCACGATTGCCTAGAAGTAACCTATTCACTCTTGACTTACAGACCCCCTAGATTGTAGTTATCGGGAAACACAGGCTCCGGCAGGGAATTCCACTCTTCAGCTGTATGCATAATGAAAGTATTTCCAAAACGTTAAGTGCGTATGGGTGATGGGGATGTCCACCATGTACCGATAGTGCATCGCCGTACGTCTTGTAGTCCGATGATGAAACGGGCTTGGCGGAATTAGATCATGCAATTCCATCGCACACTCCCCGAAATGCAACCGATAAAAAACCGACAAGCTGGCAACGAGGCGACGATGGTCAAGGCTCTGGAGCTTTGACTTAACCAGTGCCTCATTGCTGATGAGCCTCTTGGCCCACTTTTCAATCGACTCTAGTGCATCAAGCTGGTATTTGAAAGAAACGTCCCAGAGATGAGAATTATACTCCATGCATGATCAAACTTGCGCTTGATACAAGCTGAGCAGCAATTCTGGCGTGAAGTACCTTCTAACCTTTGCAAGGATCCCCAGCTTTTTGGCAGCCAACTGAGCCTTTGCCTCAATGTATGGTCCAAAATTGAGAGTCGATGTCAACGTAACGCCAAGAAGCTCAAGATGGTCAGTTATTTGCACGGTTACATCTCGGAAAGTTGGTGAAATTGGCTCTATTTAGCGGCAAAAGACACGCCTGGGTTTTAGCAGCATTAAACGTAACCAGATTGGCATCGTCCCATTCGGAGACTGCCTGCAAAGGACAAGTTCAAGCGCTCCACCATGGTCTCCTGGACCCAACCAGCAAAAACTAGGCTTACAACAAACTTAAGACTACAATTTTTTCGCTCTTACATCACTCCTATCGTTTAAGCATTCTCCTATGGTTTGAGCACCAATTATAAGCACATTTAAGGTAATATCGTTCTAATTTCAGTCTTAATGAATGCTGTTTGCACTTACAGTAGTCTAGCCAAAATAAATGGAAGCCGACTTAGGCTCACATTGCTTTTACGTTAGTATCTTGTAAGCCTGCATAGGTTTATATTGGTCTAACATCAGCATCTTTTGAGCCAAAACAAGCTTATTTTGATTTTACATCAGATCAAACTTCGTGTGAGTGCTGCGATACTTATGGTTTCAGCAAAATTTTACAATGGAAGGAAAAACAATAAATGATAATTGCAATGAAAATGTGTTGGCAAGGTCAAGGAAGGCAAGTGATTTGTTCTGATAATCAAGATTCCTAATAATATGGTCAGTAAGCTTATGCACCGCACCCTCTTCTGAGCTCCCAGAACGGAAACCAAAGGCAAGTCAATTATTGCTTTCGAAATACTTAACAAGTATACTATGAATTATTATTTCCAGAATCTTCGAAATAGCTGGTAGTTTAACAATTGGCTGGTAGTATAATAATTACAGGTACGGTGTCTATCATCCGCTTTATTGATAGACTATATCGTATATATAAGTTTCTCTATAGACTACATAATCCTATTCAAAATATCTGGAGACAGTGACCCAGACTGAGCTCGAGGTTAAATAATAGCATCAATTTTCAAAGTTAAGCAACGCTTGCCGAGTTCGGTCGGTGGATGGGAGACCGAGAGTCTTCGTGCCTCGGAAAGTTAAGGATCTTTGATATTACGGGTAGTCAGGAGCCAGGAAATCTGACACCAGTTACTGGGTTGTGGAGGTCAGATTGGCAGTCCGTTCCGTATAAAATACTGGTACTCCGCTGGATCCAGTTAGACTGGAAGCCGACCCCTACGTGTTTTTTTGTCTAGACGAAGTTTAACGACAACTAGTTAAGCATCTACTGAAATTCTAAACGGGGCTTGCAACACAACAAAAACAATAAGTAAGTTTGGCCTGATTTATTGAATCAAAATCCGTAATCAAAATTTCCACCACAACTGAAAGGAGTTCCTAATACATTGCTTCATAAAGGATATTGTTCCCGCCGTAATTGTTTTTACAAAATAAACTTAATGGAATTTTATAAACTCTTAGTTTTATCGCTTCTAAAGAGAAACTAAAGATTTAATTTCCAACTAATTATAAGTTGGTAGTTCGAGCGCGAGCATATAGATACAGCACGATTATCTAGACCAGCGTCTCCTAACCTGTTTCAGACCACGGTCCCCTAGAAAATCAAGCAAAATTTCAAGGACCCCTTAATAATGAAAAACATGACCCCCTTAATTGAAAGGGGGTCGTCTTTAAATTTACGTTTAAAAACTGAATTACGGGATATTTATATTAATTTTGTTTTCCTGTTCCGTTGTCAAGACTGTGATACCAGTAACATCTGTGTTAAAAGATGTATAGATATAAGATAGACTGCAGACCCTATACATATATTCGTGGACCCCATGGGTCCGTGGACCACAGTTTAAGAAGCACTGATCTAGACTATAGCGTTCCAACAGGAGATAGAAATAAAATAACGATGTAATACTTCATCTATTTTCCCTAACTCAACCATGTATTGATCCATTGCTCGTCCTTCTTCCTCTTCGCCTCAGTCTCCTCCGGCCACACGAGGCTTTCGATCCAGGGTACGTAGTGTGAGACCCTGGTGTACATGCCGGCTGAGCCGAGGATGCCGCAGTCCTTGCCGTATGACGTCACGCCGATGATGTGGTACAGACACTTGGAATTGCTGACTTGAAGAGGGCCACCGCTGTCACCCTGTGGGACGATAAAGAATAATACACGCTATTCTGTCTTCCTCATCTATACATCTATATCTATACTTCACTTTACTTAATACTAATCTATATTATATAATCTATAATATAAAAATGAATCGCAAAATGTGTTGGTAAGCGCATAACTCAACAACGCCTCGACCAATTTGGCCAATTCTTTTTTTTTAATGTTCGTTGAAGTTCAAAGATGGTTTTTACGTATATACGTGGGACACTCAGAAAGTTTTGCGAAACTAAAAAAAATTGTTCTATACGTACATATATTTTTATTAAATCTTTTCAAAGTACTTTCCACCAGCCTCTATACAAAGATTCATGCGCCTAAACCAGTTTTCAAAACACTTTTTCCAGTCCGCCGCAGACACCTCGTTTACAGCCTGCTCGAACGCAGCCAGCGCATCTTCCGGCGACGAAAATTGTATCCCTTTGAGCTGATTTTTTATTTTTGGGAATAAAAAGAAGTCACACGGTGCTAGATCAGGGCTGTAAGGAGGGTGACCCAGGAGTTTGACTGGCGTGCTGTCCAGGAAGTCCCTCGTTTTGAGTGCGGTGTGCGCAGGTGCATTGTCGTGGTGGAGCAGTAGCCCGCGGAGCCCTGTGTTTGGTCGCTTGTTGCTTATAACAGAGAAAACTTCTGGCAAACATTTGGTAGTATACCATTCGGCATTAATGCTTCTTTGATCCCGTAAGGGAATTGATACCAAGTGGCCAGTCAAATTAAAAAAGCTAGCGATCAAAATCTTACCCCCGCTTCTAGATCGCTTCACTTTGGTAGGCGTTGGCTCATTTTGAAACACCCAAACAGTCGACTGGCGCTTGGTTTCTGGGTCGTATTGATAAATGCAGGACTCATCACCTGTAACGATGTCGTAAACACGCCGAGACGAGCCTGCTTCAAATTTGTTAAGCATATCACGGCACCATTCCACCCGGGCCTGCTTCTGAGCATCGGTGTGGTTGTGCGGCACCCAGCGTGATACTATCCTCCTCACGCGAAGATGGCTGTGTAGAATCTCGTGAACGCTTCCCGATCCAATCTTCAATATGTGTTGAATCTCCTGATATGTAATTCGCCTATTGTCTTGGATTAAATTTTTCACTGCTAGCACGTTTTCTTCGGTAACAGCCGTCAAAGGGCGACCGCTTCTTTCGTCATCCCCCAAAGTTGGTCGACCGCGCTTGAATTCGTTATACCAACGATACACGGTTGCCTTGGAAGGGCCTTCATCCATGAATGCCATTTGAAGTCTATCGTACGATTCATCCGGTTTCAGGCGACACTTGAAATCGTATAAAATCATAGCTCTAAAATGTTCCCGGCGCAGATCCATATTTCAGTGAGACACAATACTTTGAATAAACTCGCAAAAAATGTGGAGGGAAATTTTGAAATTGGAACTTACTTATTTTTACTTATAAATAATCATATTTTCGAAAAACATTATAACTGGCCAGTCTCCCATATATAAAAACTTTTTTTCGCAATACTTTCTGAGGGGCCTGGTATATATATATATAATTTTTTTTTGTAGGGTAGTTTAGTGTAGGATAGGGTAGGGTAGGGTAGGGTAGTGTAGCGTAGAGTAGGGTAGGGATGTGTAGGGTAGGGATGTGTAGGGTAGGGTAGTGTAGGGTAGGGTAGGGTAGATAAATGTTTGGTGTTTTTATGGCAAAACAAAGTTTGCCGGGTTAGCTAGTATTATAAAGAGGAAAGATTGGTATTTTTGTATGTTACGAATAAACTTAAAAACTACTTAACCGATTTAAAAAATTCTTTCACCGTTGTGAAGCTACACTGTCCCCGGGTGACGTAAGCTACTTTTTATCCCTGTATTACCACGGGAACGGAAACTACGCGGGTGATACGCGATGCGTCTGCTAGTAACTACATAAAAAAACATAATGAGTAGTACCTAAGGGTTAAGATCTTTTAAAACTCATTGAAAATATTCGTAGATGCATTAAGTAGTGAATAGATAAGACGAGGGAGGCTAAAGAAAATATAACTGGATTGTGTGGGCCAAGGTATGAAAGAATATCATAGCGAAACAGTTGACAGAATGGAATGAAAGGATAAATCGTATTGAGCCTACCCAAAGTAATAGTGGACAAGGGCAGGACGGTAATGACATGGTGTAGTTTACGACCATTGATGTATGAACGTATTCATGATTGTCTTACTTCGCAGGTGTCTATAACTTCAAAATGTGAGCCGTAGCACATTTGCTTGACATGATCGTAGCCGTGGCTGAGGTGTCTGTGAGGTCTGTACATCATTTTGCAATCTGTCTCGTTGAACTCCTCCAGGTTCACCTGATATATCAAGTTTAGGTATAAATAAACCGGCCACGTGCGTGTCGAACTTCGCACATTTAGGGTCCCAAACTGCAAAATCAAGTTGGTTGTAATAGAAAAAATTAGTGGAGTACAAAGAAAAAGTCTGATTTATCTCTATATTGGTATTTTTTGGTAAAATATAGGTAATAATAAATATTATCACCAAATTTCAAATTCATAGGTCGATGACATGTCGATGGAAAGCTAAAAAAAATCTTCGGAACAAAATTTTGTAAAAAAAGAGCTGACTAAAATAAAGAAACGAGAAGTCACCAAGACTTCTCATTTCTTTATTTTCCAATATTTACACTAAACAAAAAATGCAAAATTTATCTACTCAACAAGTTCTAAACTACGATACCTCACTCGATGGGGCAGGTCAACATTTGTCCTTTGTCTGTATGGGTGTCCATCTTAAAAATATTTTAGATAATTTGCTTTGGGGCTTCGGGTCAACAAAGATGCTTATACTGTGAACTTCAAAGACTGTAGCTCCAACAGTTTGACTGTAAAACCTGTGACAGGCGACGGACAGACAGACACATGAGTGACAGCAATAGGGCTCCGTAACGAACCCTAAAAACTAGCAAAAAGTGTAAAATTGTACGTAACCAGTACAAAAAAGACATTGCAAACATTCGATTGTTTTAGTTGCAATCAAAAATGTCGTGAAACCTAACAAGGTTTTTCTCGTGTCGCCTCGCTTTACTCCTGTGGCCTCTACCGCAGAAACCGCAATCTGCATCTTTCCAGGATAAAGTTTCTAAGTAATTTATTTTCTTAATCGTACCAGTACTGTGAGATAGGAGCCTTTTTGGCCTCGCCCGGGGTTTATGGGGTACACTCTTTTTGAGGGTTCCGTAACTCCGCGGTCCGTCTGTCTGTCTGTCTGTCTATCTGTCCGTCTGTCACCAGACTGTATCTCATGAATCGTGACACCTAGGCAGTTGAAATTTTCAAAAAAATACTAAAAACAGAATAAAATAAATATTTGAGTGGGGCTCCCATGCAACAAACGTGTTTTTTGCGATAATGGTACGGAACCCTTCGTGCGCGAATCCGACTCGCATTTGGCCAGTTTTTTATTATTGTTTAATTTTATGCTTATTTCTCGTGTCTCCTGTGCGGGTCACAAATAAATATTTTTTCTTTCTTTCTTTTTTCTTTCTTTACTGTACTTTCAGAGCCAACTCTTTAAAAACATAATTATACACAAACATATATATTCTACCACCATAATAATATGGTTTTTGATAAAATACCTGCTCGATCTTTCCCCCGGTAATTTTTCTTAGCTCCCGCCTTGAGATCCTCAAGTCAAAGTATTCCTAGTTTTTGTATTTTTTTTAAACTCTGCACTTACTACTTGCAGAACATCTGCTAAAGCTTGTCTGTGTCCGAGGCGCCCCCAGCCGGACGCATCAGCGCCACGTTGCCATTCTACCCCGACATCCAGACATGCTGGCAGTAAGTCTCTGCCGAAGGCTATCCTGGAATCATCATTAAAAATAGCTGTAGTAAAGTACTAGGGGGCGAGCCATTTGCCATCAACCGTGCACAAAGCCAAACGACGGACTGCTATTGAAAAATTCCAGATGGAAAAACTGAACAATATTTTGCCGGATAAATTTGAATCGTTTAAAACTGAAAATGTTTGACACTTACTCAGTTTCCGTCTCCAGGAGTGCTATATCATGATACTTAGATGGTGCCTTATATTCAGGGTGGATGATAATTCTCTTGATTTTGTATATTTTCCAGGATTCCCTAGGGTCAGACCGTTTCAAAAGCCCCAGTGCGGCATATGTTATGCTGCCCCTACAAACATATTGTATATTAGAGAGGTGAAGTTAGAATAGAATATACTTTATTGTACACCAAAAAAGTGAAGTTAAGTGAAATTAAGATAATAACTAATGAAACGACCGAAAACTTACAGTACTCGAGTAGATGTGCAGTGTGCTGCAGTGAGTATGAATCTCTCGCTGATCACAGAGCCTCCACACAGCCACTGCGCAGAGTCCACGTCATCTCCATAACCAAGTAAAGCCTTAGAAGAGATGATATTATAATATTACAAATATAGCAGTTTAGCCAACAAGTGGTAATTAAATCTATTTTATCATAATGGAACAGTTCAAAAAGAGATTTGTATTGTAAGAACTGTTACTTGATACGTTCGGCGCACCTTGAGGCAGTCAGCTAAATGATAAATGATTTTATTTCTGTAAGTTGGTTTGTACAAACGCTTTTACATGTCTAACATATTTTTTTTTTAAACTAGATGAGGTCGGCGTTTCCTATCTGACTACTCTGAGAAGAAAGGCCGAAACAAACTCAGAGGTCACAGTCTCTTTTAAAGTCCTGACAAAATCTTGGTTCGATCATGTGAAGACCATGTAGACTGATGTCTGAAATGGTCTTTTGAGGAAAGAACCAGCCAGATTGAGTGGACCTGTCCAGTCAGTGCACGCATTTGTCAATAACCGAGCAGCTCAACTCAGAATTTAAGGAGCTCAACGATTCGACGAACAATACCTAAAAAAGGACATTCGGGTAGGCCGCATAAACTACTCAAACTGCCAGACCATGATTAAAAACTAAGATAAATTAAAAAACAAAATAATGATCCACATAGTCTTCACATTCACAATAATTAAAATAAAATAATATAATACTTTAAAAAGTAAATATTCTTGTCATTGCAAGAAAACAAATAAAAAAAATTTTTTTTTTTTTTTAAATAACAAAATTCATGGTGCAAAATATTTAAACATTTTTTGTTTAAATATTTTGCACCATGAATTTTAAAACTAAATTAATTGGAGCAGCTCACTTCCAAGCCGTTTTATCCTCAACGTAATCTTTAATGCTATAAAACGCTTTTTGGCACAACTTACGTTTAATGAATGATTTAAATTTATTAAGACTTAGATTTTGTACGTGTCTTGGAAGCATATTATAAAAGCGCACACATTGACATCTAAACGAGCCACCTATTTTCTTGAGCCTTGTTGTAGGTATTACAAATTTGTGTTTGTTCCTAGTATTTATATTATGGATATCACTGTATTTTTTAAACAATTTTATATTTTTATGGGCATATAAAAGATTTTCATAAATATACTGAGAAGGCACAGTCATTACATTAATCTCCTTAAATTTCTCTCTGAGAGAGTGTCTCGGGCTTAATTTATAAATTGATCGAACAGCTCTTTTCTGCAAAACAAAGATAGTCTGGATGTCGGCGGCATTTCCCCACAACAGAATACCGTACGACATTACACTATGAAAATAGCTAAAGTATACTAAACGGGCTGTCTCTATGTCCGTTAAATTACGAATTTTTCTAACAGCATATGCTGCGGAGCTTAGCTTCTTTGACAATTTATCTATATGTGGGCCCCACTGAAGCTTAGCATCCAAAGTTAAACCTAAGAATACTGTGCTATTTTCAGGAATCAATTCTTCGCCCTTTATCAGCACATCAGTTTTCACCTGCCTAACGTGAGGTAGGGTAAACTTAATGCATTTCGTTTTTTTTTCATTAAGAAGAAAATTGTTAACATTGAACCAGTGAACTACTTTTGAGATCGCGCTATTTACATCGTCAGTAACCAGCTGCTGACGTTTAAGTTTAAACAAAAGTGAAGTATCATCCGCAAACAACACTATATTATGGTTATCCTTTATGAGGTAAGGCAAATCATTAATATAAATAAGAAACAAGAAAGGACCAAGAATCGAGCCCTGCGGGACTCCCATTGCTACTATAGATCCAGGAGATCTTTTTCCATTAACGTCAACGCTCTGAATCCTATTACTCAAGTATGAAGTAAGAAGATCCAGAGAGCTGTTCCGGATCCCGTAGTGGCGGAGTTTCCTGATTAGGGTTTCATGAAGAACACAATCAAATGCCTTGGACAAATCACAAAAGATGCCCAAGGCATCGCACTTATCCTCCCATGCATTATAAATATGTCCCAAAAGCTCAACACCGGCATCAGTAGTTGAACGACCCCTTGTAAAACCGAACTGTTTGCTATGAAATAATTTATGTTTATTAAAAAATCTTAGCAATTGCTCTAAAATTAATTTCTCAAATATTTTACTAAAAGTAGGTAGTACTGAAATAGGTCTATAATTTGTAGGGTCTGATGTACTACCTGATTTAAACAAAGGTATTATTTTACTATTTTTCATTAGGTCAGGAAACTCCCCACAGTCGATACAATTATTAAAGATAATAGCTAAACTAGGTGCGACAATATCAATAATAGACTTGGCGATTTCAACAGAATGACCCCACAGATCAGCAGTCTTTTTAACATTTAAAGTGTGAAAGGTTTTAATTATGTCTCTACAAGTAATATGTTCAAAAATAAATTCCGAATCGCAAACATTAACATTTTCTTTTAGCAAAGACTCAGCAACAGAAGGTGATGAGTTTAAGGATTTAGTAGTAGAAACGGGAATATCTGAAAAGAAATTTTCAAAGGCCAGTGCGACTTGTGAGTCTGATTTTATGATGTTGTCATTAATAGACAGGCTGTAGTCAATATTTCGGTTACCAGATCCTCCTGTTTCACTATTAATAATATTCCAAGTCGTTTTAATAACATTACTACTGTTTAGCTTTAGCTTTAGCTGCACTGGTTTACTCAGAAAACGATCTAATCATATACATGATAGCTCCAAGTGCGCATACACCTGCACTTTGAGGACCTAATAAACACTACTGATTCCGCATATATCGTGGCCACCAACTCGAAAAGAAGAAAAAGAAGTTGTATTAGTTGTAACTTGCTACCCTAGATTCCTGTTGATCTACAAGAAGAGGGCAATTAGTCTCAAGATTACATGACACATGAAGGAACTACCATCTCTCGGCGTTGCGTCCACCAACAGCACCGGCCACACCAAAAGTTTCAAAATTATGATTATGACATTTTCTATCTTCGAGCCAATCTTTTACTATGCATGATGAAAATGCCCGGAAAAGCGACACGAATACGGAAGACTTGGAAAATAATAAAAGCACTCTGAAAACGAAAGATAAACAATAACATACCACATGTGGAAACTCCCATCTCTCAGCGTTTCGTCCCCCAACCCCGAAACCCACAGGATGGGTTTTAAAAGCATGGCTATGGCATCTCCCGTCCTCAATCCAATTCTTTACGATCACAAAGTTCCCAGGGAAGCGACAGGAGAATGGCAGACTTTGGAAATAATCAAAGCATTCTGAAAAACAAAAGCAATGATTTTACCACGTCATTAAAATTAAGAAGTTCAGTTACACCACCTGTAATACTTACTCTGTCTAGCGACTGGGCCCTCTTTATTCACCATGGATCCATAAGGTCCTACGGCTGTGTTGCGATATCTGTGAAAAAAAAATAGCAAAAAGAATTCAAGAACCGTTCGACATCTACTTGATGGATTCGTTGATTCTGTGTTTAATCTCGAATTCTCACCCATTTGTGTTGGATTAGCGTCTCATCCGCCGGCGGATCAGAGTGCACCTATGCAAGCGCACACACTTGTGCTCTATAATTATCTTCTGCTTACTTGGCGAATTTGCATTGAGATTGGCAATCGTGGCCAAAATTCGAAGTATTCGATATTATGAGTCTTCAGGATCATATGATGGCAAAACCTTTAGGTCCACATACTTATGTGAATATGAAATATGGATTGACTGAGGGATCATTGAATAAGTCACATTGTTTTACTCGGCATACTCAGCTCTCTTAACATATCTCCAACGGTGATTGATTGGTTTCGTAGTTACCTGTGTGGTCGCCAACCACGTATTTGCATTGAAGGTTCTTCTTCATCATGGTGAAATACCTCTGCAGGCGTTTTATTTCCTCTTCTTTTCGCTATTTTTAACCGACTTACCAAAAAGGAGGAGGTTCTATGTTCGACTTCTTGTTTGTTGTTTTTTATGTATGTTCACCGATATCTCCATCAATTGTAGACCGATTTTGAAAATTATTTTTTTGTTTGAAAGAGTATGTTTCGAAATTGGTCCCATTTTAATTTGGTGAAGATCTGATGAAGAACTTCGGAGATAAACAACAGAACTCTTCAATAAATGACGGCAAATCATTCGGGATTGCTGCAATCGCATGTGGGTTTATGGTTTATACCATTTCATAACATAACATCACGCCAGTACACTCGAAAGGGGTACGCAGATCTCTCATTTCACCGGTTATGTTCAAGTATCGTGTTATTCGGGTAATCTAATCTGGCGTTATAGGCACCTTTCTAAACAACTTGCCTATTTTAGGTAGGTACAACTAAAAAGGGAAAAATAAAAAAACATTTTTAGAAAAAAATACTACCTACCGACTTACAAACAAAAAACTACAAAGTGAAAAATAATTTAATTTTGGAAGTCGGTGTCCTTATCGCAAAAAATGGGAAACAAGAAAGACACCGACTTCCAAAATTAAATTATTTTTCACTTTGTAGTTTTTTGTTTGTAAGTCGGTAGTATTTTTTTCCAAAAATGTTTTTTTTTATTAATTCTATTTCCAATTACCTTCTCTCGTTTATACCACCTTTAAGCTGACAATTTGCAAATATATTCTCAAGCTACGGTAGATGAATTGTCTGAGGCAGTTAATATGATCAATAAATATTTAGATTGTATTTCTGAGTGGAGTTTGGTTAATACTGGGAAGTCTCAAGACATTGTTGTCGGCAGTCCTAGGTTGCGCTCAAGAGTTAACCGGTCGCAGCTCCCCCGGATTGTTTATGATGGCTCAGCTATTCCATACAAGCGACTCAGTGAAAGACCTGGGTATTTTCGTTGACAAAGACTTTTCGTTGGGTCCTCAGTTGCTCGAGGTTAGTCGCAAGGTGTTTGCATCCGCGGGATCTTTGCGCAGACTGCAATTTCTTTCCAACTGCCACCAAAACTGCGCTTGCCCAATCCCTCCTTCTCCCAATCCTCGATTATGCAGATGTCAGTTATTTAGATCTAACTGAAGTGCACCTAGATAAGCTTGAGTGACTCCAAAACTTTTGCATTAGATTCATATTTGGTTCACGCAAATATGACCATGTCTAAATTTGTACTAAGCTCAAGTGGCTGCCAATCCGCCTTAGCCAGAATGCCCATTTTATCGTTGCTCTACAGTATTCTGTTTATTCCTACAACCCCCTCTAATCTTAAAGAACGCTTTAAGTTCCTTAATGACACACAATTTAGACACTTCAGATCATCGGAGAATTTAAGACTGTTGATGCCTGCTCATTCTACTAAGTTCTACAATAAATCGTTCACGGTCCAGGCTGTGCGATTGTGGAATGTGTTGCCGATGACAGTAAGACAAGCAGTCACTAGCATCTTTTAGAAATCTTGTTAAGAACCATTTTCTTTCTCTTTAATGCTTTTCTGTTTCTATCTAACTTCTTCTATCATTGTTCAAACCTTCTGAAGTAATTGTTCTTGTAAATATGTATGTAACTATATAATCTGAATCTCGGAAACTGTTCCAACGATTTTCATGAAATTTAGTATGCATAGGGTTTTCGGGGGCGATAAATCGATCTAGCTAGGTTTAATTTTTAGAAAACATCGTTTTCTCTATTTTCACCCGATCATAGCTCGGTCCCCCAGATACTAGAAATTTAAATCTGTATTCATTACATTGCCCGATTTGACTTGACTAGATTCATAATGCCCGGGCATTATACATAGTGCACTGATTTATCATTTGGTCCATGACATATACACTGAGGAGTAATTACTTCAGTTACTTAGACTTATAAGCGCGTATAAGAGAACATCTGCGGGCCAATATAATCTTACGACTCCTAAAAGAGCCAATACCAGGAGTATTGCTGAACCCTTAACTTGGTAAGAACATGGCGGTTCTTTGGTTTAACACATGCCGTTGTAAAACCAAGTGTCCCTATTGTAGCATTAAAACGCACTTCAAAATGCCAACTGCGAAAATGGCAGCGATCTTGTGTAATTTGCTAAACAAATAGCTAAATATTAATATGTAAATATTCCAATTTCAAGAGGCGATTCAAAATTTTTTCACAGTAAATAACCCTCTGTATTATATACTTTGCTAAAAATAGTGATTCAAAACATAACATAATTTCTTATTCAACTTAGTACTCTGAAAGACATTCATAGCATTCCCATAATTAACCTTACAATTTGTTTTAAAATCCACTGAGCAAACACTTCGATTGCGTTCCACGACTGGTCAGAAAGTAACTTTTAGCAGCATTGCTGAGAGCGTGTTAATCTCACTTTTTCTTGTAAGACTTGGCAGGAGTATTTGGATTAACGTGATTCTATTTCAGGATTACTATTGAGCCTAATTGACATTTCAACGGACCATTATTCATAACTTAAAAGTGCAAATAGACTTGAAAAGTGAGTCGTTTTCCGGACTTACATACTCTTATAAGTCCCTTATAGTCCTGATAAAACGATAGTCTTGGGATAAAATTTTAAAACCCTATTTTGCTTGATGATGATGGGAAGTAACTACCCGGTAGCAAAATCCTCTGACCTACCGTCCCTGGTGTGCGCTGGCCTTAAAAGGCTGCTATTATCATAATAAGGGATTATAATCTTACTTTTCTTCGCCAATGTCACAATCAGTGCAGCAAACAACTGGCTCGTTGTCCTTATAGGAGCAGATATCTGGTAAGTCTGGAATCTTGTACTCTACTGGATCGAAGCCAGCATTAGTCTGAAAATGAAGAATAAGTACTGTTTAATTTTCCCTAAAGTAAACCATTGTATTTTATCACAGGAAACCAGAAACTGAGGTCTATAGTCCCTATTAGGTGTATAAAAATCAAGGCCCTGAGTCAACACGATAAAAAGATATGGCCAAATTTTGATTTTCGCGAAAACTTGTAAGTACCAAGTACTTGTAGTTACCTTAATTTCAACTTTTTTTATTATTCGGCATTTTCCCTTTACTTGTGCTGTAAAACCTTGCTGAAACCAAAATTGTCAATTCTAGGACAACTGAAAGTACCGTATAGGTATTGGGTCGAAAACCTTTCAGGTAGTTCCCGTTGACCTAAAATCACGAAATTTGGCGAAACGCAAGGTCATACAGCACAAATAAGGGAAAATATCCAAAACATATAAAAGTTGAAAATTAAGGTAAATTTTGTTACTTACAAATTTTCGCAAAAATCTAAATTTGCCCATATCTTTAAAACTTATCCACCAAAAAAAAATTCAATTTTTTTATGGCTGTATAATGGGTAGGTACGGAACCCTCAACGTTCTTGACCAGTTTTTATGACTTACCTCTTTAAAGAGTTTAGTACTATGGAGTTTCTTTGCAGTTTTCTGACTTTCTGGCAACTTTAATAATTGCATAGTCAAATAATCCGTTAATATTGAATAGTCATACGTATTGATTGGACTTTCCATGATATATCCATTCCTATGTATATATAAACTATTTATTACTAACATGACCGCATTTATAATTAATTATTGACATTACTTAACATATTAAATTAAACAAAAAAAATTGACATTGATTACGGAATTATTATAAAATAACTTACCTACCTAATTGGCAAAAGCCTCATTGTATATTTGTACGCCACATGGCAAAACATATAGAAACTGTCTTTTATTGTAACATCTTGCACACTGCTGTAACCTACTTATGTTTACAAAGTTTACAAATAAAGACTGATTGATTGATTGATTGATTATGTCTTATTATTAATATCACAACACACTAATATTATAAAGCCGAAAGTCTGTGAGTGTGTGTGTGTGTTTGTATACGGTCAGTCAGTGATTATAGTCAGGAATAGCACACAGGACACTTTTATCCCGGGCATATGTTCCCTCGGGATAATTTACGACATTCACGCGGCCGGAGCCGCGAGCGTCAGCTAGTAATACCTCAATTTAAAAATACTTACATATAAGTACGTAAGCGCTGCCGAATTACATTTGAATATGTTCACACAGGTACCTTGCAAGCCTTGTGTGACACAGGGGGAGCCTGAAATAAAACATAGTTCTATGAACGAAATTTCCAAGGTAAGGCAAGCGAAGGGGCCATTAGACCAGAGATTTTGCCAGAAACATCAACGACTGCAAGTCAACCAATCCTAAGGGCTTCGACCTTACTTAATAGTTAGGCAGGGGGGCGCCTTCAGCACATCCAAATTTCACCAGTTATGTTTAAGTCCCATTTAATAGAGTTATGGCGAAGCTATTGCAATCAATCGAGCATAACCCCATCTCCGAGCTGCTACTGAGAAATTGCAGATAGAAAACCCAATAAAGCTTTGCCCGACCCAGAAATCGAATCCGGGACCAACGAGGCAGCTTAATAATAAGGTCTCCGCCAGATAACTAAAAAATAAAAGTTATTGATCCGACTTTTAAATTAATTACGTAACTTGAAAACATGATTTTTTGTTTATTGAGATATTTTGATAATTTTGGTCTCATATGAAAGATATAGGCCTACCCAATGGCATAACCAATTTATACATTTATATAATGTAAATCGGTCCACGCGTTTATGAGATATTCACTCATTACTGTATGCCAAATGCCGTTGGTCCCGGCTGTCATTTGAAGATCTTTGACAGTCGTTACGGATAGTCAGAAGCTTGAGATCTGACACCAGTCTTGCCAAGGGGTATGGTGTTACCCAGTTACTGGGTTGTGGAGGTCAGATAGGCAGTCGCTCCATGTTAAACACTGTTTACTCAGCTGAATCCGGTAAGACTGGAAGCCGACCCCAACAACAATTGGAAAAAAGGCTAGGCAGATGACTGTATGCCAAATGAAAGGGTCACAGGCGCGCCCTTTCCGCGATACGTTTGTTTTGATCGACACTGCCTTTACCAAAAATGTTTTAGTATCGTCTGTGGTAACCTCTATCCTCTAGAGGAGCTCGTGGCTAAATAATAACAGCCGCACGGGTCGATCTTCAAGGTTAAGCAACGCTTGCCGAGGTCGGTCCGTGGATGGGTGACCATTTCAAGATAGCGAGTTTCCTTCTTGCCTCGGAAAGCAAGTTAAGCCATTGGTCCCGGCTGTCATTTGAAGATCTTTGACAGTCGTTACGGGTAGTCAGAAGCTTGAGATCTGACACCAGTCTTGCCAAGGGGCATCGTGTTACCCAGTTACTAGGTTGTGGAGGTCAGATAGGCAGTCGCTCCATGTAAAACACTGGTACTCAGCTGAATCCGGTAAGACTGGAAGCCGACCTGACAACAATTGGGATAAGGCTAGGCAGATGATGATCGTCTGTGGTAACCTTTTGAAATATTGGAATAAATTGGTGGACAGGTGTTAAACACTTTTATTTTTTTGTTATTTGGCGGTGACTTTAGAGTTTTAGATAGTCTTTATGATACCAGTCTGTAATTGTCCCACTGCAGTGCAAAGGTCTCGCACACAAAAAATGCATGAGCATCGATCTTATTATAGAAATATCTAAGGCAAGGCTACCAAACAAATAGACTAAATATTTTAGATTAAATATAATGCCCAGTGAAGTGTTGGCCCAGTGGTAATGACCCCGACTTACGTGTCGTAGGTTATGGGTTCGAACCCAGGCTGGCGCATTACTTTGTGTAAATTATTTCATCACCACTGCTCTTAAAATGGTAAAGAAAAACATCGTGAGGAAACCGGCATGTCCTAGAACCAAAAATTCAAAGACATGTGATATCCACCAAACCGGACTGGCCCCGCGTGGTGGATTATGGCCCAAAAAAGGCCAAAATCATCAACAGTTGCAAATCATCCACTTCTTAATACGCACATCCATCCTCTCTACCTACCTTTAAGAAAACCGAGTTTTTCCATGCAGTGGGACGGTACGTGATGAATACTATGCAAAACCAGAATTATACAAACAACATTGATTAGCAATCTGATCGAGAACTGGTCATACTCGTAAACCGGTCAAACTTGAATGTTGTTTATCAAATTTTAATGTTTTGTTCGACCGTTCTTAAATGACATTGTTTACAACTTGACACCTTGAAGTGGATGATGCTTTGACCTTCATAAGGCTCTTGAACTATGTAAAGAACACGGAATTACGCCTCTTACTCATAGGGGCTGGCTGAAACTATAGAATCCGGTATTCGATTGGTACTGTTGATAAAAGTGTAAGTACTGGCAAACTAGGAGCTGTACCTACACTTTTTATGCCATGCACATGGTACGCTTAGTTCACCAGTTCGAAGTCCCTCAGCAAACTATGAAAAGGACTTTGCTTGGAGGCTCTCTGAGGAATCCAGAACGAGGTGAACCGGCAGTGAACTAAAATTGTCGACATTAAGTCGACAATATTAGTCCTAAGTAATTTATTTTGGAACTACATAAATTGTGAAGAAATTTTATATAAAAAAAACAGTAAGCACCATTAAAACAAAAAAAATGAAGCTAGGGTGACGTCACTCCAGCTAACACATACTAAACGAGTTTTTGTGGCAGCTAAATTAAGACTGGGAACTTTGATTGCAGCAAGTATGCCTTAAATATTGGCATATTTAGAATTATTCTACCACTTAAGAGCAGCTGGGGTTATGCACATCATAAAAAAATATTATTATTTCTTCCGTCTTTCCATTCCTTCCTTCATCATAAAAATTGATAAGAAAAATAAAAAAAATCATGTCAAAGTTAATAAAAATAAATAAACAAATAATAATTCGCATAAAAATAGTCCACGGAATAAGCAAGCTGAAGCAGCAATAGACCATTATAGAACACCCATATTTCACTTGACTTAAAACTTCCTAAGGAAGCCTTCTGTAGTTTTTGCCACTTTCTGTCTACTCCTACCATGAGTTTACTTATGTTTGTCAGATCATATTTTTTGGCAGAGGTGCAACGCTTGCAATATTTCTGTGTAAACGTCGCAGTCGTCAAGCCAAAAGTTTTTATTGTAAACTGACTTACCTTCACTCTGATTTAGGTCGCAGGTCACAACACACCAAAAACTAAAGGTACACAATAATATTAAATATTTATCCATCGCTATTTTCGCGCGCATTTTAAATAATAATTGACAGACGCCCGCCAAAGCACTAAGTTAGTGTTAAACTGATATAGCTTCACGTAAGTATACCAATGAGGATATTCATATTATAATTAAATGTCTAAAAGAAAAGATCATTAAGCGATTATAAAAAAAACAAGTTTTGACAACTTTTATAACGGAAGCGATTGCTGAGGTCATGGGTTCGATTTTCAGGTCGGGTAATGCTACCGGATTTACCACAGAGAATTTCTCAGAGACAGCCACAAAAGAAAGACAAAAAAATATTTATTTCGACTGGCCATTAAGCAACACTTTTAAACATTAAAAATTGCTCGCCTGGCAACCCAGACCCCGGAACCCACCTGTTTGTCCTCGGAAGGCCGGTTACGTCTTCCGGCCTGTGCCTGTGTGCTTTTCCCAATATAGGTGGGATCGGCGAAATAAGACCCCGGAAGTTGTCGTACACTGGCTGGAAAGAAACAACTTAGAGATAATCTTACAAAAAACTAATATGATGCACTTCTTTCAACGCACATTTTAAAAGAAGTATCTGTAGATACAATAAACATCAAATTAACCAAGTTAAAGTAGCAATTTTTTTAGGGATTTATATAAAAAGACAACTAAATTGGCAGCTAAAAGCAGAGGAAATCTTTGAAAGTACTTTGAAAGTACTTTGAAAGTACTTTGAAAGTACTTTCAAAGTTGTCTTAAAAAGTTGACATTCAAACTACATTAGCAGCTTATCATGGTGTGGTTGCATCAGTTCTAAGATTTGGTTCTATTTTCTCGGACAATTGCAGCTCAAGGGAATACATATTCAAAGCGCAAAAAAATTGCATTGAGCGTTGTGTGGTTTGAAGACCACAGACAGTTGCGGACCAAAGTTAAGGTCCTTAAAAGTGCTTACATTTCCGTCATTGTAGGTATAATCTATAAATTACTTAGTTTGTAAAGAACAATAAAAACCTATTTCCACGATGCTAGAAACTAGAAAACGACCTGTCAGAAATCGTGAAGAAGAAATCTGTTGTGCCGACCTCAAGTAACATGGGATTAGGTCAGCAAGATGATGAGTTTATGCTTTATAATTTAACTTGTATACTGAAAATCAGGGAAGAGGAACGCCACAAAAAGAGATTTTTGTGTGAGGAATGATTTGAAAGGCAGTCAATAATATCATAAGAGGTGATAGGAGAGAATGGAAAATTAAATCATGGTGCGCCAACTTTAAGTAACATGAGATAAGTGCAGGAAGATGATGTCAAGGCTAAGCTCCGTTGAAACTCACCTGACTGATAACTAAAAATTGTAACCTCCTGACTGACCAGGGTTACAAACTTTAAGGAAAAGTTTTGTGTTATTATTTATGGCAAGAAACAGGGAAAAATATAGATGAAAGAGAGGCCTTAGTCCTGTAGTGGGACACGAAAGGGAGGCCTTAGTCCTGCAGTGGGACACAAGAGGCTCATAACAAGTGAATTTGTGTTCAAATCTCCAAACTGGACTATGCATTCTTAGAAAAAACCTGTACACATTAATTGAGACTACAAAATATTTCATATATTGAGACTTACATCAGATAAGCTAATAATCAATGCAATATATAAGGAAAATCTACTCAAAATTATACGCCTTATAAACATTCATACTATGTAGGTATAGCAAACAAGTACAATTTGAGTATTGTTTGAACTAGGGATGTCCAGAGGTGGAAGAAAATGATTAAACAAAACACTTAAGAATATGCTTTATCGTATTTCCGCTCAGCAAACCCTTTTATTTGATTATCATGAAGGTTGTTGGATTTCGTATTAGCTTATTATTTTCACTGTAGGGTAGAAGTAAGAAATGACTTGCAAAATGCGTCACTATCCTGTCGTGTCCCATCCTTTTCCCTCATGCACACCCGGACTATCGCTGTCCTTGTCACCATCTACGGTGACGGTGTGAAGACTCTATTGTCTTGTCGCGTTCTTCGACGAGGGCAGTATTACTAATTGCCTGCTCCCTTGTTAATTTTATTACAAATTTACGGTTGTGAACTATCGCAAGTGCATTTACGAACTATTATCAAAAACACTACGTAAAGTGCGTGTATTAGCTGTGAAAGGCGTCTGTGCGCCCTCTCGTGCGCTGCCCTGATCCAGCAAAGGTCTCGAACCTTCGGCCGGCCGACGTGGAAGATTGATGGTGAATCTACAGGTCAGTGGTGTTGCATTTTCCTGCCAAATTCCTTTGTCCATGTACAATTTCGTCGTCCTAATTCGTGTCGTATTTTGCAAGGTCAGACTCACGTATTTTTCGACCCCGCTTCATACAGTCCACTATTTAATTAAACCAGCCCCCCTGCGTCTGGGATAAACGCAACCAATTTAATATTTCCGCCCAAGTATTTGGTGTTAGGCGCCACCATTATTTTTGGTCACTTCGAACCGTATTTACTTTTGGTCATTTAGGTCGCATTCTTTATTTAAACCGCATGGTCAGTTATAACTAAACGGTCACTGTACTACGTAATTAATAAATAGAATGTCGTTTATTCTTTGTTTTTTCCCCGCACCGACATCTATTGCTTTTTATTTCCGCACCCGCATTGCATAGTACAACACAACGTAAAAGTTATTTCTTTTCAAATTCATTCCATTTTGGTATTCCGCCATTTTGAATCGGTTCCTATAAATGATCGTTCTTTAGACAACTAGTTCGTTCGTAATTGTTCGGTGAACTTCAGCTCGCTTCGTTAGGTCACGTTCACATACCAGTACTTTTGATATTTTTCTCTCACCCGCAATCATTTATTTTATTCTCGCAACTAAAGTTAGTCGTTTTATGATTATAACCGCTTATTAGTACTTTGTTTACATAATCGTATTGCCTACTTATCGCCGCTATACTACATATATACAGTTATTCACAATGACTAAAGCAAAGAGGAAAGGAAGTGATGCAGATCAGTTCTTTGACACTACCCCAGTACTAATAAAAACCAGTTATCGTTATACGTAGTCAAACGCGATGTAATTTACAAACGCGTAGAAAATATTTTCGAACTTGCACAGAAAGCAAATAATGATCGACAATATTATAAGTCGTTTTGTTCTAGTGCTTTAAATATTGATACATTGCGTAATGATTATCAACAAGTTTTAGATTCTTATAATATGTTAAATTTACAGTTGAACCCCGATTCTGAGGTCGAATATGATTCCTGGTTATCTTTTGAAGAAATGTTTTGTTTTATAAAACAGGTTTTACTCAATAATAAAACCGAGTGTCCTGAATCTGAATCTCAAACTTCATTACAAAAATCTAATCCTCGCCTCCCGCCCATTGATTTGATGTCATTCGACGGTAATGTCAAGAAATGGCCATTGTTTTATCAACAATTTAAAAGCATGATACACGATAACACATCGCTCACTAATAGTGAAAAAGTATTTTACTTAGTAGGTAAATTAACTGGGCAGGCGTCGTGCGTTTGCGCAGGGTTGGCGCCAACCGCAGAAAATTATATTATTATTTGGGAGGCACTCGTGCAAAAATATGACGATCCTCGCTCACTCGCATCCGCATATTTAAACCAATTGTTACAGTTTAAACCGCTATCCATTGCTAGTTCTGATGGGTTAGACTCATTTATAAATAATTTTGATTCTTCAGTACAAGCACTTAAGCAATTGAAGCTTAACGATTTAACTGAATTTATTTTCTTGCACTTGGCTCTGCAAAAGTTGGATGCAGACACAGTTAAATTATTTGAAATTACCTATCGTAAAGATAAAATACCTCCTTATCATAATTTAATTGAATTTATAAAGGAGCAAAGTAAAGTTTTGTCTCGTTCTATGAACCTTAGTAAATCGGTAGCTAATAATTCTCAGTCTAACCAGCAGCGTCAAACTAAGCACATCCCTAAACCGTCCAAGTCTTTTGTTAATACAGATGTAGGGTATGGTCCAAGTGTAAGCGATAAATGCGCTTTATGTAATGAGAAACCACATGAACATTTATATTCTTGTTCGTCATTTAATAAGTTAACCCCGCGAGAAAGATATAATTTTATAAAAATTAATCATTTCTGTAACAATTGTTTAAGTACTAAACACAAGACTTTTTCTTGTACTTCGAAACATACTTGTTCTCATTGTTCAAAGCGGCACCACACCTTATTACATTTCAATCCAACACAAAATGATAAAACTAATTGTAACGTTGGCTCTGTGGTGCCCAATACCTCTAATCCTATTCCCGCTACCGCTCATGACTTGCCGCGCCCTACACCGGCCAGCAGTCATTTAGAGTCCGCTATGACTCATTCACTCGCCGCTTCTAATGACCCTACAACTATTGCAAATAATGCATCGGTGTGTACAGTTTCGTACGATCGAACAGCTCGTTATCAAACGACTTCGTTGTTAGGGACCGCAAAAGTAAAGTTTGTTGATTCTTTAAACCGCACTCACTTTTTGAGATGTCTAGTGGATCCTGGCTCTCAGAGTGATTATATTTCCGCAACTTGTTGTAAGCGACTATCGCTTCCTATTTATAATCAAACCCGCTATTCGCAAGTTCAAGGCATTGGAGGAGCCTCACAAAAAATTATCGGTGTTACTTCTGTCAAATTCACGTCTCGCTTTGATAATAAGTGCGAATATTCTATAAGGCCAATGGTAGTAGGACAGATTACGTCACAGTTGCCGGACACCTGTGTTGATACCGCGGCTATTGAATTTATTCGTAACTTACCGCTCGCCGATGATGACTTTTCGCAACCGGGAACTATAGATATACTATTAGGTGTTAAATTTTATTGTGAAATTTTACTTTCTGATAAAATTAAAAGCTCAGATAACGGTATGCCCTCCGCCCTTGAAACGACTTTAGGTTACCTGATTTTAGGTGACGCTCCTATTATTTCTCCGCAACCCGCTACCCGCACATTGTGTGCTTTTACTTCTGACCCGCTGCATCAGATGGTTGAAAGATTTTGGGCAGTCGAGGAATTACCCTCGCAGTCATTTTTAAGTCCCGACGACCAGCAGTGTGAAAATATTTATACTTCAACCACTGTTCGTAATTCCGACGGCAGCTATTCAGTTGACCTTCCTTTTAAAGAAGACCCAAATAATCTTGGCAATTCTTATACTACCGCTAAAAAACGTTTCCTACTTTTAGAAAAGAAATTTTCTAAGGATCCTAATTTAAAATTAAAATATGACGATGTTATTCGTGATTACCTAAATAAGGGTATACTGTCCCGCACCGCACCTGAGGCATTAGTCGCCCCAGGCTTTTATCTACCGCACCATCCTGTAGTGCGCAACGACAAGGCGACAACCAAGGTTCGCCCTGTGCTCGATGGCAGTGCCAAGACAAGTACAGGCTTATCACTAAATGATGTCCTGTATACGGGTTGCAATCTACAGGCTGATATATTTCATATACTTTTAAATGTTCGTGTTTATTACATTGCCTTTTGTGCAGATGTAAAACAAATGTATTTATGTATTTATACAAATGCTCCGCACCGCAAATATCAAAGAATCTTATATAGATTTTCAGAAACCGACCCACTCGAGGTTTTTGAGTTCACTCGAGTCACATTTGGGCTCCGGTCTTCACCATTTTTGGCGCTCCGCACGCTACGCCAGCTCGCTAGCGATGAACGGCATAATTGGCCAACTGCGGCAGCCGTATTAGAGAGGGACATTTATATGGATGACGTAGCTTCATCTGCTTCTTCTCTCGAGGAAGCAGTCAAGACAGCTACTGATCTGATCCAGATCTTCAAAACTGGCGGGTTTGACTTAGTTAAATGGACTTCCAACTCACAGGAATTACTCGAACATATTCCCGAGTCGCACCGTCAATCTGAATGCATTTCTTTCGACGATGGAAATACATTTAAGATATTAGGTTTGCGTTGGTTGCCCGCTCAGGATACCTTTATTTTCAAAATATCAAGTCCCCTACCTGTTTGTACTAAACGCGCCATTTTATCCGCTACCGCTCGGTTGTACGACGTCTTAGGACTCGTCGGCCCTATAATTCTTTTCGCTAAATTAATAATTAAGGAGCTCTGGCTTTTAAATCTCGATTGGGACGATATACCCCCTTCTCGCATTGTTAAAATTTGGCAACAATACTTAATAGAATTACCGCAAATATCTAATTTATCATTTCCACGTCATTTAGGTATAGAAACCCGTTCTACAGTTTCCTTAGTGGCATTTTCAGATGCGAGCGAATCCGCATACGGTTGTGTGATATTTTTACACGTCGTCAATGGCGATCAACCGCCTATTATTTCACTCGTGTGCTCCAAGTCGCGTGTCGCATCTGCTAAACCTAAAATCACTCTCGCACGCTTGGAATTAAACGGAATACTTTTAATGTCACGACTTCTTAAAACCGTTCATGACACTTTATCTAAACGACATAAAATTGAAAATATTTATGCTTTTTCGGACTCTGAAGTAGCACTCAGTTGGTCTGTTGCTTCGCCTCACCGATTCAACACTTATGTTGCCAACCGCATTTCTCAAATTCAGGAAAATATTTCACCTGAAAATTTATATCATGTCGCTGGCATAGAGAACCCCGCAGATTGCGTATCTCGTGGACTCATGCCTTCGCAGCTCATTCAACATGAGCTTTGGTTTAAGGGTCCATCCTGGCTTTCCTTGCCTAGACAAGACTGGCCTATACAACAATTTTTATCCAACCGGTCTTCATTACCGGAAGAAAAAACTGTTACGCACGTGACTCAAGTCACAGATAATGATAACCCGCTCTTAAAATTAGCTTCAGAGTGTTCCACTTGGGAAAAGCTGCTGGAAGCTACAGTTTTTTCGCTTAGATTTATTAAAAAATTGCCGCAAAACGATACAATTACCGCTGAAGATTTAAATACAGCTGAATTGGATATAATTCGCGCGGTTCAATCTAAATACTTTTCCGAAGACATTAAGAATATTTCTAAAGGTCAACCGTGTTCGGCCAAGTTACGGAAATTGTTTCCATTTTTATGTAACGGACTTCTACGTGTCGGAGGTCGCTTATCGAACTCGACACTAGACTATTCTTCTAAACATCCGATTTTACTTCCCGGGCAAGGACATGTTGTTAAATTATTAATTGAATTTTATCACCGCGACAATTGTCACGCCGGGCCGCAATTATTACTTTCGATATTAAGATCCAAATATTGGATTATTTCCGCTAGACGTGTGGTTCGACAGTACATACACAAATGTAATGATTGTTTCCGAGTTAATCCTAAGCCTACGTTTCCGCCTATGGCCGATTTGCCTAAATGTAGGTTAGAGCAATGCAAAGCATTTTTACATACGGGCGCCGATTACGCAGGTCCACTTTATGTTACTCCTTACCGCAAACGGGGCATACGAAGTGTAAAAGCTTATATTTGTATTTTTATTTGTCTCGTGACAAAAGCAGTGCATATCGAATTAGTTTCTAACTTAACTTCCGCTTCCTTTATTGACGCATTTAAACGATTCATATCGCGAAGAGGTCCTTGTAATTTCTTATATAGCGATAACGGGACTAATTTTGTCGCTTCTAAAAAATATTTTAATGAACTTCACGAGTTTTTACAAACCGCTGATTACTATCAAAGTTTTAGTCATGAACTCGCGAAGAACCGCATCACGTGGCGAATGAACCCTCCTACAGCAAGTCACTTCGGAGGGATATGGGAAGCGAACGTTAAGAGCACCAAGTCTCTTTTATTTCGAACAATCGGTAATCAAGTTCTCACCTTTGAAGAGATGTCGACCATTCTTATTCAAATTGAGGCAGTGCTAAATAGCCGTCCTCTTTATGTTTTGAGCTCTGATCCATCAGAGCCATTAGCACTTACTCCCGCGCATTTTTTATCTACCACTCCACTAGAATGCTTACCTGCAGCCGACTTATCCGAAGAACGAACAGATCTGTTGTCTCGTTTCTCTTTAATGGATTCGATAGTTCAATCGTATTGGAGGCGATTTAAGTCGGAATATTTACATAACTTGCAACAACGCGAAAAATGGAATACTCCGTCTAATCCTATTACAGTCGGTACTGTAGTGTTGTTAAATGTAGATAACGCTCCACCCTTACAGTGGCCATTGGGAGTGGTTACCAATGTATACCCTGGTAAGGATGGTGTCAGTTGTTCGCGTAGCGGAAGTAAAAACTAAAACCGGTACTTATAAACGACCAGTAGTGCGGTTATGCCCTCTTCCGACTCAATAGCCATATATTCATATATCTCTATTATATATATTTTTACGCCCATAACTATAAATTAGCTTATTTTATGATAGTTAAGTTAAAGTTATAAGTTTCATTATATTTCTCCGCTCTAGTTAATCCTTGAAGTTGCTAAATATAGCGATTTTCTTAGTTTTCTAACCTTTTTTTGAAGGGTTTCTTCAAGGCTGGGGGGATGTTGGATTTCGTATTAGCTTATTATTTTCACTGTAGGGTAGAAGTAAGAAATGACTTGCAAAATGCGTCACTATCCTGTCGTGTCCCATCCTTTTCCCTCATGCACACCCGGACTATCGCTGTCCTTGTCACCATCTACGGTGACGGTGTGAAGACTCTATTGTCTTGTCGCGTTCTTCGACGAGGGCAGTATTACTAATTGCCTGCTCCCTTGTTAATTTTATTACAAATTTACGGTTGTGAACTATCGCAAGTGCATTTACGAACTATTATCAAAAACACTACGTAAAGTGCGTGTATTAGCTGTGAAAGGCGTCTGTGCGCCCTCTCGTGCGCTGCCCTGATCCAGCAAAGGTCTCGAACCTTCGGCCGGCCGACGTGGAAGATTGATGGTGAATCTACAGGTCAGTGGTGTTGCATTTTCCTGCCAAATTCCTTTGTCCATGTACAATTTCGTCGTCCTAATTCGTGTCGTATTTTGCAAGGTCAGACTCACGTATTTTTCGACCCCGCTTCATACAGTCCACTATTTAATTAAACCAGCCCCCCTGCGTCTGGGATAAACGCAACCAATTTAATATTTCCGCCCAATTATTTGGTGTTAGGCGCCACCAAAGGTGCATAAAATGCATAAAATGAGCGTCTGCCTGATTTAGATAGGCGGCCTTTGGACGGCATTCGATACCTGTCTATTTTAGTCCGACCGGCTTCCGAGCGGATATTGTATTTATAATGATGTCACTTAGCTAACCGTGCATTTAAAAGTTTCAGCACAATCGGTTGGGGATAAATGATTTATATATTAATTTCATTAAGATACGAAAAGTGGCTCCTCAATTCTTATGGAAGTCCAGATTTGACCCATATCTACATACTAACTTATGACCTTCCTGATGTTGAACAGGAAGGTCATTTTACACGTCATAGTGAACGTATACTTCTCCCAATAGAAATCGCTTATCGGTGTGAATATGAATTGTTCACCGACTTGGTTTTACTTTTACTTATCGGATCAACATTATTGTGCTCTTCTTATGTAAAACCAAGTCGGTCAATTTGTTTTTTTGTAACATAATTATTACCTACTATTAGGTACCTACTGAATAAATTATCCGATTTGGTTTTACATTCGATGTCACTACTTTTTGCGGTAGAAGAACTGCGCCGCGAGACTTGTGATGTTTACATGTTATATTTTTGATCTCATTTATTTTTTTAACCTAGTCCTCCTTTTTAGGGTTCCGTACCTCAAAAGGTAAAAAAGGAACCCTTATAAGATCACTTTCTTGCCCGTCTGTCCGTGTGTCAGCACCGATTTTCTCAGGAACGGGTAGACCTAGCATGTTGAAATTTATACGAGATACTGAGGTCTATAGTCCCTATTTGGTGTATAAAAATCACCGGAAGTACCCTTTAGGTTTCTGGTCGAAAACCTTCATGGTATGGTTCCCTTTGACCTATAATCACGAAATTTGTCAAAAAGTATGGTCTTACAGCACAAATAAAGGAAAAATTACAAAACATTAAAAAATCGAAAAAAAAGGTAAATTTTGGTGCTTACAACAGTTTTCGCAAAAATCTAAATTTGCCGGGCATATCTTTTAAACTTAGCCACCATCAAAAATTATACCAATTTTATTATGGCTAAATAAGGGGTAGGTACGGAAACTTACCGGGGGTAGGTACGGAGTTCGACTCGCACATAAACGGTTTTTTTTGGGTACTATTTCTGGTTTTTTCGCTTATGTCTGTAAATAGTAGTACATACATGAGCAGTGTACGAAAATTGACGAAAATTTTAATGAAAAAGTAACATTGTAATCTTGGATGACTATTTAAATGGGATTATAAAGTTACTTAAATTTTGCATTTTGTATATCTATGAAACGGGACGGAAATTGCGAGATATTTTAGTTTTTAGGGTAACGTACCTCAACAGGTAAAAAAGGAACCTTCATTAGATCTCTTGTCCTTTTGTCCGTGTGTCAGCACCGATTTTCTCAGGATCGGGTGGACCTAGCAAGTTGAAATCTATACCAGATACTGAGGACTATAGTTCCTATTAGTTGTATAAAAATCAAGCCCTGAGTCAACACGATAAAAAGATATTGACAAATTTAGATTTTCGCGAAAACTTGTAAGTACCAAAATTTACCTTAATTTTCAAAAAATTTCAGCATTTTCCCTTTACTTGTGCTGTAAGACCTTGCTTTTAACCAAAATTGACAATTCTAGATCAACCGGAAGTACCCTATGGGTTTTGGGTCGAACACCTATATGGTAGTTCCCGTGGGTGGGACCTAGAATCACGAAATTTGACAAAAAGTAAGGTACAGCACAAATAAAGGAAAAATGCAAAAAAATAACGAATGTTGAAAATAAAGGTAAATTTTGATACTAATAGTTGGTTGTAATAGGAAAAATCCCTCATTTTTAGGGTTCCGTACCTCAAAAGGTAAAACGGAATCCTTAAAAAAAAAAAATTTAACACCCATATAGATGACGCCAATTAAAAGTAACTGAGAATTATGTATTTTGATTTTCATTAATTCCTAAACTACATGTTCAAATTGAATGTAATTTGGAAATATGCTTAGTTATATTATTCACTAAAAATGTATCTTAGTCACTCAAAATTCAGGCTTCTAGCTTATCCACAAGGAAGTTACAGGAGGGTCGAAAATGTCCTTAATGGCTTCGAGAAAAGGATAGTACGGCTTTGCCTTTGTCTTCTTGTATACCCAGCAAGACAACAAACACACAGTGAAACAATTTTTTCGTAAGTAACTTCATGGACAATAACATTTATTTACCTGTGTTGCAAAAATACATATTAATATATTATATGTACTACCTGAAAAGGATTACATTGATATTGCTTTATAATTGTATTAAATTCATTAATTTTGAAATAACTATATATTTATCAATTTAATTATATTAATGTAAAGTAGAATAATTCAGTAATGATAATGTTTAGTGCATGCTAATTTAGAATGATAAGCACAGGAGAATGATAATTTCAAAGCTTGTAAAAGGCTGCTAAGTCATAAGTACTAACATAACATAACACCAATATTATACACTTAGTTCGCAATAAACGTTTTGACTTTGACTTTTATTTTTAACTGATCCAACCTGTATACGACAAGAACCGCAGCCGAATTGCGCAAGTGAATTCGGCAAGGCGAAGGGTTTGACCGCTATCAAATCTACCAACCACATGCAAGATAAATGTCGCGATGTGGATTGCCGTCTGTGTGATTGGTCCGATTGATAGCAGTCAAACCGTTGCTGTATTCACTTACGCAATACGGCCGCGTTGCCGTATTCACTTACGCAATACGGCTGCCTGTTTTCAAATGAGCGTCCCAATAGCGCACTCCGTAGATGAAACATGGCATACAAATATTCACCTACCCACAGTGACACTCGCAATTAGGCAAAACTGTTTCTTCTACCGACAGATGTTTACCTACGGCACGATTGCGTGAACAGTAAAGTTAGTTTTTGGAATGAGTGAATAGTTTAGTGATAATTATATGTGAATGTGAGTACCAACACAAACCCATTCGGGTTTAATGGTACAAAAATAAATGTAAAACTGTACTCAAGATTGTAATTATGAATAATAAAAAAATAAAAACATACATTTGCATTTAAATTTGCGGACGCAGATACGAGGTATTACAACCCTAGTACTAAACTTGTTTTTGTGCAACTGAGAGCTTCTTCGCTCACAGCCGGCGTCAGAACAAGCCATGACGGTCAACAAACATATAGTATTGCTGTGTTTAGCTCTAAGCTGTTCGTGTAGTGTGGTGTGCGATCTTCATTTAGATGAAGGTGAGTATTTATTTATGTTTTGTTTGAGTAGTTAGTGATACCTTGAGTCCTGAGTTTTTCCTTATACGGTGAGCCATGAGTCGACAGTCGACACCGGTCGGTCTTGTTGCTGATGGTCGTTTTCGTGTCTTCAGAGTATAAGGTAGTAAGTACATAGTAAGGCTGCAAATTCTGGCCGTCAGGGCCAGTACTGGCCCTGACGGCCAGAATTTGCAGCCTTTATAGTTATCACGATTTTATTAGCTTGTTATGTTTATCTATGTATCAATGTAACGGAATCTTTAAACGTGATTTTCACCCCCATCTAAACGTCGGATTTGTTTGAAACTCTGCACACTTTATCAAGGCCCGATGACAGTGCAATAATTTAAATAGTTTGTCCCATTACCCTTTCCAGGATCTTTTCAGAATTAGTTTTTGTTTTTGTTTTTGTTTTTTGTTTTATGTCTGTCTGTCTGTCGGTCACCAGGCTGTATCTCATGAACCGTGATAGCTAGACAGTTGAAGTTTTCTCAGATGATGTATTTCTGTTGCCGCTATAACAACAAATACTAAAAGCAGAATAAAATTGCCTACCATCCCCACCACTCGGAGCCCTATGGTTATGGGGATATCCATGGTTAAAGTTTTCAGGTTAGAATAAAAATTTCCATAAATATCCATCGATTTAAGGGACGCGGAGGGGGGAAGGGAAAGGAAGAGGGACTACCTCACTGTACCATCCCCGCCCCACGGAACCCCATGGTTATGGAGATATCCATGGTTAAACTTTAAGATTACTAGTTAAGGCAGTACCCCGAGCAAATCGCCGCGCAAGCCGTTTTTCGTGCTGTTTTTAGGAGCTATCTACTCGTTATTCAAAAAGAAATATCAATTAATAAAAATACATTAAATTTCTACATAATATTGATTCTAAAATGTTAGATTTAGTTTTTTTTTAATGTTGTATATATTTCACTAATCTCCTTTCAAAAAAAAAACAAAAATGAGAAATAATTATTGATAGCATGCATCTCCTCATAAAGTGTTCATTAATTATTTTTTTTACTAACACTAATGGATAGACAATTTAATAACGAACATTTTGGTAGTAACATTTTTTTCAAAAGACCAAAATTCGATTTTATAAAGACTTTATGTGTGTGAAGCAAAAGAAGTATGTAAGGATCGTAGCAGGTGGCGTTCTGTAGTTTTTGCCTACCCCCATGGGAAAAAGGCGTGCGTTTATGTATGTTTATGTATGTATGTATAAAGACTTTATTCTAAAATCAGGGCGTATTCACTACTGTAATTCATGCGCCACCAGTGCCGCTAGACCAATAGGAATGCTCATATCGCATGCCGATTTTTTGGTCAGGGTACCGTCTTAAGCAACAAAGTCGACGGAGCCGACGGGGCTCCTATTTCTGTCTGGAGGGCCTAAAGTAACCTAAAATCATCTTGTACTATATTTTCATACGGATACGGATGATGTATCCGCGCCGCCCGCATCGCCCACCGAATTCCTAATCCGTAATCCGTATTCCTACAGCGTTTTGCTGAAATGCGGTTAGTGCGGCGCGGATAGGTGCGCGAGGCTGCATACGATTTCATTTATAGATTTATAAAAATGCGATGACTGCAGCGCGGATAGGTGCGCGTTCACCTTTAAGGTTCCGTACCAATTTATAAACATGCTGCTATTTGTTAAATATACCGCCATATAATAAAAATTATTACCAAATTTCAAGTTCATAGGTCAATAGGAAGTTACAAAATTCTTCAGAACAATATCTGTGTCAGACGAAGACAGACGGACAGATAAAAATCAATGATTTTGGGCAAAATTAATTCGGAGTTCCAGTCTTAACATAGTTTAAAAAAAACTAAAAACGCTTTAATAGAAAACCAAAATAAAAGAAGAAAATAATTTTCAATAAATTTAAATCAACAATATTTTTAAAAAGCGTGGTTTTGCTTATAACTTTCTTTTTCGAAGTCGGTGTCTTTGGCAGGTACCAATTTTTTTCGATAAGGACACCGACTTTGAAAAATAAAGGTATTTTTCACTTTGTAGTGTTTTATTTTGAAGTCGGTGGTATTTTTTGTAAAAAGTTTTTTATTTTGGACTTTTTAGTTGTACCTAATAGTAACTATTAAGTAATCTGTGCTAATAGGCAAGTCTTAAGTAAAGTACTTATAATACCAGAATAGATTACTCGAATACCATGAAACTTGAACATAATTGGTGATGAGAGTGTACCAAGGTGAACTGCACACATCTGCGTATCCATTTAGAGCGTACTGGAGTGATATTATGTTATGAAATGGTATAAACAATAAACAGACATGCGATTGCAGCAATCCCGAGAGATTTGCCGTTATTTATTGAAGAGTTCTGTTGTATATCTCCGAATTTCTTCATCAGGTCTTGACCAAATTAAAATGGGACCAATTTTGGAATATACTCTACCAAACAAAACAATAATTTTCAAAATCGGTCCACAATTGACGGAGATATCGGTGAAAACATACAAAAAAAAATATACATGATGTCGAACATGTTCTATGTAAATGGCAGGTACCAATTTTTTCGTTATGGACACCGACTTCGAAAAAGAAAGTTATTTTTCACTTTGTACTGTTTTTATTTGGAAGTCAATAGTATTTTTTTTTTAAGTTTTTTATTTTTCACTTTATAGTTGTAGGTACTGGAACTTGACGAATTTGTAAAGCCATTTTATAAAAATTTACATTGTGCAATACACAATTGTCTATTTCAAATTATTTACTGAATTTCATGTTGACATGGTAAACTTGTATTGATTTAATTGAATGTTTTAATAATATGTATTAAATGGGTCTTTTTATTATAGCTTAAACTGTTTGCATGCCTTAGAAAGGTAGTGAGTATTAGAATCATTACATAACTTGTACCTACTTTCTGTGCAAATAAAGAACTATGCTATTCTAATAGTTTTTGCGTGAAAGAGTAGCAATAATCCATCAACCCATCCACACCCATGATAGGATATCTAAGCCCATATTTTCTGTTTCAGATGAGCCCTGTATAACAAAAGGCTTGAACGGCACATGCGTGGGAGTATTCCGGTGCCTTTCAGCTTCCTTGACCTACCTTTACGTAAGTTTTTTAATTATTCAGTAAACTGCCTGTATGATGGCGCGACACAATTTAAATTGCGTTGGTGGACGTGATATCGTCTATCAACGCAATTTAAATTGCGTCGCCGTTCGTCGAGCGCACGTATTTTGTAAGAAAATTTCAACTGCAAATCAGTCTAATGAGGCTTTTGCTTTTGAATTTGCCGCTAGGGACGCTGGTGTAGTGAGACCTTCAAAATGTCAAATTGCATTGTTTTTTGGCTCTGATCTCGAGTGTATTTAGTACTTTTTAACCCCCGCCGGAAAAAGAAGGGGTGTTATAAGTTTCACGTGTGTTGCTGTGTATCTGTGTATCTGTGTGTCTGTCTGTGGCATCATAGCGCCTAAACGGATGAACCGATTTCGATTTAGTTTTTTTTGTTTGAAAGGTAATTTTGTCGAGAGTGTTCTTAGCTATGTTTGAATAAAATTGGTTCAGCCGTTCAAAAGTTATGGGCATTTTACTGTTTGAATCGGGGTGTTTTTAATCCCCGCCGGAAAAAGAAGGGGTGTTATAAGTTTCACGTGTTTTGCTGTGTATCTGTGTATCTGTGTGTCTGTCTGTGGCATCATAGCACCTAAACGGATGAACCGATTTCGATTTAGTTTTTTTTTTTAACCCCCGCCGGAAAAAGAAGGGGTGTTATAAGTTTCACGTGTGTATCTGTGTATCTGTGTATCTGTGTATCTGTGTGTCTGTCTGTGGCATCATAGCGCCTAAACGGATGAACCGATTTCGATTTAGTTTTTTTTTTTTGAAAGGTAATTTTGTCGAGAGTGTTCTTAGCTATGTTTGAATAAAATTGGTTCAGCCGTTCAAAAGTTATGGGCATTTTACTGTTTGAATCGGGGTGTTTTCGCAAGATAAATGCGTCGGGGGTTTTTTAAATTGTGAAATTTTACTTGTTTATTGTTGTGAATATTTTCCAAATATGGCAGATTAAGATAGGTACGTTACCAACATTTGCTTTATTAGAGTTTTGTTTCGGAAAATTGTACCCCTATTTTTTTTAAAAGGGACTGCTGGGTACTGCAGCGTATTCGATTAATATTTAATCGCACATCTAAGGCATTAGAAATTATTTTAATTGAAACTTTGCTTTCGTGCGCGTAAGAACAGGACCTTACTCGTCAGTGGCGCTAACTGGTGCGCACAAAAACGGACGCCATCATTGCATCGCATTGCGTCCATGTAAGCGCAAATGCAATTTTCAGAAAGTTTATTATTATTTAATAAAATAATAAGGTTGAAAATAAGTAAAATAAAATAATTGATCAAATTAAATTTTAATTTGGTGGGATCTGGAGGAGGTGATCTGGGGTCTCGGCACGCACACTAGTTGTACTAGTTTACGTAGGTCGACCTCAAAATCGGGCTAACTTGCTCCGTTTTCGAGTTATCTCAACTTTAATGATTTTAACCGACTTCAGAATTAATGAGGGTTCAAAAAATTTTTTTTTTTTTTTTTTTTTAAATGAAATAGATTTTTGGGCTATCTGCCCGGTTACGTTGTTGTTCGTTATTCTTGATCCTACACTAAAACATTATTAATTAAATAAATTTGAAATTATAATAAAATTAAAAGATAACTAATGAAATAAAAATGAAAATCGACCTTAAGTCCCTACGTGTACGGGTCCCTACTGGGTAAATTAAATTAGAATTATAAAGTAGACAAGTAAAATTTCAAAATTTAAAAACCCCCGACACATTTAACTTACGACAAGTAAAATTTCACAATTTAAAAAAGCCTCGACACATTTATCTTGCGAAAACACCCTGATTCAAACAGTAAAATGCCCATAACTTCGGAACGGCTGAACCGATTTTATTCAAACATAGCTAAGAACACTCTCGACAAAATAACCTTTCAAACAAAAAAACTAAATCAAAATCGGTTCACCCGTTTAGGCGCTATGATGCCACAGACAGACACACAGATACACAGATACACAGCAACACACGTGAAACTTATAACACCCCTTCTTTTTCCGGCGGGGGTTAAAAATTACTTTGTACTCCGTCTAGTGATTTTTACCGTTATGTTTTAATTAAGTCAATACATTAAATGTGGAACAACTCAGGCCGAAAAACTTAACAAATAATAATATAGGACTTAAGATGTCGTATGATAACCCTCAGTTGCCCTCATTTAACTTATTTCTAAGCCTCGTATTATTGATATGTGGCTTCAAAAACAAAGTAGGGGGCAATGCACCTTCTCCTCTATGGTTTACTTAGAAAAAAACTACTGAAGTGATTCTTCTTTTCTAGGCTAATGCTGGTTTCGATACAAAAGCGTACGACATTCCAGAGCTTCCAGACGTCTGTTCATACAAGAACAACGAGCCAGTAGTCTGCTGTACTGATTGTACGATCGATAATGAAGAAGCGTAAGTATCATTGGTGAAGATGTGATGCAAGTGGATCTAGCAGCTTCCTATTGAAATATTCCACAGCTAAACTGGCAAATAATAAAGTGACTTAAGGGTCAAAGTCGTTACGCAGTGGGAGTCAGAGGACGGGCGTCGTCGCCGAGGAAGGCCTTGCATGCGTTTGTGACGGATTGGTCGGAGAGAGCAACACACCGGGAAGAGCTTCAGCTATGGGAAGTTTTTTTTTGTTTGAAAGTGCATGTTTCCAAATTGGTCCCATTTAAATTTGGTGAAGACCTGATGAAGAACTTCGGAGATATACAATAGAACTCTTCAATAAATGACGGCAAATCTTACGGGATTGATGCAATCGCATGTCTGTTTATTGTTTATCTATACCAATATAATAAAGAGGAAAGATTTTTTTGTTTGTTTGTACCGAATAGGCTCTGAAACTACTGGACCGATTTAAAAAAATCTTTCACCTTTAGATAGCTACATTATTCCTGAGTTACATAGGCATTTTTTTAATCCCGTATACGGGTTCTGCGGGGTGGTCCACGGGAGCGAAGCCGCGGGCAACAGCTAGTATCATATCATTTCATAACACATCACGCCAGTACGCTCTAAAGGGCGAAGTAGATGTGCACAGTTCACCTTGGTACACTCTCATTTCACCGGTTGTGTTCAAGTTTCATGATATTCGGGTAATCTATTCTGGGATTATAGGTACCTTACTAAACAACTTGCCTCTTAGGTAGGTACAAAAAAAAACCGGCCAAGTGCGAGTCCGACTCGCGCACGAAGGGTTCCGTACCATTATCGCAAAAAACGGCACAAAAATCACGTTTGTTGTATGGGAGCTGATTAGAAAAAACACAACCACTTACCGATTTTGATGAGGAACGGGATCTGGAAACTGGGGATCACAACAATTCACAACAACCACTCTAATTAGTATTTTGTTTGGTGCCTTTTTTGGAACACGCGTTGATTTTTTGTGTCTTATTTTTGTAAGGAAGGAAGGGAAACGGAAGTGGAAAGGACAAGATGGCGGGTAGTTGCGATTAACCAATCAAATCGATCCATTGTAGTTATTTCAAAATTTGAATGCCCGTTCCCTTTTATGCAGTAATAACATTGATTATACATACCCCCGGCCAAAAAGGGGATATCCCTTTTTTATACACAATAGTCAGATGCTGGTAATTCACAATATAATCGTTTAGTGGACTGTATGATAAATAAAGAGATCAGCTCAATAGACAATAATGAAGCTGAGAGTAAATATGTAAGTATACGATATATCTATTCAAATAAGTACTAAAATATAATTAAAACTATTATTGTTAGAATACGCTTAGGCTAATCCATGTTATCGTTAACTGGTAATGGGCAGACCTTAGATAAAGATCTTATAAATAAGCCCTTAGCTGTTTTAACCTCCACCACTCTAATAACTGAATCCTGTCCAGGCATAACTCTTACAATTCGACCCATACACCACTGCAAGGGCGGTAAATTATCTTCCTTAAGAAGTACAAGATCATTGACTTTTATGTCATATTTAATAGAGTTCCATTTATTCCTCTGCTGTAGTGTATGGAGGTATTCATGGCTCCATCTCTTCCACACGTCCGTAACGATTGACTGTAATAAGTGCCAACGTGAAATTAAACTTAAACGTTCGTTAATGGGCAACTCGGGCACAGCTACCAGTGGAGTTCCTATTATGAAGTGACCCGGAGTCAATACTGATAAATCGCTAGGATCGTTGGACATAGGGCACAGTGGCCTTGAGTTAAGGATGGATTCAACTTGAACCAATATAGTCGTTAACTCTTCAAAGGTTAGGTTACGATCGCCTACAACTCGTTTTAGATGCATTTTACATGATTTTACAGCAGCTTCAACTAGTCCATTGAAATGAGGACTAAGAGGAGGCGAAAAGCTCCACTCAATAAAGTGTTCAGATAAATATTGTTTCAAATTAGGGTTCTCTTTAATTTCCTTTGCAAACTGATTTAAAATATTACTAGCGCCTTTGAAATTTGTTCCTGAATCTGTTCGAATTTCTTTAGGTAAACCACGTCTACCTACAAATCGCTTGAATGCCGCTAGAAATGCTTCCGCTGATAAGTTACTGACAAGCTCAATATGAACTGATTTGGTTGTAAAGCATACAAATACACACACATAAGCTTTAATAATCTTGGCGTTCCTAATCGAACTACTCTTCAAATTAAAATGTCCCGTAAAATCGATTGCAATAGATAAAAACGGTCTATAAGATTTAGCAACGCGACTAGAAGGTAAGTTACCCATAAGCGTTTCAGGAGGCTGACATTTTTGACGAAAGCATTGCAAACATTTAAATACTCTCTTACGTATCACACGTCTAGCGGACAAAATCCAGTATTTTTCTCTCAGTAGTGACATCAAAAGATTAGGTCCGGCATGTAAGTGTTTTAAATGATAATAATCCACCAAAAGAGTAGTAAATTGGCAATCATGAGGCAACACCAATGGATATTTAGCAGTATATGTAAGTGACGAATGCATCAGTCTACCCCCTACCCGCAACAAGTCATGATCGTCAATGAATGGATGTAACCGTTTCAATCCAGTGCTACATAACCTATTACTCTTAATAAGTTTAATATCATCTTTAAAATGATTATGCTGAACTATTTTGACTAAAACTAACAAACTGTTATCCAATTCTATATGTGATAGGTGACCATCAAATATTAATAATTTTCTACAGTTGCTTATAAAACGTAGGCACCATGCCACTACACGGGTTAGTTTAGTAAACGAACTAAATCGATTAATCAAATCTTCACTAAATGATTTATTTTCAACAACTGAAACAGTAACCTTCTTGTGTTTTCTTAAACCGGGCACTGTGCCATAATTTAGTTGTTCACATGGCTCAGGCCAAGTGGACTTTTCTCTTAGTAACCAAGTTGGACCCCACCACATATCATAGTGAACAAGCTCCTGAGGTGAAATGCCCCGCGAGGCTGAGTCAGCTGGATTTAGTTCTGATGGCACGTATCGCCAGAATTCAGGTGACACTGTATTTTGTATTTCACTAACCCGATGAGACTCGAATACCTTTAACTGATGTGGTTCCGTTCGCAACCAGCATAATACGATTGACGAGTCACTCCACGCATACGTGTGTCTCAACAGATCGGTATTTGATCTTAAACTGTCAATAACACGTTTTATTAGTCGAGCTAACAGCAAAGCCCCCGACAACTCCAGCTTGGGAATCGTCAGTTTTTGTTTGATGGGTGCGACACGCGTCTTAGAAATAAGAAGATATATGGTCACCCTACCATCAGTGTGGATGCATCGTATGTAAACACAAGCCGCGTATGCTGCGTCTGACGCATCGCTAAAACAATGCAAATCAAAATACAGAACGTCGTTAGATAAAACCTTTCGCGGAATGGACAAATTGGTAAGATAATCTAGATTGCTACAAAAGGCTTGCCATTCCGCAACAATTGAACCGGGTGGTGTCTCATCCCACTGTACACCCAATTTCCACAATTGTTGCATTAATATTTTTACCTTAATTATGACAGGGGCTAACCAGCCGTTTGGGTCGTAAATGCCGCTTATTTTTGACAAAATTTCTCGCTTCGTGCATTTGGTAGAATTAATAGAAACTTGATAACTAAAATGATCTGAAATTGGATTATACTTGAAACCTAATATTTTCAGTGACGTATCTTTGTCTTCTACAAACTGAATTTCACAAAATTCTGATGGCAAATCCGCAAGCAACTGCGGTTGATTACTTGTCCACTTCCGAAGTTCTAAGCCTCCTAGAGCTAATAAATCTATGAGCTCGGCTTTAATTGCTTGTGCTTCAGAAATGTGGCTTGCTCCGGTGACTATATCGTCCACAAAAATATCATTTTGTAATACCTTCGAAGCACGAGGGTGAGTTTCTCGCCCTAAACTAGCAAGCTCATGAACACATCGCATTGCTAAAAATGGAGCTGAAGTGACCCCATATGTCACTGTATAAGTTGGAATTCCTGAACATTACCAATCTCATCCCGCCATAATATTAATTGAAAATTACGATCGTAAGGATGGACTAATATTTGCCGATACATTTGGCGGATGTCAGCGGAAAAAACTATTTCGTGCAATCGAAAGTGAAGAATAATATCTACTATATCTTGTTGAAGCTTGGGTCCAGCTAATAAAATGTCATTCAAAGAATTCCCCGAACTACTCTTCGAAGACGCGTCGAATACACAACGAATCTTATCAGAATCTTTTTTATACACTCCGTGATGAGGAATGTAGTATTTTGGAGAACGTTGTGCAGTTGAGGATTCAACTGGCTGCATGTGAACCAGAAGGTGATATTCTCGCATAAAATCTTTGTATTTTTTCTCTAAAACAGGATCGCGACTAAGTTTCTTTTCGAGTGAATGTAATCTATTCAATGCTAAAATCCTAGTTTCCCCTAATGTATGTTCACCCTGTTTGAAAGGTAAACGCACTATAAATCTACCATCTTGAGTACGTGAATACGTCTGCTTAAAATGGTTCTCACAATAGATGTCGTCGGGATGTGGTATTTCATTTTGAGACACTTCTTCAATCTCCCAAAAATGTTTTAAAGTCTCGTCAATGTTGCTAATGCATGAAAATGCTTGCAAATTTGTTGGCTTATTTACATAATCAGAGTTAAAATCGCCCATTAAAACCCACCCAAATAGTGTTTCAAAAGCTGTAGGTAAGTTGTCACCCAGAACTAATTTATTACCCTGAAATATTCGAGCGCACACTCCTGCACCCAGAAGTACATCAATAGGTTTCTTAATATTACATAACGGATCAGCAAGGTTCAACATTTTAAAACGGTCTAAAAACTTATCATCTATTGTGGTCGTGGGTAAGTCACACGTAATACGCGGTAAAACAAATGTATCTATACACAATGATGACTCATTTTTCTTATTTATCGCCTTTATATACAATTGTAAGTGCCCCTTTACACTAAAACTAATCGCACCACCTATCCCTGTTATAGATATGTTCGATTTATCATACTTAGCGTTCAATCTCTGTAAACAATTCATTGAAATAAAGTTAGTCATGCTACCGGGATCGAGCAACGCGCGGACTCGTTGAGTGCAACCATCCTTAATAGAAGTGACATCTATGATGGCTGTTGCGAGTAGTGAGTGTCGCTGACCGCTATCGGGGTTCGCGCCGACACCGTGCGAAACATATGAGTGTGAAAGAGACGAATTATTATTCTGTGTTTTATCATCGCGTTGGATTCCCTCAGACTGTAAAGTATAATATTGAGAATGCGCCGGTGATTGAGGATCTTGACTGACACTTAATGCCGAAGATGGAGTATTATCAATTGTATCATTAATATTATTTAACTGAACACTATTCACGGGGGTTTCACTTGAATTTTGTTCACTTGAAAGGTGAAGCAGCGAGTTATGTTTTCTATTGCAAGTTTGACACCGAGACTTAGAAAAACAATCAGTTACCCGATGAGGTCGTAAACAATTAAAACATAAGTTTTTTGACGTAACAAAATTAAACCGAGATTGTGTGTCCATGTTCATAAACTTCGTGCATTTAAATAAATAGTGATAACTATTGCATAATAGACAGCTGCTATTATTTTGATTCGGTTTGTTTGATTGAACTGAATGATTATTGTGATTGGCTGATGTTAATGAGGCCTTAGGGAAGCTATTAGGACCCTTGTGGGGCGCAGATTTGCTCCCGCTCTGAGCTACATCGAGACCTGACGTTTCCAAAGTCTTACATATATTATCTAAGTATGTGTTTAAATTGTCGAAAGTAGGTATTTTCACGTTTTGGTATGCAAGTTCGAATTTCGATCGTAAGTCATTATCTAGTTTTCGTACAAAAATGTGTAATAAAAGCAAAGACCACTCGCGCACAGGAAAGCCAAGACTTGTTAAGCCCCGTGTATTTTCCTGAATATTACTAATAAAATTACGTAACTGAGAAACATTCTTGACAGACACAGTAGGTAAGGATAACATTGCGCTCAGATGTGAGTCGGCTATCATTCTCTTGTCATCATACCTATTTATCAATATTGAACGGGCCTCCTCATAATTCTGCGGAATATTAGTCAAATGTTTAACTAAGTTAAGCGGCTCGTGTGAAAGACAACTAAGTAAATAATGTTTCTTCTGGACAGGACTCAGCGATTGTTGATTATGTACTAAACTGTCAAATAAGTTTATAAAATTAGGAAAATCACAATAATTACCCGAGAAATGTGGTAAGTTAATTCTCGGCAATTTAATATTGTTATCCGATTGAAAACCAGTTTTAAAACTACTACTATTCGGAACACAATTCTGATACCTACATTTTATTTCTAAAAATTGTTCTTCGAAATTAACATACTTTTCCTTAAATAACTCTAATTGTTCTGTATTAGAAGCAAATTGACTTAACAAACTCAGATAACAATCCTCAACACATTGTTTGACTTCATCTAAATCGGCACATTTAATTTTGAACTTTTCAACAACTAATGGATCGTTTAAGTTACTTGTTGAAAGTGAATCGTATATGTTAACAATCTTTTCAATATAAAACTCAAATTTTATTACCAGCATCTGATTACTTTTAGCCATTTTAGCAAAATATAAGAAAAATTTTGCAAGGGAAATTCCAATGAAGTTGCAAGAAAGAGGTTAATGGCCGCCGGCCGGCGTGTCGTGATTTACACTATCCAGCGAAGAATGGACCAAATTTGATTAGAAAAACACAACCACTTACCGATTTTGATGAGGAACGGGATCTGGAAACTGGGGATCACAACAATTCACAACAACCACTCTAATTAGTATTTTGTTTGGTGCCTTTTTTGGAACACGCGTTGATTTTTTGTGTCTTATTTTTGTAAGGAAGGAAGGGAAACGGAAGTGGAAAGGACAAGATGGCGGGTAGTTGCGATTAACCAATCAAATCGATCCATTGTAGTTATTTCAAAATTTGAATGCCCGTTCCCTTTTATGCAGTAATAACATTGATTATACAGGAGCCCTACTTAAATATTTAGTTTATTCTGTTTTTAGTATTTGTTGTTATAGCGGCAACAGAAATACATCATCTGTGAAAATTTCAACTGTCTAGCTATCACGGCTCATGAGATACAGCCTGGTGACAGACAGACAGACAGACAGACAGACAGACAGACAGACAGACAGACAGACAGACGGACCGCGGAGTCTCAGTAATAGGGTCCCGTTTTTACCCTTTGGGTACGGAACCCTAAAAAATGTGAAATAAAAGAAATAAAGTTATTTTTCACTTTGCAGTTTTTTTATTTGGAAGTCGGTAGTATTTTTTGAAGATTAAAAGTTTTTGATTGGAGTTATGGATCATAATGATCAAGCTGGGCGATCGAGCTCTGCTCGGGTGAAAATAATGAAAACATTTTTTTCGAGAAAACCAGCTTTCCCAGATATCAGACCCAGATCGATTTTGCCCCCGAAAACCCCTATATTGCAAATTTTATCAAAACTAATGATTTTATTTTTATTTTAACCGTTTTCGAAAACGTGATCCATACATAAATAAAATTTTAGTTTCTCTATGTAATACCAAAATAACAGAGTTTTATTGATTGCATGTGAAAGTAATAATAACAAATACGCAATTTTTAAGATTTTTGTCTGTCTGTCTATCTGTCTGTTTGTTCCACGTAATCTCCGAAGCGGCTGGACTGATTTTGAGCTCAGAATCAGGGCTTTCCTATGATAATTCCTCAAAACACAAACCTTTCATCAGTATCCAGTATTTTAGTTGAGCAGAAGGACATAACAAAATCCCTCCATGAAGAAGTTGGTAGTGTAGTGAGCTATTTCTCTAAAACGGAGAACTGTAAAGTAAAGTAAACGTTTATTTACATAGATTGTAGATACAGTAAATAAGATGTGCCATTTAAAATATGGGTGATCCTTGTACAATCTACCTTATTAGGCATGCCATAATTTTTTTATGAGGGCTATCTTATCTTATATTGTGGACGGGCCGAGAAATAACTCTGACACTTCGACCCATTGGGATCTGTTGTGGTCCCCTAGATAACTTACCCATCCCCAATCTCGTTGTGGGTTGTGGATTTAGTCATTTATTTTATTAGTGCAAGGGAGCAAAGCCCCGGGGAAAACTCTTTTCATGAGTTTTACAACGAGACTAGGAGTTATGAGCCTATAATCTTCTGGTTTTGGATATCCAATCCCTAGGAGTACCCCTTGTATTCGCTTACAAGCCAGTGCATCGCATGTGCACAGAAGGTGCTCCATGCATTCCGTATGTTCTCCACACAACCTGCATATGGGTTTCGCGGCCAGACGCATCTTCATGAGCATGTCGTTGGTTCCAAAGAGCCCAGTAAAGGCCTCAAGCAGGTAGCGGATTTGCCCGCTGCTCATATTCCAAATGCATTTCCGGGCTTTAAACGTAGAGCTTAAAATTTTCTTGGAGTGTTGTAGACCGGTATTAGACAGCCAATGTGTTCGTTGTCTGCGATCTGCAAACTCCCTAAATGTGGCTTTTACGAGACACGTCGAAATGCCTACACATGGTTCTGGACCCACACAAAATCATTTGCGGATTTGCTTTCTCGGCTTTGATTGCAGCCTGACTGTAACTAAGAATATATATGGATTTACCTCTGGTTCTTCTATCTATATTCTCTTGAGCACAGGTTATTATGGCATATGTTTCTGCTTGGAATACGGTTGCCATCTTCCCTAAGCTTTTGCCACATTTGTAACATTTTGCGTATATTCCCGCTCCTGTACCTGATTCCATTTTGTATCCATCAATGTACAATTCCACCATCATATGCAGAGGAGAGATATTGAGGTATCTCTCAATCGCTGCCGTAGGTGTTGTCCTGAAAGCACCCGTGATGCCGAGACATTGTTCATTGTAACTTGTATTTTCTGATAATAAATATTAAAAATAAATCAATAAAATAAATAACCTGGTGAGTTGCACTTTGCACGAGGCAAGCTTTATTTTTGGCCACCACACAATGCTGCCGTAAGTAGATAATAGGTATTATCATTGACCGGTACAGCCATCGTATCACTTTGGGCTTTAGCCCCCAAGTTTTACCGTAGGTAGAACGACACATGCCGAACACTCGTAAGGCCTTTGTCGTAATATTTTCCACATGCGTTTTCCACCGAAGTTAAATATCTGCGAGTTAAAGCTCTCCCTCAACAGAATAAAGCTGCCCGCTAGGGCTCTCTAGCTCTCCTAGGTTTCCAAGTTGTGTCATCCTCGTGAATGGAACAATGTCTGCTTTGCTTGGGTTGATAGAGAGGTGCAGGTTCTTTATACACCATTCCTCTGTCAGCCTCTATGCCCGTTGTAATAATCCAGAGACTTTGTTCGGGAATTTACCATTAACCATTATAGCTATGTCTTCTGCATAGCCTACTGTGTAGAATGGTCCGGTATTGGGTTTGGTGAGTAGCGAGTCTACTACCAAGCACCACAATAATGGTGACAGCACTCCGCCTTGCGGACAATCTCGTGTTGTTTCAGCCCTAAGTCTGTCGCCCATCAGTTTCGATCTGACTATTCTGCTGCCCAGCATAAGTCAATCCAGTTGCACATGGTATTATTGATGCCATGTTCCTTTGCAGCAAAGTGGATGGACTCAAATGTTGTCTTTTGGTAGGCTCCCTCTATGTCGAGGAAAGCCCCGACACAGATCTCTTGTCCCTCTAGCGCAGCCTCGGCTCGACTCGCAACATAGTGCAATGCCGTTTCTGTAGATTTGCCAGGGCTGTAGGCGCACTGTAGTTTATGGAGAGGGAATACTTTAAGTGGTCCCCTCTTGGATACCTGTCTACCAGTTTCTCCAGATATTTTAAGAGAAAGGATGATAGACTGATTGGCCTGTAAGCTTTAGCTTCTTCATAAGTCGGTCTGCCCACCTTCGGTATAAAGGTGACTTTGACCTCCCTCCTTTCCTTGATTACGTACCCAAAGGCTATGCAGGCTCTGCAGAGCTTGCTCAAATGGGTATCAAAACAGATGCCCCTTCTTGCAATAGTATTGGGTATATGTGATCCGGACCAGGGGATTTGAGAGGCTGAAAGCCCGCTATGGCAAGCTTCAGCTTATTTTCATGCCGTGCCGTGTATTACTTTCTTTGCCGTGAGCCAGTTATTTTTGGACGTGTGCCTTGAGAGCTCGTCCCTTGTGACTGGTTCCTCTTCATCGCTGTCGAGCAGTATACATTCTGGGAAGTGAGTCATAAACATCACGCCTAGAGAGTCCTGCTCCTGTCCAGTTTCCGTGAGATACTCATTCTCATCCTTTACAGATGATATTGGGTTTGTCAAATTCTGTTGGGTGAGAACAGTAGTGTATTATGTAGGCATAAAAGTAGTAGTAGTAGAGGGAAAGAAAGGAAGGAAAGGAAAAAAAAAGAATGAGAAATGAGAGAGGGAATGAAAGGTATGAGAGGAAAGAGTTGTGAGTAGATACTGGTAGTGTACCGGCTGCTGGCGGAATCGCTATTCAGCGTGCTCATAGTATTGGTTACATTACTTTTGATTGTTCCTATCAGGCTGACATAGTCATAGTGCACTGAAGCCTCAAAAATAAAAAAGATAAAAAAAAAAACTCGTTTCATTTGGCAGAGCTTCGATGGAGGTGCAATGATGCCGCCAATTAGTTCTTTTGGCCTTGCGTACCGCCGTGTTATAAGTCGTCAGCATGCTATGATAGCCAGAAAAATCTTTACTGCATTTACTGTTTTGCATCATTAAAGGCCTGTCGTATTTCCTGACGTATTTTAGCTAGTTCAGGAGTCCACCATGGTACCTTTTTGCAAAAGGCCTCTTTCTCTGGGCAATTATCTTCCCATGCACCGATGATGCACGCCTTGATTCTGTCCGCTTCAAATTCTATATCCAGTATGGAATTAAGCTTACCTTTAGGGCTCCCTAGGTTTACTTTGACCCTTCCTGTACGAGTCCCAATTTGTATGCCTTGGGTTTCTCCTTCGTCTAGTTTCGGCTTCTCCCGCCGTCCTAAACCTAAAGCATATATTATAATTACTAGCTTTTGCCTGCGGCTTCGCACGCGTAGACTACATGCTTCTCCTTACCATATTTTAACAGTATGTAGAGAAAAAGTAAAAAATAATTATGATAAAAATAATGTAATGTGAAAGTGTTCTTAGGACAGAATTATTCTTACCCACTTTATTTTCAATACGCTCTATCCTTGTCCCGACTAATAATAAGTAATCAAAATCATAAGTAAGTAATTAAATTAAAGTATTTTCTTATAAACAACATTTTTAACTATATTGGATGTCGGCGCCAATATCACCAGACTATTTGATGAGCTAACACGTGAACACGCTACATAGAACTGTCCATGGGAAAAGGAATTTTCCCTCAAATCTACGCTAGCTTACTTCAGAGTTTGTCCTTGAGCCTCATTAATTGTTTTGGCGAAGCAGACTTTCAAAGAAAACTGCAGTCTCTTGAATTCAACGGGAAGACCATTAGGAATCAATGGAATTAGTGGTATGAACACAGTTTCGCCCTCGAGAAGGTCCGGTCAAAATAGTTGCCACTATTACATTGCTCGACAAAGCTTTGACTTGTAGTCTAGTTCCGGTACAAAGTTTAGGGGGTTTTAAATTTCTCAGCAACATTACTGGTGTACCAACACACAGTAAAAGCTTATGGTAAGGGGAACCTGATGGGTTTTGTGTGTTCAAGAACTCTACAGGACAATGGAAGGCCTCGTCTGGATTTACTACAGTGTCAATCGAGCTGTAGAGCATTTCTTCGCCTTCAAATGATTTCAACAACATGTTATTAATACTGCTGCTTGGTTATTTTTTGTGGTCACAATTGCCCTTTCGCACAACCATTCCAAAGATTTGATTAAGTAAGCAACATCCGGATTATCAGAGTTATCTATCAAATCTGGAACTTATGTTACAACAGTGCAAAGGTAGGCGGGTATATTCAACATATCATAATTTTCTGGATAAATACCATTTCCGAGTTTTAGTAATAGTTCCGAAAACTGACACGCAGCGACTTCTCCTTTTAAGTGTGATCTCATATTTTTGGATAGTTTAACCACCAGTTTCCCAGCTTAAAATTATCGGAGAATTATTGTGACAAATTGTCAAGCACGCGTTATCTGCTGTGATTGGTTGAATGAATTTTCAACAGCCAATCACAGCAGATAACGCGTGCTTGACAATTTGTCACACTAATTCTCCATTAATTTTGAGCTGGGAAACTGGGGGTAAGTATTTTTACACCACACACGAAGACCACAGAAAGGACTTCTTAAGACACGCCTTAATTTCATCCGCACGTGTTCCTCGCGGAACTATTGGAAATGTTTGACGAAAAACACCAACCAGTAATACTGTCATGTCACCCATCAAGTTCTTGTTACCCCTAATATCTTGTAGAGTCCTATTTAAAGCTTCAATGGCTTTTTTGTGAACCATCGTACTTTCATCCGACACTATAATCTTAGCTTTCCATAACATTTCCGCCAGATTGCTCTGTTTCGAAATGTTACATAAAGGAGTATCTACATTCGTGAGATGGTGAGGCAATTTTAGTGCAGAGTGTGCAGTTCGACCCCCTTGCAAAAGAGTAGTACCTAAATAAAAAACTTTTTAACAAAAAATCAAACCGACTTCCAGAACAAAAAACTACAAAGCAAAAAATAAATTTCTTTGCTTGCTTTTGAATTGCTTTGAATTTGCTTTGTAGTTTTTTGTTCTGGAAGTCGGTTTGATTTTTTGTTAAAAAGTTTTTTATTTTTCTCCTTTTAGTTTTAGTAGGTGTCTCCAATTAACATGATTATCATTTATAGCCAAAGTACATCATATGGCGATTCCATTAAGCCCAAACACGACTAGGATACATTGTTTTATTTTAGAGTTCCAGTGGCCATCTGTGGTCTTCTTCATCAGTTCCAGCTCACCAAATGATACTTTCTGAGTGTGAATTATTGCATTGTTGATGAAAATACCAAAATCGCTATATGTTTGCCTATAATATTTGAGGATTTCCCTCGATTTCTCTAGGATTCCATCATCAGATCCTGACCTGATGACTATGGGACCAACTAGGAAACCTTCCTTTCAAACAAAAGAAGAATTTTTGAAATCGGGCTGGGCGTCTTTGAGTAATCGGGGAACATATATAAACAAAAAAAAGATTCCGACGAATTGAGAACCTCGACCTCCTTTTTTTTAAGTCGGTTAATAAATAATAATTCAAATCAAATCAAATCTTTTTATTGTGGGCATAGGTTAAACAGACAGATGTTAGGTAAATTACAGTTCCATTATGTCCTGCCTAGTAGGCATACAATAATTAAGTCAACATGCAAAATAATCATAGGTATCACATATCACATTTATAGCAAATCGTACTAAAAATAATTAGATGCGTGGTGACAGATTGTAGTAAGTACTAATTATTAAGAAAATCTTGGATCGTATAGTAAGCTTTGTCAATTAAAAAATTACGTAACTTATATTTGAATAGTGGCAGTTCCTTAGTGTAATAATAATAATATTTTTTTTTCACGAATTCAATCATGTCTGCTTCTCAGAATGGATGTAGGAACGGGTCCCGCGGTACTAAGGAGCTGCTCCTTATAGACATTGCCATTAGCCAGCAGGTTCGCCGTTCCCGAAGGGATCTGGTGACATGTTGGATAGACTACAAGAAGGCCTATGACTCAGTGCCACATACATGGCTCATGAGGATGCTGGAGTTGTATAAAATTGATGCAACTCTGCGCACCTTCCTGATGTCGTGTATGGGGCAGTGGAGGACGGTTCTTCGCTATCCAGGATTTCAACAGATTCAAGAGGACAGCGAACCTATAAGGATCGAGCGTGGAATATTTCAGGGCGATAGTCTGAGTCCACTATGGTTTTGTTTAGCCCTGTACCCTCTTAGTACATTGCTGGAGGGTTCAGGCTTGGGCTATCGGTTGAGAAGAGGAGGTCAGGTCATATCTCACCTCCTTTACATGGATGATCTGAAGCTCTTTGCCTCCAACAACTTGCAACTGATGAAGCTACTGAAGGTTACAGAAACCTTTAGTGACGCCATCAGGATGGAATTTGGTGTGGACAAATGTGCAGTCATGCATGTAAAGCGAAGGGAGATTATGGAATCCGTGGGAATACAACTCTCGGATTCCATACACCTTCGATCCCTTTCCTCAACCGAAACTTACAAGTATTTGGGTATGTCGGAAGCACTAGCCATCAACGCTACTGACGTGAAACAGTCGTTGAAGGAACGCTTCTTTGGCCGCCTGAAAAAAGTACTAAATAGTCTTTTATCAGGCGGGAACAAGGTGCGCGCCTTCAACGGTTGGGTCATGCCGGTCTTGATGTATTCTTTCGGCATACTCAAATGGACTCAGACAGAACTTGACGCCCTGGATAGAAGAGTCCGCACATTGCTTACCGCAAATCGTATGCATCACCCACGATCATCGGTTATGAGACTGTATATCCCGCGGAAGTGCGGTGGTCGTGGCTTTTTAAATGCTAAGACCCTGCACAACCGCGAGGTATGCAGTCTTAGGGAATACTTCCAGGCCGTCGACGTGGGTATGCATCGAGATGTGGTAGCGGTGGACAAGGGCCTTACCCCGTTCTCCTTGGCTAACGAGAACTGGCGCAAACCTATAGTACTAGATACTAATGACCGCAGGGAGGTATGGCAGAGCAAGGAGCTTCACGGACGCTTCTACCGGGTCCTACATGGGCCCGATGTAGATCTTTTAGCGTCCGTGGCCTGGCTGCGATTTGGTGACCTTTTCGGGGCAACCGAAGGTTTTGTCATTGCGATTATGGACGAACAACTACCGGAAATACATTGTGAAGGACGGCACAGTTGACATCTGTCGGGCATGTCACCGGCCGGGGGAATCTATCCGTCACATTATCTCCGGTTGTTCCGGTTGTCTGGCTAACGGAGACTACTTGCATAGACACAACCTTGTAGCCAGGATTATCCATCAGCAACTTGCTCTTAAATACAATCTTGTGGAATCGGAAGTGCCTTACTATAAGTATGTGCCCGACCCAGTTCTCGAAAATGGCAATGTCACATTGTATTGGGATCGGTCTATCATCACTGACAGGACTATTGTTGCCAATAAGCCTGACATAGTGGTGATAGACCGACTAGAGCGTCGCGCAATGATTGTTGATATAGCGGTCCCCCATGACGAGAACCTCGTGAAGGCCGAGAGAGATAAGAAAAGCAAGTATCTTGATCTGGCTCGCGAGGTTGTCGACATGTGGGATGTGAATATAGGAGTCATTGTGCCGATAGTCGTGACGGCCAATGGCATAATAGCCAAGAGCCTCGACGAACATCTGAGGAGGCTCTCGTTGGGCAGCTGGATCAAGGGCTTGATCCAGAAAGCGGTACTCCTGGACACGGCGCGTATCGTTAGGAGGTTTCTCTCTCAGGAGCCCTGACTACCGGTAGCTTGGACCCTGTTCCCGTTACCGGTGGGCTACTATTTTTGTATTTTTAAATGTTTTTTTATTTTATTTTTTATAGAATAATATTTAAAAATGTAAAAATATGTATATATATAAAATGAATAAATGGAATAATAATTTTACCTTTGTAAAAGAAGGACTTTTGTACAAATACCTAAATGAAGTTTTTTTTGGAATTCCGTTAGATTTTAATGTTCAGCCTAATCCCAAAATATGCAGATCCTGACTTTAAAACTGACGGATTTTCGTACAAACTTTCATCCCCTTTTTCACGTCCTTAGGGATGGAATTTTCAAAAATCCTTTCTTAAAGCTCACCTACACTACCAAAGGAACCTACGTGCCAAGTTTCATGATTGAAGCTTTAGCCGTTTGAGCTGTGCGGTGATGGTCAGTGAGTGAGTCAGTCAGTCACTTTCTTCTTTTATATGTTTATATTATATAATATATATTATTATATTAAAGAAGAAGAAAGATGGTAAGACAGAGAGATTGCATCCGATACATGCCAATTTTCGATATGAGCGCTGGCCGTATTTGAAGCTAGTGTCAGGTCTTCATATCTCGCAAGTAGGTTAGGTCCTGAAAGTAGGTTTATTGCCTGCGTTAAGGATTTGTACAGAAACGCTTACCACAAACTCCAACAAATCCTCTCCTCTTTTGTTGACATCTGAACTGCCCCAAACCACGTGGTGTGCATTCGCATCGCAGCCAAGTATCAGGTCGAGGTTTTCTTGGTTGCAGTAGTCAACCAGTCTTCTGATTAGTGGTTTTACTGGTTCCTTTTGTTCATATGGGAGACTAGCGGATGCCTCGCTGTTTCACCCGCGTAGTTCCCGTTCCTGTATGAATACAGGGATAAAAAGTATCCTATGTCACCCGGAGACGGTGTAGCTTCCCAACGGTGAAAGAATTTTTGAAATCGGTCCAGTAGTTTCGATTTTTCGAAGCCTATTCGGTACAAACAAAAACACAAACAAACAAACAAAAAAATCTTTCCTCTTTATAATATTGTTTATGGGAGATAGGCAGAGGCAAGGATAATTTTCCTTTTCTCTGTTCCCGTCCCCACTTGGATCAGAGTTGTTGTGAGATCCCTGTAACAGAAAGTACGTAAGGTCATTGCCTCTATGCCGCACCTGATATAGATGCAAGTCCTTGCGTCATTATAGTTGGGCAGTCATAGAACACCATGCCTTCTGTCCCACCTAAGCCTTTTATAGTCCCTTTGTACGATTAAGGTTGTTAAGGTAAGGTTGGTTTGATTTGTACACACCTTAGTCCATCCATCTTGGATGTTTTGATGGTTGTGTGCTGTTGTGGGAGGACCTCAGTTTTGAAACACCCCCTCCATCGCCTGGCTCTCCTCGAGCGCAGTTGGCGACTCAATCCCCAGGGTAACGAGGCCTTTAAGGATGTTATCCTCGAGATCCACCTCTGACGCACTGGTCTGGTCTCTGCCTCCTGCGCTACGTCATGAGCAGAGACTTCTTCGATGGCCTCCTCACAATGCGGTGGTCTATCTTCAGAGGGCCCCACTCCTGCTTCCGCAGTGGGTGGAGCTTGAACGAGTATCGTTCAATGCCTCCTGGAAGAGAGTAGCCTAAGGCCTTGATGAACCCAGCAGACACTCCGACAAAAAAAACTTAGTTCAAAAAATCAAAAAACCCGACTGCTTCAAAAGCGAACTAAAAAGTCGTAAACAAGGGAAAAATCATGTTGTGCAGGCGGAGGATACACCAGATTTTGGTCAGCCAGCCCGCGAATATGTATCCTCCGACTGCACAGCATGATTTTTTCCTTGTTTACGACTTTTTAGTTCAGAAGAAGCAGTCGGGTTTTTTGATTTTTTTAACTAAGTTTTTTTTGGACGGAGTGTCTGCTGGGTTCATCAAGGCAAGGCCTTGATGAACCCAGCAGCTACTCTCTTCCAGGAGGCATTGAACGATAAGCATTTTTTTTTTTTAATAATAAGTTCTTAGTTAGTTTTTTTTTCGAATTAGATACATTTAAACATATAAGTGTTACATATTTTTAAAATCACCTCTTAATACCCTTTATTATGATACCCCACACGATGGGTTTGGAAGAAAAATAAATTTGGGCCCCCACAATATGGCACCCAAAAGCCGCCTGATGAATGAATGAATTATCAAAATCGGCCAACGCGTTTGGTCTCTGGAACGCCATATAGGTACAAACATACATTGCGTTGCGACCAAGTTGCGACTTTTCCATGCCATTTTGACTGGCTTTGGAAGGTCCTTGGCGTCGACCTTGAGTTTAGGGAGTCAAGATCCACATTGTGGATGGCACCCCGAAACCAGCAAGCTGCATCAGAATTGTCGTAGGATACATGAACTGCACCCGCGACAACTCCGGGAGCAACCGTGAGAACAGATAGAGTCTCCAGCGCCTCTTCCAGTTTCTCAATAATGAGCTCCTGGATCGCACCAAGTTCTCCGCCTTCAAGTACTCCTCTGGGTACTTGACTGTGACAACAGCGAGTTTCACAGCCGCCACCGCATCGCTAAAGGATTCAGTCGAGGATGATTGCCCTTGGGTCTTCATCCTCTTGGCCGCCATGTCCCCGCTGTCGCCGCTGAGAATAGCACGCGGTCTCTTTGATGGGCCTCCCGAAGGAGTCCCTTCTAGAGCCACCTGCTTCTGCGAGGTGCTGTCTTTGCCGGTCGCGTCCGGGGTCGCAAGGTCCGAGGTCATTCGACCTCTAACGCAAGGGTCCCGTGTCGCGCCAGTTTTGGCAGTACCCTTATGCCCCGTGGGCTGGTTTGCAGTTCCACCCTTCGGTAGTCCCGCAGCAGTGCCAACCCTCGACAGTGCCGCAGCAGTACCGTCTTTTGACAGTCCCGCCACAGCCCCACCTCGAGACGATCCCGCTGCAGTCCCGCCTCTGGACGTTCCTGCTAGGGGAGATGCAGTCCCGCCCTCTGGTGTGCAGTCCCAGCTTTCACTGGTCCCGCCTTTTGGAACGCAGTCCCAGCTTTCGCCGGTCCTTTCGCCTTGTGGTATTTTTTTATTTTTAAAGTATAATGAGATGCTATGTTATTATAGTTATATTATTTTTTATATAACAATATTATAGTCTATTATAATGTATATATATAATTTGAATCTCGGAAACGTGTCCAACGATTTTCATGAAATTTAGTATGCAGAGGGTTTCGGGTGCGATGAATCGATCTAGCTGAGCTTAATTTTTAGAAAACGTCGTTTTTAGGGTTCCGTAGCCAAATGGCAAAAAACGGAACCCTTATAGATTCGTCATGTCTGTCTGTCTGTCTGTCCGTCCGTATGTCACAGCCACTTTATTCCGAAACTATAAGAACTATGCTGTTGAAACTTGGTAAGTAGATGTATTCTGTGAACCGCATTAAGATTTTCACACAAAAATAAAAATAAAACAATAAATTTTGGGGGTTCCCATACTTGAAACTAAAACTAAAAATATTTTTTTTCATCAGACCCATACGTGTGGGGTATCTATGGATAGGTCTTCAAAAATGATATTGAGGTTTCTAATATAATTTTTTTCTAAACTGAATAGTTTGCGCGAGAGACTCTTCCAAAGTGTTAAAATGTGTGTCCCCCCCCCTGTAACTTCTAAAATAAGAGAATGATAAAACTAAAAAAAATATATGATGTACATTACTATGTAAACTACCAGCGAAAATTGGTTTGAACGAGATCTAGCAAGTAGTTTTTTTTTAATACGTCATAAATCGTAAACCGTAATTTACCAAGTACGGAACCCTTCGTGCGCGAGTCCGACTCGCACTTGGCCGGTTTTTTTTCTGTTTTCCCCCGAGTAGAGCTCGGTCGCCCAGGTACTAACTGTTATCTCGAGGAATAAAAATGGCCGTTTGACATAATTATTTTCTATAAAAAAGCTGCCAATCCGCCATTTTCATTCCTCAGTAAAAATTTATCAGACTATTGAAAAATCGGCCCCTAGTACAATATAATAGGAATGGAATATTCTAGAATCAGTTTTTAGTTTTTTTTTATTGGCATTTGTTTTATCATTTAGATGTGAAATAAGTAAAAATAGTGCTAAGTCGTAGCTGTTTGACACGGGCCGACTTTGAAGAAGGTTATTCACTTTGTATGAATCACAATATACAATTCGCTGGCAATTTACCTTTTTCCACTACATAATAAAAATGGATGTAGATTTTTAATAATTTTCCGCTCCTTAAAAGTACTATCTGGCTAGACCCCAGGGCTAGCCTAATTCAGATAAATAAATAAATAAAGTGTTTTTATTGTTTCTCATACAATTGTTCTACAGCACAAAATTGAGGCAGCCCCGGTAAGTTATAAGGATACTTGTAATGGAGTTACCTCGCAACTTCCCGTGGGTTACTATCTACAATGTTGAGTCATAATGAAAAGGAAAAGAAAGATCCAGATTCATTTTTTATAAAATCATGTGTAGATATAATATACAATTATACAAATGGTATGATTATAAGTTACAAAGAATTTTATTGGCTCAACACGTTTGACCATGGCTGGTGTACAAATTAGGTCGGAGATAATAAAAATGTAGGATTCACAATACAAAAATACAAAAAATAACACTTTTAATAAATCTACAATTAACATTAATAATATTAAATTAAAGAAATAGGCCAATAGCTCATTTGAAATATAATAAATTTAGTCAGTAGGTATCTTCAGAGCGATTATCATTTAGAAATTCATTAACATCATAATAGGTTTTTTCTGTCAGTATTCTTTTTAATGTTTTCTTAAAGTGTTCTGTATTTAATTACTTACACTGGTAGGAATATTATTATAAATTACTTGCTTCCGCCCGCGGCTTCGCCCGCGTAAAAAGTGTTTTATCATCCCAAGGGAATACACACTATCCTCCTCCTATCTATTCTTATTCTATTCTATGTCTTTCCCAGGATCTCAAACTATGTCCATGCCAAATTTCGTCTACATCGGTTCAGTTGATCCACTTAAATCGTCGTTTGGGTGTGTTCCATAAAAATTATAATGATAACATTAATTGTTTATCGAGGTTGGTATTTTTGTCAAGGTTCATATTTATTAACCCAGGAAATCAAATACTGCCGTACAAACTTCAACACCCTCTATATCGTCTTTCGGGGGTTAATGGCACCGACCAATGACAAAAAAACGATTAATGGCAGCTTAATTCTTTATTAGGTTGAAATTTAAGTCAAGTTTCAATTTTTGTTAACCTAAGAAATAAGATTCTTCAAAAACCCTAACACACACGAAATCGTCTTTTGGGAGTTTATTTATTTATTTATTTGGTTAACCAACAATTGTTTACACAATAAGTTTACAGTTTCTTTTTACCATCATTTGTAAGTGTAACAATTAATTATAGGCTAACACCACATGCACACTTTGTGGTTATACACATTATTATAACGTAAATATAGTAAAATTTTAAAACAACATATAACTTATATAATTAAAAACATTAAATTAAGATTAAAACAATAGCAGATATTAAATTATAAAACAATATACAACATATACAATTAAAAGCATTGAATTAAAATCACAACAATTGAAACAACATTAATAAATTAAATTAAGTTAAGTACATAACAGCACATCGCTTATATATTTAATCATAATTAAAATCAAATTAAATTAATAATAATAAAACAAAAATACAATTAAATTCGGATTGGTAAATAAAATATCAAATTTCTACTATCACATTCATAATATCATATTGGAGTTGTTTCAAAAGACTAATAATGATTAACTTTTGTTAGGAAATTAGCAAAGACCTTATACGATAAGGTCTTTGGGAATTAGTGAACGCAACCCATAATAGTTTGTATTTATTATCTGTATACATAAGTTTTAGTAACTGGCTGTATCGAGTCTCCTCTCTTGTCTCTATGGTTCTCTCTTTGGTTGACTATAATAATTGCGCACTGTACTTGTTCCTTGATTTTTATATTACAATAAATAATAACTATGTGGCACAAACTCGGCCTTTAATTTCATCAACTTTATTGTTTATTTAGGTTGGTATTAAAGTCAAGTTTCAAGTTTATTAACCCAAGAAATAGGTTTCTTCAAAAACACTTTAACATCACCTTAATCATCTTTTGGGGGTAGTTTAAAATAAAAATAACTACCTTCAATATTCATTTAGGTTAGTATTTGTGCCAAGTTTCAAGTTTACTGACCCAAGAAATCAGATTTTTTCATACAAACTTCACACTGCCTAAATCATAATTTGGGGGTAGCTTCGAAAAACTAATAATAGCAACCTTTATCATTTACTTCGATTACTATTATTGCCAAGTTTCAAGAATTTTGGAATTAGATTTTTCATCCAATCTTTCAAACCCCTTTATACCCCCGAAGGGGTAGAATTCCACTAAATCCTTTTTTACTGCTCACTTACGTCATATGAGGAACCTTGTTGCTAAATTTCATGCTTCTAGGCTTAGTGGTTTTGACTGTGCGTTGATCGATCAGTAAAAAAGTCAGCCATTTTCGTCTTTTATATATTATAGCTGACCCCCGCGGCTGGCCTTTTCAACTGGCTATCTACGGCGGATGAGGTGCTAGGTAGCACCTACCTATATACCCTACCTACCCAACCACCTACCTACTAACCTACTCACCTGCCCTACCGATCAACCTACCTACCCTACTCTATCAACCTAATCACCTGCCCTACAGATCAACCTAATAATAATACTACAATACGAATGTAACCAACTTTTGTTTCTATATACCGGCGCGCGCGGCGGCGATCTAATTACATTTTAGAACACAAAAGCTGCTATTGTGACTTAACTGTGATAGTCAGATATATTCTGCCATAGTCTTTTTTGTAAAATTTGCATTAATACATATTAGGGTCCTAACATTGTGAGCTGTTATATTTGGTTCCAATAATAGGTATGGCAAAAACGCTTGAACGCACGGAAATTTGTTCTAGTTTCCACAAGGTCCGTATAGTAAACAACTCCTGATGCAGCCTGTACATTATTCAACATAATATTACGTTCATTCTGCCAAAGAATACACTCCCATAAGATATGATGTGCAGATTGTACATATTCGCAGTCAGATGTAGAACACTGACATAAAGGCGAGGCAACGAGCTTGAAAGAAAATAATTTACTTTTAAAGTTACCATGTCCCGTGAGAAATTGGGCAACACAGTGATCCACTTCCAGCCACGTGCTGGCCAGCCGCACGCGAACGGATGGAAAGAATTGGTGGAGGTGTCGGCCCTTGATAGAATTATCCCACCTACATTGCCATTCGGATAAAAGTTCCTCCCAGACGTCAATAGGTGGTTTAAATAATCTAGAGATTTTCTCACGGTCACTCCGCGTTAAAAAGTTCGCGTCCGCGGTCTCTCGTGCGGAATAGTACATTGCAGCACGTCGCTGCACTTCAAGGTCGACCGGAAGTACACCAGCAAGTATCGGTAAGGCCTCAGTACTAACCGTCCTGTATGCTTTGCATAAGAATATCAAAGCCAAACGCTGACTTTGAAGTAATTTACGTCGTACCGCCCCTATGGTGGCCCTATCAGCCCAAACAGGCGCCCCATAGCACATACAACCCAAGTAAGTAGCCCCATAAATAGTTTTTAAAGTTAAAAAAGACAGACCCCACGTAGATTTAGATATTCTCGTTAAGGCATAGAAATTTTTTTTTTCGTCGAGCTTCATTGCCTCGGCGCTTTTCTGGTGGTCGCCACTGTTGATTCTGGCTTTCAGGAGTTGCAGTGGTTTGGGAATAGTGCGGTGGGATTAGTCTTTTTTGTAGTAAATAATGAGTACTTTAATCATATAGTACATAATTTTTATGTATCATCAATGTAATATGTTATATCATCATCTTATGTTTTCTCAGCGCACGCCAAATATTGAATTTTATAGGCAAAATATTGCTACTTTGGGTTACATTATTGCAATTTTCATAAGGATTTCTATATTTTTTTTTAATAAATTATAGCCTATGTTACTCGGGAATAATGTAGCTTTCCATAGGTGAAAGAATTTTTAAATCGGTCCAGTAGTTTCGCAGCCTATTCGGTACAAACAAACAAACAAACAAAAAAATCTTTCCTCTTTATAATATTGGTATAGATTAAATATTAAATAAATATATATATATAAGTATAGGTAATAAGTATAAGTATAAATTGGCGCTCTGCAAACAAAGATTTTATACAGTAGCGCTGTCTTATCTGGCTGTACATGAGTTTTATTACTATCCCGGCGATTTCGTATTATAATTTCAGCGCCCAGTACTTTGGATACCGAACATGGCACGTAGGCATCGCTTTTGCATTATAACTGCCATATCTTTATTTGATGAGTTGCCCCAAAAGATAATGCCATATCAGAGGACAGATTCAACAAGTCCATAATAAGCCGAAAGTAACACATCAGTGTTGATGGAGGGGGCAAGTTGGTACAAAGCATATGATTGACTACTGACTCTTTTACATATTGTGTCAATGTGGTCTTTCCAATTTAGTTGACTGTATAAAATTAAACCGAGAAAACGGGAATTAGTAACTTCATTTATAGTGTAATTATAAAGTTGAAAGTTCTGTTGTCCTCCTAAAACGCCCGTCACTACGGGTAACTCTAGATCTAGGATCTGCAAGTATTTTTATCTCTGTGTCATGCATTTCAGTTTCCGTAACTACGCCATTGGACTCTTAGGGGTCCTCGCCAAGAATGATGGACCAATCGCTAAGCGCAGTAAGTACCTACCTATCATTGGACATTGGATAGACCTCTTACAATCTTGTTCTCAGTACAAACTATCGGGGTCTGTGCTGTAGACAAGGCCGTGTGTTTTACGTGAATACACGTACATTACGGGCCTTCATAATTCCACTTTTTTTTTAAATTCTTGTTTGAAAAAGCTCCCGATTTTATTATCAGTTTTTGGATTGCCTTCTAAACAAGTAAATTTATAGACGTATCCACTTCAAAACTTCTACCACCTCCTTCCATCGCCACTTATAGGTCTCCAGCTAGGTATGGTATTGTGGTGCAGCTTAGACGAGCTCTATGTCCGGCGGTAGACAATAGGCTGAGATGATGAACACATGTTAAAGGTCGCGGAAGCCCACAGAATGCCTGCCAGCACAGGACCCATAGTTGTGGCGATTATGTAAATAATGTTTATTCGAGTACTTGTTCTATATAATAAGCAAACAGCAAATCAAAGAATAAGCAGTAGGTACAAAGGTACTCCACCCCGGTGGGTTCCCGCATTGTCGAGGCGGGGGGGCTCAGTAGCCGTGGCTTAGACAACCACGGTGAAGCCAAGAGGAACCCGAGGACGGGCCGCTCGTCAGGGCTTTTGCCGATAAGCCGACGACGTAGCGGCCAACATGTAGGTTGCGGTGTTGCCTAGGCGACATCGCAACTGAGGCGGGCCACGATGTGGTATGAAAGGCATCGCGGCTGAGGGTTGGAGGCCGCGGCGGGAGAGGAGTGCCGGTATTACGGTGCGCCGCTCGCCCTACCCTCCGCGGTCTGCACGGGGTCGCCACCGTCTGATGGCGGACGCGGTGGGGCCGCAGGGGAGGAGGAGTGTCGGTATAGCGCTGGCCGCTCTCCCTATCCCCTGCGGCCGAAAAGTGGTAGGTGGCGGGGCCACTGTCCTGACCCGTCACAGGGGGACCAAGGGTGCCATACACGGGGTTGTCTGGCAACGCGTTCCCGTGTTCCCGCCATAAGCGGCACAGGAGGACACCGTGGAGTTTTAGTGGGTTAGAGTCCCACATAACTGCGCTATCTCCCCGTGGTAGCGCAGTATGCATGAGCATTTCTCCACGCTAAAAAAAAAAAATAAAAAAATACAAAGGTACTGCTTATGCCCAATATTGGTATTGCTCACATATCAGCTTTTTAAAAATACAGGTTGAAAGGCTTAGGTCCGCGAGGTTAGGCAGGGGTGCCTCGCTGCCTGCCTCGATCCGCAACACAACCTATGCATGCGACAGGTCACCCGCCTACTTAACATGATTGTATTGGTTGTTCAGCATACAAATGAGGTTGCTTGGCAGGATGGCGACACTAGATATTTAGGCAATAATAAAATATACAAACGATACGATAATTATTATTTACAGAATGTTTAGAATATTACGGGCGACTACCATTCCCATGTCGTGGTCTGGGCAATTTCAAGATCAAGAAGACATGGAAGGAAGACCAGAAATGTCATGAATACAGTTTATCAATAGCCCTGGCCGTCGGAGGAAGAGATGCACAAAGATGGGAATTCCCTCATGTGGTACGTATGTAAATAGTAAATTCCAAATGAACAAGGAACAGAAACTCTTGTTTTTAACAGAAACGAGAGGTAATACCCCAGTTTCTCAAGAAGTCGTTTCATGCTACAAAAAAGAACTTTTTGTCAAAAAAATCAAACCTACTTCCAAAACAAAACACTACAAAGCGAGCAAGTTATTTTTCGCTTTGTAGTGTTTTGTTTTGGAAGTCGGTTTGATCTTTTTGTTAAAAAGTTTTTTATTTATCTCTTTTTAGTTTTGGTTTTGTTTTCGTTTCTTAGCCAAAGAACACCTTATGACGATTCCAATACGCACGGTAGAATAAATTTTTATTGATTGTAAATTTTAATGGTTGACGTTCAAAAGGCCTTAATGGCCTAGTTGAAATAAATATATTGGTCATTGAATAAGCCGGCACACGACCAGGCTACATTGTTTTATTTCAGAGTTCTAGTGCCTACATTCTAGCTTCATCATCAGATCAGTTCCATGGTACTATGTATTTGCTTCACCATAGTCTGTTAATTATTCAAGATATTATCTTATACCCGTGACATACTTAGCATTAAGGCGTTCTAGTGGCTATCTGTGGTCTTCCTCTTCAGTTTCACTTCACCAAATGATACTTTCAAGTGCAAAATGATCGCATTATTGATGAAAATACCAAAATCGCTGTATGTATCCCTATAATACTTGCAGAATTCCCTAGATTTCTCCTAGACCCCATCATCAGATCCTGACCTGATGACGATGAGACCACGTACCTTTCAAACAAATGAAGATTATTTGAAATCGGTCCAGGAGTCTTTGAGTAATCTGGTAACATAAATAAAAAAAGATTCCGACGAATTGAGAACCTCCTCCTTTGTTTGAAGTCGGTTAAAAAAACGCTATTTTCTTTGTTACGATTTATGGTGAAAAGTTTTCTAAGTCCTTAAATACTTACACACTCTTTGCTACATCCCAACCAAGGGAACACCCACAGTAAACATAATCGTTAACTGCGAAATGATATCTACCGATATCTGTTAAGTTTTAGTAAAGAAATAAAAAAATACGAATAATGTTAATAATGTAAATACATTCACTAAATTTTAGTGCTAAGTGTACAAATTTAGACATTTTGAGAAAAAGGCATTTTCTGTAAATGGCATTTTGAGAACGAAGGTAAAAGAAAACTATGTTCACACTTCTTTCTATTAATTATCTTCACTTTCAGACTTTCAAACCGACAAATATCATTGGTAGCAAGTTCAAAGTACACTGCCATATGTTTCAGGCTTTACTCGGCTATGGAGATGACGTGGAGTCTGCGCAGTGGCTGTGTGGAGGATCTGTGATCAGCGAGAGATTCATACTCACTGCAGCACACTGCTCATCTACTAGAGTGCTGTAAGTTTAACTTAAAAGTATTTAACGAAGTGAGTACAGAGCTCATTATGTGATTGGATTATCAAGTGGGCATGAATGGCCAAAGCTGAAACTATGAGGAATAGCGAAAAACACACAAACGAGTCTCGGGGTTGATTTTGATAAAAACTAAAACTGCATCACTGGACAAAAAAGTACTCGTGCTGTGGGTATTATTAAATTATTCGATAGTGTCGAATCAAATTAGAAAATAATCATATTCTGTAAAGTGGGATACGCAAACCCGAGGAAAGAGGTTAACAAAGTACTTTGATTTTTAAAAAATCCAATGATGCAGTTTTAGTATTCTTCAAAATCGAGCTTAAGCCTCCATTTATTATCTATTTATATCTCTCCATTTAATATCCATCTGCTCACCTTTATATTATAATATAGTAGCTTAGATAAAAATAGTTGTGGATGTCATGAATGCTCTAAAAGTAAATACTTCTTTTTATTTCCAGTGGCAACATAACATTTGCTGCTCTAGGGCTTCTGAAACGAACCGACCCAATGAAATATTGGAAGATACATAAGATCAAGCAGATTATACTTCATCCTGAATACAAGGCACCTTCTAAGTATCATGATATTGCGCTTTTGGAGACAGAAACTGAGTAAGTAAAAAAATATATACCTACTTTACCAAAGAAGACAGGACTACAGTATACTGGTATCCTAACCTAATAATTAAGATATAAGTAAGGCATTTGAAACAGTCAATGATTGTTGTATGTTGAAATTTAAATAAAAAAACCACTACAGTTAATGTTATGAGGCAGCTAAAAATTGGGTAGGTACACATAAAGTAAAACTAAGTTTAAATGTAGCCCGACTATTAGTAAGCCGCTAGTGGTGGTGTTCCACAAGGACCTATTTTGAGCCTTTTACTGTACTTTAATAGATAAATAATATGGCTATATAGATTCATGTTGCCAGAATCAAAGCATCAAGCATTGCGGAAATCACTGGATAGATAAGCTAAACATTTAATTACGTTAATTTCAGGATCAATTTTGGTAGAGACCTTTTACCTGCATGTCTGGATGTAGAAACCATGTCGACGTCTGGGACTGCGGAGGCATCCGGCTGGGGCCGCCTAGGTCACAAACAAAATCTAGCAGACACGTTGCAAGTGGTAAGTTCAGACATGGAAAAATTTATTTAAGTTCCTATACTTTATCGTACCGGTACCGTATGGTGTTGGACATAAAGAATTTCACCATCGCATATCTTCCCGGAATGTCGTAAGAGGCGACCGAGGGACACACCAGTGAATGGGCAGCAGCGTTCTGTGTGCACTTTAACAAAAAACTGCGGTCGCCAACCCGCCTGCTGCAAGCGTGGTGATTACTGCAAACCCCCCGGCAAACCAAAATAAATAGCACAACAAAAAAAACGGCCCCGATTGCCCGGTAGCCCGTCTACCGCCGACTACGGTAGCGGTCGACGCGATAGCGGTGCAAGGGGTGCGGTGAACCCCCGGAGTGGTCCCCGCTACCCAAATAAAAACCAACGGCTGTACCTGGCAACATACAACACGCGAACACTCCGGACCGTCGAGAAGATGGCCGAACTCGAGGAAGAATTGAGCAGGTTACGATGGGGTATATAGGGTTATCTGACGTCCGAAGAGACCTTCGAGAGATACGTAGGTGGAGGACTCATTAATCCTCAAATCCGGTAACCTGCAACTCTATTTCCGAGAGGATGACCGGCAGTCCCAGGGTGGTGTCAGGTTACGTCGTCAACAACTCCCTTGTGAACTATGTGTTGAAGATCGAGAGTGTGTCGACCAGAGTGGCGTACCTTATACTCAGAATATCCTCAAGATATTCTCTGGTGGTCATAGTAGCCCCGACCTCAGCATACCCCGATGACGAGGTAGAGACCATGTTTGAGGATATCTCTAGAGCCATGCATGATATTAAAACACACTTCACCGTTGTCATGGGGGACTTCAACGTGAAACTGGCAAACGAGACGAGGATGAGCTGCATGTGGGGCAATTTGGAGTTGGACGTCGGAACCACAGGGGTCCCTACTGGCCAGTTTTATGGAGAAGGAAGGCCTCTATATAATTAACTCCTTCTTCATAAATCGTGAGCACTGGAAGTGGACCTGACAGAGCTCCGATGGTGCAATTAAAAACGAGATCGACTTCATCATGTCAACCAAGAAGCAAATTTTTAATGATGTCTCTGTGATCAATCCGTGAAAACCGGGAGCGATCACCGCATGGTAAGAACACACACACACACACGAAACATACACACACGCACACACATTGAACACGCACATTGAACTTTAATATCAAGCTTGAAAGTTTCGACGCTCGACTGATGAAGAGTGGGGTACTCGGGTCGAAGTATTTCAAGACTCACCGTACATCTGTACGGTGGGTCTTGAAATACTTCTATTATATTTCTTATAGAAACAAAAACCGATTTCCAGAATAAAAAACTACAAAGCAAAGCATTTCCGAAGTCGGTGTCTTTTGTACTCATTGTTTTCAGGGTTTCGACACCGACTTCGGAAAAGAAATTTATTTTTTGCTTTGAAGTTTTTTGTATTGGAAGTCGGTTTGATTTTTTGTTAAAAAGTTTTTTATTTTTCTCTTTGTAGTTTTGGTAGGTACCTCCAATTAACATGATTATCATTTATAGCCAAATTACATCTCATGGCGATTCCAATAAGTCCAAACACGACTAGGATACATTGTTTTATTTTAGAGTTCCAGTGCCTACCTTCCGGCTTCATCATCAGATCAGTTCGATGGTGCCATTTTCATCAGTATCATTTATTTATAAGTATTTGCTTCATTATAGTCATACATAAAAATAAAAAAAGATTCTGGCGAATTGAGAACCTCCTCCTTTTTTGAAGTCGGTTAATAAAAAGCTCTCTGATCCTACTCTCAAGCTCATGAAGGAGAGGATGGAAGAGATGATTCTGCAATCTTCAGACGATGCGTTGAAATACCGGCAGCTAAATAGACGGATCTTAAATATCTTAAAAAGCGACCACGTCAACCAGTAAACCCGTCGCGAATCTAGTACCTACTACCTAATCTACCCACTAACCCTAGAGCTAGATTGTCCCGATACTATACCGAAGACATTCCTACGTCAGTCTGTACGAGATTAGGATGGCTGATTAAACGTCCGATTCCGTCATACTCGAGGGGAAAACGACACGGGCATGGTGCAGCGGTGTGGTGGTTCTCTTCTTCAAGAAGGGTGACAATGACCTATTGAAGAACTATAGGCCCATCTCACTTCTTAGCCAAGCTACAAGCTGTTTTCAAGAGTCGTCACGAATCGTCTCGCGCGCAGTTTTGACGATTTCCAGCCTCCCGAACAAGCCGGATTCCGCAGAGGCTTTAACACCGTAGATCACATACATACGCTACGGCAGGTTATACAGAAGACTGAAGAGTACAACCAGCCTCTCTGATTAGCGTTTGTGGACTACGAGAAAGCCTTTGATTCGATCGAAACTTGGGCTGTCCTGCAGTCTCTCCAACGGTGCCAGATCGACTACCGGTAAATCGAAGAGTTGAAGTGTTTGTACAAAACCGCCACCATATCAGTTCGACTTCACGATCAGACCTCGGAATCTATCCTTCTGTAGCGAGATGTGAGACAGGGAGATGTCATATCGCCGATACTGTTCACCGCTGCAGTGGAGGATGTCTTCAAGGTTCTGGGTACTTGAGAAGGCTAGGCGTCAACATCAACGGCGAGTACAACACTCACCTTCGGTTTGCCGACGACATAGTGGTCATGGCTGAGATCATGGAGGACCTCAGTACCATGCTCAATGACCTCAGTAGAGCTTCCGAAAGAGTGGGTCTTAAAATAAACATGGACAAAACAAAGGTGATGTTGAATGCCCATGTTGCACCCACTCATATCAAAGTCGCAGACTCTACGTCAAAGTTGTGGACGACTATGTCTAAGTGGGACAAACAATCCAGTTGGGTAGGGAGTGGGGCCAACTTCGAGACAGAGGTCAACAGTCGAATCCGACTCGGCTGGGCAGCGTTCGGGCAGTTGCGCGGTATCTTCTCGTCCGACTTACACAGTGTCTCAAGACGAAAGTCTATGACCAGTGTGTGTTGCCAGTGATAACCTCCATAGGTTTAGGTCATCTCTGAGACGTAGTCGTTAACAAAGGGCCACATCAGAAAGTTTACAGTCACCTACAGGGCAATAGCGAGGGCTATGCTCGGAGTTTCCTTTGCGTGATCGAATCCTAAGTGTAGAGATCCACAAGAGAACCAGGGCTGCCTACATAGCCCGAAGAATTGCCAAACTTAAGTGGTAGTGGGCGGGGCACATTGCTCACAGATCGGATGGCCGAGGGGCAGAAAAGTTCTGGAGTGGTGTCCGCGAACCGGAAGACGTTGCGTTGGAAGGCCGCCCACCAGGTGGACCGGTTCGAAGATGATGAATGTTGCGGGGAACCGCTAGATGCGGGCGGCACGGGACCGGTCAATACGGCGACGCTTGGGGGAGGCCTTTGTCCAGCAGTGGACGTCTTTCGGCTGATATGATGATGATGACACATAATTTTCCCCACGGGAAAAAGGTGTGAGTTAATTTATGTTTTTACACCTTTTACCTGGTCGTATTAATTATTAAGACTAAACACATAATTATTGAACATCGACGCCGGGTGGCCAGTCTGTCGGTTATTTATCGGTTACATTTCGGTGAGTGTGCGATGGAACTGCACAATTTGATTCCACCTAGCCCTTATCATCACCGGACAACAAGACGTACGGCAATGCGCCACCGGTACATGGTGGACATCCCACCCATACGTACAAAGCGTTTTGCGAATACTTTCATTGTACGCACAGCTAAGGAGTGGAATGCCCTGCCGGAGTCTTTGTTTCCTGATAGCTACAACCTTGGGGTATTTAAGTCAAGAGTGAATAGGTTACTTCTAGGCAAGCGTGCTTCACCGTCGACCACATCATCACTTACCATCAGGTGAGATAGTGGTCAAACGCGAGCCTATAGATAAATAAAAAAAAAAAAAAAAAATATATTAAAACGTTTTTTTTTTCTAAGTCTAAACTTAGAAAAAAGAAGTTTGCAAGTTACACTTCGTAAAACATTGTGTTCGTATTCAAAACCGCAATTATGTCATGTTTGCATCACTTTTATTAAAAAAAAATATTATTTATACAAAATAATCTTTATTCACCCTTTTAGGTGTACCTTGACGAATACAACGAAAAAGAATGCGCGGCAATATATCAACCCCACAGACTTTTGAAAAATGGATACGACCATGAGAAACAGATGTGTTATGGCAGTCATAAGGAAATTATCGACACTTGCGAGGTAACACTTAGAAATACAAAGTAACATTCACCGTAACATTCCTAGTATTTCACCCTTATACATGTAGCCGACTGTCTACATCATATTAGGTACTTAATAATTTACGTACAAATTGCGGCCAAGTTTGGTGCATAGCCAAACCATAGGCAGAATAGTTTAATAGTTTTTATCAGTAAACGGTGACACTCACTGACACAGTTAGCTGTAAATTTTTGATAATGCCGTCTCTAAAGACTGGCTGCAGATGTTCTTTCTATATAACGACTACAGCTCTCATCAGCATTGTAGCTGAAAGAAGTCCACTGCTGAACTACCTTCCTCATGTGTGGCCACATACTAGATCGGCCCATTGCTTAGAGCTCTACTTTTATTCAAAGTCTCCATTTCCATTCATTCACGTTGGCTTGCCTCACTACAGGGTGACAGTGGTGGGCCTTTACAAACCAATGCGTACAAATGCCAGTACACCATAACTGGTGTGACATCATACGGCAAGGACTGCGGCATCCTCGGCTCAGCCGGCATGTACACCAGGGTCTCACACTACGTGCCCTGGATCGAGAGCATCGTGTGGCCGGAGGAGACTGAGGCGAAAAGGAAGAAGGACGAGCAATGGCTAGACAAATGGTTGACAATTTTATGAAATACAAACTGAGTGCAACAAGTTAAGATTCATACAGTCATAAACTCACGCCTTATCCCCATGGGGCTAGGCAGAAACTACAGAAAGCCGCCTGTAACGATCCTTACGTACTATGTTTGCTAGTTAGGATTAAGTTGAATAAAATACACAAGAATTAGCATAATTATTTGTCTTTGAATTATTTAACTACTAGCTACTAATTTCTTTCTTTTCTTTATTTGTGTCCTTGATTGGTAGTTTAGATATAAATTATGTTATTTTCCTCCAAGTTTAGTAGGTCGTCCATAAAAAAAAAAAAATGCTTCCAATTCTAGCTTGTTTTTCTATCTGTAGAAATAATTGTGTCAAGAAGATTTGACTAATCCGAAATGTAAACGCTGACAAATTCAGATTGTTTTTAATTTGTATACCTAAAATATTTATTTTTGACAAAATATGTAGGTAGGTACAGTACAAACATTTTCTAAAGGTGAACGCGCACCTATACGCGCCGCAGGAGCCGCACGCGCCGCAGTCATCGCATTTTCTCAAGGCCCCCGCGCTATCCGCGCCGAACATTAAGAAAATAGTCGTACTGTACCTACATACGTAATTAAAAAACTAAACTATACCATACTAAGTGGCACGTTCCCGGATGACAGCCATGTGGAGGAGTACTTCGATACCTAAGTGTACCTTTCTTTTGTATTCTTCTTTTGGGGGCCGAGTCACCCACGTCCGTAGGAGTGCGTTGATTCCCTACACGTGGTCCCCGGGTGGTGCAAATCAGGTGACACTTACTGGTGGTAGGCTTCGGCCGAAGGCTTGTGACCACCCACCGGGCAAAGACGTACCGCCAAGCGGCCTAGCCGTGTTCCGGTACGATGCTCAGTGTAGCCACTAGAGGAGTTGGGTCGAGATAGCTGTTCCACTGCAGGCTGACTAGTTCTGACGCGCGCTGTTTGGGACGTATCGGGAGACTGGTCGCGGAGGGTAGCGGGATCCGAGGCACGGTGCACCGCTGGCCGACCGCAGGTAGTTGGGGGCCCAAGTAGTGTGCCAGCCACACATGAAAGGCTGCCCCGCCAACTGTCGAAAAATCCCGGAATGCACCATCGTGCTGGTTGGCGACCAGAAGGGGAGGGCCCGATGGACATTCCGGGGGGGCTCGGGCGTCCCCGCAGTCTCCAGACTAGTGCCCCAATGATGGCGTCCTTTCAGTGCGTGTCTGTAGGTTAGCAGCGTGGAACCTCGTCTCACTTCCATCTCCTCTCCTCCCTTCACTCACACACAATCATGGCAAGGAAACGAAATACTGGAGTTCAACAGCGGCTGCACCTCCTCCCCCACAAAGTGCACCTCACCAACATTAGAGGTCTGCACTCAAATCTCTCTTCAGTCCACTACCACCTGGAGGCTGAGTAACCAGCGCTGTTTTTCAGCAGATAGCGAGTCCGCCAGACGTGTTGTACTTGTCTTACCCAGGGTTTACCCTGGAGCACAATTTTAAACCACGCGCGGGTGTGTGTATGTACGCCCGCGACGACACTTGCTATCGGCGTCTCCGTAACCTTGAGGACTCCAGATTCTCAACGCTTTGGGCTCTAGTGGACACAGGTCTGGATAAAATTATCTACGCCTGCGTCTACCGGTCGCACAGCGGAGATCAGGAGGCATCCAGGCTCACAGAGTACCTCAGTGAGGCGGCTCTTCCCATACCAGTGCACTGACCATGCTGGACGGGAAATGCGTAAGCTTTCGCTTGCACTAAACCTTACCCAGCTGGTCCAGGGGGCAACAAGGGTGCCGGATGTTGATTCGCACACGGCCAATTGCTTGGACCTTCTGCTGACAACAGATCCAGACCGATACTCTGTGTCGATAAATTCACCGTTGGGTAGTTCCGACCACTGTCTGGTGAAGTCTGTATCCGTCTACTCCCCGCCCGATCCCAGCCCAAGAGGCACCCGGCGGGTTTGGCGGTACAGGTCAGCAGATTGGGATGGCATGCGATCTTTCTTTGCAGCCTACTTGCTTTTCTTCGGCCGATCCTTCGTCGTGCGCGGACGCCGTGACGGATGTGTTGCGTCAGGGAATGGAGTACTACATTCCGTTCTCTGATGTGACAATGTCCAGCGTTGACCGGCCATGGTTTGGCGCCGAATGTTATCGCGCCGACGCGCTTAAGCATGAGGCGTACCTGGCATGGGTCGACGCTCGATCGCGCAAAGCGGGTGACGTGGGTCAGAAGAAGAAGGCCTTCAACAGGGCTGCCAAGTCCTGCAAGTTATTGTTGCGAAGGGCTCGGTTCGACCACATTGGCCGAATAGGGACCAAACCTGCTTCTTACCCAGCAGGTAGTAAAGCGTTTTGGTCCCTGGCTAAGTCGGTCGAGTCCAACTTCTGCCGTCCCTCACTACCACCACTGCTGAAACCCGACGGGTCGTTGGCCCACTCCGCTGAGGAGAAGGCAAATTTTTATTGCATCTCTTTTTGCGGAATCTTCGCATCTGAATCCTGGTGATTCGAGGCCCCCTCCTTCTCCTGTTGGATGCGAGACGAGTATGTCGGACATTCGCATCCATCAAAGGACGTTCGTAGGGTGCTGCGCAACCTCGACGTGAACAAGGCTAGCGGCCCTGACGGAATACCAGCAATAGTTCTTAGAACCTGTGCGCCTGAACTGTCTCCGATCTTGACTCGTCTATTCCGCATTTCATATGAGACTGGAAAAGTGCCGAATGCTTGGAAGCAAGCCAACGTACAGCCTGTGCCCAAGAAGGGCAGTCGAGCTGACCCGGCCAACTACAGACCAATCTCTGTAACGTCCATACTCTGTAAGAGTATGGAGCGTGTACTTAACAAAAAGCTCCTGGCATACCTAGAATCTAATGATATCCTTAGTGACCGTCAATACGGCTTCCGCCGAAATCGGTCTACTGGGGATCTTCTAGCGTATGCCATTCACATATGGAGTGAGGCCATCGAGAGACACGGGGAAGCGCTTGCCGTCTCCCACGACATCTCGAAGGCTTTCGATAGGGTCTGGCACGAAAGCCTCATTGGTAAGCTTCCTTCATTCGGTTTGCCTGGTGGTCTGTGCGATTGGATTGCAGACTTCCTGGGAGATCGGTCCATTCGAGTGGTTATCGATGGCTGCTCTTCGGACCAATTGGATATTAATGCCGGGGTCCCTCACGGGTCAGTACTCTCAGCAACATTGTTCTTGTTGCACATTAATGATCTGCTAAAACCTTTGGGTATGCTGACGACAGCACTGTTGCTGAGAGATACTTGTCCAACGTACGGGCTACCGGGCCGCAGATCCGGTCTCTCCGTGAGGCCATGGTGGAGCGTTTGTACCTGTCCTTACAGGCAGTCTCCGAATGGGGCGATGCCAAACTGGTCAGGTTTAATGCTGCTAAAACCCAGGCGTGTCTTTTTTCCGCTAAAAGGAGCCAATTCCACCCGGCTCCTTCTTTCCGTGGTGTGACCGTGCCGATAACGGACCATCTTGAGCTTCTTGGTGTTTCGTTGACATCGACTCTCAATTTTGGCCCACACATTGAGGGAAAGGCTCAAAGGCAAAAGGCAAAAAGTTGGGGATCCTTGCGAAGGTGAGACGGTATTTCACGCCGGAACAGCTGCTCAACTTGTATCAAGCGCAAGTTCGATCATGCATGGAGTACTTACTGTTCTCATCTCTGGGATGGATCTGCCAAATACCAGCTTGATGCACTTGAATCGATCGAAAAGCGGGCCAAGAGACTCATCGGCAATACCATCAGGTGAGATAGTGGTCAAGCGCAAGCATATTGACGATAAAAAAAAAAAAAAAGTATATAATATAAGTAGTTAGGTTTAGTATAATTAAAGTAATAAAAAAATTCAAATATCAAAGTAATAAAAAAATTAAAATATCAAAATATGTATTCTTAAACTTATAATTTTGTATAGTTTACTTTTGTTTAGTATTTAAATATATTTCACACCTTTATTTTACAAATAAATTATTTTAATACTAACTTATATTAAACCTAACTACGTTCATATTATAGGTATACCTACAAGATACAGTCAAATTGAGAACCTCCTCCTTTTTTAAGTCGGTTAAAAAGGAACGTACACCTAGGCGTCGTACTCCTCCACATCGCTGAAGAAGATTTATCTAATACTTTTAAACGAGCAATTCTTGTATAAAATTATGTTCTGAATCTCGGAAACGGCTCCAACAAATTTCATGAAATTTAGTATGCAGGAGTTTTCGAGGGCGATAGATTGATCTAGCTAGGTTTAATTTTTATAAAACGTCGTCTCTATTTTTACCCGAGCAGAGCTCGGTCGCCCAGGGTGGCCCAGGTACTAATTAATTATAATATGAGGATGGACGAAGCCAGAAAGAGAGTGGCGAGAAGAGACGACTACTGAAACGGCTGGTTCGAGGTGTCTCAGGAAAAGAATACCTGGAAGGATGTGGTGGATGCCTTTTTTTAGGCAAATATAAAAAAAACTTCGTAGGGCGAATAAAGTTTCTAATAATTCCATGGAACACAATTATTATTTGAACGCACCTGTTGAATTATTCAGCCACCGCGTGCCGAGTAGCTACAAACTCGCTTCCAGCGCGTCAAGAACTTTTTTACGTTCGCGTTCACGGCCAATCGGAATAGCTTATGACGCGCTCATAGCGATTTTAACGTGACTCGGAACGAGTCTTTTCTCTGGCTGCTTTCCTTCAGCATGGAAGAAAGTGCATGTTCTGCCTCTACCCAAAGTCCCTAAACCTTCGTCAGTTGCCCAGTTCCGTCCAATTTCCATTCTTCCAATCCTATCTAAAGTCCTTGAGAGGGTTATCAATAATCAGCTATCTCATTACCTCTCGTCTAATGGCCTGCTACGTCCTTATCAATCTGGATTCCGTCCTGGCCACAGTACTGTATCGGCTCTAGTCAAAATAACTGACGACATCCGACTGGCCATGGAAAACGGGTTCCTTAACGTAGTATAGTGTGTAGAGCTATTCTGGGTGCATCGTCCTCACATACGTGGGACACTCAGAAAGTTTTGCGAAACTAAAAAAAATTGTTCTATACGTACATATATTTTTATTAAATCTTTTCAAAGTACTTTCCACCAGCCTCTATACAAAGATTCATGCGCCTAAACCAGTTTTCAAAACACTTTTTCCAGTCCGCCGCAGACACCTCGTTTACAGCCTGCTCGAACGCAGCCAGCGCATCTTCCGGCGACGAAAATTGTATCCCTTTGAGCTGATTTTTTATTTTTGGGAATAAAAAGAAGTCACACGGTGCTAGATCAGGGCTGTAAGGAGGGTGACCCAGGAGTTTGACTGGCGTGCTGTCCAGGAAGTCCCTCGTTTTGAGTGCGGTGTGCGCAGGTGCATTGTCGTGGTGGAGCAGTAGCCCGCGGAGCCCTGTGTTTGGTCGCTTGTTGCTTATAACAGAGAAAACTTCTGGCAAACATTTGGTAGTATACCATTCGGCATTAATGCTTCTTTGATCCCGTAAGGGAATTGATACCAAGTGGCCAGTCAAATTAAAAAAGCTAGCGATCAAAATCTTACCCCCGCTTCTAGATCGCTTCACTTTGGTAGGCGTTGGCTCATTTTGAAACACCCAAACAGTCGACTGGCGCTTGGTTTCTGGGTCGTATTGATAAATCCAGGACTCATCACCTGTAACGATGTCGTAAACACGCCGAGACGAGCCTGCTTCAAATTTGTTAAGCATATCACGGCACCATTCCACCCGGGCCTGCTTCTGAGCATCGGTGAGGTTGTGCGGCACCCAGCGTGATACTATCCTCCTCACGCGAAGATGGCTGTGTAGAATCTCGTGAACGCTTCCCGATCCAATCTTCAATATGTGTTGAATCTCCTGATATGTAATTCGCCTATTGTCTTGGATTAAATTTTTCACTGCTAGCACGTTTTCTTCGGTAACAGCCGTCAAAGGGCGACCGCTTCTTTCGTCATCCCCCAAAGTTGGTCGACCGCGCTTGAATTCGTTATACCAATGATACACGGTTGCCTTGGAAGGGCCTTCATCCATGAATGCCATTTGAAGTCTATCGTACGATTCATCCGGTTTCAGGCGACACTTGAAATCGTATAAAATCATAGCTCTAAAATGTTCCCGGCGCAGATCCATATTTCAGTGAGACACAATACTTTGAATTAACTCGCAAAAAATGTGGACGGAAATTTTGAAATTGGAACTTACTTATTTTTACTTATAAATAATCATATTTTCGAAAAACATTATAACTGGCCAGTCTCCCATATATAAAAACTTTTTTTCGCAATACTTTCTGAGGGGCCTGGTATATTAATGTATGTACTTATGTAAATATTGTAAAACACTTTTTTTTTTTTAATAGAGTTATTATGGAGTTTCTTGTGCTTTCTTCTCCATAACAATCTACTTTTCCGAACACACGGTAGAATCATTTTTTATTACTTGTAAATTTTAATTTATATGACTTTCAAAAGTGCCGTTTATTGGCCTAGTTGAATAAATATATTTAACTTTGACTTTACGATGTTGATTTTACTGGACTTTAGCAGTGCTTTTAATTCAGTTGATTTGACATCCTCTTAGGTTTTTTTATTTTTTTTTATTTGTGATGGGTTTGCTCTTGACTCTAGTCTAGGTCAGAATTGACAGAGACAGAGTCTACGATGAAGTGAGCTTACCCAGAAGAAGCCTGTTCACTATAACTTTGAAGAGATTCGGGTTGAATGTGTTCGGAAACACAGACGCAGGTAGGGAGTTCCATTCATTCGCTGTGCGCATTTTGAAGGATGTTTGGAAGCGCTTGGTGCGAATTGGTGGAATGGCAAAAAGGTAAGGATGGTAACTTGCAGTGCGTCTAGATGTCCGATTGTAGTAGAGGGCTGGTGGGATGAGGTCGTGGAGCTCTTGAGCACACTCACCGAAGTACAGTCTGTAGAAGACCGACAAGCAGGGAACCTTGCTGCGATGAGCCAAACTATTAAGCTTGGCATCCACCAGTTCAACGTCGCCGATGAGCCTCTTGGCTCTGCGTTCCATCGAGTCAAGCGCGGCAAGCTGATACTTTGCTGAGCCATCCCAAAGGTGGCTGCAATACTCCATGCAGGGTCGGACTTGCGCTTTGTATAGGGTTAAAAGCTGTCCAGGCGTGAAGTATCGGTTCACTCTATTTAGGATGCCCAGTTTTTTGGCCGCAATTTGGACTTTGTACTCAATGGACGCGCCGAAGTTGAGACTGGATGTCAACTCCATGCCTAGGAGCTCGAGCCGATCAGTCACAGGAACAGATGTACCCCGGCAAGTAGGAGTTAGATTGAAAAGTCTCCTTTTAGCGGTAAAAAGGCACGCTTGTGTTTTGGTGGCGTTAAAGGAGACCAGATTTTCATCACCCCACTGGGATACAAGGCTTAAGGTCAAATCTGTCCGCTTCACCATAGCCTATCTCAAGAATTGAACTTCATCCACGCTGGTTTCAAGGTAGGTCAGCAACTTACTGTCTACTATATATTCACAAGTCTTCAAGGTAGGTCAGCAACTTACTGTTAAGTACCCTTTCCATAACTTTGCACAGAATGGAGGTAATGGCGATCGGAGGGTAATGGGCAGAGTCACCACGGTTGCCTTTTTTGGGCACTGGTTGCACATTTGCAAGCTTCCAGGATTTTAGCACCGTTCTTTTAAGAAAAGAGAGGCGGAACAAGCGTGTCAACATAGGAGACAGTTCAGGCGCATACTGCCTCAGCACTCTCGCTGGAATGCCGTCAGGCCCGCTGGCCATATTCAAATCTAGACTGCACAATACTCTCCGGACCTATTTAATGTGCACAGCGACCTCCGGCATCGAAGAATCGCAATGAGGTACAGTAGGTAGTTGCTTGGAGCCAGCTTCCAGACGTGAATTGTTAGCAAAGAGAGATGCAAATAATCATCGTGCCTCTAGGACTCTCATCTGGAGGAGAACAAGTCGACACGGATTTCACCAGACAGTGGTCAGACGTTCCCAGCGGGGCTGAGACCGATACCGAATGACTGGCCGGATCATAAGTCATAAGTCATTTATTTCGTAACAAAATACATTGTGTCGAAATTAGTGGTAAGTAAAGACCACTAACATATTACAGTAGATTACAATTAAATTTAAAAAAAATCTTTAAATAACAATAATTTTCAATAAAAATAAGAATTTATATAATTTATGAATAAGTTAATAGAATGTAATGAATGAAATAGGATAGTAATTCAATAATAATTATAAATAGACCACTAATATGTCACACATACAAAAACAAATTTGAAAATAATGATAATCCACATTTCATAATAATTAAATAAAATGTCAAATACAGTCAATTAAAAAAAAAAAAAAAAACATTGCTAATTATAAAATATCAATAAATACGTCACATATACAAAAACAAATTAAAAACTAATAATACTCCAAATTACGTTTACAATTCAGTCAACGAAAGAATAAAAAATAATTTAATGTCAGGGATAAAGAAACTGTAAAAATAATAAAATCAAAAAGAATAATAAAAGAATAAAAATAATAAAATCAATATTTGTGTAACAAATACGAAATAATAATCCATGTTAAATCAATTCAGTAAATAAAAAAAATGTCAAATGTAATATTATAAAAAATATAGTTATGTCACACAATAGCAAATTTAAATTTAATTAAGACAATTATAATAATCCATATTCAATTGATTGTCACTATAGTTGTCATTTGTCATCCAGGAACTCATCGACACTGTAATAACCCTTTCTCAATAAATATGTTTTGAGCTTGTTTTTAAACAAGTTAGTGCTATGTATACTTTTAAATTCTAAGGGTAACTTATTATATAGGAAGACAGATTCGTATCTGGGACTGTGATGAACCACGTTTAATTTTGGTTGGATCATGGTAGGTAACTGTTTACGTCGGGTGTTGTCTCTAGCTAATCTTTGCTCATTGGTTTCAAATTTGTGCAGATTCTTGACAAAATTGGATAGCAACACCAGGATATAGAGGCATGGCACTGTCAAAATTTGAAGTCTAGTAAAGTGGTCCCTGCACGATTCCGTCTGTTTTAAGCGGAGCATTGTCCTTATGGCTCTCTTTTGAATGACAAATGCCGAGTGGACGTTGTATCTGTAACTGTTGCCCCAAAACTGAATGCTATATCTGAGCCTAGATTCAACCAGAGCAAAGTACACCATCCTAAGTTGGGCCAAAGTTAGTTCTTCCCTCAGGCTTCTAATTGCATAGCATGCCGAGCTAACAGACTTTGTAACAGACGATGTTTCAACCTTCCAGTTCAACAATGCGTCAATGTGAACACCTAAGAATTTAACATGGTCAACCACTTCGACTTTGTTACCACAAGATACAACCTCAACACAAGCATTTTTCCGGACGTTCGATTTAAATAATACACATTTTGTTTTATTTACATTAAGTTTTAAATTATTTGTGCCAAACCAGTGTTCAAAAACGTTTAACATAGTATTAAGTTTAGCTTCTAGATCTTTTAAATTATCTGCAGACACTATTGCATTGGTGTCGTCTGCAAAGATAATTAGAGTTGTATCAGAAATACGTTTTTTCATGTACTCAATTAAGTCATTCAAGAATAAGATGAAGAAAACTGGGCCCAGAACCGATCCCTGAGGGACACCACGAGAAACAGACATTAGATTAGAGTTGAATACTTTTTGCTCTCCATCCACTACCGATTTAATCTCTACATACTGTCGCCTATTATGCAAGTAAGATGTGAAGAGCTTTAATACGTTGTCCCGTATGTCATAGTGTTCTAGCTTGGCCAGCAAAATGTTATGATCTACTGTATCGAAGGCAGAGCTAAGATCAAGAAAAAGACCTGCCACCTTACGCTTGTCATTCAAGTTGGAGACAACCTTATCAATTAATGCTTCAATAGCGTCGCTGGTACCCAAAGATTTTTGGTACCCTGATCAGCTGTCAACAGAAGGTCTAAGCAATTGGGTGTATGGCCGTCAAAATCCGGTAACCGCGTTGCCACGTTCACCAGCTGGGTTAGATCTAGCGATAAAGAAAACTTGCGCGCCTCTAACCCGGCATGGTCAGTTTTCCGATACGGGTACAACCACTCCTTATGATGTGCATTAAAGTCCCCCAGAAAACTAAGCTTCGCTGTTGGGTACTGTTGTTGGGCTATATCAGCCGACTCCACGAGGCAATTTTTTTTTTTTTTTTTTTATCGCCAATCGGCTTGCGCTTGACCACTATCACACCTGATGGTAAGCGATGATGTGGTCGACGGTGAAGCACGCTTGCCTAGAAAAAACCTATTCACTCTTGACTTAAAGACCCCAAGATTGAATTAAAGAGTGCTGTTGTCTCCTGGTCAACAGCGTGCGATCGGTAGACGCCGATGTAGAGAGACTTCTCCACGCCGGTATCCACAAGTAGCCATATGGCAGAAAAACCCGATTTCTCAAAGCAACGGAGACGACGACAACATATGTCATCGCGGACGTACACACAGACCCCAGCCTGCTTCTTGAACTTGTGTTCAAGAGAGTAACCCGGGTAGTTGAGGTACGCCACGTCCGACGGGGTTGTTATCTTCGTCTCCGTTAGGAAAAACAGGTGCGGCTTCTCGGTCTCAAGGTGGTGGTGGACTGGATCGAGATTAGAGTGCAACCGCCTGATGTTAGTGAGGTACAATTTTAGTGGGAGGAAGTGCAGCCGTTGTTTCACCATATTCTTCTTCGATTTGGTCATGATATTAATTTAGAGTATGCTGGGGAAGAAGTTGAACTGTCGAGGCGCTGCTCAGTGAACCAAGTGGAACACCGGAGCTAACCCAACCTATAGGGAACTCACTTGGAGACTGCGGGGACGCCGGAACCCCCCGGATATGGCCACCGGGTCCTCCCATCCAGTCGCCAGCTGGCACGGTGGAGCATACCGGGATTTTTCGCGAGTTAGCGGGGCAGCCTTAGGCACGTGACTGGCGTGCTACTTGGGCCCTCTACTAACTGCGGTCGTCTACTAACTCCAAAATGAGTTACCTGGCAAGCTTTGCCCAGAGACCAAAACCGTTCTGAACAGCGCAACTGACAACCTCCTTCTTCCCCAAAGGCACTGGCAGTCCCACACACCGACGGAACACAGCAAGCTGCTTGGCGCCGGACTCCGGTGGGATGGTGGTCGTGAGCCAGGCGGCCCCTTGCGGAGAATACCACCGCTTAAGTGGGATTGTTCAGCCGTACCACAAGCAAGCCTGTGGTGCCGTTGCCCGGGATGGACCGCTAGGAGGTAGATCCCATACCCACCCCATAATAGGTATCCTATACTCTCTTAATGTATCTCCTACTGTGATTGCGTGGTTTAACTCTTATCTTCGGGGTCGCTCGCAATCGGTTCGCCTCTGACTGGAGCGATCTCGTTGCGGGTGTTCCTCAGGGTGGCGTCCTTTCTCCTCTTCTTTTCTCTGTTTTTATAAACGCTATCACTAAGGTCTTATCTTCAAAACTATCATCTCTGTGCTGCCGACCTGCAGCTTTACCGCCACTTTAAACTTGAAGAGCTCACTGGAACTATCAATGGAAACATCTGTCAGTGGGCTAAAAACTTTCACCTTTTAGTGAAACCAGCAAAATCACAAGTTGTCATTATTGGTGGCAGACATTTCGTCAATTTATTGAGTATCCAGTCCCTCCTTTTTCTACGATGCCGTCGCTATAGCCTCCTCCAAAAAAGTTAAGGTGTTTTCTTAGACTGCAACCTATCTTAGATACCCACGCTATTTCTCTACTCTTTTCGGTTCTTCACAATCCTACCTCTCCTTCGTATCTTCAGGAGCGCTTTGAGTATCTTGTTCCGAGAGAAAATTCTTGCCGTTCCTCATAATCTCTTCTCCTTCGTTTTCCTCCTCACTCATCAAGTCGTTACGATGGATCTTTTACTGTTCGCGCTGTCCGCCTCTGGAATAATCTTCCTCACACATTATGGGATAGCCCTTCGTTAGAGATCTTCAGGAGAAGATCTAGGGAACATTTCCTGTCAACATGACTCATAAATATGTATGTATTTTAGATAAATATTATAAAGTATGTATTATGTTTATGCATTGTGTGCTGTACTGTACTACGTACTATAAGTACCGTATGGTGACGGACGTAAAGAATTTTACCATACCATATCTTCCCGTGGGTGCCGTAAGAGGCGACTAAGGGAAACACCAGAAAATGGGCAGCAGCGTTCTCTGTGCACTTTAAGAACAAATTGCGATCGCCAACCCGCCTGCCAAGCGTGGCGAATACGCCAAACCTCCCCAAACCATGAATAGCACAATTAAAAACAGCCCCGAGTGCCCGGCAGCCCGTCTACGCTAGACTACGGTAGCGGTCGAGGCGATGGCGTGGCAAGGGGTGCAAAGAATCCCTGGAGTGGACTCGGCTACCCAAATAAACACCGACGACTGGACCTGGCAACGTATAACATTGCGAACATTCCGGGTGTTCTCGGGGAAAGCTGGATTGACCTAACTCGAATGTATAAGTACATCCGTGGTGGGGCGACCCGGACTGCCAGGCACTTCTTCTCATGCAACCGAGCGGGTGGGCAGGTTGCGGATAGCCCGACTCCGGCTGCGGGACCGACCGCTGGTGGCTACATTGCTGCTGGCGGTTGATCCGGCAGTCGGGGCATCTCCCAAAGAGATCCCGGACAAGAGAAGTTCCCGACAGCCAAAATCCCTGGCTCAGGGTAACCCAAATACCATCATCCTATATGCCCATCACCTAACAAAAAGCCATCCCTCCTTTATCTACACATATCCCGTCGATCCTTAAATCCCTAGGTCAACTCCCAGGCCAAGGGTGACCCCCCAAAGAACCCACACCCTTGAATCCAAGACAATTTGGATACCAAAATAATGTGGGCACTGGAGATGCTATTTATACATTACTAAATGATGTAGGAAAAAAAAAACTGTAAAATGAGGGTAGCGGGTATTTACTTGGACTTAAGCGCTGCTTTTGACACTATTGACCACAAACTACTTATAACAAAAATGGAGCACTATGGCGTAAGAGGCAAGGCCTTACAGCTATTCTCTTCATATCTTAATAATAGAAAATGTTTGTCGAACTTGATTCTACAAAACCAAACGGGTACAAAACCAACTATAGGTCAGCTATGATAAACATTACAGCCGGAGTGCCTCAAGGATCAATTTTAGGCCCTTTATTGTACATATTATTCACTAATGATCTAATCAATTTCATAAGTAAACTTTTGCCGGACATGCAACTTGTGGTGTTTGCGGATGACACAAATGCTATAGTTGCAGCTAATGATATCCATGACCTTACTGTTAAGGTGAATGCAGCTCTGGATACTTTTCATTCTTGGTTTAACGCAAAAATGCTTATAATAAACACGTCTTAAACCAATATTATGTTATTTAATACCACTGCGCGTGTTAAAGATATTATGGACATTGAGCTGGATAAAGTAAAAATTGAGCTTGTTAGGGAAGTTAAGTTTTTGGGAATTTATATTGATGATTTGTTAAATTGGAAGTAAGAATTAGCAGCATTGGACTCATCAATATCATCGGCTTGCTATGCCTTAAGAACTCTAAGAGATGAAGTGAGTATAAAACATTTAAAAATGGTATACTATGCGCTGATTAAGTCCAAACTGAGGTATAGCATACAGTTTTGGGGCAATAGCTACCATTACAACTGGCAAAGGGCATTCATTCTCCAAAAAAGAGCGATCCGAACCATATCATATATCATATTCTTTATTGTACACAAAATAAACATTTAAAAATACAAAAGGAAAACTTATGTACAAAGGTACTTACGTACAATACAACATTTTTTTTTTTTTTTTATAAAAACGTTGCCCCACACTAGGAATTTCTTCCTGTATCGTGGGTGCATTTACAAACATATAAACTCACATACACAACACCCAGAGCCGGAACAACTATCTGTAGGTCATACAAATATTTGTTCCGTGCGGGAATCGAACCCGCGACACGCAGCGCAGCAGTCAATCGCTCAAAAAGACACCTGTCGTCCATATTTTAAAGAACTTGGCATTCTCACAGTACCTAGCCTTTATGTAGTAGTACTGTTAAACACTTTAAAAAAATATATATGACTACGAAACCGACGAGGGTAGGCTGGACAGGGAAAATTGGCGTAGGAAAGACTTTGCAAACAAAATCACCCCGGCTCTTGGAATAGTCAAACACAGTCCACAGTATCAGGGGGGTAACCACAAGCTCTTAGAGTAAGGTTATTTTGAGATCGAGTAAGTGACAGATGTATACAAGTCAGATACATCTGTCCCTTACTCGATCTCAAAATAACCTTACTCTAAGAGCTTGTGGTCACCCCCCAGGCAGTTAAAATATTTAATAAATTACCGCTAGAGTTAAAGAGCATACTGTACACAGGCTCGACATTCAAGGCAAGGCTCAAAGCCTATATATCTGTTGGAAAGATGTCTCTACTCAATAGGTGAATTGTAATGTGCCTAAAACTGACATATTATTTTTGACTAAGGTTTTATAATTTGTGATAAACTTTTATTAGATATTTTTGATTTTTGTTTTCGATTTAAATTGCTGTTAATTTATTGACATTGTTTTATTTAATTATTGTTTTCGTTTTAAATTTCTATTAATTAATTGACATTGTCATTTTTAATTATTGTTTTCGTTTTAAATTGCTAATATTTTATTGACATTATTATTTTTAATTATGTATGCATGGTGTTTTATATTATTTTAATTTGATTAATTTTACTTGTTATTCTAGTTTAACTTTAAACCAATCTTTTATTCTTATTAATTAATTGTATACTAATAATATTATTCCTACTGTTTCATGCTGATTATTTCGAACGCAATGTAAATTGTTACTAAATAAATAAATTGAATTGAATTGAACCCACATCCATAAAATTCCTTCCCTCCTATCCCTCAATCCCGTCGCTCCCAGAGGAAGGGTAACCTCGGTTCCAAAAAAGCCGGGTGGGCTTTAACCCAACAAATGAAATGCAGGATGATAAACTAAATACCCAGGTGGGTCCCGGCCATAGAAATATTAAATACAGGAGAAGTGGCAAGGGGGCGTGTCGGTGTCTGCGCGACGTGGTCACAGTGCCCATGTCCAAAATAATGTTTCAAAATATCACAGCGACTGTACTATTTTTGCAATAAATACATTGCTCCTTAACCACTAGCTAAATTCGTCGCTAAGTGACTGGACAAGCAATGTAAAAATCACAAAACGATACTTTATTAAGCGGATGCATCGCGTAGTACGGCCGCTGCTTCTTGCGACGAGTTAGTGATGTGATTGTGTAGATGTTTTTGTGTGGGTAAGTTGTACGGAGCATGGTAAATACACGCTGTGTTTAGTAAGAAAAGGTTTATATTTGATTCTGTAGTACGTTCTGATTTAAGAGTTGCGGGTGTGTGCGCGACTGCGTGTCTATTGCTTTTTCTGACCTGCATGTGTAGTAGTTGCCGTGTGGTAGGGGCAAACTGGAGACACAGGTTGCCGATATATTTCGTCTACCGGGCATATCTCCTTGTTTATTATATCTATGGTCCCGGCCAAGCCGAGGAATCCCACACCGCATCGGCGGTTAGCTCCCATCGTAATATGGGGGGAGCATCAAACTGCAACATCGACGCACTAATGCCGCGCTTCTCTGCGCGGATGGCAGCTGACTTAGCGCCCAACCCATAGGTAGTGAATAAAGCGCCCACAAACCCGACCCTGGCAGCGACTAACGCGCCCTTAATTCTGACTGCGGCTGCGACCCACGCGCCAGTACCCACGACACGGTGTATGCCCCCCGCGAACCTCTGGCAACAGAGCGTCGTGCGGAGCGGCTCCACCGGCAGTTCTACTACTCTCATGGCTGTAGTCGATGAAGTACGCCTAGAAAAGCGCGGAAAAATCCCAGCCCGAGAAAAGGAAGTAGGCGACCGGGAGCGTAGTTCTCGCGAAGGCAACAGCCAGCGCGAAGCGGGATCGGACGCTGAAGGGTGGGTACGCGTGCAGCCACGAGTACGCGCAGGGGCAACCCAGCGCGGAAAGGGGCCGGACGCAGGGCCACGCGACCAGCCGCAAGCACGCAAAGGGGAAACCTAGCGCGACAAACGGCCGGACGCGGGGCCACGCGACCAGCTGTAAGTACGTGCAGGGGAAACCCAGCGCGGCAAGCGGCTGGACGCGGACCCAAGCGAGCAGGGGCAGATACACGAAGGGGCAACCCAACGCGAAGAGCCGCCGCAAGTGAAAACACCTGCCGGGGCCGCCGCCCGACCCCAAGACCGCCGACACAACCCACACTCGACCTAAACGCAGGGGCAAGCGCTCCCATGCCTCACGCCGGCCGTTGCTAGCATCCAACGCCGAGCCAGGCACCGCAAACCCGAAGCCTGTACCGAGTGGAACGGGGCCGGGAAAGAGGACGCCCCCCGACGACACGGCCTCACCTAGTACACTCCAGGGGGACGCCAAGCGTGTGAAAGTTCACTCCACACTGGAGGGGCAGAGGACCTAAGCGCAGGCCATGAAGGAAATTCCTGCGCGGCTGGCGGTAGCAATCTGCCTTTCCCACCCCAGTAGGGAGCTAACTAGGGATGAAGCCGAGCACGTTAAGACCGCCCTGGAGGACAGACTAATGGACTCGGACCCGTCGACGCCACTCCCGGCCTTCCACGGATACCCACATACCCACCCAGATATGGTGCGAAGACGACAACGCCCTGACCTAGCTGACCTAAAACGTCAGTCTCCTTAAACTTAAAACCCCACATCAGACTCCCCGAAAATGAACAGACACTGACGGTGCTCAGACAGACCGACGTACCCACCCGTGTCCGAGCCTCGCTCTTCGTCCCTCGTTACAGAGGTGACGTGAACAAGCTCCACGGTATTCTGATCCGTCAAAACACATCGTACGACATTGCAAGGTGGTCTCTGTACTTTAAAAAATATAAAATACTCACTTTGCCATGTCTGTACATTTTAGGAATGGCTGTTTTTGTTAAAACAAATCCACACCGATTTAAACGATTAGATGAAGTAGTCCCACGTAATAGGCGCGACAACAGCTGGATATGTTCTCATACTGCGAGAACAACCCTCATGCACAAAAGTGTTTTTTGTATGGCTCCTACCATATTTAATACATTACCTAAAAGTTGGAGAGAAATGCCTTTGGCACTTTTCAAAAATAAGCTGAGAAATTTTTTAGTTAGTAAATTGTATTACAATGTTGTAGATTTTTTAAATGAAAAGGACTTTTTTATACCGGCTTCTAATTAATATACATAAGAATAACAATTGATTAATGTGAATTTTAAATTGATTAACTTTTGAATGATTATAATTGACTGCATAGTGAATATTCTGACATTATTTAATTTATAAACGCATGTTTCACAAATAAAGTTTTCTTTCTTTCTTTCTTTCTTTCTCTGTACAGGGCAACTACCATCGGTGGCGACCGTTACGGTAACTACCTGACCCTGTGGCTGCCACCGGAGGAAGCTGAAAAGATCCTAGGGCGGGAGCGTCGGATACCGTACCTGTCAGGGTCGATATACGTGCGCTTCCGGCCCACGACCCGTCCCTCCGACACCCAGACCGACAATACACAGACGACAAAACCGACGACGTTGACACAGACGGGCGACTTGGACATTGCCCAGCTCGATGAGGAGATGGCCCGAGCGGCAATGGCCGATGACGACGACAACATACCGCCTATATCACCCGGCTGGAACGACCAACTCCTGGCCTCGTCGCCGGGGGATACACACGATGATGGAAAACACCGGGAGGTGGAGACGGAGGGACTATCCGATGGATCCGTCTCCGACTAACCCCACTCCACCTCCACCAGTCCCCCTCAACATCATCCAAAATAACCCATCTAATAACTAATCTATAGCTGGGCAGCGTTCGGGTAGTTGTCTTCTCGTCCAACTTACCACAGTGTCTAAAGACAAAAGTCTATGCCCAGTGTGTGTTGCCAGAGATGACATATGGCTCTGAGACGTGGTCGCTTACAATGGGCCTCATCAGAAGGTCACAGTCACTCAAAGGGAAATGGAGAGGGCTATGCTCGGCGTTTCCTTGCGTGATCGTATCAGAAATGTAGAGATCCTTAAGAGAAATTATAAATTATAAATTTACTAGATTCTGATCATTGTGGGCAGAGGATTACTATACAAAACCTAAACAACAAAGTGGCTAAAAAGGATATCACTGTTAACCCCAAAACTGTTAGTCGTTTGGCAGCTTTTAAGGCTAAACTCATTAATAAATTACCAATTTTGTCAATTCATGCTGATCCTAATCACCTATATGATGATTTTTTTAGTATATACTGTAAACAATTTAATTCGACCTTTATTCCCAAGAATATCTCCGTTAATAGTAACGCATCATTCGGTGATTGGGCGACCATTGGTATTCATAAAAGTAGAACACGGCTTTATGAGCTGTACAGTGAAAGGCCTTATGTAAACACTGCTGAATTTAATTAATATGTTAGAAATTATTCAAAATTATTTAAAAAAGTTTGTAGTTTGGCCAAGTCGCATTATTTGAGTTCAAAGATTAAAAACAGTAGTAATGTTATTAAAACGACTTGGAATATTATTAATAGTGAAACGGGAAGATCTGGTAACCGAAATACTGACTACAGCCTGTCTATTAATGACAACATCATAAAATCAGACTCACAAGTCGCAGTGGCCTTTGAAAATTTCTTTTCGGATATTCCCATTTCAACTACTAAATCCCTAAACTCATCACCTTCTGTTGCTGAGTCTTTGCTAAAAGAAAATGTTAATGTCTGCGAAACGGAATTTCTTTTTGAACATATTACTTGTAGAGACATAATTAAAACCTTTCACACTTTAAATGTTAAAAAGACTGCAGATCTGTGGGGTCATTCTGTAGAAGTTGCTAAGTCTATTATTGATGTTGTCGCACCTAGTTTAGCTATTATCTTTAATAATTGTATCGACTGTGGGGAGTTTCCTGACCTAATGAAGAATAGTAAAATAATACCTTTGTTTAAATCAGGTAGTACATCAGACCCTACAAATTATAGACCTATTTCAGTACAACCTACTTTTAGTAAGATATTTGAGAAATTAATTTTAGAGCAATTGCAAAGATTTTTTAATAAGCATAAATTATTACATAGCAAACAGTTCGGTTTTACAAGGGGTCGTTCAACTACTGATGCCGGTGTTGAGCTTTTAGGACATATTTATAATGCATGGGAAGATAAGTGCGATGCCCTGGGAATCTTTTGTGATTTGTCCAAGGCATTTGATTGTGTTCTTCATGAAACGCTAATCAGGAAACTCCGCCACTACGGGATCCGGAACAGCGCTTTGGATCTTCTTACTTCTTACTTGAGTAATAGGATTCAGACTGTTGACGTTAATGGAAAAAGATCACCTGGATCTATAGTAAAAATGGGAGTCCCGCAGGGCTCGATTCTTGGTCCTTTCTTGTTTCTTATTTATATTAATGACTTGCCTTACCTCATAAAGGATAACCATGACATAGTGTTGTTTGCAGATGATACTTCACTTTTGTTTAAACTTAAACGGCAGCAGCTGGTTACTGACGAAGTAAATAGCGCGATCTCAAAAGTAGTTCACTGGTTCAATGTTAACAATTTACTCCTTAATGAAAAAAAAACCAAATGCATTAAGTTTACCCTACCTCACGTTAGGCAGGTGAAAACTGATGTGTTGATAAAGGGCGAAGAATTAAATCCTGAGAATAGCACAGTATTTTTAGGCTTAACTTTGGATGCTAAGCTTCAGTGGGGCCCACATATAGATAAATTGTCAAAGAAGCTAAGCTCCGCAGCATATGCTGTTAGAAAAATTCGTAATTTAACTGACATAGAGACAGCCCGTTTAGTATACTTTAGCTATTTTCATAGTGTAATGTCGTACGGTATTCTGTTGTGGGGAAATGCCGCCGACATCCAGAATATCTTTGTTTTGCAGAAAAGAGCTGTTCGATCAATATATAAATTAAGCCCGAGGCACTCTCTCAGAGAGAAATTTAAGGAGATTAATGTAATGACTGTGCCCTCTCAGTATATTTATGAAAATCTTTTATATGCTCATAAAAATATAAAATTGTTTAAAAAATACAGTGATATCCATAACATAAATACTAGGAACAAACACAAATTTGTAGTACCTACAACAAGGCTCAAGAAGATAGGTGGCTCGTTTAGATGTCAATGTGTACGCTTTTATAATAAGCTTCCAAGCCACGTACAAGATCTAAGTCTTAATAAATTCAAATCATTCATTAAACGTAAGTTGTGTCAGAAAGCGTTTTATACTATTAAAGATTACGTTGAGGACAAAAAGGCTTGGGATTGAGCTGCTCCAATTAATTTTGATTTTTTTTAATATTTTGCACCGTGAATTTTGTTTTTAATTTTGATATTTTTTTTGTTTTCTTATATTATCTATTATTATTTTATTTTTATTATTGTGAATGTGAAGACTATGTGGATTTTTGTTTTTTATTATAACTTAGTTAGTTTTTACTCATGGTCTGGCAGTTTGAGTAGTTTATGCGGCCTACCCGAATGTCCTTTCTTTGGTATTGTTCGTCGAATCGTTGAGCTCCGTAAATTCTGAGTTGAGCTGCTCGGTTATTGACAAATGCGTGCACTGACTGGACAGGTCCACTCAATCTGGCTGGTTCTTTCCTCAAAAGACCATTTCAGACATCTGTCTACATGGTCTTCACATGATATAACCAAGATTTTGTCAGGACTTTAAAAGAGACTGTGACCTCTGAGTTTGTTTCGGCCTTTCTTCTCAGAGTAGTCAGATAGGAAACGCCGACCTCATCTAGTTTTAAAAAATATGATCGACGTGTAAAAGAGTTTGTACAAACCAACTTACAGAAATAAAATCATTTATCATTTATCAGAAGCAGGGTTACCGACAGAGCCCGGAGAATTGCCAAACTTAAGTGGCAGTGGGCAGGGCACTTTGCTTGCAGAACGGATGGCCGATGGGGCAAAAAGGTTCTGGAGTGGCGACCGCGAACCGGAAGACGTTGCGTTAGAAGGCCTCCCACCAGGTGGACTGATGACCTGGTGAAGGTTGTTGCTGGTTGCGAGACGCACGGGACCGGTCAATGTGGCGTCGCTTGGGGGAGGCCTATGTCCAGCAGTGGACGTCTTTCGGCTGATAAGATGATGATTGTGTGCTGAACACGTATTTGTGTAGTGTATTTAGTTATTATAGTAATAATTGAAATTTTAATTTGTTTGCTGTACCCAATTTTCAGTTAACCTCGCCTTTGTACATATGTTGTCCTTCTCTTTGTAAATGTTTGTTTTGTGTACATTATAAAATATGAATATGAAGTGAGTGAGTGACAGCTTCGGCAGATGGCATTTGATTTTACACAGTGCTGTCAACTTAGCGCTTTCAGCGCCAGATCTAGCGCCTTTTTTGTTCAACAGTGCGTTCTAGTGCCTAGTGAATCATAATATTATGATAAGGATGTGGCGACTTGCGTGCCACCTATTTATTTACGTAATGGCTGATTGTACATAGTTACTGGCTGTTTGTAAATATTTTATAAGTAAGATTTTAAAATGTTATGTGTTTGAATAGGTGTCATTACTTGGTTCTTTGCAGAGAGTCTTCTGATAATTTTACTGTCGCGCAATCCATGATTTATCAAATATTATTACAAGTCCATTATTGTTCAGTTTATGTACATCCATGTGAATAGTGTAAATATAAAAGAGACTTAAAGTTGTGCAGTTTTACTTCTGGTATCAAAGAGTCGAAACAAATTGAAAGGGATAAAATTCCTTTATTGGTGACCCCGACTGGCTGACCAGTTGATGGAAATCAATGGTCAGCCATCTCAACATATGAGTTGCGCGTCGGCTGCGTCGAATTCATTGTGTAGCGATCCACAGATAGCCGAGTTAAACAAAAAAGTTGAGGAACTTACTCGTGTTGTGGCATCTTTGGCCAAACTAAATAATGAACAGCGTGGTCGCTCGCGAGAACGTAATAACCGTAATTTTCGCAATCGTTCACTTTCGCGAAATAAAGGTTTTTGTTTTTACCACAATCGTTTTAACATCAAAGCGAAAAAGTGTATTCAACCATGTAAATGGACTGGCCCTCCCCCTTCTAGTGCTGGCAATGGTGGCAATACTTCGGAAAACTAGTAGAGCGCCCGGTGCAGGCGACTACCGATCGCTCCACTTCTAGTCGCCGACTTTTCGTTACCGACCGGTATACTAATAGGAAGTTTCTTATTGATACTGGGTCGGATCTTTGTTGCGTTCCAGTTGGCCACGTTAACAGGTTACAAAGACAGGTGCAGCCGTATGATTTAGTCGCAGCTAATGGCTCGAAAATTAAAACATATGGTTTAGTTGCATTGTGCCTGAATTTAGGACTTAGGCGCAATTTTTCGTGGAATTTCGTAGTAGCGGATGTTGAGTCCGGGATAATTGGATCAGATTTTTTGTCGCACTATAATTTATTACCAGACTGTGCTCATGGGAGACTTTTTGACGGGAAGACAGGTCTGTCATCCATCGCAAAGCTTCATGATGCGAACCAGTCTAGTGTGAAGGTTATTTCTGTTCCCGACTCGCCTTTTTCAGACATTCTGAAGAAATTTCCGAGTATTACACGTCCGCCAGGTTTACTTCAGGAGCCAAAAACGCAACAATGCATTTCATTAAGACGACTGATGGCCCCCCGGTTTCGGCACGGCCGCGTCGTCTGGCTCCGTTGAAACTTCGTGCTGCTAAAAAGGAATTTGAGGACATGGTCAAGGCTGGGACAGCCAGGCCATCAAGCAGTCCTTGGTCTTCAGCGTTACACCTAGTGGAGAAAAAAGATTCAACGTGGCGTCCATGCGGTGACTATCGCGCTTTGAATGCACGCACCATTCCGGACCGATATCCGGTTCGTTATATTGGGGATGTTGGTCAGAACCTCGCTGGGAGTAACATATTCAGTAAAATCGACCTGGTGAAGGCTTACCAGCAAATTCCGGTAAATCCCGCTGACGTTTGCAAAACAGCAATAATAAAATTACACCATTCGGATTATTCGAATTCCCATTTATGAGTTTTGGACTTAGAAATGCAGGCCAAACGTTTCAACGTTTTATTGACGAAGTTGTTCGGGGCCTTGAATTCTGTTATGCTTACGTTGATGACATTTTGGTTTACTCCAGCTCCAGCTCCTGTCATGCTCAACACCTGGAGATCCTATTCAGAAGGTTGCATGAGTATGGTGTAGTAATTAACACTTCCAAGAGCGTTTTCGGAGTGAAAGAGGTTACCTTTCTGGGGTATAGGATTAATGCAGAGGGCGTTAGCCCCCCTGCTGACAGAATCCAAGCCCTAGTGGATTTTCCTCCCCCAAAAACTGTTGAAGGCATGCGTCGATTTCTTGGCATGGCCAATTTTTATCGACGACTTATACCAGCAGCTGCCAAATACCAGGCTCCTTTAATTGACGCAGTTGTTGCCATTCAAGGCAAGGGCGCCAAGCCTTTTATTTGGACGCCTGAGTTAATGGAGTGTTTCGAAGAGTGCAAGAAAAGTCTGACTTCCGCGAGGATCCTCGCGCACCCAGACTGTAGCGCATTTCTCGGTCTTTTTACTGACGCATCGAGCACTCATGTTGGTTCTTGCCTACAACAGCGATCAAGCGAGATGGATGATTGGCAGCCAATCGCGTACTTTAGCAAAAAGCTGAATTCCAAGCAGGCACTCTGGCCAGCTTACTATAGGGAGCTTCTCGGCGTTTACGAGAGTGTTCAGCACTTTAGGCATATTCTCGAAGCTCAGCACGCGACAATCTATACGGATCATAAACCGTTAATTTACGCGTTTTCTCAGCGGAGAGAAAAGCTGCCACCCTCTCAGCTGAATCAGTTGTCGTTCATTAGCCAATTTTCTACGGATATTGTCCATATTAAAGGCGTTGACAACGTGGTTGCGGACACTTTATCACGTGTCGAAGCTGTTTCTTTGGAAGCGGACTTTACCGCTCTTGCTACTTCACAATTAGCTGATGAGGAATTAGCACATGCTCGCGTGAACTCTTCGCTTAAGTTGGAAGAAGTTTTAATTCCTGGCACAAATGTGACCATCACTTGCGACATGTCTACAGGCAAGCCGCGTCCGTTCCTTACTCCTTCCTTTCGAAAAGCAGCTTTTGACAAATGCCATAACCTCAGCCATCCTGGTGCGCAGGCATCTGCACGCATGGTGACTGAGAGATATGTTTGGCCTAGCGTCAAAGCCGATTGCCATAAATGGGCGCGCTCCTGCTCTGAGTGCCAGCGTTGTAAAGTGACGAGGCACGTTAAATCACCACTAGGTGATTTTAGCAGACCATCTGGTAGGTTCAAGCATGTTCACATCGACATTATCGGACCACTTCCGCATTCAAACGGTTTCAATTATTGTCTTACCGCGGTAGATAGGTTTACGCGGTGGCCGGAAGTTTGGCCAATGAGCTCCATCACCGCCGAAGAAGTGGCCGATACCTTTTTAAATGGTTGGGTATCTCGCTTCGGTGTCCCAAATGTTATAACAACGGATCAAGGGCGTCAATTTGAATCATGCCTTTTTCAGCAATTAATGTGTGTTTGTGCAACGAAAAGGATTCGAACGACAAGCTATCATCCATGTGCGAACGGCATGGTCGAGCGTATGCATCGACAGCTCAAGGCGGCGTTAATGTGCCATGCTGAGTTTTGGTCGAAGGCACTTCCGTTGGTGCTCCTAGGTATGAGGTCGGTTTTTAAAGAAGACATTAAAGCTTCTCCAGCCGAGCTCGTTTTTGGCGAGACATTGCGTTTGCCAGGCGAATTTATTGAGACTACAGACTTGTCTAGAAGCCCTGAGTCAGTTGTTGATTTTGTCTCGGACTTAAAGAGGCGAATGGAGGTGATTCGACCGGTAGAAGCTTCGCACCACGCGCACCCTTCGTTATTTATTTTCAAAGACTTGGCGACGGCGTCGCATGTTTGGTTACGTGACGACACAGTAAGACGATCGTTGCAGCCACCGTACTCCGGTCCATACCGAGTAATTAGTCGGAAGGATAAAACTTTGAAGTTAGAAGTTAAGGGACGTGAGGTTACAGTAAGTATTGATCGCGTAAAACCTGCGTTTATTGAAGCTGATTCTTTAACGGTTAATAATGAGGTTTTAGATTCGCGAAGCTCGTTGTTAATAAATACTGCAAATGCTCCGACGTCCTTTCCACCTCCTGCTTCGGTAGTGACCAGATCGGGTCGTCAGGTTAGGTTTAGAAACATTTTGGACTTATAGTAGACAGTTTTTTTTGTTGCCTCCTTTGTGGGGGGGTTTTCCTCTGCGTTGGGGGGTGATGTGGCGACTTGCGTGCCACCTATTTATTTACGTACTGGCTGATTGTACATAGTTACTGGCTGTTTGTAAATATTTTATAAGTAAGATTTTAAAATGTTATGTGTTTGAATAGGTGTCATTACTTGGTTCTTTGCAGAGAGTCTTCTGATAATTTTACTGTCGCGCAATCCATGATTTATCAAATATTATTACAAGTCCATTATTGTTCAGTTTATGTACATCCATGTGAATAGTGTAAATATAAAAGAGACTTAAAGTTGTGCAGTTTTACTTCTGGTATCAAAGAGTCGAAACAAATTGAAAGGGATAAAATTCCTTTAAGGACATCTACTATTATTTATTCTGATAAGTTCGTAACACGGAACGATTCACTAACCTTTTGAGAACTAGCAACACTTAAATGCTGCTATGTTTCATACTCAGTTAGAGAATAGTAAAGGTAGTATTCTGAAGTTTTATATGTTGGTATCTTACTCAATGAGTTGGGGATTCCTAATGTACTCTGCGGGATTCCTCGAGTTGGCAGCACTGATTCATCGCTAACTATTTTGTAATTTGTAGCTAAATTCGTTTCACGTTCTATTGTTCCACAGTAATTTATAACTTCCGTCAGTTATTCTGAGTCAGTTTTACGAGTTGTGCAGTGAGATTATAATAAAAAAATATATGCCCTTATCAAAATTAAGGCGCCGAATTTTTTGGACAGCGCTTTCTACCGCTTTCTTAAACAGCTAAAGCGCTTAAACACTATACGGTATTCAGAGCAAAATTAGGGTGGTGTAATAAATTATAGGGATCTTATAAAATAGCGAACGTAACATTCAGGGACACGGTATGACGGTAGTGTAATAAGCGCTTTACAGCGCGTTTTTGCTTAGACGAGCTGGCAGCACTGATTTGAGGTGACACTGACAGTGACAGCTTCAGCCAGCTTTCAGTTTGGATTTGTAATTTGTATTGTGTATGTGGTGCAAACATTTCCGCATATTTAAACAATTTGTGTTTTTAGTAACAAATAACCCGGTCACGTAACGATGTTATGAACACCACCACTTACTGGATCGTACTAGTAAAATAGTAATCATCATTTGACTGATTTATAAGCGGTAAGTATATTTTTTGTTTTGTTTGTGATTCATTAGAACAATAGATTGTTACGAATCAATCAGTTATTCTAACTGCTTTCCGACTACTCCCCCACCTGCTCAGAATGTACTATCAAACTAGTTTTTTGTAAACAACCTTGCAGTTTAATTGAAGTTCATGAGATTGCAAAAATCTTTATAAGTCGCAAAAATTAGTTCTTGATGATGTCACGCATAATTAGGTCAAAAAAGGTATTTAAAACAAAGATCCTGTTAAAAATACCTATTGATCTATGTCATTATTGATAACAATGATACTCTCACACATAGTTTTGTTTCTGGCTGTCGACATTATTTTTAACTAGGTCTTAAGTTTCTTTTGTTTTAATGAATTTAATTATCAAATCTGTAAATATTATCTTTCCTATATTATTTAGAAAGTAGCTATGTAGTACTTACTCAAATCAGTTTTTTTAGTTGTGTAAAATTTTTATTTGTCAAGGTTGTTTTAATTAAAATAATGGGCTAAAACTTCTTTGTGTAATTTTGTTTGTTTGATAAATATGATAATCACGTGGCAACAGCCTTGCCAGCCCAGAAATAATTAGCTAAGTGTCTAAAGTTCAGGGAATCTGCCAGATGTGAGAAGCACAGGGCTGGTTGATGTGGCAATGCTAGAGGGCTGCCCATGTCCTGCTGTGGATATCTTTTGGCTAATGTGAGAATGGTGAGGATGAAAGTTTCTTAATGCTTCTGCCTACCCTGATATGCAATAAAACCAGACAAGCACGGCCTCTGTGATGCACGCATTTTATCACAGTGTGTGCTCCCTGATAATAATTTGTAACTCAAACCTGTCACAGTAGGCTGTGCTCGTGTGGCAGGAGTTATTATTTTGTGTATCATAGTTTTCTGTTACCACAAAGACCGGCCAAATGCATGTCAGACTTTGCACATTTAGGGTTCAGTACCAAATGTAGAATAATTTTGGTATTTGTTAGTTAAAATATACGTAATAATTACCATTATCTCCAAATTTCAAGTTCATAGATAGATCAATGGGTAATTAAAACTAATTCGGACCAAAATTTTGTGACAGACAGACACCTGAGTGACAGTAATAGGGCTCCATTTGGACCCTTCCGATATGGAACCCTAAAAACTATGTCATCTGCCTATGTTTCTCAGGGTCCCAACATCATTATTTTCCTGCTTTTATCCCAGTGTATTTTAGTTCAGTGCAGCAAGTCTGCAAGTCTTCTTCCATTCATATCTATTTTCTGTTGTCTCAATGTCTTGACCCAGCTTAGTCTAGTATGTAATCTGCCTAGCCTATTCCCAACTTCCAGTCTTATTAGAGGCAGCTGAGAAATTTAAAGTACTGTGCTAAATTATGTTCAATTGCAGTATATTATCATTCTCAATTATTGCAAAAAATGTGAACAAAGAGTTGGTAGTATTGAGTAGGCATATTACTCATTAATTCTCTTCTTGAAATCAGTTTTTTTGGTGTTCCGTACCCAAAGGGTATAAACCGGACCCTATTACTAAGACTCCGCAGTCCGTCTATCTGTCTGTCACCAGGCTGTATATCATGAACCGTGATAGCTAGTCAGTTGAAATTTTTCAGTTTATGTATTTCTGTTGCCGCTATAACAACAAATACTAAAAACAGAATAAAATTAGTATTTAAGTGGGGCTCCCATACAACAAACTTGATTTTGTGCCGTTTTTTGTGATAATGTTACGGAACCCTTTGTGCGCGAGTCCGACTCGCAGTTGGCCGGTTTTTTTCTATTATTTCTATCTTGTCTCGGATGCCTTAATCCAATAAGTCTTTTAATGGCTTCCGTTTGAAATAATCTGATTACACTAAACGTCTAAGCATCCCTTGTTGGTGTGCTGGTAGCAGACGCTGCTCCTGAGCATGTCTTTCTGGGTTTGATTCCTGGTTCGGGCAAAGTGTTATTTATTTTTATCCATCTAGAAGTTCTCAGGAGTCTGGATTTGTGCCCGCTTGAATAAGCATTTCCCTTTTACATGTGGGACTTAGGTTAAGTTAATACATATATTATGTGGGTGTAATGAAGATAGACCTCTGCCCAAACCCTTGGGGAATATATGTGTGACGTTATGTTATGTCTTTGCCAAATGTTTTATGTGCAAATTGTATTCAGACAAGATATTTCTAGTAACAGGTTTGTGAAGGTTAGATACACAACCACTCCATAAAAAACTGGCACTGAGCTGCATCCAGTTGGATTAGACCCTGACCCGACCCTGCTCAGGCGATATTGAGCGCTCCTGAGCTTACACACATTAACAAATGTGCATGAGCACTACACACACAACTAACATCAACGCGCTGTCATGAGATAGAACAAATGTACCAACACCTATCCCACAAGAATTGTGTATTTTTCCCTTAAAGAGTGCCTAGCCTATGATACTCAGCGATAGAGTATCTATCCATCAGTCAAAGAATTTTCACAATCCAATCAGTTCTACCACAAACTACGTAAACATACTTAAATAAAGTATTTAGCCTCTTTATTGCGTTAGTTTAGATGCTGTAAGTTTTGCATGTTTTCAATATAATTATTGTGGTCAGAAAACATTCATAAATTATATCTTTCAGGGAATTCCAAGAGTGAGTGATATTATCATTATGAACAGCCTACAGATGTGTTAAAAAGTCCCTAAGCATAAATATTATAATGTGGCAAATGGTTAAATCTTTTATTTTATAAACAAGGTATAATTGGTGAACAATAAACTATGTATTATATATTACTGGTGACATCACATATTAAGTGGGTATAAGTAAATATTTACCTATTTAAATAATATGTGGTTCGAGTTTGCTTTCTCCACTTTGTCACATAAACCATAAAAGGTTTTAGACAAGTGTTATGTTGTACAATAAGTATTATATAATGTATTGGAAAATAAACGAAAAAAAAAAGAATGTATATTATAATAAATAAATATTGTTTTATTATATTGTAATGATTGAACACTGCTCAAATTCGTAGTTTGTTGATTATTTCACACTTGAAAGCCACTGAAATAACTTGAATACTTCCTATTAAGTAAAATAGAATAGAATACCTATTTATTTGCGTAAAACATGGTATACAAGGGTGTTATATACAAATTGAGGCACAAGCATGTTTAGCTAGGATAAAACATAGCATGCAAAATTTAAAAAAAAAACAAGTGAAGCAACAACAACCGTTTTTTTTTTAAAACATCAACATTTTTTATCTATACATTCTTTTAAACTATAAAAACTACACTTGATTAACCACTTATGAAATTTTATTGTAAATAATTTTGTGTTTAAAGCTTTGAAATGCCTTGGTATTTTATTATAAATGCTCACACACATTGCCAAGCAGTTACTATTGTATTTAGACAGTCTAGGCGAATCATTTAACACTAGTTTATATGGATCTCGTCGATTCCGAGGATTTACATCATTTGCAGTCTTAAATAGTTGCTTATTTTTCATAACAAAAACACATATTTCGTAAATGTAAATGTAGATAATGTTGATAATGCGATAATGTTGCTATGTAGGCAACATCAACAATTAAATGTTATAATTATATCTGCTACAAAAGATGATATTATGATCACTAAAACCTGAGTCATTCTGTATTGTATTCGTATTCAATTACCTACTAAATATTATATTCACTAAACTATTCTTACTTTCTGGTGAACTAAGATTTTTCAGAGAACTCACTATCTGTCTGGAGATTGTGGGGTCTATTTACTTTTAAAAGTAGCCTTGAGGCTGTGTTTGTGCCTGCTTTTGACAAAGACTCACCCCTAGTTACACACCCACCAAATGTACGTGTACTCTACCTATGGCTTCCCCTTTCAGGGGTCACAAGCGCTTTAATTTAAACACCCAAACAAATTTAAAAAGGCATAAAATTGTTTATCTGTAAAAGTTACGTAAATTACTAATCAAATCTTAATGATTTATTTATTTAATTATTATTAAATAAAAATTTCGGCCTGCAAATTATAGAAGTTATTAGATCATTTAAACTTTAAAGGTAATCTTTTAAAGATCAACTTTAAATGATCTAATTTTAAGATTTTCTCTAATCTGAGATTTAAAGTCAAAATTCATACAAGCAGTCAAAGTAAATCAAGATTAATTAGAATATCTAAATTATTATTAAATAAAAAATAAATTATCTGACATAGATTGAAATGGAAACATAAAATTTGAAATATTATTATCTCAGATCAAAAAAAAAGTCAAGTTGGAATGTTGTAAACAACAAAGTGAAGTCGTTTCAAACTACGCCTTGCCGTATAAATACACAATTACACGCGCACACGTACAACGAAACTACGCCTTAGCTTGTCAGTTGAGCTTTATTATTTGGTCTGTGAGCTCCAATGACAAGCTAAGGCGTAATTTCGTTGTACGTGACTGCGTGTAATTGTGTATTTATATGGCAAGGCACAGTTTGAACCGGCGTCACTTTGTTGTTTGCAACGTTCCATCTTGACTTTTTATTTGATCTGAGATCATTATTAACCTTAGTTGAGTGATTGAATGCTGCGCTACGTTTCTCGGGTTCGATTCCCGCACGGAACAAATATTTGTATGACCTACAGAGTTGTTCCGGCTATGGGTGTTGTGTATGTGAGTTTATATGTTTTTAAACGCACCCATAAGGCCGCGTTTCCACTGACGCGGAGCTGGGCGGAGACGTGCGGAAGCGACCAATTACAATGGGTTGAAATCCTCATCGCGCCACTCGTCTCGTCTGTGATTGGTCGCTTCCGCACGTCTCCGCCCAGCTCCGCGTCAGTGGAAACGCGGCCTAATACAGGAAGAAATTCCTAGTGTGGGGTAGAGTTTTATAAAAAAAAAGAAAAGAACCTCTACCGTTTTACAACTTATAATCCAAAAACTCCAGTAAACTGTAATAGTATAAGATTGTTGCATCGAGCGCAAGCGCATGCGAGGGAACTAAATTAACACGAGTGCATTAATTACTCAATTTAGCGAGGTGCGTAATCTACTTTTATTTCAACTACCAATCTACCTACCGTGATAAAATATGCCTGTTTTGGTTCTAAGAAGAAAAATAATACGTCCTTTATGATCGATTTTGTAGTGATTAATGATATCATTACTTACGCAGTTGAAAGAAAAGGCATTTATCAATAAGAAGATTTGTTAAACTACGCTTAAATTTAAAGAACGGTAATGTTTTTGTGGCACTCTGCATTTTATTGTAAGTATAATTTAATGCACATAATATAGCTGTTGTTGGATGTTAGCGTGAGATTAGTTTTTGGTCGATGCAACTTGATACACTCGCGAGCAATGAAAAAGTTCCAGTCACATAGCAACAAATTACTCCTAAACGGGAAAGGCTAGCTTAATGACGCCGTCTGCAATATTGAAGTACATTTAACAGCGCATCAGAAAATTACCAACTAGAAACGTAAATATTGTGTTCAAATTTTAAATTAAATGTTTTAAAAAATTGGGGCCATTTGGCAAATAAAACCAAATCTCTAAGAAGGGGTTTTATTAGGTGTAAACGTAGGTTTTGATAACTCAGTATTTGGTATTGTCCTCCATGTGCTCTCAATACAGCTTCTACCATTCTTGAATACCATTCTTCTTCGTTCTCCCATTCTTCGATGAGCGCGTAATTCAAGTCACGAAAAGTAATTGCAGGTGGAACTCGTTTTCTCACACGTCTGTCAAGCTCGTCCCAAGCATGCACAATAGGATTCAAATCGGGGCTCCTTGCTGGCCACTCCATTTTGTGGATTCCTACGTCCTGAAGATACTCATTTACAACTAGAGCAGTGTGGGCCCGTGCATTATCGTGCATGAACACTGCATTGTCGCCCATATTGGCCAAAACCGGACCAGCATGTTCATCGAGAATCTCATTGATGTATCTCACAGCAGTTAGGTTCCCGTTCTCGATTGGAACGAACGCTGTTCGACCCTCTGCAGAGATACCAGCCCACACGAGAACACCGCCGTGTGACACTTTTTCTTCAAAACATGCTTGTGCAAAACGTTCTCCTGGTCGTCGGTATACTCTTTTCCTCCCATCATGATGGTACAGCATAAATCTTGACTCATCAGAGAACATCACTCTGCCCCATTCATCCTCACCCCATTCTGTATGCTCGTGGGCGTACCGCAATCGGGCAACTTTATGATGCCGTTCCAGTTTTGGGCCATTTGCTGGCCTGTAAGGCTTCAATCCTCTTTCGGCAAGACGTCTCCTGACTGTCCACTCGCTTATTGGCGGCTCCCTACGAATTTGCAGAAGTTGTTGTTGAACCGCAACTTCCGCCTGATGTCGATTTCTTAACATGGCTGCCTCAATGAAACGATCTTCTCGGACTGTTGTGCACCTTGGCTTGCCAGTACCTGGTCTTATCAGGTTTAATCCAGTCTCCCTAAACCTTTGGATCACTCGTCGGACAGTAGTATGTGTCACGCCCATTAATTTGGCCGTATATCTTTGGCTGGTCCCCAATTCCACCATAGTGATGATTCTCGTACAATCCTCGGGTGATACAGGCACGATTTATGGGTCGAGAGCCGTAAGACTTTACAATTTAAGAATTCTTTCACAACGGCGAAAACAAGGATGAAATCAAAAGCAAAACAAAAAACGAAACAACAATACGTATTATTCTTTGGGTCGAGTTGTAAGCGGGTTGAGTAGGCGCGGACCCAGTACTTTCAGGTATATTCACAAAAATATAAACAAACAAATGAAGGTATCTCTGCATAATGTAAGTTTGCATTTACAGTATAATTATTTGTTACAGTGACGAAGCCAATCATGGCTGAAACTTTGGACCCGCTGTCGCCCAGTATGAATGGCCCAGGGCGGACTGACTCCGGCATCATGAACAAGCTGAGGATGAGGATCGGACGAGGGGGGCCGGTTAGCAGACCGCCTGGCGAAGGTACTACCTAATAATTCCTTTAAGAAGTGCAGGCGATTTACAGGCACGAACGTGGCGGTCGGTTCTGTAGCAAAAGTTAGGTTAATCTGTCATTACTCGTACAATTGATGCTGGATATACTGCTCACTTTCAAGCTCAGTTCACCTATGTGATCACGGTCAGATCGTTACAGAATATCATAACAGTGATAGTATAATTTAGGTGAAGTGATGCCGATGATGCGATGATTTCCTAGAGGGATTCACTTTACCTATTAGACTAAGCCGGAAACTGATTGATGGGATGTCAACGCCGCGCGCCGGCTGGGGCTTAAAACCAACGCTGTGGCTCTATCTCTCACACGAGTAACCCAACATTATGCATAGCGATATAGCTATTTTGCGCGGCTGTCACGCAATTTGCCCAGTTAAATCAATCAAGCCTAGCCTTTTTCCCAACTATATTGGGGTCGGCTTCCAGTTACATAAATTATTATATTATTATTTAATTATTAATTGTTATTTATTATTTGCCCTATTATATAAATTTTATTAATTCTGTCCCTTTTTACCCGACTGCCGAAGGAGGGTAATGTGTTTATCAGTCTATGTATGTATGTATGTAAGTATGTATGTAGGTTAGGTTAAGACGGGCTGGTGTCCGCAACTCCACGTCCAAGCGCGTATTTTGCGTACGGAAGTATGTATGTATGTATGTATGTTTGTTCCTATGTGGCGTTCCAGAGAACAAACGCGTTGGCCGATTTTGATGATTCATACGTCAAACGATGCGTCTTAATCCTGCAAGTGTCATAGGCTACATTAAAATTGGATAATAGAAAAATGGCGGCTTTTGGGTGCCATATTGTGGGGGCCCAAATTTTTTTTTCTTCCAAACCCATCGTGTGGGGTATCAAAATAAAGGATTTTAAGAGGTGATTTCAAAAATATAAAACACTTATATGTTTAAATGTATGTAATTCGAAAAAAACTAACTAAAAAGTTATAAATAAAAAAACTTAATTCAAAAAATCAAAAAACCCGACTGCATCAAAAGCGAACTAAAAAGTCGTAAACAAGGAAAAAATCATGCTGTGCAGGCGGAGGATACACCAGATTTTGGTCAGCCAGCCCGCGAATATGTATCCTCCGACTGCACAGCATGATTTTTTCCTTGTTTACGACTTTTTAGTTCGCTTTTGAAGCAGTCGGGTTTTTTGATTTTTTGAATTAAGTTTTTTTTTTAGGATTCCGAACACAAAGTCTATCTACTACCAAAATTGCAGAGGTACGCGTACAAAATTACAAACATTGTACATGAATATTTTAAACAGTAATTACGATATAATTGTGCTCACTGAGACATGGTTGGTCCCAGATATAGGTGACAGTGAGTTCATTGATCAACGCTATGTTGTGTACAGGTGTGATCGAGACCGCATAAATACCAATAAACTTGACGGTGGTGGCGTACTGGTGGCACTACTAAGAACGCTAAAACCGACTGAGTTAAGTACCTCTTTATGCCCGGGTAACCTACTATCTCGTAGCCTTGAACATATTATTGTCGAGGTGCCTAGTACAAAATCCTCCAAACGCCATGTCATTAGTGCCGCATACATACCCCCTAGGACCCATTCTTCAATATATGAACAACACTTTGATAAATTGCAGGAGGTCCTGGGCGATCCAAATGTTGACTGTTTTTATATGTTAGGTGACTATAATCTTCCTGATATAAAATGGAATATATCTAGCTCCATATATGGTTGTGGTGTGGGCGGCGGCTCTTCGGTACCTTGTGATCAGCTAAATAACTTAATTTCACTGCTCGATGCTTGTCAATACAATCATGTCGAAAATGCTAACGGTAAAATTCTTGACCTGCTTATATCGAACCAGCCGTGCAAAGTGTCAGCCACATTGACTCCCCTGCTTCCCATCGACGCACATCATCCACCCTTTGTCTATGATACGGCACTAAATATAGATATTATTCCCATGAACAAACGTCCTCTTCATAAATACAACTTTTATAAATCGGATTATGAACAGATCAATCGTAAGATACATGGTACAAACTGGACAGAACTTCTTGTCCCTTTAAAATCCGAAGAGGCGTTGGACACATTTTACAATAGGATTGATGATATAGTTAAAGAACATACTCCCCCAGCAACATCCAGAGTTGCTGGCTTTCCGGTTTGGTTCTCGAGATCTTTGATAGGGTTATTTAGAAAAAAACAAAAGGCGTGGATTAAATGGAAGAAATTCGGTAATATTGCAGATTACGAAAGATTCTCGCAGCATAGAGTATCATTCAAGGATGTGTGTAATAAATGCTTCTCTAGATATATTCAATCTATTGAAGACAACATTCACACTAACATCAAGCAATTCTGGGTATACATTTCCAATCGAAAAGGCAAACCCGGTATACCGGCAAAAGTTGAATACAGGGACGAGGAATCGAGTGACCCTCAATTGATATGTAATATGTTTAATAATTTCTTTGCTTCTGTGTATGAACCGGTCTCTGCCACTTTGGCTCAGTGGCAGCCGCCTCCTGACACCGCATCCAATGATACCACTGTAGCCGATCTTTATTTTGAGGAAGAGAAAGTCATGTTAGAACTGAAATCATTGGATCCTTCTAAGGGTCCAGGTCCTGATGGATTAACCGCATTTTTCCTTAAAAACACTGCCACAGTAATATGTAGACCCCTAACTATAATATATAACAAATGCATTGCTGAAGGTGTTATGCCAACGGTATGGAAACATGCCAATATCACACCCGTGCACAAGGGTGGATCCAAGCGTGATGTTGAACAGTATCGCCCTATATCTATTTTGTCCGCCCTGTCGAAGCTTTTCGAGAGGCTGATACACAATGAACTGTATCCCATACTTCATAACAGTATCATTGAACAACAGCATGGTTTCGTGAAAAAACGATCCACGACTACTAATTTACTGATATTCTCTAACGACCTGTTTGAAAATGTTGATAAACGCATACAAGTTGATGCGGTATACACAGACTTTCGAAAAGCATTCGACAAGGTGGACCACGAACTGTTGTTGAACCGAATAGCTTTCAACGGAATTCGAGGTAACCTATTGCGGTGGTTCATATCTTACATTACTAACAGGTGCCAAAAGGTTGTAATTAATGGATACCACTCTAACATCACATGGGTTACTTCTGGCGTTCCACAAGGCTCTATTCTCGGTCCCCTTTTGTTCATCATATTTATTAACGACATTTACAAATGCTTTCGCAACTCTAAGTTTTTATTATATGCAGATGATCTTAAGGTATACAGACCTATCCGAAATATACAGGATTGCTATCTTCTTCAAGAAGATCTGGATAGACTTAGTGACTACTGTCTAGCAAGCAAACTTCAATTAAGTGTATCGAAGTGCAACTATATAAATTTTACCAAAAACAAGAACGTTTTCAGGTTTGCATATTCACTATGTGGTATCTCATTGAATAAGACAAACGCTGTACGTGATCTTGGTATACTACTCGATTGCAAACTCTGCCTTGACCTCCACATTGAGAAAATCGTAAGCAAAGCTTATAAAATGTATGGTTTTATAATGAGATCCACTCAAGATTTCAAACGTACCTCCTCATATCTATGCTTATATAATTCACTTGTTCGTTCTCAGCTCGAGTATGCGGTATCAGTTTGGAATCCTTTTTATAGCAAGTATATTGATATGATAGAAAAGGTTCAACATAGGTTTCTACGTGCAATGCATTACAGATGTCATAGATCATATCTAACCTACTGCCAGTTACTCAGTAAGTACAAGCTTTTGACGCTCAGCTCTAGGCGAAAACAGTTGGAGGCGATGACACTGTATAACATTGTTCATAGCCAATTTAATTGTACTACCTTAAATGGCGTGCTTTGTTATGCAGTACCTAGAACTGTACACAGGCGTCGGGTGCGTGCAGTTCAACTGTTTGCAGTGGGCTCTTGCCAATCTAATACTGGTTTGCGTGCACCAATTCGGAGAATGGCAGCATCATATAATGAGACCTTTGAACAAATAGACATATTTTCTTGCTCCCAGGCTAAATTTCGGAGACTGTTATATGAGACTTTGTCAACTATTTGATTTAATGATATCTTTTTCTTTTCTTTATTATGTAAGTTTTTATTTTTATATAATTTTATATACGTCGCATATCCCCATGGGAGCTGTTGTGGCTGTGGTGAGTGTGTTTGCGATACTGTTAATTTTATTATAAATATGTATGTACCTACCCAGTTATTTCACAATCACACTTACTATGTCAGATAGGCTTTTTGGGGAGGGTGTGATAATTATGTAATACATGTGTGGCTACTTTCTAGCGACCTATAGATTTATTCATTTTTTGTTAACCTGTGAACAGTGCTGTGGGCTGCATTATCACGTATACAAAATAATTTTATATTTCGAATGTTTTATCCTATAATGTAGTTGTTTACTGTTCCTTATTTTAATAAAATAAAATAAAATAAAAATAAAATAAAGGAGTTTACCCTTTCGGTACGGGACCCTAATTACTAAGACTCCACTGTGCGTCTGTCTGTCACCAGACTATCTCATGAACCATGATAGCTAGACAGTTGAAATGTTCACAGATGATGTATTTCTGTTGCACTATAACAACAAATACTAAAACAGAATAAATTAAATATATAAGTAGGGCTGCCATACAACAAACGTGGTTTGGATTTTGCCATTTGGCTACGGAACCCTAAAGGTTCCGTAGCCAAATGGCAAAATACGGAACCCTTATAGATTCGTCATGTCTGTCTGTCTGTCCGTCCGTAGGTCACAGCCACTTTTTTCTGAAACTATAAGAACTATGCTGTTGAAACTTGGTAAGTAGATGTATTCTGTGAACCGCAATAAGATTTTCACACAAAAATAGAAAAAAAAACAAGAAATTGTGGAGGTTCCCATACTTGAAACAGAAACTTAAAAAAAAAAAGACATCAAACCCATACGTGTGGGGTATTTATGAATAGGTCTTCAAAAATGATATTGAGGTTTCTAATATCATTTTTAGGGTTCCGTAGCCAAATGGCAAAAAACGGCACCCTTATAGATTCGTCATGATGATTATGATTATATATGGGCGCACGGTTGGCGCAGTGGTTGAGCCATTGACTGCTGCTCTGCGTGTCGCGGGTTCGATTCCCGCACGGAACAAATATTTGTATGATCTACAGATAGTTGTTCCGGCTCTGGGTGTTGTGTATGTGAGTTTATATGTTTGTAAACGCACCCACGATACAGGAAGAAATTCCTAGTGTGGGGCAACGGTTAAAAAAAATAAAAAAAAAAAGTATTATGATTATCATGCCTGTCTGTCTGTCTGTCCGTCCGTATGTCACAGCCACTGTTTTCCGAAACTATAAGAACTATGCTGTTGAAACTTGGTAAGTAGATGAATTCTGTGAACCGCATTAAGATTTTCACACAGAAATAGAAAAAAAAACAATACATTTTGGGGGTTCTCATACTTGAAACTGAAACTAAAAATTTTTTTTTTCGTCAATCCCATACGTGTGGGGTATTTATGGATAGGTCTTTAAAAATGATATTGAGGTTTCTAATATCATTTTAATCAAAACTGAATAGTTTGCGCGAGAGAAACTTCCAAATTGGTAAAATGTGTGTCGTCCCTCCTGTAACTTCTAAAATAAGAGAATGATAAAACTAAAAAAAATATATGATGTACATTACCATGTAAACTGCCACCGAAAATTGGTTTGAACGAGATCTAGTAAGTAGTTTTTTTTTAATACGTCATAAATCGTAAACCGCAATTTACAAAGTACGGAACCCTTCGTGCGCGAGTCCCACTCGCACTTGGCCGGTTTTTTTTTTCATCTTTTAATTGTTGGTATGGTATTCTTGTCGCAGATAAATTATTATTTTTTCGAAAGAAAGAACGATTAACGAGTGAAACGACGAAGATTTTTTTAACGTAATAATATTGTATTAATCATCGCCGTGTGCCCGGGCTTATTGTCAGCCTTAGTTATCCGATTTGACCTTGACCTGGCACGAAAATGGTCAATTCTTGCAAAATGTGGAAGCGCCTGAATGAATAACATGTCCTTGGGCTGTAGAGAGTTCGGTTTCAACGGAAATGGAACGAATTGGCGTCATGTATCGAGTGCCCGTTCTTTCTCTTGATGAGACAGTTTTCGTAAACGTCTATTCCTTCAGCAAGAGCTTCAGCACACTGATTAGAATGCGACCAGATTATGCGATCTGTTTTATAAATTGGTGTTTTATATACCAGTCTGATACCCAATGTGAGTGCGATATGATATGATAATTATAATGATATGATGCTTGTGCTAGAGTGCCCCAAGTGCCCACATTTATCCTGCACTTTGGAGGACTTATTGAACGCCACTGACGTGGTCCTACTGGCCCGAAAATATTTGAAGAGTTCTCCATCGACTCGAAAAGAAGGTGTTCCTATTTTATTCGTAGAGCAGTATGCGATACCAAAATGAGATGAACTGTTCATCTCGAGATAAGGAGGCTTATATTTCCTATAAAAAAAATGCTTTACGCTTCTTCCTAGACACCGACACCTCCCTTTGACAAGAACTTACACATAATTACCAAAATGTCTGGACTAAACTAAACGACTCTGTCTTACCCCACGCGGAATACAGGCATGATGTTATTGTTATGTTAAATCACAAGTAATCTAGCATTATCATAGTTCCGCGCCGTTCGTTTTGAAATGACTGTGTCACCTGGCCTATTGTTCTGTGAAGGTCGCAAACTTGTTGATAATGTGGTAATGTGGTCAACTGCTCGCCACCCTATCAGTTGCAGTTAAACGGTGACAGAGTGCACTTGTGTGATATGGGCGAAAAGTGCTCTAGAGGTGATAAAAGCATTGTGATTTTGTATTTTTTTTAATGCTACAATTATTCTTCTTTTCGACTCGATGGATAACACTTTAAAAGGCCTAGAAGGCGGCCACGTTAATTGTAGCGTCAGTTTTGATTATGAGGTCCTCTAAAGTGCAGGCGTGGGGGCACTTGAAGCATTCCAGCATGTGTATTCTATGTCCACTACGACTATTAAGATTGCTTGTAGCGCAGCTTTAAATGTTGGGATCAATGTGTGCAGTTACCAAAATGGATAAAGTGGGAAAGTTTGAAAGTAGCACAAGTGACAGAAAGTTAAAAGAGAATCCTTTATCTTGGTATACGCATGTAATGAGGAATAAAACGCATGTGACTAAAATCAAAGCTTAATAGTAAATGTAGGTATAGATGGAGGTCAAAGGAGAGCCAAGGGTGCCGAACACGGGGTCGTCTGGCACCCATGTGCTGGTTTGGTCCCTGGGGTGGTCACGGCGTGCAATGTGTTCTCGTGCGCCGGTGATGGAGGGTACTCCCCAGACGAGGGCCCGTTGACAGACAGCCGCGGCGAGTTCACGGACGAGTGCAAACGCGTGCTCGTGTTCCCGTAATAAGCGGCATTGGAGGACACCGTGGAGTTTTAATGAATAGCGTAGTATACAAGAGCATTTCTAGAAGCTATAAAAAAAAGGTATAGATGGAGAGGGACGGCTTTTGCGGGATAGATTTTGTGAGGAATACTATGAAAATAAATATGCGTGACGGTTGACACGGGCGAGTGAAAGAAGAAAACGTATCGCGCCTGTCATTTGAGAGAAGGGCAGGAACATGATGATAAAATGCTTCAAATATTGTTATCAGTGAAATCAAACAGAAGTGTTTTATATCCATTAAATGTTTATAATAACATTCGTTTGGAATGTTTCGGTATGTAATGTTATCGTGTGAGATTGAAAACAAAACTAAATACCGCAAGTGAGTTCGTGAACACATCATGCGGTGACTCAGAAAGAGTATAGAGTTACAAGTATGATACCACCCCTTAATATTGTCCGTCCAGTGAAATCATTCAATTTTTTGAGTTTCGCTCATCATCAATGCTCATCTGACCTGCACTATCTAGTTCTTTGCTCTCATGATACACGTTAGGCCCTAGACAAATGGCATTCTATCATCAAAAGCGTGGCGATAGCGATTGGGAAAATGTAAAAATGTATGGAAATGTCAACCAATATCAAAAAGTCATGTGATCAATCCTTTTGTTCGGTATTTCGACCATCACCTTCGCTCGCATCGAATGCCACTAGTCGAATCGAATGTAACGTTCCGTATTTTCACTGTCCTTATTTGAAGCAAAAATACCCTCCTTTATTCAAAACCCCGCTGTTATAATTAGTTTATTTTACATAAGTATAATAATCAACCTATAAATCTCCCACTGCTGGGCCACGGGCTTCCTCTCTGCGTTAGGGAGTACGCCTCTGGCGTGCAGGCTCAGTGCGAAGTTGGTAGATGTCACATGTTTTCGATTCTAAGTCTTCGATTTCCTCGTGATATTTATCTTCACCGTTTTTAGTGTAGTGTCTTTCTTATTATGTTTTTAGACGTTTTGTGTCTCAAAGACCTTTTGTAAATAAAACTTCTCGTCTCTTTCCAGGATATGTGGAGTTCGGAGAGTTCAGGACAGAGAGGCCTGGCGTCAAGAAGGTCGGCACCTTCGCCGGAGTCTTCTGTCCTGTCGTGCTGTCCATGTTCAGTGCGCTGGTCTTCATTCGGATGGGTAAGCAGATTTGAAGAGTTTATTACATTTTGAATAGTACCTAATATGTAAAGTTTTAAAAAATGAGGCCAAGGGTCAAATCACATTCAGAAGACAGGGTCGAAATGAAGCGACGCGTGACTCCATAGATGTTCATAGCATATTTACCCCTATCTCCACAACGTAAAGTCGGATTTATAGCGATACGTCAAATTCTTTAGGATTTGCGCGAATACATGCGCATTCGATTGCGGGCGTGTTTTGTTTATCTTGATAGGAATATGTGCAATGACGTTGTGTAATAGGGATCAATATGCTATGTAAATTTTTGGACTGACGCGTCGCGTCGCTTCGCTTCGACTCTCGGAATTGTCAAACACTTAGCAATTTTAAGTCTATCACTTTGAGAGCCTGTGGCGCTCTTCATCAAACACTTCATGCGCACTCAATCCCAAAAGTCAATTGTCGGATTTCACAAAATGTTCTGAATTCTGGCAGATCTAATTTGCGCACTGCTTCCGATTCGAATCCGAATTTGTGTTGCGAGTTTTATCCGAATTCCAGTATTTGTTCTGAATTCGGACAGGCAAAGTTCAGATCCATTGCGCAACCTCTCCTACAAGCAGTGCTATAAGGCTACTCAGGACCGCCATTACTGGGTACAATGATTTGACTATGAGAGTAGCATTGAACTCCTGATTGACTGGTGTCGACCACATTAGCAACACGGTGAAATATGTGAACGATCTGTGTCGGTCCTTACTAAGGCTTTGGCCTTCGTGTGGTGGGGTCCTCAACCCTACACGCTCAGTCTACAATGAGCTGGCTACGATTCGGATCGGATGCAGTGCACAAAGTCTTATGAGGGGTATAACGAAATATTTCAGAGAGACTTAATGAAGCTCGTAAGACTCGTTTGAGTATTGGCCGGTAAGATATTCTGGACAAATACTCAGTAGGTCATTCAGAATGAATTGTAATTAGTAAACAACATCTATAATAACAAGTTCGTGTTGTGTTTTGAGCTCAAACCTTATCTAGTCCATGACTCAATACATGCGAGTTCAATCTGCTCAGATAATGATGTGTTAAGTGCAAATAGATATATGTAATCTATTAAATAACAGGCGCGTTGGTCTACTGATCTGAGTGCTATTGCTAAGCATGTGGTACTGGGTTTGATTTAGATACTAGCTGAGTACCTACAGTCAAATAGACACGAAAACGATCATGTAAACACCCTAGTCCGGGTGTACTCGGTACTCGCCACCAATTCTCGTCCGTTCTCCGCGCGGTGTCGGCTTTTGACGCGAATCAAAGGTATTCGTATGTATTCAAGCGCGGTGTTAACATATTCGTCATTGTTTGATTGTTCAAGTTGACTCATGAACTTTGTCACTAGCGGTCGTTTCAAGCGGTTTATTTTTTTGCGATGTATTGGATGAACGAGAATACTTTAAAGTTTACCAGGGACAACCCGTGATATGGAATCCTAAATATTGGTTGCACAAAGATATAAAAGCCAATGATGTTTGATTCCATATAATAATATGTACCTACATGTTTCGGCTGCGGTAGAAGGTTGTCATCCACCATCTTCGACGCCGTCTTTTCTTCCTTGTTTCTTTTTAACCGACTTCAAAAATGGAGGTTTTCTTGATTTTTCTTTAATTTGATGCGGAATAGTTGCCATTTGGCCCCATAAAAATTTAAAATAGTTTGGCCAAGTAGTTTTCATTTTATTATTATTTTTATTCGAGGAGCTCGTGGCTAAATAATAACAGCTGTACTGGTCGATCATCAAGGTTCAGCAACGCTAGACGAGGTCGGTCCGTGGATGGGTGACCATTTCAACATACCGGGTTTCCTCCGTGCCTCGGAAAGCACGTCAAGCCTTTGGTTCCGGCTGTCATTTGAAGATCTTTGACAGTCGTTACGAGTAGTCAGAAGCTTGAGATCTGACACCAGTCTAGCCAAGGAGTACCGTGTTACCCAGTTATTGGATTGTGGAGGTCAGATAGGTAGTCGCTCCATGTAAAACACTTGAACTCAGCTGAATCCGGTAAGACTGGAAGCCGACCCCAATGTAGTTGGGAAAAGGCTAGGCAGATTGAGTGTTTTTCTTTATAAGTCAGTTTTATTTTTGTAATAAGTCGATACATGTTACATAGACACAAAGCCGCAGCAGCCAGGAAAGTTATATGTTGGTCGTATTCCTGCCCAAATTATTCATTCGGCGAATTGTTCGCCGATAATCTAAATGAGGCCTTAAATTTATCTGTAGCAGGCTGCCTGGATTTGTGTTCGATTGATTTCAATAACCTCGCACCTTAGCGTATTCGGGTTTATTACGTACATCTCTAAACTAAACACTCGGGGAACACAGGCGTTTGCTACGTTATGTAATAATAATAAGTCTTATAAGTAGGTACCTAATATTGAAAACATCTTAAACATTTTAAAGTTGTACATATCATCAGGACAGTACGTGGGACACTCAGAAAGTTTTGCGAAACTAAAAAAAATTGTTCTATACGTACATATATTTTTATTAAATCTTTTCAAAGTACTTTCCACCAGCCTCTATACAAAGATTCATGCGCCTAAACCAGTTTTCAAAACACTTTTTCCAGTCCGCCGCAGACACCTCGTTTACAGCCTGCTCGAACGCAGCCAGCGCATCTTCCGGCGACGAAAATTGTATCCCTTTGAGCTGATTTTTTATTTTTGGGAATAAAAAGAAGTCACACGGTGCTAGATCAGGGCTGTAAGGAGGGTGACCCAGGAGTTTGACTGGCGTGCTGTCCAGGAAGTCCCTCGTTTTGAGTGCGGTGTGCGCAGGTGCATTGTCGTGGTGGAGCAGTAGCCCGCGGAGCCCTGTGTTTGGTCGCTTGTTGCTTATAACAGAGAAAACTTCTGGCAAACATTTGGTAGTATACCATTCGGCATTAATGCTTCTTTGATCCCGTAAGGGAATTGATACCAAGTGGCCAGTCAAATTAAAAAAGCTAGCGATCAAAATCTTACCCCCGCTTCTAGATCGCTTCACTTTGGTAGGCGTTGGCTCATTTTGAAACACCCAAACAGTCGACTGGCGCTTGGTTTCTGGGTCGTATTGATAAATCCAGGACTCATCACCTGTAACGATGTCGTAAACACGCCGAGACGAGCCTGCTTCAAATTTGTTAAGCATATCACGGCACCATTCCACCCGGGCCTGCTTCTGAGCATCGGTGAGGTTGTGCGGCACCCAGCGTGATACTATCCTCCTCACGCGAAGATGGCTGTGTAGAATCTCGTGAACGCTTCCCGATCCAATCTTCAATATGTGTTGAATCTCCTGATATGTAATTCGCCTATTGTCTTGGATTAAATTTTTCACTGCTAGCACGTTTTCTTCGGTAACAGCCGTCAAAGGGCGACCGCTTCTTTCGTCATCCCCCAAAGTTGGTCGACCGCGCTTGAATTCGTTATACCAACGATACACGGTTGCCTTGGAAGGGCCTTCATCCATGAATGCCATTTGAAGTCTATCGTACGATTCATCCGGTTTCAGGCGACACTTGAAATCGTATAAAATCATAGCTCTAAAATGTTCCCGGCGCAGATCCATATTTCAGTGAGACACAATACTTTGAATTAACTCGCAAAAAATGTGGAGGGAAATTTTGAAATTGGAACTTACTTATTTTTACTTATAAATAATCATATTTTCGAAAAACATTATAACTGGCCAGTCTCCCATATATAAAAACTTTTTTTCGCAATACTTTCTGAGGGGCCTGGTATTCCCCAAAGAGACTGGCAGAGGTGCACCTGCAGTAAGGCCTATATTTCGCCAGTTATGTTTAACCGGTTGTATGTTCGCGGTTCTTGACCAATAAACAAATAAAAAGCCATTGTATCTCGTGTGGTGCTGCGTTTCCGGCAGTCAAGAGGTTAAGCCCTAGGCAAAAGTCCAGACTCCGGGCTTCTGAGAAATGGCAGATAAAAATCCTAATAACGTCCAATGAATCCAAGACGTCATGCATTGCTAAACTTAACCTGTAGATATTAAAGTTACTTTTCCAAAATTTCAGAGATGATCTTCTATTTCATCTCAAACATTTTATAGTTGTACTACAAACTGAACTTTACTTGAAGTCATTAAAGTCACTTTTTCTTAAATCACATAAATGTAATTTTATTTCAGGTTACCTGGTCGGGAACGCGGGTCTGCTGGTGACCCTGGGTCAGTTCGGGCTGGCGTACCTCATCGTGATCTTCACCGTCACCTCCATCTGTGCCATCTCTACGAACGGCGCTGTTGAGGGCGGAGGAGTCTATTGTATCCTCTTTTATATTACGTACTTAAGTAGTGGTGGCCCAGTGGTAACGGTCTTGACTTACGTTTCGTAGGACGTGAGTTCGAACACCGGCAGGCACTTTACATTGTTGTTTTCATTTGTGAGCTCATACAACTAAAAGAAATATATACAAAAAAAATACCTATCCCATCGAGTAGAGTATCGGTTGTTTAGAACTCGCTGTGTAGATATATACTGTACTTTTTGTTTTAAAAAAATTGGGTAACAAAGGAATGAGAAGCTACCAAAGTATTATTTTTTTTGCATAATTTTAATCCGACGAAATTTTTTACTTCCGTTTATTATTACGTATATTTTACTAACAAATACCAATATATTGATAAATCAGTATTATTTTTAAATTGCTTAATTTTTTCTATTACAACCAAACTATTTTTGCGGTTTGGTACGGAACCCTAAATGTGCGAAGTCCGGCACGCACTTGGCGGTTTTTTGTATCCAAATTTACATACGAGAACGTTTACGTTTACACGATCGACTACGTTTAAAAACTCGCACTAAGGCCACAATGTCCCAGTAGTGGGAACGTCAAAAGGCTGATGTAAAAGTAATGTATAAGGGTTCATAAAAAAAAACAGTCCCGACTGCAAGGGCAAGTAAAAAGTACCAGAAAAGATATTTTACAAGCAATTAGATGTTTTGATTTATTGGTATTTAGAGACATGTAACTAAAAGAGTTATGAATATAAATGTGGATGGATGGAGAGGAAAAGGAAGGCCAAAGAAAAAATGGATGGACTGTGTGAGGAGTGATATGAGAGAGAAGGGGTCAGTGATAGCGTGACGGGTGACAGGACGGCATGGAAGCAGAAAACGTGTTGCGCCGACCACAAGTAACATGGCATAAGGGCAGCAAGATGATGTTGAGAGCCAGTCGGGTAAATAATGTTAATAACAGTAACGCTGGTACGAGGCTGCGCGGGAAAAGAATTCCTAGAAGGATTTGGAGGAGGCCTTTGCCAAAAAAGTTTTTTTTTTTTTTTTTTTTATTACGATGTAACTGAATAGTTACTTCATAACAGTCACAATCTAGCCTTGAGGCTAATAAGTAACTTAAATTTAACCTAATTTGCTAATAATTTATACAATAAAGAATGTGTCCATTGGCACTTTTCTTATTGTCTCTATTATGATGGGAAGACACTTAGTTCATGTGTTCTTAAAAGGTAGCACTCACTGCACTCCGTAACACTTATTTCACTCTAAACTAACTCAAAAGGCTTAGTCCTTTTCAGTCTCCTTATTATGTCCGTGGTGTCAAGGAGCTGGATAGCCTCGACATTCACATGTTTATGAAGTCTCTCTTCATGAGCTTCGGCGTATTTTTTTATAACTTTGGCGACGAGGTCCACTCCTAAGTCCCGGTGGATGTCCTCGTTTCTAATATACCAGGGAGCGTTTACTATGCTCCGCAGTACCTTGTTTTGAAATCTTTGTATAATTTCAACATTGGTACGTTTTGTACAGCCCCAAAGCTGTATACCGTATGCCCATACAGGCATAAGTACTTGTTTGTACAGAAGTACTTTGTTGTACACTGACAATGATGAATGTCTGCCAAGTAGCCAGTACATATTCCTGTAGCGGATATCTAACTCCAGGCGTTTCTTTTTGACATGAGCCTTCCAGCGAAGCTTGGCGTCAAGCGTCATACCCAGGTATTTTGCAGTATTTTCGTAAGATATTATGCAACCGTTGATATAAACCGGTGTATAATTAGGGCTTCGGTTTGTGAAGTCTATATGGGTCGATTTGGACTCATTTAACTTAATTCGCCATTTTTTTGTCCAGTTGGTGATGGAGTTCACAGCAATTTGTACTTTATCTACGGCTTCTTTGTGAGTGACACCTATAGCCATGATGGCTGTGTCATCTGCGATGGTTGCAATAAAGTTGTTTTTCACTTGAAATGAAAAAAGTAAATGATAAATGATTTTATTTCTGTAAGTTGGTTTGTACAAACACTTTTACATGTCGATCATATTTTTTTAAACTAGATGAGGTCGGCGTTTCCTATCTGACTACTCTGAGAAGAAAGGCCGAAACAAACTCAGAGGTCACAGTCTCTTTTAAAGTCCTGACAAAATCTTGGTTCGATCATGTGAAGACCATGTAGACTGATGTCTGAAATGGTCTTTTGAGGAAAGAACCAGCCAGATTGAGTGGACCTGTCCAGTCAGTGCACGCATTTGTCAATAACCGAGCAGCTCAACTAAGAATTTAAGGAGCTCAACGATTCGACGAACAATACCAAAGAAAGGACATTCGGGTAGGCCGCATAAACTACTCAAACTGCCAGACCTTGATTAAAAACTAAGATAAAATAAAAAAACAAAAAAAAAGATCCACATAGTCTTCACATTCACAATAATTAAAATAAAATAATATAATACTTTAAAACCGGCCAAGTGCGAGTCGGACTCGCGCACGAAGGGTTCCGTACTTGGTACCTTGCGGTTTACGATTTATGACGTATTAAAAAAAAACTACTGACTAGATCTCGTTCAAACTAATTTTCGCTAGCAGTTTACATGGTAATGTACATCATATATTTTTTTCAGTCTTATCATTCTCTTATTTTAGAAGTTACAGGGGGGGGGGGGGGACACATTTTACCACTTTGGAAGAGTCTCTCGCGCAAACTATTCAGTTTAGAAAAAAATGATATTAGAAACCTCTATATCATTTTTGAAGACCTATCCATAAATACCCTACACGTATGGGTTTGATGAAAAAAAATATTTTTAGTTTTAGTTTCAAGTATGGGAACCCTCAAAATTTATTGTTTTATTTTTATTTTTGTGTGAAAATCTTAATGCGGTTCACAGAATACATCTACTTACCAAGTTTCAACAGCATAGTTCTTATAGTTTCGGAAAAAAGTGGCTGTGACATACGGACGGACAGACAGACAGACAGACAGACATGACGAATCTATAAGGGTTCCGTTTTTTGCCATTTGGCTACGGAACCCTAAAAAGTAAATATTCTTGTCATTGCAAGAAAACAAAAAAAACTAACAAAATATCAAAATTAAAAACAAAATTCATGGTGCAAAATATAAAAATCAAAATTAATTGGAGCATCTCAATCCCAAGCCTCTTTGTCCTCAACGTAATCTTCAATAGTATAAAACGCTTTCTGGCACAACTTACGTTTATTGAAAGATTTGAATTTATTAAGTCTTAGATCTTGTACGTGGCTTGGAAGCTTATTATAAAAGCGCACACATTGACATCTAAACGAGCCACCTATCTTCTTGAACCTTGTTGTAGGTACTAAAAATTTGTGTTTGTTCCTAGTATTTATGTTATGGATATCACTGTATTTCATAAATATACTGAGAGGGCACAGTCATTACATTAATCTCCTTAAATTTCTCTCTGAGAGAGTGTCTCGGGCTTAATTTATAAATTGATTAAACAGCTCTTTTCTGCAAAACAAAGATAGTCTGTATGTCGGCGGCATTTCCCCACAACAGAATACCGTACACACACAAGTGAAAATGTTTGCCTGTAATAGGTAATCTCTGGAGGTACTTATCCAACTAACTACTTAAATACTTTCAATGAATAATAACTACAGTACCGCTCAGTTTCATTGCAAATGACTATAAAATCGCGAAAAAAAATCGCATTACTCAACAAAATGTTCTTTTATCAGTGGTTTTTTCGCGATTTCGGGGATGTTTCTATAATGTTTACGCTTGCTTATAATTATGAGGCCATTTTGTATGAATCCTTAACTCAAGCTCAGTTATGATAAGCAGAACCCTAGGTCCTGAGTTCGGCGGTGCTGTGGGCACTCTGTTCTTCTTCGCTAACGTAGTGTCCAGCGCACTCTGCATATCGGCCTGTACTGAAGCCCTGGTAGAAAATTTTGGACAAAATGGTAAGTTTCACTTAATTTCGTTAATGTTCTTTCTTAAGATTTACCTTTCCACTTTACTTATTTTTAATTCTTGATGAGTTGCCAGCGTCTGTGTTCCCCACCACCTATGACCTTCCGGCCTTCAAAGTATAAGTGATGTTTTCTGAATTCTGTTGTAGTTACTGGTAACTTCCTGGTTTTATGACTCTTGACCCGTAACAACTGTTGACTGTGATCTATGAGAGCCTGGACCAACGCCTAAAATCGCTTTCCGTAACAGGGAAGGTTTCGGTATCATCATCTTCCTGCCCTTATCCTGTGTTACTTGGGGTCGGCGCGAAACGTTTTCTTCTTCCAAACAGTCCTGCCTAGCGAGCATGGGCGTACCCAAGACATTTGTGACAAGACATGATAAATTATGTCATGTCTTACAATTTGTCTTAAATGCTAGCACGGGTCAAACATGTGACATATTTTAAAGTCGCAAAATGCCTTTCTTATTGCTGCCCGGCGAGCACGGCCTACTGTGACATGGCTTGAGTCACACATTTCATCGCAGTTTGGGCGATAACGCCATTTTGTCCTAAATAATAGCACTGGCGTCGTGAGAAAATTTCCTGACGTTTGTTTGGGACTCATCGGGTCTTAATTGCTAATACGGGCGCACCCATTTTGTCACAAATGTCACATTTTGACAGATGATTTAGAAAAATGTATCACTTTCGTTCGGAGGTGGTGATAAAATTTTATAGATGAAAAAAAATATATTTGCCTTCTAATTACTGCACCAAATGGCAATAAATTCATTTTACAATGCATGTCCTCGAAAAGAGCGGTTTTCCAAGCAGCCAAACTGTGCGGAAAGTGTCACTTTTTTTCACTAGTGCTTTTTACTTTCCTGTATTTTTTTAATTTTTAACTCCAACGTCAGCCCGACGCATAGAGTTTTTATTATTTGAGAAAAGTTTTAAAAATTAGTTATGTACAGATTATCATTCATATAAAAGGTAAAATAAAACTAATACTTTATTTTAGGCGTTTTTAATTACTCTAGATTTAGATTTTGATCAATAAATTGATTTTAAATATTCATTAAATATGTTTGGCAGAACGTATATTTTGCTCGTGCCTTATTGCGTTACGATGTGACAGCTATTCGCACATGCGCAGTAGATATGCCCGAGGAACTATTAGTTAATCTGTGGATATGCTGAACGCGCTTGAATAAGCCCGCCATTTTATTAATTTCATTTTATTAATTTATTTATTTCCTCGCACAATGCATAGTAAAATGTTGTATGATACACGTACGTAAGATGATTTCCGACTCGTGTCGATTTATCCACTCACACGCTTCGCTCGCTCGTGAATAAAAATGCCACTCATCGGAAATCACCTACCTTCCGCACTTGTAGCATAAATAACTATTGTATGTATGGTGATCAATGCTTATTAAATAATTGAAAAATGTTACAGTATTATTAATTAATTTTATATTATTACTTTTTTATAATTGTAATTTTTTTTATAATTATTTGCTTTTATACCATATTCTTCTTACTTTCTACATTTTTAAATGTTTCTTAAATAAAATCCCCAAAAAACATTTAAAATATAAAAAAATACGGGCCCACCGGTATTGGTCCAGGCTATTATATTTTTTAGTAATTATTAAAATTTTCACAATAATTATATCTTTCTAACAAACACTTAATATGTTATCAAACAAACAAAGAAAAATAAAGTGTGCATAAGTCTATGGTCGTGGGTCAAATATTAATTTATGCCCAACAAAATTAAAAAGTTGTTTAGCTGTATGAACGGCATACTTTTTTACGTATTATTTATTTGGTCGTCTATTCAAATTATGTCGCACTATGAAGTCAACAACAAGAAAAGCAAGCCGCGCCTGTAAACTATGTCACATGGTTGTCCCGTGCTAGCATTTAAGACAAATTGTAAGACATGACATATTTTATCTTATCTTGTCATGACCGTAGTTCAAGTCGATAACCAAGCAATATCAAAAAAAAAACTTATAAGTCTTGTCGGGATGTAGACCAGGGTCGATAATTTTAGAAAATAAAAAAAATATAGTAGGATGAAACCCATTCGAAAAGGAAGAGAATATACCAAAAATTAAAGGAAAAATAATTTACGGGCGATCTGAGGTCGGGAAGGGGAAGGGAGTGAGTTTTTAAGGGTGAAAACGGTTTATCTCGATTTCCGGCAAAACTACAAGTCCTATGGAAAAAAGTGAAATGAAAAAGTTGCAGATAATAAAAAGATCTACAATTTTGTATTGACACTTTTTTCACATAACCTCAAAATGTATGTGAAAAATTCAAATAACCTAGTTTTTAGTTTTAAATTTTTATCTTTTACAACTTTTAATTTTTTTTCACATAGTTTGGTAAAAACTTACCTTTTTATGTCCCAAACACCCTGTTATTTTTTTATTCGAAATATTTATTTTTCTCCTTGTTTTGACTTAATATCGAAAAAACTACCCTAATTTTCAATCGAAAATTCTCCTGTCAAAATATCTGCTTTTTAAAAAAAGTCGGTGAGCTCTTTGTTCGTTGAAATCTCTACTTTTTGATGGTGTAAAAAAATATACATTACTATGGTACATATAATTTAATTTAAAAACGAAATAACAGGTAATAAGGCCCAGACCCTCCTAGTCCCTTCCCTACTTCTCTATAAAATACCTTTTGATGGGCTAAAATTTTCCGTAGGTCACTCAGATATATCAGTTATCTTAAAATAGCAATAAATAGGCATCTACGCATATAATTTAAAGAAGATTCTACAATTTACTCAAAATATTGTAGATGTCTTATTAAACATTAACCCTCTTACAAATAAACGCAGAATAAAGTTATACCAGGTATAAACCTATGAAAATGTATGGGTATACCTTAGTTATACCTGGTATAACTTTATTCCGCGTTTATTTGTTAGACGGTAACTTTATTTTTTGCATTTTCTGAGAAAATTTACCATAGTAATGTATATTTTTTTTACACCATCAGAAAGTAGAGATTTCAACGAACAAAGAACCTACCGACTTTTTGAAAAAAGCAGATATTTTGACAGGAGAATTTTCGATTGAAAATTAGGGTAGTTTTTTCGACATTAAGTCAAAATAAGGTGAAAGAATAAATATTTCAAATAAAAAAAAATACAGTGTGTTTGGGACATAAAAAGGTAAGTTTTTACCAAACTACGTAAAAAACAATAAAAAATTGTAAAAGATAAAAATTAAAAACCAAAAACTTGGTTATTTGAATTTTTCACATACATTTTGAGGTTATGTGAAAAAAGTGTCAATACAAAAGTAGTAGATATTTTTATTATCAACAACTTTGCCATTTAACTTTTTTCCATAGGACTTGTAGTTTTTCCGGAAATCGAGATAAACCGTTTTCACCCATAAAAACTCACCCCCTTCCCCTTCCCGACCTCAGATCGCCCGTAAATTATTTTACAATGCATGTCCTCGAAAAGAGCGTTTTTCCAAGCAGCCAAACTGTGCGGAAAGTGTCACTTTTTTTCACTAGTGCTTTTTACTTTCCTGTATTTTTTTAATTTTTAACTCCAACGTCAGCCCGACGCATAGAGTTTTTATTATTTGAGAAAAGTTTTAAAAATTAGTTATGTACAGATTATCATTCATATAAAAAGTAAAATAAAACTAATATTTCATTTTAGGCGTTTTTAATTACTCTGGATGTAGATTTTGATTAATAAATTAATTTTAAATATTTATTAAATATGTTTGGCAGAACGTATATTTTGCTCGTGCCTTATTGCGTTACGATGTGACAGCTATTTGCACATGCGCAGTAGATATGCCCGAGGATTGCCCGAGGAACTATTAGTTAATCTGTGGATATGCTGAACGCGCTTGAATCGTAGGCTTGAATAAGCCCGCCATTTTATTAATTTATTTATTTCCTCGCACAATGCATAGTAAAATGTTGTATGAATAGAATAGAAAGAATAGAAGAATAGAAAACATTTATTCGACATAGAAACAACACAACAACAACAATCACAAAGTAACAGAAAAATAGTAAAAAACAAAAGTACAAACAAGGTTTAACAGTGATTGCGCCGAGCGTGCCCATACCGAAAGGGTTACCAACTCAGCATTTGCTGGGCGTCAGACACCCAGCGCTGATTTTCAGTTGGCACCCCGCTAGTGATACACGTACGTAAGATGATTTCCGACTCGTGTCGATTTATCCACTCACTCGCTTCGCTCGCTCCTGAATAAAAATGCCACTCATCGGAAATCACCTACCTTCCGCACTTGTATCATAAATAACTATTTCCTTTAATTTTTATAATATTCTTCTTCTTTCCCAATGGGTTTCAACCTACTATTATTTTTTTTCACTTTTTATTATTTTTAAAGGCTTCTACCCTGGTCTAATGCTGCTAACATGTGGGTAGCAAAGGGGGGGTCAAATTTTGGTTATTTTTTGCCTAGGACATACCGTTTTCGAGATATCATTTTGGAAATATAGAGCGTTTTATGCAAAATAAAATAATATACGGAGCCTATAATTCGGAAACAGTGCGTCGTTAGGCTATGCTTCTCAGAACCTAAATGGTTTTTATGGCCAAGGTTAAAACGAAACGGCAATAAAATTGGAAAATTGCCGAAAAAATAACAAAATTAATGTCAAGATGTTATTAGTTGTTAGTTATGCCAAGTCAAGAAAATATCTCACGCCGCCGTGCTAGCATTTAAGACAAAATGAGTTTATCGCCCAAACTGTGATTAAAAGTGTGACTTAAGCGATGTCACAGTAGGCCATGCTCGCCGGGCAGGTCCCTGTCACTCTATCACTGACTCCCTTTTCTTTCATGTCATTTCTCACACAGTCCATCCATCTTTTCTTTGGCATTACCCTCTGTCTCCATCCATCGACACATATATATTGCCACAGGCCTAGTATCAATATCCTATCCCAAAATATTCGTAGCATCAATCGTAATTTTCCAAACTTCGTCACACTTCTTCAAAGATCCAAAATATCTTGGGACATTTTGGTCCTCTCTGAATGCTGGCTTCCATCTGCAAAGTACATTCCTTCCCTCGACAACTATAACCATGTAGCGACCACCTCAAACAAAACCCAAAACGAAGGTGTTGTAATTTATTACAATAAACACCTTCAAGTCACAGTCGAAGAACCGTCAATTCTCGACGCTAACTGTTTACTCTTAAAATTAAATCGAGATGTTTGCATACTAGGAATATATCGCCCACCAAGCCAAACTAACACTACTAAATTTATTGATTCTCTAAACCTAATTCTCACTAACCTGAAAACTTATAAAAATATTTTCCTTTGTGGCGACATCAATATTAACATAGTTCCAAATAGTGCTGATAAACGATCTCACGACTACCTAAACTTACTGGTTAGCCATGGTATGCTCCCAGGTCACACTCTACCAACGCACGGACTAACATGTCTAGACCACATGATGCTGAAGACAAATATGGACGTATCTTGTTTTGTTTTTGAAACCTCCATTACCGATCACGAAAGTGTAGCCATTAGCTGTTTAACCAAATCGCGCCCCCATTACATCAACGAAACATATAGCTCAGTCAACTACGAGAATCTCGATAAAGATATGTTAACCATTAATTTCCAGCCTATTATTGAATCGCAGGACGCAAACGTCTCAACCGAGCTTCTTGTTACTTACTTGTCTGCGGCAATCATGAACAATACCAGGATAGTTAAAACAAACAAAAAAAAGTTAATTACGAAACCGTGGATTACTAAAGGGCTATTACGTTGTATGAGAAACCGGGATAGTTTGCATAAAAAACTAAAACAGAATCCTGATGACGAGATTATTAAAACCACATACAAACGTTACCGTAACTATTGCAACTCCCTACTCAAAAAAGCAAAAAAGATGTACGACAAACAGGAGATTTATAACGCTAAGGGCAACAAAAAGCAGCTTTGGGATGTTATAAAAAGAATAAGTGGCTCCAATATAAAAACAGACCATTCGTCGTCCCTTTTGACATCCAAAAATCCCGATGTTGATTTGAACCACGTCAACCACTTTTTTGCAAACGTAGGTGCAAACCTAGCGAAGAAGATATCCACTGATAAAAGAGCTCCATCCACCTACTGCAGAGATTACTTACCAAACGCTACCCCAAATTCTATTGTCTTCCTTCCCACGGACGAGCAAGAGATTTTCACACTTGTCAATGGGTTAAAGGATAAATGTGCAGTTGGTATCGACCATATAAGTGGTAAAATAGTCAAGAGATACGCAAATCTCCTTACCTCTCCCATGACTCACATTTGTAACCTGTCAATCTCTACAGGGGTCTTCCCAGATCTATTTAAAATAGCTCTTATCAAGCCAATCCACAAAGCCGGGAAAATTGATTCTGTGAACAACTACCGACCTATTTCCATTCTGCCGGTACTTTCCAAGATCCTGGAGCGCCTAATAAATAGACGTTTAATCAGGTTTCTGGAAACCAACAACATGCTCTCTCCGTCACAATTTGGCTTCAGAACCGGTAAGAGTACCAACGATGCCGTCCATGAGCTGGTTAACTCTATCGTTGGCAGTCTCGACGATAGGATGAAATGTCTAACGGTGTTCTTGGACCTTGCAAAGGCGTTCGACACAGTCTCAATCCCGCATCTTCTAAAAAAGCTGGATCGGCTTGGCGTAAGAGGAATTCCACTTAAATTACTGGAGGACTATCTCACTGGGAGAAAACAAAGGGTAAAAATTAATGATAGCTTAAGTGACGAGCTGACTGTCAATTTTGGTGTACCCCAGGGTAGTATAATCGGGCCAACGCTCTTCTTGGTGTATATCAATGACCTCTGCCGGCTTCCTCTCTTGGGGGGCAAAATCGTCACATTTGCAGATGATACGGCGCTGTTCTTCAGTGGGGATAGTTGGGATGGGGTCTTTGCTACGGCTCAATTGGGCGTTAACATAGTCAGTGAATGGTTGCAAAACAATTTATTGACACTAAACGTGACGAAAACTAAATATGTAACCTTTGCTCATAGAGCTAACCTCCTTCCTCCGTCAACCCTTTCTATTTCGGTGCATACATGTGGCTCTCCAAACCCCGGGTGTTCTTGTCCCTCACTAGAAAGGACTGCTAATATAAAGTACCTAGGGATCATTATTGACTCCCACCTTTCTTTTAAATCTCATTTTGATGCGCTTGTTCCGAGGATCCGCAAACTTATTTATATATTTAAGTCATTAAGACACACTGCGGATCGAAAGACCATTAAAATGGTTTACTTTGCTTTATGCCAATCGTTAATTGAGTACTGTATCACAACGTGGGGTGGTGCCTCCAAAACTCATCTTATCGAAGTAGAGAGGGCACAGCGCGCTATACTTAAGGTTGGTGCTGGTCTCCCTTTTCGTTTTCCAACTCTTGATTTATACAAGGAATGGGACTTCCTTACGGTCAGACAAACGTTTATCCTGCTTACGGTAGCTAAAAAGCACTCCCAGCTACAGTTTGACCCAAAATTAATAAATAACCAACGTCGTAAGGGAAGAATCTGCCCCTCATTGCAGTTTAAAACTTCACTCCCTCAGAAATTCTTTTGCTTCCTTGGTCAATTTTTGTACAACAAATTAAATATTACACTTAATCTATATCCCAAAACCATTGCCCACTGTCACAAATCAGTTAAAACATTTCTTAAAACCCTTGATTACCAAAAAACTGAGAATCTTTTGACAGTTCTCAAATAGATTTCCTTCTTTCCTTTCTCCCGTGGCTGATTTTACGCTCTCGAACACTCTAACATACATTCATACACTCCAACATACATTGTTAAACTCCAACATACATTCTAACACACCAACATACAGCACACTACAAAATAACCAGTTTCGTATGAACAGTTGTCAATTAATTTTAAGTTTTTTTAATTTTAAGTTTTTATAACCTTTGATATTGTTTTTAACTTTCAACAGACAATTTATTATGTTCACATCGTTTTTAAACTTTTTACTATATTGTTTTGCTGTGGGGGGCCCTGGTGACCTGTAACACAGGCTTTTTCAAAAACCTACTTCAGGCACCAGTCTCTTACAATGATGGAATATAGCATTATCCAAAAATATTGTTATTTTTTAGGTAACCTATTATTGTAAAGAGAGAACAAATAAATGAATTGAATTGAATTATATTCGTATCTGTCTTAGGAACATGCGTGTACTCGTATCCCTCATCATCACATGACCGTACGAGCACATACGGTCTCCTTTCAACTTTTCTGTCACTGGCGCCACTTTCAAAGTTCCTCTAATATGTACTTATTTCTCACTATAACCATTCTCGTCACTCCGCTCATGGAATTTCAACAGCACACACTTTTTTGTGGTTCTAACGACTCGCTATGGAAATTAAGGGCCAACCTAACATAGCCCAAGGCTAATCCTGGAACGGCTTTCAGCCAGCTGAAAACCGTTCCGAAAATATCCTTACCAATACTTACTTACCTCTCTCTTTTTTTCCAGGCTACCTGGTGGGTTCGAACCCTGGCATCCCAGACGGCTGGTGGTACCGTTTCCTGTACCGCTCGATGCTAAACGCCGTCGGTCTGGGGGTCTCCTTAGCCGGGGCCTCACTCTTCGCGCGCACCAGCCTGGCTATCTGGATCAGCATGGTCGTCTGTCTGGGCAGTGCCTTCCTTAGCTTCTTTGTGACGATTCCTGGTATTGTAAGTTACCTTAGACCTTTTTTTTGGGATATTAGGCTGATGAAAGTTGGGGTAGACACCACGAATGGGTAAACGTAACGTGGGACGCCCTCAGGTTTGGGTGGAGCGACGATCTTCGCAGTGTTGCTAGTAGCAGCCACACTGCGAAGTCGTGCGATTGAAGAGACCTATGACCCAGCTGTGGACTGACATAGGCTGATAATGATAATAATTTAGGACAAGCCCGCCACACTTTTCCTAAACACTAACTCCTGGAAGTGGTGACCACCAGAAAAGTTCCAAGACGATGAAGCTGGACGAGTCGCAGAGAAAAGATTTAATTTTCTTGGATTTACTTTTTTGGGGAAAAAACTAATAACTTTTCTCCGTCTGGGGAGGGCAGAGTTATGTCTGACTCCTACCTACTAAAACGTCACAGTCCTACCGCTACTAAGAGTCGGGGGCACCAGAACTAATAAATAATTTTATTGACTGGTATTAGCCAGCCTTTAGCGGGCCCCATCACTAAGTGCGGCCGACCCCACGACCGCACATCCTCCCATTAAAGCGCGCTGGCACTTGGGTCACCGAGTACCCTTACAGATTTATCACAAGAGTGAATAGGTTACTTCTAGGCAAGCGTGCTTCACCGTCGACCCAACGTCGCTTTGGTAAGCGATGATGTGGTCGACGGTGAAGCACGGAGATGATATAGTGGTCAAACGCGAGCCTATGATTAATTATTTCAAAATGACAAAATAAATCAAAATACGTGTATTGAATTAAATAAAAATATGTAAATATAATTTATTTAAAATTTTGGCCAACAATATAGTGCATTTTGTTAGTAAAATACCTTACATCTAGTATTAGTAATATAGGACAAGATAATTATACAAACAATAAGTAACCTGAAACAGGGATATTTATTTGTTAAGGTTTACCAACAGCTTCTTTATGCAGCATTGCTTAGGTATATATAATAAAAAATAGCCTTAGAATAACAGTTGCCAATTACAGGTTAACCAGCAAATATAAAATTGATGAAAATATAATTTATATTAAAACGGTAGTTAAATTACATAAAATTAAATTTAAAACAAAAGATAACACACGTCATCAAAGGTACACCCCATGCACAGATTCCACTTTTAAGATATTGCCTGGATATGTCCATTGAATATTTTCACAATGTCTACGTAAAAGTGGTGACGCTAAACCAACAACCAGTGGTTGTACACTGATTTTAGATTATCCGGTAAACGAGGAATCAGTAACACGTACCACTTGCCAACCAAAAAGTTCGTAACTGCTTTCGACTTCGCATTCCAACCCATTGTAATGTATAGGAAGTTTGCTAAAATTGCGTTGAGAAGCACAAAGTTTTTGAAATTACGGAACTTTTTTAAGTTACACCATGATCTCACTCCGTATATCAACGAGGCTAGTTTCAGCACTATCAAAACTAGCAACTGTAAAATGTACTCGTCCACGCAGTGTTTATTCCGTATTAACACTGAATAAGGATCATCACTTTTCGTAGAACCGTATCCACTGGTATTATCGTCAGACATGGTAAACGTCACTTCACAGTTAAAATGGCTTTTTAAAATGAATCAGCTCACGTAAAAAACAGGCAAAACAAGCTTCACCTTTGAAACAGACGATGCGATTGAAGCTATTAACAAAACGAATACAGGATATATATAGGTAGGTATATTATTATTGCTAAACATTCAAATTCAGTGATATTTAAAAAAAGATCCTGTTTGTCCGGTCTTTCATACCAAGGTGATTCTGGTGTCTCTGTCTTTCTAATAAAACTTGATAAAGACGGACACAGTATGAATATTCTAGATGGACTAGACATCACATAAAAACAGATGGTCGATTAATAAACTACGTTAAAGGTCAAGGCGTCAACCAGTTTGACAACTCAAACTTGTTACTTGTGGTCCAAGATCCCACACGTTAAATTTAATGTACACCTATTAATTTAATGTAATGAAATAGTGATCAAGTTTGATACCTCACTCGATATGGCGACCAGCTCTTAGCCTATTTACTCATTAGGCGTGAATTATTATTTAATTATGTAGTCATTATTATTTAACAGTAATCTGTAAATCATACTTAGTAATAATCAGCACTCAGAATTTAAGAAATGTGAGTTATGTTTTTGCTAAGTCTTAGCACCTTACTGCTTACTTGGGTCGATGCCCAATATGCAGGTACAAATCTGTATATTGCCAAGTTAGCAAGTGTGCGTACGATTTAAATACATACTAATAATACTCTATGCGACACATTTTGTTCAGTTAGAAGAAATAAACTTATGGAGGCTCTGGGATCTTGCTCTATATAGGATTGCCGAGCGATATCGAAATGTTACGTGATTATCATTTTGGCATTTCTACAAATGCCATCGCTGATAGAATTATACTTTTTATAGGGACTCTGGTGTGGTACTGACGCGCGTTTATGTATGACGAGTTGACGACAAATAATAAAGTATGTATGCGGATCGTAGCAGGTAGCGTTTTGTAGATTCGATTCGAAAAGTTTACGTGTGACACAGGACTTAGACATAACTGGGGACTAACTGGGGAGTTGTACGCTGCCCAAACCTTCCGGGAATGCAGGCCTGACTGATGTTATGAGTGTGTTAATAAATTAATTATTATTCATTTATTTATTTATATACATAAAGCAAAACACTTAAAATAGAAAAAAATACAGATAGAAGTGCACAAATCATACCGCTTATTTCAATAGACATTTCTTCCAGCAGACCTGCAACAGGAAAAATAGATGATAGACGAAGACACAGTGTGTAGAAAGAAATAAGGAAACTTAAAATAGATTATTATAACTTAACTAAATAAATATAAATTACACATATACCTTAACAATATATATTATACAGAAGATAATAATACGTAGGTAAATATAATATGTGGAATTACAAGATGTTTTAGAGGTAATGTTTCTTGAATAACAATACATTATCATTAATTAATTTTCTCTCGATTTCATTTTAAGATAGAAAAGCCAGACACAAACCACATCGTGAACACTACAGGGTTCCCCTACACTGGTCTGAACTCCACGACGCTGTATAACAACCTGTACCCGCAGTATGGGCGGGACTATACCACTGCGGATGGTCAGATGGTCGACTTTGCTTCAGTCTTCGGGGTCCTGTTTACGGGCGTCACGGGGGTCATGGCTGGAGCTAATATGAGTGGTAAGTGTGGCATTTAATATGATTCAGAATAAACAGGTACGCAGTACTCATAACCGGCGTGCATGTATTAAAACTCGTCGAATCGGCGAAAGACAATAGATTTTTCTATTGCGTCTGCTAATAATAACACTCAAGGGGCAGCAGCAGGTGGCATTTTGTAGTTTCTGCCTACCCCTATAGATAAGGGGTGAGTCAATGTATGTATTTGATAAAAGTCTAGGACAAAATGCAATTACAATTGCTAGGCAGGATTGGCAGAGTAGGCAGGGTAGGCAAGGCCGGATAGGCTAGGCAGAGTAGGCAACTAGGCAGGATAGGGTAGGCTAGGCAGAGTAGGCAGGATACGTAAGGTAGGCAGAGTAGGCAGGGTAGGCTAGGCAAGCGAGGCAAGGTAGGCTAGCAGAGTAGGCAGGGTAGGTCAGGCAGGATAGGCTAGGCAGAATAGGCTAGGCAGAGTAGGCAGGATAGGCTAGGTAGTGGTAGGTAGATAGGTAGCCAGTTGACGGGAGCGAAGCCGCAGGGGTTAGCTAGTTTAGATATAAATTTAGCACAGAGGTTTAATGTCTCCCATTAAGTTTAATATAAAATGTATGCAGTAGATCAAAAAGATACTGGCTGAAAATAAAAATCGGCTGTATAAAAACAATGTGGAAAAAAAAAATGCCCCGCATTTTGTACCATTGTAAAACTTTGATAGGTAGGTACTTCATATTTAGCAAGAAAAGTATAAAAAATGGAAATAGATGAGAGGTAGATTTGGTAGTTGAAAGAAAATGGATAATATTTTTGTGTTCACCAAAAATATAAAGGTACATCTATGTATGCATTTCTAAAATATTGATTTTAAACCCGTTTAATTGTTTTACTATAATTAAACTACTCGGCCAACAAAATATGTTGCATCAAACAAATACCAAATTAACACCAAGATATAACACTTGTTTATTGTAGTGCGCTGCAAATATTCTATTGTAACTACTAATAACTATTTTATTCTTCCCCGAAAAATACTGATCGTGCACCAAATATTAGTTGATCTACGAATAAATTATGGTCAAAGAATCAGTCCAAGAGCGAGCGAAGCGAGCTCGGGAACTTAGGGCAACCCGACACGGACAGGTTAGGTTCGAACGAGATGATGAGTTCGCTCGCTTTGCTCGCTCACTTCAGCTCCCGTCATCTCGTTCGTTCGTGTTAGGTTACTTTTGACCCTGCAGACAGAAATAGGAGCCTATAGGGCTACGTCGACTTATTCGAAAACTAAAACTAAACTAAACTAAAAAACTAAACTTAACTAAAAAAATAAATGCTTGTTTTTAAAATTAGGTGTATTACTATTTTTACAAATTTGCAACAGTTGTTAAATAGATGCTCGTTATGACATATTTTAATGAACATATTTTGGTGCACATTCAGTATATTTGGTGGAACACAGGCAAAATTAGGTAAATGAAATGGGAATAAATTGAAGTACTTTTAAATACCATCCAAAGAAAATTAGATTACTCACCTCCCTAAAGTGAATAATTAATATACTCGTGTTAATGTAGTGCCCTCGCATGCGCTGCGGCACCATCATAACACTCATGCATAAAGTAATAGTACATTACTGCCGCGGTCTATAATGAGTACTTTGCTGGTCGCGCTGATTATGGCCGACAGCGCAGCGTAGCGCAGCTCCAGGCCGACACAGCGCGGTCAGCGTGCAGCACGAGCATGGACGAGCTGAGGTAAAGGCCGAGACCGTAGCTCGAGGCCGACACAGCGAGGACAGCAAGGGCTGCAATGATGGCCAAGCTGAAAGGCCTAGAGCGTAGCTAGGCTAGCTCGAGGCAATCATAGCGAACCAGCGAAGCAGTCATTGTGGGCCAAGGTTTGTACTTGCATTTTTGAGTAAAGCACTTTTACTCAAAAATGCAAGTACCTAATCTAAATAAAACCAGCAAGTAATTTAAATAAAAAATATAGTAATTAACTAGAATTTTAATTAAAATTACAATTATGAGAAGTACAGTTACTAAAATTCAACACCGACTTTCCCGGTTTGATATTACTAATTGTTTGCGATAATTCTAATGCGGTGTTTGACTGCTGTATTATTTCTTCATTTTTGCATCGACATGCACCGTAAATGCCAAAAATAAGAACTACCTGTAACAATAACAAGTACGAGTATTCATTAGGAGAACGTGTAGGTACAGTACAAATTTGGGTTTTTAGATATAAATACTTACTTTCACCGCTAAGTACTCAGAGTCGGGGGCTTCATTTATAAACTTTTCTACATTTTGTGATGTCAACACTTTTGATTTTTTACATTTATATCCGTCTGACTGTCGTTTTAGCATACTCGATAAATTGTGGTAATTTTTAGGGTTCCGTAGCCAAATGGCAAAAAACGGAACCCTTATAGATTCGTCATGTCTGTCTGTCTGTCTGTCTGTCCGTCCGTATGTCACAGCCACTTTATTCGGAAACTATAAGAACTATGCTGTTGAAACTTGGTAAGTAGATGTATTCTGTGAACCGCATTAAGATTTTCACACAAAAATAAAACAATAAATTTTGGGGGTTCTGTTGTCCATGAAGGATAATCCACTATGTCAGTAAGACCATAGAGGGTTTATGGTAGGTTCAGGTGCTTAGCAACATTCCTAACAATGGTTGTCAATATCTAATAAAAGTTGTGTTCTGTTCACTATATATATATTCCACTGTGTTATCATTATACTTTAACTCCCAACAGGTTATGGGCCCAGCCCATGACTTGCTTGGCATAACGTATTATCTCTGTAAATTTAAACTTTTGCGGACATATGTATACGAAAATGCAAGCCGTTACATTTGAGAAGTTGTCAGGCCAGTCCAACTATGGGACTTGGTCTTTCTCGATGGAAATGTTTTTGACAGACCTGGATTTATGGGAATGTTTAAATGAGGATTTTGAGGCAAAAACGGCGGAGGCGATTAAAAAAGACGCCAAAGCTAGGAGTAAGATCTGCCTGATGTGTTCAGAGAAGATCTACCCCCTCATTATGCAAACTAAAACGGCGAGGGATACTTGGGAGGCGCTACGACGAGCCTATGCAGATGGAGGTTTGCTACGGAGGCTGAATTTACTTCGGAAATTATTCAATGTGAAGCTCACAGACTATAGCTCAACAGAAGAATATGTTAATGAGATCCAAGCCACAAGCCAGGCTTTGTTTAAGATAAAAGCTGGTCTGGATGACGAATTTATTGCAATTATAATGTTGGCTGGACTACCTGAAGAATTCAAACCTCTTGTAATGTCACTTGAGCACTCCAGCATGAAAATCACTACGGAAACAGTGATGGCAGCGCTTCTGAAGGAAAGTGAACGGAAGAAGACAACTACGAAGACAATGGACTCGGCGCTTATTAGCAAGAAGGATATAATATGTCACTTTTGCAAACGGAAAGGCCACTTTAAGTGGCAGTGTAAGCAGCGCAAGTCTAAAGACAGTAAGGGCAATGTAAATTCTACCCAGGATAGTTCTAGTAAGGGTACTGCAGGTAATGTGTCGCTATTATTACAAAAGGATTTTGTTACTCTTTTATCGACAACCACAGAACCTATGAAATGGGTTATAGATTCCGGAGCAACCTCACATATGACGTCGCAAAAACATATTTTGGAAAATGTTAGTGCAGGCAGTTCAAAGTATATCACTACTGCTAACAATGACAAAATTGTTTCAAAATTAAAAGGTGATGTTTTTGCCATGGGGCGTAAAATTAAATTTGAGGATGTGTTGTTGCTGCCGGATCTAATTACTAACTTGCTATCGGTAAGTAAGATTTGTCATAATGGTTGCATTGTTGTGTTTGATGTTAATTGTTGTCAGGTTTTTATGAAAAATGATGTAACCATAGCTGGTAAACCATTGTTAACAGCACCACTTAAACAGGGTTTATATATTTTAGATCCGAAAGAGGCAGCGCTGGTTCTCACGACTCCTTCAGATACTTCAAGTGCTCCAAGTGCGTATGACTTATGGCATAGGAGATTAGGTCACTTAAGTGGACCACTTATGGTCAAGTTGAAAGGCATGGTGAATGGTCTTTCGTTTGGAGAAGTGAACAAGGAACCATGTGTGGCGTGTTGTCAGGGTAAGCAGTGTGTAAAGAAGTTTCCAAGGCGGAAACACAGTAAAAGGGCTAAGGGATTACTGGAACTAGTGCATTCTGATTTAGCCGGCCCTATGGAAGTGGAATCATGGGGTGGAAACAGATACTATCTGATTTTCGTGGATGACTATAGTCGAAAAACATTTGGCTATGTTTTGAAATCCAAAACCCAAGTCTTTGATAAATTTAAAGAATTTAAGGCGCTAGTTGAGAACCAAACCGGTAAGAAAATTAAGAAATTGCGTAGCGATAACGGAACAGAATATACCAGCAATGATTTTCAAAATTATTTGAAGATTAATGGAATAGTCCACCAGACATCAGTGCCGCACACGCCACAACAAAATGGGGTATCTGAGCGCACTATTCGCACTATTGTTGAGAAGGCGAGATGTATGGTGCATGAAGCTGGATTAAATAAAAAATTCTGGGGTGAAGCCGTTGGATGTGCCGTTTATTTGAAAAATAGATCTCCGACACTGGCTCTTGCGGATAAAGTTCCGGAGGAAGTGTTCACTGGAGAGAAAGTTGATCTTTCACACTTGAAGACTTTCGGATGTAAAGCTCATGTGCTGGTGAAAGATCATAGCCGGAGAAAGTTTGATTCCAAGACTGCTGAAATGATAATGACAGGATATTGTGAGAATCAGAAGGCATATAGGTTCATAAACATGAACAACACAAAGCGGGTAATTTTCGCTCGAGACGCAACATTTATAGAAAGGAATGTTGAGCCAAACAGAGTGGCTCAGCCAGGTGTTCCTGAATTGACGAATACAAATGTTCAGCCAGTGGAAACTCCGTCTACTGTGGTGGTTCCGATTACTGATCAAGATATTCGTGAAGGAATTGTTATTACTGAGAGCAGTGTTGCAAATGTTCCCACGTGGACTGCTCCTAGTCCAGTTAATAGCTTTCATGAAGTACGTGATGAAAATGAGATGATTGAAGAGGTGGTCACTCCCGAAGAGGCAAATCCGTTGTCAAGCCCGGAAGAAGATTTTTACGATGCCTCTGATTCTGGTTCGGATGAAAACGTTCGTGAACTAGAGATTCCAGAACGAAGATATCCTCTTAGGAATAGGCGTCCTAAACGTGATGAGGACATGGTCTATAATTTTCATGTAGTTGGTGATCCTGTATCTCTTAAAGATGCTATGCAACGCTCGGACAAAAATTTGTGGTTGCAAGCTATGAAGGATGAATATGATTCCCTTAAGGCGAATTCTACCTGGGAATTAGTTGATCGACCAAAAGAAGTCAATGTGGTAAAATCAAAGTGGGTATTTAAACTCAAGACTGGCGGAGATGGTAGCGTACAGCGTTATAAGGCGAGATTGGTAGCTAAAGGCTACTCCCAGAAACCAGGAGAAGATTATTTTGAAACCTTTGCTCCTGTGGTGAGAATGTCTTCAATCCGTCTTCTGGTAGCACTTGCAGCTGAAAAGGATCTGCAGATACATCACATTGATGTGACCACGGCTTTCTTAAATGGTGAGCTTCAGGAAAATTTATATATGGAGCAACCAGAATGTTTTATTGAGGATGAACGCAAAGTTTGCAAGTTAAAGAAAGCAATATATGGTCTGAAACAAGCAGCTCGTTGTTGGAACGAGAAAATCCATGGGCATATTATGAAAATGGACTTTATTCGATCAAAATATGATCCATGCGTTTATACAAAGAAAACTGAAGATGTTTTCTTAGCTATTGCGCTTTATGTCGATGATTTTTATATCTTTACAAATAAAATCGTCGAGGCGGAGAAAGTAAAGCGTCATATTGCAAGTAATTTCAAGATAAAAGACCTTGGAGAAGCCAGAGAATGTTTAGGGGTCCGAATTTTCAGAGATCAGAAAAGAAGTGAAATTATTCTTTCTCAAAGATCCTATATTGAAAAGATCTTGGAAAGATACGGAATGCAAGACTGCAAACCAGTGAGTACACCAGTTGAAACTAACGTTCACTTGAAGCCAGGAGAGAGGAATGAGAACGTTGAATATCAGGAGATTATAGGTTCTCTTATGTATTTGGCATGTAGTACCAGACCAGACATTTCGTTTGCGGTTACAATGCTGAGTCAATTTAATAATTTTAACAATTCAGCTCACATGGCAGCACTGAAACGTGTGCTTAGGTATCTGAAGGGGACGATTGATTTATCGCTTTGTTATAAGAAGTGCGACAAATCTTTGGTTGCTTATGCTGATGCTGATTGGGGAAATGGGCCTGATGGTCGTTCTTTTACAGGGTATTTCCTTATGTTTGGTGGTGCTGCTGTAGCTTGGCAAGCTCGCAAACAGCGATGCGTAGCATTGAGTACTGCCGAGGCAGAATACATTGCTCTTTGTGAGGCTGCTAAAGAAGTTGTAAATATGAAAGGTTTATATGCTGAACTAACTAATCGGACAGAGACTGTGATTGTGTTTAGTGATAGTCAAAGTGCTAGTATGTTAGTGTATAGTCCTGCTATCGGCAAAAGGTCTAAGCATATAAATATAAAATATCATTTTGTTAGAGAGTTAGCTGATAGTGAGGTGATCAGGATCAATTATTGTCAGACTGATGTAATGCCTGCAGATATGCTAACTAAAGCAACAGTGCGTCTGAAACATATGTTCTGTAGCAGACATATGGGATTAAGTGGGGGTGTTGTCCATGAAGGATAATCCACTATGTCAGTAAGACCATAGAGGGTTTATGGTAGGTTCAGGTGCTTAGCAACATTCCTAACAATGGTTGTCAATATCTAATAAAAGTTGTGTTCTGTTCACTATATATATATTCCACTGTGTTATCATTATACTTTAACTCCCAACAGGTTCCCATACTTGAAACTAAAACTAAAAATATTTTTTTTCATCAAACCCATACGTGTGGGGTATCTATGGATAGGTCTTCAAAAATGATATTGAGGTTTCTAATATCATTTTTTTCTAAACTGAATAGTTTGCGCGAGAGACTCTTCCAAAGTGGTAAAATGTGTCCCCCCCCCCCTGTAACTTCTAAAATAAGAGAATGATAAAACTTAAAAAAATACATGATGTACATTACCATGTAAACTACCAGCGAAAATTGGTTTTTGGGCAATGGTGGTTGGAACTGTATTAGGCTGTATAGCCTAATATGGAATAAAATCTTTTTGTACCTATCTCTATAGATACAAACAGCTGTGTTTTAAATAAAATCTTTTTGTACCTATCTCTATAGATACAAACAGCTGTGTTTTAAATAAAATCTTTTTGTACCTATCTCTATAGATACAAACAGCTGTGTTTTAAATAAAATCTTTTTGTACCTATCTCTATAGATACAAACAGCTGTGTTTTAAATAAAATCTTTTTGGATTTGATTTTTTAAAACGTTGAAACGTCAAAATAGCGGCCGACAAAACATTGCGAGTTTTTGGCGGGATTTTTTCGAGTGAAGTTCAGCGGCTGTTAATATTATTTGCAAATTGATTCCTAGTGGCTATTGTGCAATAAAATTGGTGTAGTTTTGTGTCTCAACTGTCTATGCAACTGGACAATATGTGAAATCATTGTCAGAAGCGATCTCAGGATAGTGGAGCGGAGAATTTTATTGTAGTATTGACTACCTCCGCAAAGCTTACTAGGAAGGCTGACTCGATACAATTTGCTGCCAAATACTCCAAAAACCATTAGAATCTGTTACACCCGTATTCTTATGCATACTAAAGAATGTTAAAATTGCACTGAAGACGAGGCGGTATGGTCCAAGACCTTAGCCTGCCCGAGAAGGGAGAAAAAAATAAAAAAAAACATTGCCGGCCTGTTAGAGCGGCCAGCAAAACTGCCGGCCGCTCCTAGAAACAGAACGGCAAGGTCGACTTTGCTCAAACAAGGTTGTCAAAATAATGACCACATTACATGCATTTTTGAGTAAAGTAAAGTAAACGTTTATTTGCATAGATTGTAGGTACAGTAAATAAGATGTGACAACAATAACTCACTTTGCGCTCGATGCAACAATCTACTCTTTATTCCTTTTCGTTGTCCAGGTGAACTAAAGAACCCGTCCCGCAGCATTCCCTTCGGCACCCTGGCAGCCCTGCTGTTCACGTGCGTGTCGTACTTGGCGCTGAGTGTGCTGACGGCGGCCACCTGTGCGCGCGAGCTGCTCGTCAACAACTACGTGTACCTGCTGCCCATCAATGTGTGGCCGCCTTTTATTGCCGTCGGTAAGGAATTATATATTAAATTTGTTGACTATTTTTTAGTGGCCCATGAAGGCCTCCCATAGTGGCACACGATGACCTGCAGTATTTATTTAATACTTCATGCACACAAACGCGTACAGAGGAGGTCTTAATGCCTTAGGCATTTTCTACTAATCGACCTTTGGGTGATGCAGATGAAAATAGTGGTAGCTGCCGTATGGTTAGCTAAACGAATCAGGTTTATTTAAATATACATATAAACTGCTTTCCCTAGAAGCACATGATGGCCTCCTTTAGGAGCTCATGATCTTCTGCAGTGACATATGACGCCCATGACAGCGTCTCAAAGTGGCTAATGATGGTTTTGCCATATTGGCCCATGGTGGAACCTCCTGTGACCTATGTTATCCCGTTGAGAACAAAAGACGTTGGCTAAGTAAATAGTTCCGATAACACCCTTTGTGAATTGTTAGATAATAATAATTAACCTTATTTATTTTAATTACAGGCATGCTGATGGCTACGTTCTCTGCTGGGTTATCGAATTTAATTGGTGCTTCAAGAGTACTGGAAGCGTTAGCGAAGGATAATATTTATGGTAAGTATCACTGATTGCATGCACATAGGATATATTCGAACGTTAAAATCGTTGTCCTTAGAAATCCATATAAGTTAAATCTTTTCGGCTTATCATAAAATTTCTTAAAAGACTGCCTAAAATACTTGACTTGATGCAAAGTAATTGCAGAGTAATTGCAAACACAGTGTTTATGCTCATTTCCATTCGTTTCGCTTTCAAGCAAAAAATAAATGTAGCAGTTAAGTGTGCTAGTCAAGTAGGTCAAGCTTAGGTCTAAACGGCCACTATGGCTTGAGAGACGGTTCTAACTAGCTGTTGCCCGCGACTTCGTCTGCGAAGCATTAGTAATTCGAATAGCTTATTTTTTATATCGCGGCGTAATATTGTAGGTTTTCCATACAAACTTCTACCCCTTTTTTCACCACCTTAAGTATGATTGCCGGGATAAAAACTATCCTATGTCCTGACCAGGGTCTCAAAATATCTCCGAACCAAATTGCATCTAAATCGGTTCGGCGGTTTAAGCGTGAAAAGGTAGACAGAGAGACAGACAGAGTTACTTTCATATTTATAATATTAACTACGCCCGCGACTTCGTTCGTGTGATGGCAACCAAAAATAAGCTGTTTTTAAACCAAATAAAAATGTGGTTTCGTAAAGTTCTACGGTTTATAGGTTTGGGACGATTCGTTATTTGACTTAAAGAATAATACATTTTAGGTTACCGCTACAAAGTAAAATCCGCCCCTTAAAACTTAATATACACTTTTCCTCTTTTTGTTTATGTTAGTTAGATTGCTCAGTAAGATGCCTCAAAAAAACTAACATCACAAGTTAATTTTGATTATTTAATTTTCTCCACGGAATGAGATTGTTCATACAAACAAATTTCGCCCTTTTCACCCCCTTAAATGTTGACAGTTCAGTGGCGACTGCGAACCGGCAAACGCAAATTAGGAAGTCCGACATAGTCAAGGCTGCGGGAGTCCGGTGGATGCGAAACGCACAGGACCAATCAGTATTGTGGCGCTTGGGGAAGGCCTATGTCTAGCAGTGGACGTTTTTTGGCTGAAATAATGATCCCTACATCAAAAACGAAAGCTTGTCCAGTATGATTCTTAACAAACTTTAACACCCACTTAATCTTATTTTGGAGAGTAGTTTCGAAAAAATATAATGACAACCTTTTATTGTTTACTTAGGTTGGTATTTATGTCAACTATCAACTATACCCAAGACATAAAATTCTTTAACAAAACTTTGACACCTGTTAAATCGTATTTTGGAGGAAGTTTCGAAAATCTAATAATATCAACCTTAATTGTTTGTTTAGGTTGGTATTTATGTCAAGTATCAAGTTTCTTAAAACAACTTTTATTGCTTAATTAGTTTGGTATTTATGCCAACCTTCAAGTTTATTAACCCAAGTAATAAGATTATTCAAAAAAACTTTAACACCCCTAAAAAATTTTGTGGGGGTAGTTCCGAAAATCTAATAATAACAACCTTTATTATTTGTTTAAGTTAGTATTGGTGCAATGTTTCAAGTTTAATAACCCTTGAAATCAAATTCTTCGATACAAAATTCAACACCCCCTAAATCGACTTGAGGGGGTAGTTTAAATTCGGGTGGACCAAAAATCACTTTAGTATGAAAACGAATACTGCGTAAATTACGCGACACAACACAAAAAAACTAATACAGCGTAAATTACGCGTCACTAAAATGTCACTCACAACCTGAGACAAACGGTCCAGTTTGGTAGTTCCAAATCGATGTAGAGGTCCCCGTCTTAGTGCCATTTGATTCTTCAAAGAAACTTTGACAGCCCTAAATCGTCTTCTGGCGGTAATTCCGAAAGACTAATGATGCCAACCTTTATTATTTTGCCAAAGGAATAAGATTTTTCATACAAATTAATGTCTCCCTTTTAACCCCCTAAAAAGTTGAATTTCCAAAAATCCCTCCTAAGTGCTCCCCTACATCATAAAAAAAAAGCTAAGTGCAGTAAAAGTAATCAAAAATCTTAACGACCCCGTAATCGTATTTTAATTGTAGTTCCGAAAAACTAATAATGAAAACCTTTATTGTTTATTTAGGTTGGTAATTATGTCAAGTTTCATGTTTATTGACCCAAAAAATCAGATTCTTCAAAAAAATAACATCCCCAAAATCATTTTCATTTTATTGTTAATTTGGATTGGTATTTATGTTAAGTTTCAAGTTTATTAACAGAAGTAATAAGATTCTTCAAAAAAACTTTAACACCCCTAAATCGTCTTTTGGGGGTAGTTTCAAAAAATAATAAGAGCAACCTTTATTATTCATTTAGGTTAGTATTTGTGGCAAGTTTCAAGTTTATTGACCCAAGAAATCAGATTTTTCAAAAACACTGTAATACCTCCTAAATCGTCTTTTGGGGGTAGTTGCAAAAAACTAATAATGACAACCTTTTTTGGTTTTGTAGGATGGTATTTATGTCAAGTTTGATGTGTATTCACCCAAGAAATCAGATTCTTTTCAAAAATTAAAATCCCCTAAATCAACTTTTGGGGGAAGTTTCGAAAAACTAACAATGAAAGCCTTTATTGTTTATTTAGATTGGTATTTATGTCAAATTTCAAGTTTATTAACTGAAGTAATAAGATTCTTCAAAAATACTTTAACACCCCTAAATCGTCTTATGGGGGTAGTTTAAAAAAATAATAATAGCTACCTTTATTATTCATTTAGGATGGTATTTGAGGCAAGTTTCAAGTTTATTGACCCCAGAAATCAGATTTTTCCATACAAACTACAACACCCCCTAAATTATCATTTGGGGGTAGTTTCGAAAAACTAATAATGTCAATCTTTATCATTTACTTAGAATACTATTTGTGCTAAATTTCAAGAATGTTGGTCGAAAGAATTAGATTTTTCATACAAACTTTCAACCCCCTTAGGGGTGGAATTTCCAAAAACCCTTTCTTAGTGCACACTTACGTCACTTGAGGAACCTTTCTGCCAAATTTCATGCTTCTAGGCTTAGCAGTTTTGGCTGTGCGTTGATTGATCAGTCAGTCAGTCAGTCACCTTTCGCTTTTATAGATATAGATAAGCTATTTATTCGACAATAGTCGTCCCCCGCGGCTTGGCTCCCGTCAACTGGCTACCTATCTATAGGTCTACCAGAATCTCATGGCAAAAGGGGAAATAAAAATTTGTTGTATGCAATACTGGGGAAATTGGATCAAACGATCTTGATACTGTTTAATTTTTATTTGTCTTTAGTATTAATGAACATGAGGTACCTATATTATAGTAGTCACAACGGATCTTTGTGTCTTTGAACTTGGTCCTGCCAACCATTGCGTAAGAAACAGTTTGTCATCGAGTATACTGCATAGAGTAAGCGAGATAGGACGATGACAAAAAAGACAAAAGATATTTATTTCAACTGGGCCACCAAGCGGCACTTTTGAATGTCACAATTTAAATTTACATGGAATAAAAGTTGATTCTACCGTGCATTCGGAAAGTAGCTTGTTATGGAGAAGAATGCACAAGAAACTCCGTAAGCTTATGTGACATACATAAGCGAGTGAAAGAGACAGTTATACAGTGCTATCTTCACCTTCAACATTGACACAAAAATAGCTACTGCGCGGGGTCTTGCAACCAATTCAGAGACACAAAGATCCACTGTGAGTATTATAGGTATGTGTATGAATAATGTTGTTATACATCGTGTTCTTAACATAGGAAAAATAAATCAATTGAATATTAATTTATGTACTAATTTATTATTAAGCATTTAAATCATACTAATAACTTAAAACCTCATTCAGAACTAGAAAACTAGAATACGATTCCATGAACTCCACTGGCATTTCAAAAACTTGTATCTTTGTAGTTTTATGTCATCTCTCTCCATCAAAATAGTTCTTTTCCATTGGCATTTAACATATTCAAAACCAATCTCTTTATGTATAAAGCCTGTAAAAATAAAAAAATGTATCATGTTACTTAAAGTCATTCATCATCATCAGTATATTTTTTTTTATGTAAGTTTTATGGCCTGGTTGCTAGGAACTGTTAGCCACGTCTTTGGAAAGAGTTTTGGATCTTATACGTGGGACACTCAGAAAGTTTTGCGAAACTAAAAAAAATTGTTCTATACGTACATATATTTTTATTAAATCTTTTCAAAGTACTTTCCACCAGCCTCTATACAAAGATTCATGCGCCTAAACCAGTTTTCAAAACACTTTTTCCAGTCCGCCGCAGACACCTCGTTTACAGCCTGCTCGAACGCAGCCAGCGCATCTTCCGGCGACGAAAATTGTATCCCTTTGAGCTGATTTTTTATTTTTGGGAATAAAAAGAAGTCACACGGTGCTAGATCAGGGCTGTAAGGAGGGTGACCCAGGAGTTTGACTGGCGTGCTGTCCAGGAAGTCCCTCGTTTTGAGTGCGGTGTGCGCAGGTGCATTGTCGTGGTGGAGCAGTAGCCCGCGGAGCCCTGTGTTTGGTCGCTTGTTGCTTATAACAGAGAAAACTTCTGGCAAACATTTGGTAGTATACCATTCGGCATTAATGCTTCTTTGATCCCGTAAGGGAATTGATACCAAGTGGCCAGTCAAATTAAAAAAGCTAGCGATCAAAATCTTACCCCCGCTTCTAGATCGCTTCACTTTGGTAGGCGTTGGCTCATTTTGAAACACCCAAACAGTCGACTGGCGCTTGGTTTCTGGGTCGTATTGATAAATCCAGGACTCATCACCTGTAACGATGTCGTAAACACGCCGAGACGAGCCTGCTTCAAATTTGTTAAGCATATCACGGCACCATTCCACCCGGGCCTGCTTCTGAGCATCGGTGAGGTTGTGCGGCACCCAGCGTGATACTATCCTCCTCACGCGAAGATGGCTGTGTAGAATCTCGTGAACGCTTCCCGATCCAATCTTCAATATGTATTGAATCTCCTGATATGTAATTCGCCTATTGTCTTGGATTAAATTTTTCACTGCTAGCACGTTTTCTTCGGTAACAGCCGTCAAAGGGCGACCGCTTCTTTCGTCATCCCCCAAAGTTGGTCGACCGCGCTTGAATTCGTTATACCAACGATACACGGTTGCCTTGGAAGGGCCTTCATCCATGAATGCCATTTGAAGTCTATCGTACGATTCATCCGGTTTCAGGCGACACTTGAAATCGTATAAAATCATAGCTCTAAAATGTTCCCGGCGCAGATCCATATTTCAGTGAGACACAATACTTTGAATTAACTCGCAAAAAATGTGGAGGGAAATTTTGAAATTGGAACTTACTTATTTTTACTTATAAATAATCATATTTTCGAAAAACATTATAACTGGCCAGTCTCCCATATATAAAAACTTTTTTTCGCAATACTTTCTGAGGGGCCTGGTATTTATTCTTTAGTATGCATTAGAATGCGGATGTAACAGATTCTAATGTTTTTTGGAGTATTTGGCAGCAAATTGTATCGAGTCAGTCTTCCCAGTAAGCTTTGCAGAGGCAGTCAATACTACAATAAAATACACCGCTCCACTATCCCGAGATCGCTTTTGTCAATGATTTTACAAATTGTCCAGTTGCGGAGACAGTTGAGACACAAAACTACACCAATAATATATCACAATATCCACTGGGAATCAATTTGCAAATAATATTAACAGCCACTGAACTTCACTCGACAAAATCCCGCCAAAAACTCCCGTTTATATACACGTCCCACTGCAGGGCGCAGATTATTACTTAATATTTTTCTTACGTCAAAGATTCTCAATCTCCGTTAAAATCAATATCTTGTCGAAGAATTAGTAACAGTTACATTACTGTTGCCATTTCCTTCCGGCCATCATTCGATGTGCCCTGACCTACGATTTACCATATAATAGTAATGGAAAGAAATTAAAATTAAGTACGAAAAATATAAATTAAACTAAAAGTATCAAAACAAGTCAGTCCAACTTACCGGTCCACTCTACGACGCACTTTAAAATCAAAGATTGAGTTTGATTTACGCCTTCTTCTTCCCTTATTTTATGATACACATTGAAAACAATATGTCTCGCATGAGATCGAAGTGGGTTTTTCGACATTTTCACAAAAATAACAAACTTTCAAGATAATATCAAAAAATTTCAGCAGCGGTTGACACATCAAGTACTTTGATTCGACAGGTGACAATTGACATTGCCATATGAAAATCACAATTAAAAAAAAATAAAAAATGCCATGAGATTCTGGTACACCTATACCTACCCTACTTACATACCTACCTACTCTACCTAGCTACCTATCTTCCCTACCTACATTCCCTAAATACCCTACCTACCCGAAAGTCGGTTAAAAATAACGCTGAGCTGGGCCATACCTCAAGGGTAACTTGATCAACTTTTAACTTAGCACTTCTGTCTCCCATTTGTACCCCCAGGTTTCCTCCTCAGCCCCATGGTGTCCCGCTCGGGCAACCCGGTGGTAGCTGTCCTCACATCCTGGCTGCTGGTACAAGTGGGCATCATGGCGGACTCGCTGAACGCCATCGCTCAGGTCAACTCCGTGCTCTTCATGACCAGTTACTTCGCCATCAATCTGGCGTGTCTGGGCCTGGATCTGGCTTCGGCACCTAATTTCAGGTAAGTTTATTTAGATTGTCTAGGTCGTACAAGTTCTGGCAGGGACTAGTGTATGGTATACGTTTATTTTCTTTATTATCTACTAGCTGTGCCCGCGGCTTCGCTCCCGCCAACGACCACACTACTAACCTACCTGCACAGAATATTGTATTCTCTAAGGAGAAGAATATTGACTTCCGGCCAAGTGCGATTCGGACTCGCGCAAGAAGGGTTCCGTACTTGGTAAATTTCGGTTTACGATTTATGACTTATTAAAAGAAAACTACTTACTAGATCTCGTTCAAACCAATGTTCGGTGGAAGTTTACTTGGTAATGTACATCATATATTTTTTTTAGGTTTATCATTCTCTTATTTTAGAAGTTACAGAGGGGGGGGACACACATTTTACCACTGTGCTTTGGAAATGTCTCTCGCGCAAACTATTCAGTTTAGAAAAAAAAAATATTAGAAGCCTCAATATCATTTTTGAAGACCTATATATATCTATAGATACCCCACATGTATGGGTTTGATGGATAATTTTTTTTTTTCGTTTCAGTTTCAAGTATAGGAAACTTCGGAATTTATTGTATTTTTCTATTTTTGTGTGAAAATCTTAATGCGGTTCAAAGAATACATCTACTTACCAAGTTTCAACAGCAAAGTTCTTATAGTTTCGGGAAAAAGTGGATGTGACATACAGACGGACAGACAGACAAACATGACGAATCTATAAGGGTTCTGTTTTTTGCCATTTGGCTACGGAACCCTAAAAAGTAAAGACAGTTTTGCTGCGTGCCATCTAGTAGCACTCCAGAATACCACACCCAAACGAAAACATAAAAAATACACCTATCGAACCGAAACGAAAACATAAATATAGCTGGGACTCGAAACTGGAACCTTGTCAAGTCACTTGTGAAAGTCACCACGTTTATCATTAGGCTATCCAGATGGGCAGTAGAATGAATAGAATAGAATAGAAATATATTTATTCGACACAGGCACAACACAACAGCAACAAACATGAAGTAAATGACAAAAAAGAAATGCAAAGACAAATTGCGCTGAGCGTGCCCATACCGAAAGGGTTACCAACTCAGCATTTGCTGGGCGTCAGACATCCAGCGCTGGTTTTCAGTTGGCACCCCGCAGCGACACACGGACGTGGGCAACAAAATAAAATAAAAAAATAAAAAATATAATTTATACATATTTGACTTAGGTGATACAATAGGATGTGTATAAAGTGTAAATAAATAATGTACAATGAAATAATAGAAGAATAAGTGTATTGTGAACTACAATGTGTGTGTGTGTGTGTGTGTGTGGGTTGCAGCGAAAAAGAAAACAAAATCATAAATAAAAATCATTCACAAATACCCTACCAACCTACCACAAAGAACAAAAATAAGTCACCAGCATGGTGCTCAAAGCCTACTAGTAGTAAGTCACATTATCTCCTTCTTTAATCACCGTCAAGGCCTCCACACCAAATATTACTGCTTCCACACCAAGTAGGTAATTTAAAAAGGCCAGGAAACAAAAATGAAAATGCGAACAAAAATGAAAATGCGACGTAGTAAGTACGAAAGTAGCGACGGCAAATTTACGAACCACATTGCACACACGTCATCGTCATCATTGGCATTAGTAGTATGATTAGATACCTAGAACCTGTCGGCAGTGCCACAGGACGTGGTCCGGAGTTTCGTCCGCAAGCCCACAATAGCATAAAACTATGTCGCATAGCAACATTTTATGAAGGCGGCTTCTAAAACTCCCATGTCTTGTATGCCTTTGATAACAGAATTAGTGCTGGACGTTGCGTACGGAGCAGCATACTACGCACTGCGTAATTCTCAACACTTCGCCACAATACGGCCGCAGCATATGTCAATATCGTCACATAAGTCCCTGAAAACAGGACTTTTTGCGCTCTGTACCATACGCCCCAGGAAGGAGCGAATATTTGTATTATAGTATTTTTCCACGTTTTCACAGTTTCATTGTACCAAAATGTGTTACAAAACAAATAAAAAAAACCGATCAAGTGCGAGTCGAACTCGTGCACCGAGGGTTCCCTGCCTACCCATTTTACCGCCATAACAAAATTGGCATAATTTTTATTGTTGGCTAAGTTATAAAGATATGGGCAAATTTAGATTTTCGTGCAAACTTAAGTACCAAAATTTACCTTAATTTTAAATTTTAAATTTCAGAATTTTTCCTTTATTTGTGCTGTAACCTTTTTTCCAAATTTCGTGATTTTAAGTCAACGGGAAGTACCATATAGGTTTTAGACCCAAAACCTATAGGGTACTTCCGGTTGACCTAGAATGGTCAATTTTGGTTAAAAGTAATGTCTAAGATATAAATGTATTAGGACATCTTTCCTTGGATACATTAAGTGCAAAAACAAAATAAAATAGTAAAACTATGATATGCTACGATATAAGCAGGAATCACCCGCGATGATGAGGCGTTCCAGTATCTTTTATTAATATCGGGAGAAGGGTAACCGGTCTATACACCTTCGGATCCGTGAGTGGCCGATCATTGCCCTTTGGCAAGGCGACCAACCTACTTACTTTCCAGATGTCGGGGAATACCCTCTCACCAATGCACGCGGTACACCGCGTGCATTGGTACATAAGTAGCATTTCCGCCCCGCTAACTCTCCACACGTGCTTGATGATCCTGGCAGTAAGCACGTCCAGGCCCGGGGCTGTGTTTGGCAAATCCATGACGATGCGGTCGAGTGGGTCGGAATCCTGTCCCGTGAGGGAGCATGCTGCTGCTATTCTGACCTTCAGGTTGTAAATTGTGTCCTTACCGGGGTCATCATCTGGGCATAAGGTGGCGAGGAGGCCCGCTACGGTATCCTCTGCCGTCGTGGAATTATCCTCCAACAGACAGATACCGTGCATTACGCTCGCGGGGGCCCCACTGTGCCAGACGCGGCCCTGTACGCCAACCCCCCATCATCGTTTCCAGACTCCGCGATGCCGCGGCAATAGGCCAACTCTGCTTCTCTCATAGCGATCTTGTAGGTACTCCTAACCGCACGCAGGGTCTTGATCTTTTCCTCCTCCCTGATATTCTTAGATTCCTGAGCGAATTTTGCCAAGCTGACCGCGCCGATATTAATCCCGGCATTAGTCCCTCAGGGGTCGGTACTCTCAACAACATTATTCTTGCTGCATTTAAACGATCTGCTAAAAACCTTTGAGGGTAAGTGGAACAGGGTGTAAAGTCCCACAAACCTCCATAGAAAAGGGAGGATCCTCCGACCAGACGGTTGTTGTGTCTGGTCCGGGCAACTGCCCAACGGTTGTTGACGGACTGTTGTATGTGTTCTAATCGCGCCGAAAACTTTACTTGCGCGATGCAGGATTTGTGTGACGTCATGTCATTAGTTCGTAAGTGGCGGCGTTGGTGCCGCTACAAACCTTTGGGTATGCAAACGTCAGCACTGTTGCTGAGATGTACTTTTCCAGCGCACGGGCTACTGGGGCTCAGGTCCGTTCTCTCCGTGAGGCTATGGTGGAGCGCTTGAACCTGTCCATGAAGGCAGTCGCCGAATGAGGCGATTCTAATCTGGTCAGGTTCAATGCTGCTAAAACCCAGGCATGTCTCTTTTCCTCTAAAAAGATCCAATTTCAGTCGGCTCCATCTGCCGAGGTATAACCGTGTTGATAACGGACCATCTTGAGCTTTTTGGCTTAACGTTGATATTGACCCTCAATTTTGGACCATACATTGAAGCAAAGGCTCAGTTGGCTGCCAAAAAGTTGAGGTTCCTTGCAAAGGTGAGACGGTACTTCAAGCCAGAACAGCTGCTCAAGTAGGTACAGTTGGAGTGCTGTTCTCCTCTATGGGATATATCTGCCCAATATCAACTTGATGCACTTAAGTCGCTCGAAAAACGAAGAAGCTCATCGGCAATGGGGCACTGATCGAGTCAAAGATTGAGAGCCTTGAACATCGAAGCTGAGTTGCCAGCTTGTCAGTTTTATTTGAGATGGGTTCGCTCTTGACTCTAGTCTAGGTCAGAAGTGACAGAGACAGAGTCGACGGAGTGAGCTTACCCAGAAAAAGCCTGTTCACTCTAACTTTGAAGAGATTCGGGTTGTATGCGTTCGGAAACACAGACGCAGGTAGCGAGTTCCATTCATTAGCTGTGCGCATTATGATGGATGTTTGAAAACGCTTGGTGCTAATTGGTGGTGTGCGTGCGAGTTATTGGTTACATTTCGGGGAGTGTACAATAGAATTTTATTATTTAATGCCGCCTAGCCCGTTCCTTCATCGGACTACACGACGTACGGCGATACGCCCTGCGGTCCAAGGTGGACATCCCATCCATATGGACTACACGTTTTGCAAACACTTTCATTGTGCGTACAGCTAAGGGGCAGAATTCCCTGCCGGAGTCTTAGCTACAATATAACCTAGGAGTATTTAAATCACGTGTAAATAGGTCACTTCTAGGCAAGCGTGCTTCACCGTCGACCATATCATCGCTTACCATTAGGTAAGATAGTGGTCAAGCTATCAATAATAAAAAACCGGCCAAGTGCGAGTTAGACTCGCGCACGAAGGGTTCCGTACCATTATCGCAAAAAACGGCACAAAATCACGTTTTTTGTATGGGAGCCCCCATTAAATATTAATTCTATAATTTTTATATTTGTTGTTAAAGCGGCAACAGAAATACATCATCTGTGAAAATTTCAACTGTCTAGCTATTACGGTTCATGAGATACAGCCTGGTGACAGACAGACAGACAGACAGACGGACCGCGGAGTCTTAGTAATAGAGTCCCGTTTTTACCCTTTGGGTACGGAACCCTAAAAAGACACAAAGATTTATGTCATCGCATTTCGAATGATTTCGAGTTTCTTGACATAACCTCGATAGTTATTTGTTTTAGAAATGTATCTAAAACCATATGCAATCTCTCTTCTTCGTCGGAACATTCTTGGCAGAGTGGTCGTGGTCATCATGTTGCAGTCAGACTTTGCAATCTATCAATGTAGTTATGTCTCGAGCTAGTGTACAAGTTCGGGACATAGATGTCACTGTTTAGGGCAACGTGTATAATTTGATTTTGAGAAGAATGGATGAATTTTGTGAAGGATGAAAGTCAAGAAAGGGAGAACGGTTGCGCCGACACCAAATAACTTTGGGTCTGCGGCACGACAATGATAACGAGTTTACATAGGAATACTTACAGGGCGTGATGTCATACTTTTTATGTAATTTTTCAGGCCGTCTTTCAAGCACTTTTCATGGGTAACATCTCTAGCAGGGCTGCTAGGCTGCGCGGCGCTCATGTTCGGGCTGCGCGCGCTGTACTCGCTGGGCGCGGCGCTGGCGTGCGGCTCGCTGGTGGTGGCGCTGCATCTGCTGTCGCCCGCCGCCGCCGACCCCAAGTGGGGCTCGCTTAGTCAGGCGCTCATATTCCACCAGGTGAGGAAAATGGTGACAGAACCATGAATCATGATCGATGGGCAAAGAAGTGTGCGTCTGTTATAAGTGTGCTTGCAAAGAAGTCGGCTTAGCAAGTAGAAGTGAGATTATCTAGAATCTAGATCATCTCACTTCTACTTGCTTCTATATAGATTCTAGATGCATGCCGCGATTAAAGTTTGAGGTGGCGCAGAAAAAAGAGTCAATTTGGGAAGTATGAGATTGGTAGAGGGGATTTACAGGCGAATAAAAGTGAGCTACTTAAATTTTACTTTATACTAGTCCGGTTTTGATACAGTTTGTGCGCCGCGTCATGTACATAATATATAATAATATGCTCTCTAAAAAGTTTAAAATAAAAAGCAAAATTTTAAATTAAAAAAACCCTCAACTGTTAAAAAGTAATTGAAAAAGGATAAAATAATTTAAAAACCCCTGACTTACAAAATAAAAGTAACGCGAGATAATAAACATAAAAAGATTTAATAAGTACAGTTGATCTCTCGCGGAGTCAGTTGTGTAGGTATGTAAATAATAGTGTATCAGTTTCATAGCATTGCCCTACGTACCTGTTTGGTTCTCGATGATGTTGAAGTTGATGATGATACTTATTTTTATTTATGATGAAATTTAAAATAGTGATTGGAGCCCCCGACGGATATTCCTGGGTTTTTATTAATTTCATCGGTAGTTGAATATGTTCTTGCCACATATACTATTATCGAGTACCAAACAGATAGGTACGTTGGAAAAATCTATGAAAACTGATACACTATTGTTTACATATATGACCGACTCCACGAGAGATTAGAATTAATTATAATAATAATAATAATTAGAATTCATTATGGCTGATTTAGTTACATTGTTATTTTTTTTTTTAAGTTTTAGGAATAATTAAAAGATTATTCCTGGATCTTTTGAAACGTTTTTGTGTGCAATAAAGAATTATTTAAAACGCTAATTATGTTTTTTTTAAATAATATTTAAACAATTTCAAGAAGACACAGAGTCATAAACCGACATAATACCTAATTTTTTTTATAGTCTATAGGCTCGCGTTTGACCACTATCCCGTCTGATGTTAAGCGATGATGAGGTCGACGATGAGTCACGCTTGCCTAGAAGTAACCTATTCACTCTTGACTTAAAGACCCCAGACTCCGGAAGTGAGTTCCACTCCTTAGCTAATTACTATCTTAATATGTCCAGGTCCGCAAGTACCTGCTCCTGCTGGACCCGCGGCGCGAGCACGTGAAGTTCTGGCGCCCGCAGATGTTGCTGCTCGTCGCGTCGCCGCGCCACGCCGCGCCGCTCATCGACTTTGTCAACGATCAGAAGAAGGTAAGCGCTAGTGCGCTAATGCGCTAGTGCTGGACGAGGACGTACGAAACAGTATCTACTGCTCGCCGAAACTTGTTTACCTAGTTATTGATAGCCTTATTTGAAAAAAATAACCATATGATTAGATTAACAGATTCTAGATTCAAATACACTATAAAAAAAAGAGACATAATCATAGTCACGCCTGTGTTCCCCGGAGGATTAGTCAGAGGTACATGTCTAGTACACCGAAACGCCTCTCAATTTAAATTACGAATCTACTAATAATGGTTAAGAAAGCCAAAAAAAGGTCCAAAGTTGTTAACCTACTTAATAATACTTTTGAAACCTAATTAAATATCTCTCACTGCCCTAACTTTGCACAATAGCTCACAAAACAAACTGGCTATAACATTTATAAAGTTCTAGAATTATACAAAAAGATTGTAAGGAGACTAACAAACTGTTTGTTCACAGGGTGGTCTATTCGTGGTGGGGCACGTGCGATTAGGTGAGTTGGACGGCTCGGGGGATCCTCTGGCGGCTGAACACAAGTACTGGCTCAAGTTGATTGATCATCTCAAGGTAAGACAAAATATAATCAGCCTGCAATGCTCCATCTGCCAGGTCACCGGTCTTCCCTCCATGAGAGAGAGTTGGCCAAAATCCACGTTGCGGACGCAATGCTGTTGAGAAGTTCTATCTTCTATGATAATAATTTCGTAATGAGAAGGTTTCTTAAATTGGTTGAATTCGAGTCACTCAAACACATAAAAATGGATTCAGAATAAAAATTTGGAAACAGATTGAGCACTTTTAATCTGAGTACGTAATGTACTCTAGAGCCGAATGAACCCGAAAATAAAACCAATAGAAAAAACCTATAGAGCCATACATTTTTTTTCACTTATTCAATGTGTAATTTGGGCGCACGGTTGGCGCAGTGGTTGAGCGATTGACTGCTGCGCTGCGTGTCGCGGGTTCGATTCCCGCACGGAACAAATATTTGTATGACCTACAGATAGTTGTTCCGGCTCTGGGTGTTGTGTATGTGAGTTTATATGTTTGTAAACGCACCCACGATACAGGAAGAAATTCTTGGTGTGGAGAAAACTAAAAAAAAAAAAAAAAAATACCAATCCTACAGTCTACACCCATTAATTACACTATAATACAAACATTTCAATGTGGTATCATAATTGTTTGTCTTCAGGTCAAAGCCTTCGTAGAGCTGAGTCTGTCATCATCAGTCCGCTCCGGGGCCGCTCAGCTGGCCAGACTGGCTGGCTTAGGGGCTATGAAGCCGGACACCGTACTGCTGGGCTTCAGGGATACTGCCACACCCACCGACTTCTTTAGAGAGTGAGTATTATGTTGAAATAAGTAACTTAGTATAAAGTACTACTAAAGTCGTGACAATCTAAGAAGTCGGATTTGACAACTATAAAAATCCGTTATGTAAGTTAAACTTGATGCTTACGAATGATACTCGTTAGTACCCGGCTGCAAGGATATGGTTATGTTTTTCGCGCGTATCTTGTATGTATGTAAGTATGTTTGTATATTCTTTATTACCTCGTATCTTTCAAACCACTTGACGGATCTTTATAATTAAGACATCGTTAGATAGGTCTTGGCCGCCCAAGTGTTCTTAGATAAGTGCAGTAAAAAAAAAAGAAACATGGCGGATTTTGGGCGCCATATTGTTACAATTTTTTTTTCTTCGTAACCCATCGAGTGGGGTATTTAAATGAAGGGTTTTTAGAGGTGATTACAAAAATATATACCTTAATATATGTTTATAACCTAACTTACATGTTTAAAAGAATTTATAAAAAAAAAAAAAAACTCTAAAAAGTTGTTAATAAAAAAAGCTAATTTAAAAATCAAAAACCCGACTGCTTGAGAAGCGAACTAAAAAACTGAAAATAAGAAAAAAACATGCTGTGCAGTCAGAGGATACATATTCGCGAACTGCCTGATCCTCCGACTGCACAGCATGATTTTTTATTGTTTACAGCTTTTAATAGTGTATGGGCGATACATATGGAGTCTATCATAAAAATTTCACCATCCCATATCTCCCCGTGGGTGTCGTAAGAGCATGGCGATTTCGGCAAACCCCTCGAAACCGAAATTAATAGTACAATGAAAAAACGGCCCCTAGTGCCCGGCAGCCCATCTGCCCTCGACTATGTTAGCGGTCGAGGCTAAAGCGTGATAAGAGGTGCGAAGAATCACTGGAGTGGACCCGGCTACCTCTATAAACACCGACGACTCTTATCTGGCAACATATAACACGCAAACCGGACAAACTCCAAAACGACGAGAAGATAGCCGAACTCGAGGAAGAATTTAGCAGGTTATGATGGAGTATTTAGGGTTATCTGAAGTCCGAACATAGGGGGAGGACTTGATAATCCTCAAATCCGGTAACCTGCTCTATTTCCGGGTTTATCTTTCACAAGTGCCTTGTGAATAACGTGGTGAAGATCAAGAGTGTGTCGACCAGGCTGGCGTACCTTATACTCAGAATATCCTCAAGATATTCGCTGAAGGTCATACAGGTCTACGCCCCGACCTCGGCACACCCCGACGATGAGGTAGAGACCATGTATGAGGATATTTCTAGAGCCATACATGGTTTCAAAACTCACTTCACCGTTGTCATGGAGAATTTCAACGCGATACTGGGCAAACGAGACGAGGATGAGCTGCAATTGCGGCAATTTGGAGGTGGACGTCGGAACCACCGGGGTCTCCTACTGGCCAGTTTTGGAGAAGAAGGGCCTCTATATAATGAACACCTTCTTCAGATAGCGTGAGCACAGGAAGTGGACCTGGCAGAGCCTCGATTCGTAGCCCGGACTTCTTTTATTGTCACGATTATAGATACGAGTATAAGAAATCTTCTGAATCCATATATAAAACCACGGCTGCGGCTGCACCTTAAGGAGGCTCGTTGCGTAGCGTGACAATTATGCCCGATGTTATACGCGTGTTACGCCCTGTGACACGCCCGTGTTAGGCTCGGTGTTATGCCCACGTTAGGCCCGGTGTTACGTCAGTGTTACGCTCGTTGTTACGCCAGTGTTACGTCCGGTGTTACGCCAGTGTTACGTATGTTGTTACGCCCAGTGTTACGCCCGTGTTAAGCCCCACAGCCTCGCGATGTGCGTCGCCGCGTGGAACTACTGGTTCCTACAAACAACATCGCATCGCGTCTCATCTCTCTAATTTTTCCCCAAAACTTTCCAAATTATACTGATTATTTATTTTTGTTGAAATGGATATAATTAATTTAAGACGGGAATATATACTATGTCCTATGTGGTTCCGTATGGCGTCGGACGTAAAGAATCTCACCATCCCATATCTTCCCGTGGGTGTCGTACGAGGCGACTAAGGGATACACCAGAGAATGGGCAGCAGCGTTCTCTGTGCTCTTCAACAACAAACTGCGATCGCCAACCCGCCTGCCAAGCGTGGCGATTAAGGCAAACCCCCCCAAACCAAATGAGTAGCACAAAGAAAAAACGGCCCCGAGTACCCGGCAGCCCGTCTACCCTCGACTACGGTAGCGGTCGAGGCGATGGCGTGGCAAGGGGTGCGAAGAATCCCCGGAGTGAACCCGGCTACCCCAATAAACACCGACGACTGGCCCTGGCAACATACAACACGCGAACACTCCGGACCGACGAGAAGATAGCCGAACTCGAGGAAGAATTTAGCAGGTTATGATGGAGTATTTAGGGTTATCTGAAGTCCGAACATAGGGGGAGGACTTTATTATTATATATTTATTTATTTATGTGCTTGTTTACCCTCGCACTGGACCGCCTTACAGCAATTACACCAATGGAGCTCAAACTTATAACTATCACTATAAGTCCAGGTTTCCTCACTATGTTTTCCTTCACCATTGTCAGCGATGTCCAAGATAAACTTAACAAGTACATAAGACTTGAAAAAGTCAATTTGGTACTTGCCCGGATTTGAACCCACGACCTCAAGCACGAGAGGCGAGGTCTTAGCGATGGAGTGTTATAGGGTTATCTGAAGTCCGAAGAGAGGGGGAGGACTCGATAATCCTCAAATCTGGTAACCTGCTCTATTTCCGAGAGGGTGACCGGCAGTCCCAGGGTGGTGTCGGGTTTATCGTCCACAAGTCCCTTGTGAACAACGTGGTGAGGATCGAGAGTGTGTCGAACAGGGTGGCGTACCTTATACTCAGAATATCCTCGAGATATTCGCTGAAGGTCATACAGGTCTACGCAACGTCTTCGGCACACCCCGACGACGAGGAGAGACCATGTATGAAGATATATCTACAGCCATGCATGGTTTCATAACTCACTTCACCGTTGTCATGGGGGACTTCAACGCGAAACTGGGCGAGGATGAGCTGCAAGTGGGGCAATTTGGAGTTGGACGTCGGAACCACCGGGGTCACCTACTGGCCAGTTTTATGGAGAAGGATGGCCTCTACATGATGCACTCCTTCTTCAGAAAGCGTGAGCATAGGAAGTGGACCTGGCAAAGCCCCGATGGTGCAACTAAAAACGAGATCGACTTCATCGTGTCAACCAAGAAGCAAATGTTAAATGATGTCTCTGTGATCAATTCGTTGAAAACCGGGAGCGATCACCGTATGGTAAGAGGCACATTAATATCAAGCTTGAAAGGTCTGGACTGATGAAGTCTACGCTCCGTCCAGCACAGATCCAGATCCAAAACCCCGAGAGCTTTCAGCTCGAACTCCAGAATCGTTTCGAGTGCCTAGGGAGCTCCGTGGACGAATACAGCGATGGGTTCGTGGAAGCTGTCCATACTCGGGTCTAAGTTTTTCAAGACCCGCCGTATAGATATACAAAAAGCTCTCTGATCCTACTCTCAAGCTCATGAAGAAGAGGCATGAGATGATACTGCAGTCTTCAGACGATGCGTTGAAATACCGGCAGCTTAATAGACGGATCTCAAAGTCCTTGAAAAGCGACCTCCGCCGCTTTAATACTGAGCGTATTAAAGACGCGATTGAGCGGAATAAGGGCTCCAAGGTCTTTGCAAGAGATCTGTCTATTGGGCAGAGCCAGCTCACGAAACTAAAGACCGACGATCACCGTAGACCACATAGATACGCTGCGGCAGGTTATACAGAAGACCGAAGAGTATAACCTGCCTCTCTGTTTAGCGTTTGTGGACTACGAGAAAGCCTTCGATTCAATTGAGACTTGGGATGTACTGCAGTCTTTCCAACGGTGCCAAATCGACTACCGGTACATCGAGGTGTTGAAGTGTTTATACAAAAACGCCACAATGTCAGTCCGACTTTAGGATCAGGCCTCGGAACCTATCCTTCTGCAGCGAGGTGTGAGACAGGGAGACGTCATATCTCCGAAACTGATCCCGCTGAACTGGAGGATGTCTTAAAGGTTTTGGACTGGAGAGGGCTAGGCATCAAAGTCAATGGCGAGTACATCACTCACCTTCGGTTTGCTGACGATATAGTGGTCATGGCTGAGACCATGGAGGACCTCAGTATAATGCTCGATGACCTCAGTAGAGCTTCCGAAAGAGTGGGTCTTAAAATGAACATGGACAAAACCAAGGTAATGTTGAATGCCCATGTAACACCCACTTCTATCAAGGTTGGAGACTCTACAATCGAAGTTGTGGAATATTATGTCTACCTGGGACAAAAGATCCAGTTGGGTAGGGCCAACTTCGAGAAAGAGGTTAACCGTCGAATCCGACTCGGCTGGGCAGCGTTCGGGAAATTGCGCGGTGTCTTCTCGTCCAACTTACCATAGTGTCTCAAGACGAAGGTCTATGACCAGTGTGTGTTGCCAGTGATGACCTATGGCTCTGAGACGTGGTCGCTCACAATGGGCCTCATCAGAAAGCTTAAAGTCACCCAAAGGGCAATGGAGAGGGCTATGCTCGTAGCATCCTTGCGTGATCGAATCAGAAATGTAGATATCCGCAAGAGAACCAGGGTTACAGACATAGCCCGAAGAATTGCCAAACTTAAGTGGCAGTGGGCAGGGCACATTGCTCGCAGAACGGATGGCCGATGAGGCAGAAAAGTTCTGGAGTGGCGACCGCGAACCGGAAGACTATGCGTTGGAAGGCCTCCCACCAGATGGACCGATGACCTGGTGAAGGTTGCGGGGATTCGCTGGATGCGGGACTCACGGGACCGGTCAATGTGGTGACACTTGTGGCGACTTGGGGGAGGCCTATGTCCAGCAGTGGACGTCTTTCGGCTGATATGATGATATACTATGAATTTCAACCTTAGAGAAGTGATGTACTCTTAAGACATAATTACAACCAACACTTACAGTTTTCTCTGTCCACAGCCCCCTATCCCCGTACAAAACCGACCTCTTCGAGCTCGAGACAGGCGAGACAATCTTCCCCCTGCGCTCTCCGGCGGCGCCGCGTCTCTCTGCTTCCGAGTACGTGCGCATCGTGTCCGACGTGCTGTGCGTCAACAAGAACGTGTGCCTGTGCCGCCACTTCCACCAGCTGGACATGGCCAAGGTGGAGCGGTGAGTTGTATACATTATATTATATAGAACAGCTCCGCGTACGTGCGCATCGTGTCCGACGTGCTGTGCGTCAACAAGAACGTGTGCCTGTGCCGCCACTTCCACCAGCTGGACATGGCCAAGGTGGAGCGGTGAGTTGTATACATTATATTATATAGAACAGCTCCGCGTACGTGCGCATCGTGTCCGACGTGCTGTGCGTCAACAAGAACGTGTGCCTGTGCCGCCACTTCCACCAGCTGGACATGGCCAAGGTGGAGCGGTGAGTTGTATACATTATATTATATAGAACAGCTCCGCGTACGTGCGCATCGTGTCCGACGTGCTGTGCGTCAACAAGAACGTGTGCCTGTGCCGCCACTTCCACCAGCTGGACATGGCCAAGGTGGAGCGGTGAGTTGTATACATTATATTATATAGAACAGCTCCGCGTACGTGCGCATCGTGTCCGACGTGCTGTGCGTCAACAAGAACGTGTGCCTGTGCCGCCACTTCCACCAGCTGGACATGGCCAAGGTGGAGCGGTGAGTTGTATACATTATATTATATAGAACAGCTCCGAGTACGTGCGCATCGTGTCCGACGTGCTGTGCGTCAACAAGAACGTGTGCCTGTGCCGCCACTTCCACCAGCTGGACATGGCCAAGGTGGAGCGGTGAGTTGTATACATTATATTATATAGAACAGCTCCGAGTACGTGCGCATCGTGTCCGACGTGCTGTGCGTCAACAAGAACGTGTGCCTGTGCCGCCACTTCCACCAGCTGGACATGGCCAAGGTGTCAAAGTCAAAGTCAAATATATTTATTCAATTAGGCCAATAAACGGCACTTTTGAACGTCACATAAATTAAAATTAAAAATTAAAAGTAATAAAAAATAAATTTAAAAGTAATAAAAAAAAAAAAAAAATATAGATAAAAAAAAAAAAAAAAAAAATAATGATTCTACCGTGCATTCGGAAAGTAGATTGATATGGAGAAGAACGCACAAGAAACTCCATACTTACTCTTTTAAAAAAAAAAAAAATTGGTGTTTTACAATATTAACATACGTACATACATTAATATATGTGAGGACGATGCACCCAGAATAGCTCTACACGCAGGTATAAAGTATTAAAAAGCATTAACAGGAAAATTAATTAATTTGATAAGTAGGAACATGGTTCTCACATACTTACAAATATTACAAACATAGGTAAAATACCTAATTCAACAACAACGGAACAGTGTGTGAGTCAATTTCCTAAAAAAAAAAAAAAAAAAATACAATGAATACAATAACTATGAATGGGAATATAAATTAACAAATTTGATTTTGTCTACACCAAAGATTGCCCTATGGAGCAGGACCAGCATGTTTCCAAGCATTCTTATCTTGAATATAATCATCTAATTTGTAATATGCTTGTTTACAAAGGGTGCTTTTAACTAAAGTTTTAAATTTACTTTCATTTAGTTTTAATATATCACAAGGTATTTTGTTATAGAATTTAACACAGTACCCCATGAAAGATGATTGTACTTTAGCTAGTCTGTAAGAAGGCTGATCTAACTTATCTTTATTTCTGGTATTACAATTGTGTCTATCACTGACTTTACTAAAGAGATGTATATTTTTCCTTACATACATAATATTTTCATAAATAAATTGGCAAGAAACTGTCATAATATTAATATTTTTAAACAGTTCCCTAAGAGATTCACGGTGACTTAACTTATATATGGCTCTGACAGCTCTCTTTTGCAATATAAATATGTATTCAATGTCAGCCGCTCGACCCCACAGTAAAATACCGTATGACATTATGCTGTGAAAGTAACTAAAATAGACCAAACGCGCGGTTTCTACATCCGTTAACTGTCTTATCTTTCTAACAGCATAAGCGGCTGAGCTTAGCCGACCCGCAAGAGATGTTATATGAGGACCCCATTGCAATTTGTCGTCTAGAGTGATTCCCAGGAAAACTGTTTGATTTACAAAGTCCAGCTTTTCGCCATTCAATATGATATCGCATTCGGTACTTCTAACATTCGGCAATGTGAATCTAATACATTTGGTTTTTTTTTCATTTAGTACTAAATTGTTTGCCGTGAACCAATTTTGGACCTGATAAATGGAGTTATTCACGTCATCAAGATTTCGTGACCGCCGATCTATTTTAAATATCAAAGATGTGTCATCAGCAAACAACACCATCTTCGGTTGATTTTGTAGTAATTGGGGTAAATCGTTAATATAAACTAAAAAGAGGAAAGGACCCAATATCGAGCCTTGAGGCACACCCATTGTCATTTCAGACCCTAGTGAGTTTACGCCGTTTACCTGAACTTTAACTTGTCTGGCTTTTAAATATGATCTAAGTAACTCAAGGGCTGTGTGTCTAATTCCATAGTGCTCGAGCTTCAACAATAGAGTCTCATGGTTAACGCAATCGAACGCCTTCGAGAGGTCGCAAAAGATTCCAATGGCGTCCTGTGCTTCCTCCCAGGCCTTAAATATGTTCTTTATTAGGGTGACACCCGCGTCAGTTGTGCAACGCCCTTTGGTAAAACCGTATTGTTGATCATAAAAGATGGAATGTTTGTTAAAATGACGCAACAATTGGTTGAGCATTAACTTTTCGAAGACCTTACTGAGAACCGGCAGAATTGACACTGGCCTATAATTATTGGCTTCTTTGCTATCCCCAGATTTAAACAATGGAACTACCTTACTGTGTTTCATGAGGTCCGGAAAAACTCCTTGCTCGACACTAGTGTTAAATATGAAAGCCAAATAGGGTGCAACAGTTTCAATGATTGGTTTACACACTTTTACAGATAGTCCCCAAAGATCTTCTGTTGATTTAATTTTAAGATCTTTAAAAGCTTTTAAAATAGCCTGGGGGTTTGTATGTTGAAACTTGAACTCCGAAGGGCACGCATTTACGTTCTTTCTAAGTAAGGCAGCAGACAATGCAGGTGAGGAGTTTAAGGCTGCTGTAGTTTTAAGTGGAATATTAACAAAAAAGTTTTCAAATTCCTGAGCTACCTCTATATCTGAGTGTGTGGGGCCATGTGCAGTCGCTAAATTAAATTCTGTGTTACGCTGTTTTTTCCTACCTGTTTCATTATTTATTATTTTCCAGGTAGTTTTTATTTTATCATCTGCTGATTTTATTTTATTGCTAATATACAGCGCTTTAGCTATTTTGCATGCAATCTTAAAGGTTTTTAAATATTTTGAAACATATTTATCAAAACTTGTACTATTCATATGTTGCTTTAGGCCATAGAGTTCATAAAGTTTTTCCCTGCTTTTACGAATGCCTGGAGTCGCCCAATCGCTAAATATGAACTTGGTGTAAATACTTTTTGCTTTCAGTGGAAAAGTGTCATTGAATTGCGTGTTGAGTACTTTAAAAAACTCGGCATAGAACTCATTTGGGTCATCTATATTCATAAAGTTTTGAACACATAATTTACTAGTCAAGGTTTTATTAAATTTTTCTAAATTTTTACATGTAATTGGTCTAAATTTTATTTGCATTTTTTGCAAAGGTATGTAGGTGCTAAACGTTATTGTTTGTCCACTGTGATCAGATGTTAATTTATTTATAATTTCTTTATTTAGGTAATCACAATTACAAAAAACGTTATCTATGCAAGTCTCAGAAGAAGCTGTCATTCTAGTTGGCTCCATAAAAACATTTGCTAGATTAAATGATTTAAAAAGACCCAATAACCTGATAGTGTTAGAGTTATTTTCTAATATGTTAATGTTAAAATCGCCGCATATGACAATTGATTTACTACTAGTACAAACTTTTTTTAACACATCTTCCATTATAGAGTCAAACACAGATAGATTCTGGTAACTTGGAGGTCTGTAGACACAAACTACAATATGCTTATCAAGCTCAACACAGGACAATTCAATGGTGTGTTCAACCGACAGTCTAACAATGTCTTTTCTTTCTTTAGATTTAATAGAATTTTTAATTAGTATTAATGATCCGCCATGTATCATACGTTTTCTGCTGTAATGGCTAACTACACGATAATTTTCATAATTAATGGACCTTACTTGGTGATCTTTTAACCAATGTTCTGTTAGACAAATAATATCAAATTTGGTTTTTTCTAGAAATAGTTCAATTTCTAATAATTTGGAAGAGCAACCTTGAATGTTCTGATTTAATAATTTTAAAGAGTATTGCTCTCCCCTCAGCTTAGTACCATTAAATGGATTGCCAGAAGATACCTTCATACTATTTACTAATAATATCTGATTATTTCCAGGGGTAACTTCTATTGTCTTATGGACTAGTTTAAAATTATGTTGCTAGTTGAACTAGGCAACACAGGGTCGTCGCTTAATATACATTTTGATAGATTTGCTATCAATTGATTAATAGAATATGCTATCAACATAGCAATTTTATGTTTACATCTACGTGACAGAGAGAAAGCTCTCTGCGTTACTTGTAGTCCACTAATAAATTTATTAGTGTCAAAAAACAATAATTTGTCACAATGACAAGTCGTCAACATTTGTAAAATGTTATTTAATTTAAAAATCCGCTTGTTCTCATCTTCTGAGAAGCTATACGAGTAAGGAAATGCACAAACCATGAGCTTTCCTACATTTAACCCTAACAAGGTGTCAATACCAGCCATTATGTCCTTTTTGGTAATCCCAGTACTATTTCCCAATAGCAAAACCATTGTAGAACAATTATCTATATTTGAATTCATAATTCTATTGATCATTTGCTTAAAACTTATATTATGGTAACAATGATTTGTAAAACTATGGCTAAGGTAATTTAGTAATATTTTTCCAAAGCCTGAACCTATTTCATCACTAAATAATGTTGTTTTACATTCCTGTACATTGTGTACACATGACTTTTCAGGAAGAGCCAACATTGGTGTAGACAAGTCACCTTGTAGCTGGGGAGGTGGTGGGTAGCTGGCACAGCTGCAAGAGGAATTAGTCAGAGACTCATACCTCTCTGCATTGTATTTTACCAAGTCTAATAATTCCCCAGCCTCAAACAAGCGCTCACTCAATTGCTGTTGTGAACTTTGATATTTCTCAAAGATATCCTGCAGTAAACACTCCTTGTTTAATAAATCGTTTTGGAGGCACTGTGTATCTTTATCATACTTTACCCTACAATTATCTAGCTCACTCATACAGGTATTTAATCTAATAGTTAAGTTAACACGTTCCTTTCTAAGAGAAATATTTAATTTCTGGAGATTTTGTTTTTTGATCGCTCTCCGGGATCGTTTCATAATTTTCTTGATTTTAATATATTTTTTTAATTTATTGTGACTCATGACAATAGGACATAATGGTCTAGTGTCTTCACCAGTCAAATCTATTATAAAATCTGGCTCACACACTGTTTCCGACTGAATGCTGCCAACCAACTCGCTAAATAAGCTATTAGTGTTATTAAACTGCTCACTGACTCTAACAGACTCAGCGTTAGATAGTGCCTTATGGGCATCACACAATGCTTGTTCAAGTTCAGAAACACGGTTTAAAGTTAGTTCATACGTGTCATTGCACTTCTGGTATGTTGCCGCTTGGTGCTTAAGTTCCCGGTGTTGTTCGGCTAAGTCGAGGTGCTGAATGTGTAGCTCAGCTAGCTCATTCTTGAGGAAGGTGTTTTTATGAACCACCTTTTCAACTTCCACCTCACTGTCTGCAATTTCTTGGAGCAGTTTCTTATTAAGTGATTTGGAAACATGCAGCTCATTCAGTGATGCTCTCAATTTTGCTTCCAGCTCCTTCATTGTAGCGCTGCGGGTCATCATTTTCCAACAACCTGGAATGTGTGGAATTTAAACTAAAAAACAGTGCTGTAGTTTTCTAATATTAGATAGGAGGTAGTTGAGAAAATTTAAATAAAAATTACTAAAGAAAAGTTTACAAGTTAATAAATGTTAAGAAAATATAGCTGTTACAGATAGATAAGTTTAATAAGACTTAGATGGGAAAGTTTAATGAGTAAAAACAATAGAAAGAACTATGGAAATCACTGCTTTGAGTTTATTAAATTATAGACTACAATTAACCTTTATTTTTTATTTTTAACACTTTCTAGGTAAGATTGTAATAAAAACCTACAAAGATTATTTGTGCAGTAAATTATGTAGTGTTTATTAATTGTCTGGGCTAATGTTATTGTCATCGATTTTGCTTCCACAAAATAGTCAAGCAAAAGGAGACATAAACCGTGCCAGTGTGTGATGGACGTAGCTCAGATAATTGAGCAGTATTCTGTGATATTTGTACAGTCTGTAGAATTAGTTAGTATTAATTAAGACAGAAATACTCCCCGAGAATGATGATTTTTCAAATCCGTCACCGTTGATTCGATCAGTTGACAGCTGAACTTGTTTTCTTGTTTAAATAGTTTTCCGATAGGAAAACAGTAGGTACAACTACTGGATATTGCACTCACTATTGAGATTAAACTATTGAACACTAATTAAGCCTAATTAAAAACACTTTTATTAATTTATTATAAATAAAATCTACAGAGACGTTATTTTTGACGACCGGCTACCAGTGTTGCCAGGTGGAGCGGTGAGTTGTATACATTATATTATAAAGAACAGCTCCGAGTACGTGCGCATCGTGTCCGACGTGCTGTGCGTCAACAAGAACGTGTGCCTGTGCCGCCACTTCCACCAGCTGGACATGGCCAAGGTGGAGCGGTGAGTTGTATGCATTATATTATATAGAACAGCTCCGCGTACGTGCGCATCGTGTCCGACGTGCTGTGCGTCAACAAGAACGTGTGCCTGTGCCGCCACTTCCACCAGCTGGACATGACTAAGGTGGAGCGGTGAGTTGTATACATTATATTATATAGAACAGCTCCGCGTACGTGCGCATCGTGTCCGACGTGCTGTGCGTCAACAAGAACGTGTGCCTGTGCCGCCACTTCCACCAGCTGGACATGGCCAAGGTGGAGCGGTGAGTTGTATACATTATATTATATAGAACAGCTCCGCGTACGTGCGCATCGTGTCCGACGTGCTGTGCGTCAACAAGAACGTGTGCCTGTGCCGCCACTTCCACCAGCTGGACATGGCCAAGGTGGAGCGGTGAGTTGTATACATTATATTATATAGAACAGCTCCGCGTACGTGCGCATCGTGTCCGACGTGCTGTGCGTCAACAAGAACGTGTGCCTGTGCCGCCACTTCCACCAGCTGGACATGGCCAAGGTGGAGCGGTGAGTTGTATACATTATATTATATAGAACAGCTCCGCGTACGTGCGCATCGTGTCCGACGTGCTGTGCGTCAACAAGAACGTGTGCCTGTGCCGCCACTTCCACCAGCTGGACATGGCCAAGGTGGAGCGGTGAGTTGTATACATTATATTATATAGAACAGCTCCGCGTACGTGCGCATCGTGTCCGACGTGCTGTGCGTCAACAAGAACGTGTGCCTGTGCCGCCACTTCCACCAGCTGGACATGGCCAAGGTGGAGCGGTGAGTTGTATACATTATATTATATAGAACAGCTCCGCGTACGTGCGCATCGTGTCCGACGTGCTGTGCGTCAACAAGAACGTGTGCCTGTGCCGCCACTTCCACCAGCTGGACATGGCCAAGGTGGAGCGGTGAGTTGTATACATTATATTATATAGAACAGCTCCGCGTACGTGCGCATCGTGTCCGACGTGCTGTGCGTCAACAAGAACGTGTGCCTGTGCCGCCACTTCCACCAGCTGGACATGGCCAAGGTGGAGCGGTGAGTTGTATACATTATATTATATAGAACAGCTCCGAGTACGTGCGCATCGTGTCCGACGTGCTGTGCGTCAACAAGAACGTGTGCCTGTGCCGCCACTTCCACCAGCTGGACATGGCCAAGGTGGAGCGGTGAGTTGTATACATTATATTATATAGAACAGCTCCGAGTACGTGCGCATCGTGTCCGACGTGCTGTGCGTCAACAAGAACGTGTGCCTGTGCCGCCACTTCCACCAGCTGGACATGGCCAAGGTGGAGCGGTGAGTTGTATACATCTATAATATAAAAATGAATCGCAAAATGTGTTGGTAAGCGCATAACTCAACAACGCCTGGACCAATTTGGCCAATTCTTTTTTTTAAATGTTCGTTGAAGTTCAAAGATGGTTTTTACGGGGAGAAAAATTCTAATAATTGCCGGGAAAAAAATAAAAACAGCCCTTTTCTTTTTCCAATACAAAAGTTTTCTAACTAAAACGTAGAGTAAATTTGAGCTTTATTGCTATTGTATAAGCTATTTTTGCTTGGTGTAGGGTAGGGTAGCGTAACGTAGGGTAGTGTAGGGTAGGGTAGTATGGGGTAGGGTAGTGTAGGGTTGGGTAGTGTAGGATAGGGTAGGGTAGTGTAGGGTAGGGTAGTGTAGCGTAGGGTAGGGAAGGTAGTGTAGTGTAGGGTAGTGTAGGGTAGTGTAGGGTAGTGTAGGGTAGTGTAGGTTAGTGTAGGGTAGTGTAGGGTAGTGTAGGGTAGTGTACGGCAGTGTAGGGTAGTGTAGGGTAGTGTAGGGTAGTGTTGGGTAGTGTAGGGTAGTGTAGGGTAGAGTAGGGTAGTGTAGGGTAGTGTAGGGTGGTGTAGGGTAGTGTAGGGTAGTGTAGGGTAGTGTAGTGTAGGGCAGTGTAGGGTAGTGTAGAGTAGTTTAGGGTAGTGTAGGGTAGTGTAGAGTCGGGTTGGGTAGGGTAGTGTAGGGTAGGTAGTGTAAGGTAGGGTAGGTAGGGTAGGTAGTGTAAGGTAGGGTAGGTAGGGTAGATAAATGTTTGGTGTTTTTATGGTAAAACAAAGTTTGCCGGGTCAGCTAGTTATATTATATAGAACAGCTCCGAGTACGTGCGCATCGTCTACGACGTGTTGTGCGTCAACAAGAACGTGTGTCTGTGCCGCCAGATTACGACACAT